>OX422219.1:59386379-60061379 GCA_949130495.1 Sambucus nigra
TACAATACCTATCATTCCGATTAAGACTAGCACCAAAATAGAAAGCAACATCCAACAACCAAGAATCAGTGTGCACAGTAACCATTGACCACCAAATTGATACCTAATGTCAGTTCTGGCATATCCGGCAGAATTTCTTCCGCGAGTAACTTCACTTTCCATGCCTCATTTGAATGTCTGTATAAACACAAATTCTCTTTTTCTATAAACACACACATAGATAATGTTTTCCATAAAGATGTTGGAAATTGGCATACCATAATAAAAATATGTTATTAATTAAAGATAACTTTATGTGTTGGATCACACCATGTTTAGTTATCAGCAAAAATAAAAAAAATTCTCCAAATAGGTTCACATACTAACTCTAAAAGTTTACTTTACCGGCATCCTAAAAAATATGTGATTGGGACCTTGATTTATTTCCAAGCCACACCCAAGACATAAAAACTGAAAAAAATCTAAAGAATCAAAATCACCAAGAAAACCTCCCAGTTCCATTTTGAACTAATTTTTTAAAAGTACAAACCTTGTTTTAATAGTACAAACTCAAATTAGTTAAGATCATACAAATGCAAGAAGAGACAAACTATGAAAGCATTTGTTAACATAATTCAAAAGCAATCCCATCATATACATTATGTATAAACTAATAGAAGATTATGAAAAGGTTTTACATAAACTAATCCAAATATCGACAAACTCTTTCTAACAGACAAATACACATCAAGCAGAGGTTCTGTATAAACAAATTGAAGATGAAAATTACCGCAGTACAAAACATCAAAGTCTACTAATCCAAAGAACATTATAAACAATTAAAGAACTGACCAAAAGCATGGATAAATAAATTACATTCCTACATAGTAGACATACATTGTAGAGTGAAACATTCAATGTTATCTAAAGGTGCTCGAGTTCCAAACATCCAAACGAAAAGAGTACCATAGACCTAAAACATTAGAGATTCAACAACAAAAATATCATAAATGTTGGTCATATGGGTGTGTATCTTAAAAAATAGAGCATAAATAAAAATACGATGGACCAAACGAACATGTAAATGATATTCCCTACCCATATAATGCAAATCAATTGCAAATAAAAAAATTGGTAAAAAAATAGAGATAAAACACCAGTAGTATGTTCAAATCTACCAAAAAAATAAGATAATCAAGGAGAAAAAGTAAAGAACTCACTATATCTCAAACTAGCGGATTCCCGTGCCTAAAGGAACGACTACAATGTTTGAAGATGTAGCACATGCATAAGACGTGTATGGTGAAACTAAGTCATCAACTTGATAAACATTTGAACCAAACCATATATGCGAGTTCAATTACGATGGAGATACTTTTTGCATATCAAATGTTAAATCATCTTATAAAAAAATAAGAATAATTAGAACTTACCAAATTTCTTGACATCTTCCCAAAACATTATCCACATCTACCTATTAGCCCCTTGGACTTATCCATGTCAAGAGTGTGGCCACATTTATGACCCAAGAAAAGAAAATATAAATATCAATTACCAAGTATTTATTCAACTGCAATATCACAATCACTGCTAATGTGGTCAGGTTGGCCGCAATCATGGCTAATGGGGTCATCAATGATCTTGAATCAATCTAAATTTTGTTAATTTATTCACAGCGAAGGTGATATGATCCATGTGCTCCCATAGCTTACATATTTGCAAATATGTTATGCATAAATGACAAAATATCAAATGAATCCATATAAATCGTTAGATCAAATAAAAAATGTTGCAATACGCATCAAATTTCAAATATGAATAAACTGACCAATATAAAAAGTTCACATTGATAATTGGTACTCATAAATATAGTAAAAGCATCAAACTAACCAACATAAAAAGTCCAGATTGATAATTGATTGTTAAAATAAGAATTAAAATACCCGATGACTCTATTTTTTTATACTAAGACCCCATAATCAACAAACTGAGCATAATGTAATAACCCGCCCTTTTGGAGACGATTAAATTCCATAATTAAGTATAATTTGGAATTTGGAGAATTTCTCGAAATAGTGATTTCTGGGATTTTCGAGGATTTAATGATTTTCGAAGGGTGTTATAAATTATTTTGGGACCATATAGGTCGAAATATTTTATTTATATGTCGCCGTGGAGTATAGCGACAAAAGAGGTGAGATTTTGAGTAGAACACCGCATTTAATTATTTCGAATTAGAATAGTGATTTGCGGTCAAGTACCTCGGATGGAAATTTCGACTGCGCCACGAGTCTCGAAATGTCCGAGATAGTCTAAAAAGAGTGTCCGATTGTCGAAATTGAGTTCCGGGTAATTTTGGAGTTAAATAGGCTCGTAATTGGGTAAACGAGTCGTTTTTGGGTTTTTAGGGTTAAAACCCTTTTTCTCTATATATATAGAGGTAGAGAGGGAGAAAAGAAGAAAGAAGAGAGGGAAGAAAAGAAGAAAAAGGGGGAGATTCCGGCCGGCCTCCGCGGGATTCGGCTCGAGGACGTCGGATTTTATCCACGAGGCAAGTGTTTACTTGCTTTATTTATTTTTGAGCATAAATATCTCATATCATTGTTGGTATAACAAACCCTAATGATTTTGGGTTGGGTATTCGTGGATAAAACGGGTTTTCGGGAGATAAAACGAATAAACCCCTAAAATTGGTAAATTGGAGATTTTAGTAATTAACCAAAAATATTGGGTGATTCCGGGTTCTAGGATGTTTAGGACCCGTATTATAGGTGTATTTGTTGTTGGTAGAAGTTGTAGGCCGTTGGGTGAAGAGATGGAAGCTTGGGGGAAGCTTCCATGGCCGAACAGCTTCTCGGAGAAGAAGCTGCCCGACTTGATCGATCGATCGAGCCTCGGGGATCGATCGATCGAAGCCTTCGATCGATCGACGGTCAGGGGTCGATCGATCGACCTCTGCTGAAAAGGGACAATTTCTTTAGGGTGATTTGGATGGGATAGATTCCATTCCATCTTGCTTTGAGGATAATTAGGTAATAACCTAAAGGACTTTTTAGGACTTTATGGTCCATAAATTGAGGTAATTTAGGAGGGTAAAGTAAGGATTTTAATTATATAACCCTTAATCTATATTTTCGAGGAAAATATAATAATTGTAGAAATTGATGGATTAGGGTTCCTAATTTTAATTGGGGACTTCTAAACGATTAATTGGACTAGGTGTAGTCTTGGGGTTTAAGGAAATGAAATCCTTAACCCATTAAGTTTAAGGTTGTTCGGGTGAGATAAATCCAGAGGATAATTCTCGTAGGCGTATAAGCCAATATAATTATGCTTATAGAAGGCATAATTATATCGATTATCATTAAGTATATCCTAGGAGATAATTAGGATAATTTGGGGGTATATACTCCAATGATATTATTCTTCTCTAAGTGAAGTATATATATATATATATATATATATATATACACGTCACTTAGAGAAGAATAGTATCATTGGAGATATCCAATAAATTCTTAGAATAGGATTGAAGTATATAGTGATTATTAAAGTAAGAAATACTTTGGATTTAGAATCATGCAACTATGAATGCATGATTATGATTCCTGGAGGGAATCTTTGGGATATTTGGTCATCTCTAGATACTATAGGCCACTATGGCCGTTTATATATATTCTAGGAAGAATATATCGGATATGTATATACTGTGTGTTTTAGGTATATGTATATATGATGATGGAAATGATTTTGAAAATATAAAAATGAATATTTTCAAAATGGAAAAATAAATGTTTTTCATAATTGATAAAATATGGTTTACACACCTCTCTAAATCGCTATCATAAGAGAAGTTGCGTTCGTATGGTGAAGCCCCCTTGCTAATGATGCATGGTGGATATAGTCCTATAGGCCATGTGAGCGTTTGTTGTATTTGTCTGCGCTGGTTAGGAGATTCCGGGTGTGGTCTTGACTATCCCGCAGGCACATGGTCGCTTCCCGATGTCTTTCGATGTAGGATCCCAGGTTGTCTTGGAGGCCCTGGAAGATGATAGCCATTTAGGGGCGCGCACAGTGGAGAAATACGGACGGGCGGTCTTAGAACGCGTTTATATAAAAGCAGTTCATAATAATGGATTTGCTTTAATTACATTTCCTGGATATAGGAAGGGAAATGGGTTATATATAAATTGGCTTCGGTAACACTTCCCGGATGGAAGAAGGGATGTGGAAGCATATTTTATGATCAAAGCATTTTTATGATAATGAAAATGTCTTTGAATACATTTCCTGAGTATAAAAAGGGAAATGGGAGAATTGATAAAGGAAAGTTTTTTATGTTAATAAAATTGGCTTTCAAAAAGTATATGGTTTGTTAAAGCAATTCATGATAATGAATTGGCTTTTATAAATATATTTCCTGGATATGAGAAGGGAAATGGAAGTTTTTGAAATGAAAAGGATAAGTATTTATAAATACTTTATGCGTCAAGTAATCCTCAGTCCGGGAGATATTTATATTATCCGGAAGTATATTGTAGATGTATGTATATGTATAAATCAAGTGCCGAGGGTCTAATGAATCCCGACGATCGATCGTGCCGCATAGTAGTGTATCGGGGGGGTTCCTTGTTTGGATTTCGCTTCGCGAGACACCCCACGCACGAATATGGCGCTGTGTTGAGACTGGGGAGAAGTTTAATCCTTAGTGCTCTATTATTATTAAATGTTTATGGTATATATATTATATATATCTTTCTGTACTGAGGGACTGGCGGATCTCAAAGATCGGCCTTGCTGCATAGTAGTGTATCGGGGGGGTTCCTTGTTTGGATTTCGCTTCGCGAGACACCCCACGCACGAACATGGCATAGCGTCGAGATTAGAGTGAAGTTTAGCCCTTAGTACATCTGTTTGACTATCTAGGTTAGATAGTGGTTGGGTATTAGATTAGTTTAGCAGGGTAGCTTGACTAGGAGGTTTAAAGGGATGCGCTAGGTGTGCACTGTTAGAGGAGAGGTGAGGGGTATCTCATGAGAGTGCGATACCAATTTAAATATGAGATAAAACTATTTTTCTAAAAATAAAGCATTTATGCACTTGCAAAATATTTTCTAAACATTCGGGCTCTGACCCGTTTGTCTACTCTCCTTTCTTTCTCTATACTATATATATATATAGGTGTCCAGACACAAGGACGCCTGGATGGAAACTCTTTCGAGTCAGACGTTTGCTGCAGCAACTGTGGATGCTTGCAGGTTATCGGTAGACGTTTCTTTCCTTGTACTCTAGATAGGAGATATTGTATAAACACTCGAGCCAATGGCTCAATTGCATTTATTTATTCTTTTAGTACAGCATTCGATATGGTTATATATTTGGACCGAGTGTTCGGTTATTTTAGTTCCTTTCATTTCCATTTCAGTTCATTACGCATTTAATTGTGGGTGTTTTAAACTGTTCGCTAAAAAGAGTAGTTAAGTAAAAGTTTTTAACGGCCACCTAATAGGATATTAGTAATTAAATGGATTTTCGACAGTGATGCTAATGATGATCCATATGTGACTCCTGTTTTAATTTAATATTGGAGTGATCGCCCGGTATCTTATTAGGCGGGTTGTTACAGATGGTATCAGAGCATCAGGTTCTAGTGTCTTTAGGAATCTGTGCGGACGTACTACGCTTTCAGCGTTGCTCTCGATTTGTATAGAGCCCCAGGATTAGGATTGTTGATATCTCTTGTGAGATTTCGATCTCCCGCCATATTAGGAGATTATAGAAATCTTTTGCGCGCTCGTTTGAGAATCGTGTGCGGAGCTTAGATGGCAGCAGGAGGTGAGGCTTAGCTGGTGCAACTGGTAGAAGGTTGGGATGAGGACCTTAGTAGAGGTCACTCTCTCTATGGTAATTGTTAAGGATTATCTCAATGACTACTAAAGCATAATAGTTACAAGTACCATAGTGCCGCCGTAGTAGAGTGTGGTACTAAAGTTGGGTTTCTCAGTGGAGATAAGGATTCGAAAGGGATCTTACGGATAGTTCTAACCGTGAGTCCCCGTGAATCAGCAAGACGAGAAGAATGCAGTTTTGGGAATTATTCGCCTAAGGTTTAGCCAGAGGCCGACAGTGAATAAAGGCGAAGATGTTGTTATGAGTTTTATCTCTATTGAGGAGGTATATGTGGCATGACTAGATAAAGTCGCGGTATTAGTTAGTCCTAGACTCGTGTGTGTATTTTGAGTTGTGGCGGTCTCGATAACATTATAATGTATGACTATGTGTTTTCCGCAATAGCGGAATTTTATTTCCCCTCATTCGCCATAGAGGCGGGTGATTATATTTTGTATATATACGTATACGGTATATGGTGTAACGGAGCGATAGCAGGCTAACGATGGCAAGTCTAACGTGTCCGCAGTTCCTGGAGGGAACAGGTTTTTATTATGGTATCTCACATTGATACAGGTTGAGTACACCTTTGTTATTATGGATTTATGGAACCTCGATGAGCAGAGGCTTCCTTATTTTGGATGGTATATGTGGAAACCTTATAGTTATAATTTGAGGTCCACAGAATCGTTGTTGAGCGGTAAGATTTAGCTCAGTATTGGTTTGCGCAAGGACTTAGAAATGAGTGCGAGCGTAGGGTGGTATTACTCTTAATTAGAGATAGGAGTTCAGATCACCTTTTTGTTGGATTAGGGGATAGGGTTATCCCGGTTGCATGTTGAAATGACGGAACTCCACAACCAACAAATTTAAGGGTTAATGTGTGGAGGGGTTCCTTGTTTGGATTTCGCTTTGCGAGACACTCCACACATGACTCTTAATGGCGTCGGGAGTGGGGAGCTGTTATGGGATGCAAGGATGTTAATCTTGTGGAAAGGTCTTATAGTGTGGATGAACCACTATAGGCTATGAGCCACATAATGTTAATATACTTATGGAAATATTATGCTATGGAGAAGCACTAAAGGGGTCCCTTCGCCACAAATGGGTGGGTGAGGTTGGACTTAGAGAAATTGATTTGAGGACAATAGTCAGGCCTTAATGAAAAACCAAGTTTTGAGGAGCTACATTTTTTAGTATAATGTTTGTGACACTTTTATAGAAGTGGGCACTTCGATTGGTTAGGTTTCCTTCCGTATGGGCGGAAGGATAAGGTAGTAGAAATGCGTTTGTAGGATTAGCACGGTAGGATTTAGGACGTCCCGCTTGTGTGCCTTAGGTCGCTATATCTTGATGACCGACTACGCGAGGGAGTAGTGTAACGGGAGGGTTCCTTGTTTGGATTTCTCCTTGGCGAGACGTCCCACGCATGAAACGAAGCAATTATCGGGAGTTGAGAGAGGCCTTGGGCACTAGGGACATACTTAGGATTATATTAGTTTCATGTAGATAGGGTAACGCATAGATCGTAGCATTTTTAGGATATAGGTTCGCTAGTATTAGCAACGCCGAGGTTAGGAGTATTGAAATGCGCGGGTTCGTAGGACCCATAGGTGAGTATTACACCGAGGAAAGGAGACCCTTATTGGGAGAGAGTGATGCGTGTCAGACGTTCGTAATGTTTGTGCTGATATGCACAAGTTAGAAAGGTGTATGGGCACCTTGGTAGGGTGGTTTGATGTACCGCCTAGTTAAGATAGGAGTAGTACACAAGATTGAAATCCATGGCAAGAGGCATTTTAGAGGATGGGTATTAAGTGACGTATTAGAGTCACTTTATGATTGCGGTAGCCGCATAGTGTATGGTTAGGAACCATTAGGTTAGTATCTTTCCCTTGAGGCTTTAGGATTTGTAGTAATCCTAATTGGAGGGTGTAAGTTGTATCTGAATTTCGAGGACGAAATTCCATTGTAAGGGGGGTAGTATGTAATAACCCGCCTTTTTGGAGACAATTAAATTCCATAATTAAGTATAATTTGGAATTTGGAGAATTTCTCGAAATAGTGATTTATGGTATTTTCGAGGATTTAATGATTTTCGAAGGGTGTTATAAATTATTTCGGGACCATATAGGTCGAAATATTTTATTTATATGTCGCCGTGGAGTATAGCGACAAAAGAGGTGAGATTTTGAGTAGAACACCGCATTTAATTATTTCAGATTAGAATAGTGATTTGCGGTCAAGTACCTCGGATGGAAATTTTGACTGCGCCACGAGTCTCGAAATTTCCGAGATAGTCGAAAAAGAGTGTCCGATTGTCGAAATTGAGTTCCGGGTAATTTTGGAGTTAAATAGGCTCGTAATTGGGTAAACGAGTCGTTTTTGGGTTTTTAGGGTTAAAACCCTTTTTCTCTCTATATATAGAGGTAGAGAGGGAGAAAATAAGAAAGAAGAGAGGGAAGAGATAGAGAGGGAAGAAAAGAAGAAAAGGGGGAGATTTCGGCCGACCTCCGCGGGATTCGGCTCGAGGACGTCGGATTTTATCCACGAGGCAAGTGTTTACTTGATTTATTTATTTTTGAGCATAAATATCTCATATCATTGTTGGTATAACAAACCCTAATGATTTTGGGTTGGGTATTCGTGGATAAAATGGGTTTTCGGGAGATAAAACGAATAAACCCCTAAAATTGGTAAATTGGAGATTTTAGTAATTAACCAAAAATATTGGGTGATTCCGGGTTCTAGGATGTTTAGGACCCGTATTATAGGTGTATTTGTTGTTGGTAGAAGTTGTAGGCCGTTGGGTGAAGAGATGGAAGCTTGGGTGAAGCTTCCATGGCCGAACAGCTTCTCGGAGAAGAAGCTGCCCGACTTGATCGATCGATCGAGCCTCGGGGATCGATCGATCGAAGCCTTCGATCGATCGACGGTCAGGGGTCGATCGATCGACCTCTGCTGAAAAGGGACAATTTCTTTAGGGTGATTTGGATGGGATAGATTCCATTCCATCTTGCTTTGAGGATAATTAGGTAATAACCTAAAGGACTTTTTAGGACTTTATGGTCCATAAATTGAGGTAATTTAGGAGTGTAAAGTAAGGGTTTTAAGTATATAACCCTTAATCTATATTTTCGAGGAAAGTAGAATAATTGTAGAAATTGATGGATTAGGGTTCCTAATTTTAATTGGGGACTTCTAAACGATTAATTGGACTAGGTGTAGTCTTGGGGTTTAGGGAAATGAAATCCTTAACCCATTAAGTTTAAGGTTGTTCGGGTGAGATAAATCCTGAGGATAATTCTCGTAGGCGTATAAGCCTATATAATTATGCTTATAGAAGGCATAATTATATCGATTATCGTTAAGTATATCCTAGGAGATAATTAGGATAATTTGGGGGTATATATATATATATATATATATATATATATATATATATATATATATATATATATATATATATATATATATATACTTCACTTAGAGAAGAATAGTATCATTGGAGATATCCAATAAATCCTTAGAATAGGATTGAAGTATATAGTGATTATTAAAGTAAGAAATACTTTGGATTTAGAATCATGCAACTATGAATGCATGATTACGATTCCTAGAGGGAATCTTTGGGATATTTTGTCATCGCTATATGCTATAGGCCACTATGGCCGTTTATATATATTCTAGGAAGAATATATCGGATATGTATATACTGTGTGTTTTAGGTATATGTATATATGATGATGGAAATGATTTTGAAAATATAAAAATGAATATTTTCAAAATGGAAAAATAAACGTTTTTCATAATTGATAAAATATGGTTTACACACCTCTCTAAATCGCTATCATAAGGGAAGTTGCGTTCGTATGGTGAAGCCCCCTGGCTAATGATGCAGGGTGGATATAGTCCTATAGGCCATGTGAGCGTTTGTTGTATTTTTCTGCGCTGGTTAGGAGATTCCGGGTGTTGTCTTGACTATCCCGCAGGCACATGGTCGCTTCTCGACGTGTTTCGATGTAGGATCCTAGGTTGTCTTGGAGGCCCTGGAAGATGATAGACATTTAGGGGCGCGCACAGTGGAGAAATCCGGACGGGCGGTCTTAGAATGCGTTTATATTAAAGCAGTTCATAATAATGGATTTGCTTTAATTACATTTCCTGGATATAGGAAGGGAAATGGGTTATATATAAATTGGCTTCGGTAACACTTCCCGGATGGAAGAAGGGATGTGGAAGCATATGTTATGATCAAAGCATTTTTATGATAATGAAAATGTCTTTGAATACATTTCCTGAGTATAAAAAGGGAAATGGGATAATTGATAAAGGAAAGCTTTTTATGTTAATAAAATTGGCTTTCAAAAAGTATATGGTTTGTTAAAGCAATTCATGATAATGAATTGGCTTTTATAAATACATTTCCTGGATATGAGAAGGGAAATGGAAGTTTTTGAAATGAAAAGGATAAGTATTTATAAATACTTTATGTATCAAGTAATCCTCAGTCCGGAAGATATTTATATTATCCGGAAGTATATTGTAGATGTATGTATATGTATAAATCGAGTGCCGAGGGTCTAATGAATCCCGACGATCGACCGTGCTGCATAGTAGTGTATCGGGGGGGTTCCTTGTTTGGATTTCGCTTCGCGAGACACCCCACGCACGAATATGGCGCTGTGTTGAGACTGGGGAGAAGTTTAATCCTTAGTGCTCTATTATTATTAAATGTTTATGGTATATATATTATATATATCTTTCTGTACTGAGGGACTGGCGGATCTCAAAGATCGGCCTTGCTGCATAGTAGTGTATCGGGGGGGTTCCTTGTTTGGATTTCGCTTCGCGAGACACCCCACGCACGAACATGGCATAGCGTCGAGATTAGAGTGAAGTTTAGCCCTTAGTACATCTGTTTGACTATCTAGGTTAGATAGTGGTTGGGTATTAGATTAGTTTAGCAGGGTAGCTTGACTAGGAGGTTTAAAGGGATGCGCTAGGTGTGCACTGTTAGAGGAGAGGTGAGGGGTATCTCATGAGAGTGCGATACCAATTTAAATATGAGATAAAACTATTTTCTAAAAATAAAGCATTTATGCACTTGCAAAATATTTTCTAAACATTCGGGCTCTGACCCGTTTGTCTACTCTCCTTTCTTTCTCTACACTATATATATATAGGTGTCCAGACACAGGGACGCCTGGATGGAAACTCTTTCGAGTCAGACGTCTGTTGCAGCAGCTGTGGATGCTTGCAGGTTATCGGTAGACGTTTCTTTCCTTGTACTCTAGATAGGAGATATTGTATAAACATTCGAGCCAATGGCTCAATTGCATTTATTTATTCTTTTAGTACAGCATCCGATATGGTTGTATATTTGGACCGAGTGTTCGGTTATTTTAGTTCCTTTCATTTCCATTTCAGTTCATTACGCATTTAATTGTGTGTGTTTTAAACTGTTCGCTAAAAAGAGTAGTTAAGTAAAAGTTTTTAACGGCCACCTAATAGGATATTAGTAATTAAATGGATTTTCGACAGTGATGCTAAGGATGATCCATATGTGACTCCTGTTTTAATTTAATATTGGAGTGATCGCCCGGTATCTTATTAGGCGGGTTGTTACACATAATTAGAAATCCATTGTGTAATAAGATCCCAACGGCAGGAAAAATAAAGTCTAAGACTCCATAATCAACAAACTAAAAGTACATAAAAAAACTCCACGTTTATATGGTATATAGGCATAAATTTTGCAATAAGACCTCGTCTATTCTTGAGGTTTTCGGCACATGCCTCCATGCGCGTAGAAATATTACAAATAACTTTTCTCTAATATCTGTAACTTTTCAGTAAACCTAACATGATACACTTAATAAAAGAAAATAAAAATGGAAAAGGAAATTGAAGTATACTCAAACATACATAGTCCTCTTGAATTGAACATAAACTAATATAGTATTAAAAGGAAGGACAACCTAACTCATGAACGCAATGGTTGATAGTGAGGGAAAGATTCAAGATAGATCATAGGTGAATTCCTGCAAAATTAAATAAAAAAGAACAAATTAGAATAGAAATTATAAACTGAGAACAAAATAGTACAGTAAAATGAATAGAAAGTAAAAACTAATTTGTTGATTTTTATGATTTGTTGTTGGTCTTCCATCAAAACGGATTTTTCTATAAACCTAGGGTTTCCAACAGTGGTTAAAGTTTTGGGTTTTCAATCTAGGGTTTAGTTTACCAACTTTTCAATATAGTAATAGTAAATTTAAACACTATATTGAAAAGTTGGTACACTAAACCCTAGATTTAAAATCCAAAACTTTAACCACTGTTGGAAACCCTAGGTTTATAGAAAGATCCGTTTCGATGGAAGACCAACAATAAACCAAAAAAATCAGCAAATCAACAACTTTATTCTATATGTTAGATTCAAAATCAATAAAAGCACCTGTTACATTTATTAGATTAAAAATCGAATGTATGTGTTTCCAGCAATGACGGTGGGTGAACCAGGAGAGATGTGGGAGGAGTGTGTGTAAGAAACATGAGAATTAGGCGGAGGGGATAAGGTTACGGTGGAGATGAAGAGGGCGGTGGCATAAATGAGGATGGGGCGGTGGATCGGAGAGAGGTAGAGAATGGGTTGAACTTGGTGGTAGGGTTTTTTGGGGTTAGTGATGAGAACACGGGAGAAAAGTAGGGAGTGAGAGAAACGCTTTCTTTGTCTGAGAAATGAGATAGCGTGGACAAATTCATGAAGTGGTTAATAATAAAATGCCCCAAATTTTGAATTACAGGGAGAGTTTGATAAGTAGGAAAAAGAGGTGAAAACCAAAGAATTGAGGGCAAAAGAGGCAATGCAAAAAAAAACTCATATTGATCACATCATAGTTCAATATTATGACATACATAAGTTTTGTAACTTATTATATAGATATATTGGGATAGTTGATTCCGTAATTGCATACATATTATATACAGAGAAAGCGAAAGGAGAGATGGACGTAGTTCTATTCAAAAGAGAATACTCTTTTCAACAGCGTTCGTACTTCCTTCAAGCATAGAAAAGAATTATAAGCTTAACCTTTGTATGCCATTTTGACACTGCTACATGTACAAAATCATCAATTATTGTATTATTTAGATTAATGTAGATACATGTGTATTGGGTCAATACATGCATTCAGTTAGTTCATGTATTAGGAGGTTCAAATATAAAAGTTTAAACGGTGTGTAATATATACATGTATTTGGGTAGATACATTTTAGAGTTCCTATAAATACTCATGCAATATTGACATTTGAAGTGAAGTAAAAAAAAGTCAAAAATATTGTGTGGGCAATAAAGGAAAAATATCTCCACAAATTGAGTGTTATCTCTAAAATATGGAGTGTGCTACGGTATTTTATTATCTCTCAAATATATTTTTTTATTTTTTGCAATCATGTATTTGCATGCCTAACTATATTCTCTTTCACAATGTATGTTTTCAAAAAGTATCATTTTACGATCGCGCAATGCGTGGCCTGTACGCTAGTCTAATATATATACACATATGTAGTTGGAACACTGGGAAGCCTCCAAAAAAGACATCCTAATTTTTTAGAATTTTTAGTTTCTTGAATAAATAAATAAAAACATGTGTCCCTTCTCCACAATTGAACACCTCCAGAAATCAATCCACACGATCACATGACCCAGGGATAATTTCCCCAATCCCAAATACTTTTAAAATAACTAACCAGATCATATCATCCTTTTATAAATGTTCTGTGCCTTTTATTCCTTCCAAAGAGGAAGAGATTTTTAAGAGAGGAAAAGAGTGAGGGTTTTCAAAAGGCAGACAAAGAAAATACACATATATCCTCCCCGCATCATACTGATACACCATACCCTAACCCCCGAAATCAAAACAGCTACACACAAAACACCATCTCAGTCTCATATAGACAACTTGAGTAGCAGAGGCGGAACCAACAACGGTGGTGGGGTTGAAGTTTAACCAATCGACTTTAAGAAAGATGGTAAAGATCTTGAAGCAGATAGACGTTTAGTCTGATTCAAATGTTGGTTCAACGGAGGTATTCGTTTTTATTATGTATTTTGATTAAAGCGGTGGTTTTGGTGGAAGAGGTGATTCAATTATGGGCTTTGCAACATCTCCTCACCACCTAGGACAAAGATAGACATTTTAGGGATCTACTCTTTAACATACACTTCAATTCGTTATCGACGATCTGAGAGCACCTAGACTGGATCCCAGGTGAAGTTTCAAATGTAATTTTTTTTTTCATATCTAAAACCCAATTCCACCATACCTCTCTTTTTAGAGCATTGTTTTGAACTTATATTTGTTTTCACTCTTTGATCCTTGATTTCCCCTTTGCAATACTTCAACACAATTTCAAATAAAATTATATCTGTTTTTGTTTTTCCATACTCTAAACTTTTTTTGTAACAAATAATTAGTATAATAGAAGTATATGTTGTGCTTAATTACAATTCCTTTTAGTTGTGCAGGAAGTGAAGGGCATGCATAGAATTAAAAAAATTATTCACCATAGGTAGTACTATATACTTTTATGAAGCCATTTGTTATGGCCCCGTTTGGTTGTCCCAAAATTGTAAATTGGATCATTAATAAATTGATCCATTTACAAATTGACCCATTAATTGTGTTTGGTTTCATTAATGAAATGATTCATTAATTGCCCAATTTTAGCTCATGTGCAAAATTTGAAAGTGGTTCATTTATCAAAAAACATGAAATGAATCTATTTGAAATAGGAGTAACATAAAATGCATGTCCCCTCTCCCTCTCCCCCTCTCCCTTTTTCTTTCCCTCTCCCCGCTCTCTTGATTTGTGTTTATTTTTTTTCGTAGAACCTTAACATCAATTTCAAATTACCAAACAATTGTGTAAAATTGGATTTAACTCATTTACAATTCACTAATTCACAATGAACCAATTTACATAATCAAACAATTTTTGCAACCAAACTGGTCCTATTTATTTCGCACAAAATTTGAATAACAAATCACTTCTAAATGTGCCTCTTTCCAACTCCACACTTAATTATACGTTAAATTTTAAAATGGAGTTGTTTAATTACATAATGATTACATGCCTCAACTATTTGGGAATGATTTTTCACCATAAATCAAATAAGGCTACTAAATTATGCATTTGATAACTATCATTGCATAGTTGTTTAGTTGTTTAGAACTGTGTGGTTATTTCAGTAATGTTTTAACTTGGTTTTTGGTAGAGAAAAAAGCTACTGCATTATTTGTCATATCATAAAGCATAACTGTTTTTCCCCATTTATTATTCGATTTTTCCATGGAAATATATAAATGCAGAATTTGACTTCTGATTTTTTACACTATATATCTTTATATCAAATTTTATATAAATTTTCATTATTTTATAGAAAATTTATAAAATAAAATAAATTAAAGTGTACTATTGTTCAAATAAAGATGACTTTATCTCTTTTTAGCGCATTCCAATGCACCACCACAAGCACTGAAAAAGAGTGTGCGTGCGTTCAAATAAGGAAGTTATTTAATTAAACACAGTTTTTGTCAATTAACTCTTAAACATGCATCTATATGTGATTTGAACAAGATGATGAAACATGAGAGATCATTCAAACACACACATATGAGGAAAAACCCCCCAAAGGGGCAAAACCATTTATTGTTATTATAATATTGTAACTGTACAATTTCGGATTACAATGAAAATACAAGTGACTAAGAATTACCCTCAGGTGTCGGATTCTGTAGTCGGCGGCTGGAGATATCCCTTTCCAGTAAGGCAGCAATGGTGAAGAAGAACGGTCTTCTCCACAAGGGTTGAACAGATACACGGATGTGTTCTTGGGTTGCAAACTGATTCACAAAGGATTGGCAAGGATGTGTGAATCAAAACTTGAGTCTTGGGACTCAAAAATATGAAGACTAGAGGTATTTGGACTCTAAAAAACGTCTTCTAAAGTCTCCTAAAATAACTCCCCCGAAGTTGGTATTTATAGGAAAAAAGATGAAGAGACCCACGTTCTTAAAACTCTAAAATTCTATCCAGCGTACAAAAAAAACAACATTCTTTAAGGAATTTTCTCCATCTTCAAAAGGTCATAACTCCTTCACCGTAGCTCGGATTGAGGTGCCGTTTTTTCCAGTATCTTCGTTGCGGCGAGCTCTTGAACTTTCCAGTTGACCAGACCTTCGGACTATGGATGTGAAATTACGAAAATGCCCTTGAACTTCCCTATCAAGCCTTTTTTCACTGTTTTGACTTCCCTTGCGAACCACTTGCATTAAGTCCCTAAAATCCTGGAATGTGAAGTCGTTGAGGAAGATGAGGGACACATGATGGAGATCATAAATTCTTGATTCCTGGAATTCGGATTGAGGCTATCGTGAGCGATCGTGTAGAGACGTGCTAAATGTAGCGGCATACGACATAAATAAATGAAACATTTCAGACATGATAAAATGTCCTTACAAATCTCCCCCTATGTCTATGCCGGTACATACATAAAAATTTGAATTATCAAAAAATAAAATTTCCTATACAAATCTACCCTTCCATGAACCCAAAACTGGAAAGATAAAAATGAATAAGTCTTTATCGTTTGATCTTCAAATCTTCAATACATTCAAAGCTTTTCTCATCAGGGTGTGCATTCGGAAATCATCAATGTAGTACCTACACACATGAGAACAAGCAAATACCACGTGACATATCGAGTTTGAAACGAATAAGCTAAACATATATACCAATTTAAAATAGATCATTAAACTCAAAAACTCAAAACTCACTCCCCCATAGTATGATAATTCTTCTCCCCCTTTTAATGATGTCCCCAAATAGACAGATATGAGAAGCAGAAATAGATGTACATGGAGAATGTCACAAGGTAAGAAACCACTATTTTTGATTTTTTTAAAAAAATTTCATACAAAGAATATATACAAGAAAACACACCATGAACGATCACAAAAACAACCAAGTCGATGATAGCGTAAATGAAGGGGTGTGATCAAATTCGATAGGAAAATCAATGCATACAAACATGACATATGTGCTCGATGAATATCGGATACTCCTAACGCATGAACTCAAAGTCTTCCTTTGGTGTAAAAAGGTGGAAATATAAGATATTGACTCAATCATATCAGCAAATCAAAGCTCAAAGTGATTTCCACACCAATAACGTCCAAAACTATTTCATGCTCTTTTAGGACTTTCAAGGAAGTGCAAACCCATTTATATTCTCCAACCAAACTCCCTCAGATTTATATTTTGAATAGCGGCTTTCTAAATTATCAAACTTTGGAGAATTAATGGTGAAACCTAAATAGCCCATATGTGGCATGAATTGCTTTTTATTGCCTTTAAATTTTTTCGGGCTCTTTTAACCTCTTTGGACCCCGGATAATAAAATTCCTCCATTTTTTAGGTCCTTTTGAACGGTGGCTTTTGCGCAAAGAAGTGATAATTATCTTTCGCAGCCCCTCCCCATTCTTAAATAAACACTCAGTCTCACAAAAAATGGTTTTTACATGCATCCCAATCTTGTCAAGTTTTATCGCATATTGTAAGTTGTATAGAAAAAATTGAGATGGAAACACTCAAGCCAACATGTGATAGACAAGTACAATAATCAAATAAAGCCGTGCATGTGTGCAATAAAGGAGATAGGAGTCAAACATGTAGGAAAATATCACTAATTACATCTCAAGGACCCCATACAATTTAAAGCACATGGATGAAATGATGTAGCGTCTCAAATCTCTATCAAATAGTCACATGGATAAATGGAATGAATTTGTGACTTGGCTATCTTAAATTTTCATCCATAAAAAAATGCAAAAAAAATACAAAAATCTTTTTGGATTTTTCAAAAATTTTAGCAAAATAAAATCTTTTTGTGCTTTTCTCAAATTTTTATATACAAAAACGAAAATCTTTTTAGATTTTTCAAATATCTGTACAACTGAATAATGATACATATGAAACAAACTAGCAATGGGAAGCGTATGATATGAACATGAAAAAGCATCCTATTCTAGACATGGACCAACCCCTCAGTCAACTGAGCAAATCCCCAAAGACTTTCTAAGACTCTCAAATCTAAGGGCATCTAAAGATTTCGTGAAAATGTCGTCTAACTGACTGTCGGTAGGAACAAAACTCAAGGATACGAATTTCTCCTCAACTAGCTGTCGTATAAAGTGCTCACGTATTCGTATGTGCTTTGTGTGAGAATGCTGAACTGGATTACGGGATATGTGTATTGCGCTCGTGTTATCACAGGAAATGGTCATGGTGTCCTGTGAAATCCCATAATCCTCTAGCATTTGCTTCATTCATAAGAGTTGCGTGCAACAAATCCCGACGGCTATGTACTCAGCCTCCGCAGTGGACAAAGAGATGGAATTTTTCTTCTTCCTCAGCCAGGAGACAAGAGCAGAACCAAAATAGAAACACCCACCAGAAGTGCTCCTGCAACCATCTACATCCCCGGCCCAATTGGTATCTGAATAGGCAGACAAACGGTCATCAGTATCAAAGGAATACCAAATACCGTATGAGAGAGTCCCACTCACGTATTTAATGATACATTTTAGAGCAAGTAAATGTGACTCTTTTGGGGATGCCTGATATCGTGCACGGACTCCAACACTAAAGCCTATGTCGAGACGACTAGCAGTCAAGTAGAGAAGACTACCTATCATACTCCGATACAAGGTTTGCTCTACGTCCTTGCCTGTAGTGTCCTTACTAAGCTTGGTAGTGGTACTCATAGGTGTACGTGCATGCTTAGCGGAGTCTAAACCAAATTTCTTCACTAGGTCTCTAGCATACTTGGATTGGGTGATGAACATCCCATCCTCTAGCTGACGAACCTGGAGACCAAGGAAGAAAGTAAGCTCACCAACCATGCTCATCTCAAACTCACTTTTCATCTCCTCTTCAAAGTGATGAGCATGTTGGGAGCACATGGATCCAAAGACTATGTCATCCACATATACTTGGGAAACCAAAATTGCACCGTCATCTCTCCTAACGAACAATGTCATATCAACTCCCCCTCTCTTAAAGCCACGGGCTAAGAGATAAGAAGTAAGCCTCTCGTACCAAGCACGGGGTGCTTGCTTCAAACCATACAAGGCTTTCCTTAGATAGTAGACGTGCTCCGGGTGCAGTGGGTCTTCAAACCCTTTTGGTTGTTCCGCGTAAACCTCCTCCTGTATAATTCCATTCAGAAAGGCACTCTTGACATCCATCTGATATAACTTGAAGCGCAGATGACATGCGATGGCGAGTAGAAGACGAACGGACTCAAGCCTCGCAACAGGAGAAAATGTCTCCCCAAAGTCTATACCCTCTATCTGTGTGTAGCCTTGAGCGACCAACCTAGCCTTATTTCTGATTATGGTACCATTTTCATCCATTTTATTCTTGGAAATCCACCGGGTACCTATCACATTAGTCTCACTAGGTCGGGGGATAAGTTCCCAGACATTATTCTTTTTAAACTGAAGCAACTCATCCTGCATAGAAGATATCCAGTGTTCATCCTTGAGTGCTTCTTTATGATTCTTGGGCTCGACTTTGGACGTGTAGCAAAGATGTCTAACAACGTTCTCTAGCTGAGCACGAGTCTTGACCCCTAGAGTAGGATCACCAACAATGGCAGAAGGGTCATGACTCTTGCGAACCCAAGCGGGTGTGTTCCCTAACACAGGAGTAGGGTCCACAGAGTGTGGGAGAGGAACAAGAAAATCACTGTCAGAATAATCCTCATCCTCACACTGAAGGTTAGGATCAATAGACGTCAGAGGTTCGTCATCTTGCACGGTGACATTTATTGACTCCATAACCTGAGAGCTTTTTAGATTAAAAACCCGGTATACTCTACTCGTCGATGAATATCCTAGAAATATTCCCTCGTCGCTCCGGGAGTCAAACTTTCCTAATTTCTCTCTATCCCGTAGGATGTAGCATTTACTCCCAAAAACACGGAAATATGCCAGGTTGGGTTTCTTTCCAGTCCACAATTCATAAGGCGTTTTAAGAGTGTGTGGACGCAGGTAAACCCTATTCACCGTGTGGCATGCAGTAGACACTGCCTCTGCCCAAAATCTCCTAGAAACTTTATGACCTAGAAGCATGGATCTAGCCATCTCTTGGATCGTTCTATTCTTTCTCTCAATAATCCCATTTTGCTGAGGAGTCTTCACAGCAGAAAACTCATGTTTGATCCCAAGGCTATCATAATAAAGATTGATTTTGTAGGACACGGCACTTGGTCGTTAAAAAGTCTACAGCATTGGATTTCTCTCTCAGAAAACCTACAATGGATTATCTGGAGAAATCATCGACCATCACAAGGATATACCTCTTAACACCCAAACTCTCAGAACGAGTTGGACCCATAAGATCCATGTGAATAAACTCAAGGACACGGGATGTGGTAGTGGAATGCAACTTCCTATGGGGACTACGAATTTGTTTTCCAAATTGACAAGGTCCACAAACCATCGAAGTTGACTTTCCAAGAGATGGTAAGCCACGTACTAGGTCCTTTTTAGCTAAACGATTCAAATCTCTAACGTTCACGTGACCTAGACGTTGATGCCACAAATCCTTAGGAGTGATCGTGGCGCTGTTGCAGACAAGTGAGGATGTGGGATCAGTCCAATAGCAATTATCCTCGGTCCTCACCCCTTGCATCAGAAGTTTACCGGCTTGATTGTAGACATTACACGCGTCCCGATCAAACTTTACTGCAAAGTCAGTGTCGCACAGCTGGCTAATGCTGAGAAGGTTCACTTTTAAACCTTTGACGTACAACACATTTTCTAGCTTAGGAAATCCTGATAACTCTACAGTACCTCGTCCTACAATGCTAGACTTGCTCCCATCTCCAAAGGTGACTCTGCCATCCTGATAATCCTCAAGAAATGTAAAAAATGAAGCATCACCTATCATATGTCTGGAGCACCCACTGTCAAAATACCACTGTGAGGTATTATGTGCTTTGAGAGCAACATGAACAACAAAAGCCTTTTTGTCCTTCTTAGGTACCCAAGAAGTGGTGACCTTTTGTTTGCCTTTGTTGTTGTTGGTTTTAGCTGGAATGTGAGAAGTATTCACTAACGGCAAAGACATCCGTCGGAATTCTTCCATCAAACTCTGAGATGTGGAAGCTAAGAACTCAACTCGCTCTCTCAGACTAGAAAACTCATCAGTATGATGTGGTGGAGCAATAGTACGTCCTGTCCGACCCATGCTATAGCAAAACTCCCTGAGGTGGCCTTTTCTTTTGCAATAAGTACAAAAGAACACAGTTAAAGGCGGACCTGGGCTTGCTTTTCTTGGTCGAACTCTCCTTCGAGGTTTTTGACGATGGCCATAAGGATTCGTAGTAAACTCAGGAACTGGTCCAGGTGCAATTTGGGAGGTGGAGGCACCATCATAACCAATTCCCTGCCTATCACCAAAACCTAAAGCGGGGCCGAGGAGCATCTTTCCCATTTTTCCTGATCTGTCCTCGATCTGTACCTTGACTTCTCGTGTCTTCTCAAGATCATGAGTCAGCTGGGCAACAAGGGCTTCAAGTTTCTTTCGAGTCTCCACAGAGGAATGGAGCTCACTCGTAAGACTAGCCACTTGTTTAGTCAAGTCCCCTCTCTCTTTCTAAAAAATACTCTCTCTCTCTCTCTAAGCAAACTCTCTTTCTCAACACAGGAAGATTCTCTCTCTCTCAGTGCGGTGCAGGTGGAGGCCTCTCTTTCTCTCGCTTTTCTTAAATCTTCCTCTAAGCCGGTGATATTAAGAACTAATGCTTTGTTTCTCTTTTTAGTTTTAAAAGACTCAGAATACAACTCAGCGTAGGCGCGTTGAATATCACTCTCGCTATCACTTGTATCATCCTCCCCCTCACTCACATCGATCTCACTGTCGAGGTGTCCCTGTGTAGCATCATCCTCATCGTCATGAGGAGAACTAGGAGTGCTCACATGACTGACCATGAATGCGGTGAAGTTACACTCATGCGGTAACTCATCTCCTGAATCCACCGTCTCGACCTCACTGTCTTCGCTAAGAGTAGCATTAAGGACAACTTTCCCTTTCTCTCTATTCAGACGAGTGGCACACTCAAAGGCTCTATGACCCCTACTGTCGCACTCAAAGCATCTTTCACTTTCCTTCTTAGGAGGATTTTAAAAAACTTTTTCATTTTTCTTTTCAAACTTATTTTTCTCAAATTTCTTTTTATCTTTAAAATTGCTATTTTTCTTAAATTTGAGAATCCTTTTGAAATTTTTTGCAAAAAGGGCCAAATCATCTAAGTCAAAATCACAATCAGAATCTGACGTGTCAATCTCTCTCTTTCTAGATGACTTAACTCTCTTTCTAGCCGACCCCTCACTCTTTCTCTCTTGGGCATTAAGTGCAATTCCCTTATCCTTAGGCTTAGCAGTTTTAGGGAACATATCAATTTCATATGTTTGCAAATCTCCTACAAGTTCTTCCAATTTTAGCGTATTTAAATTACCCATAGAATTTAGCACAGTGAATTTTGGGATAAAACGCTTAGGCAAAGAACGAAGAATATTTTTAACAACTCTAGCATTAGGAATATGTTCACCCAGATTAGAGCTAGTATTAACAATGTCAGACAGTCTGGCATAAAAATGATCAAAACATTCAGTCTCATGCATGGTAATTGTTTCAAATTGAGTTGTCAAATTTTGCAATTTAGACTCTTTCACGGCATTAGTTCCTTCATGGGTGAGTTGTAAAACATCCCATGCCTCTTTTGACGTGGTGCACGTCATTATGCGTTTGAACTCATCAGGTGTGACAGACCCAGAAATAGCACTTAGACCCTTAGAATTAAATGATGACCATCTAAACTCGTCTTCAGTCCAAGAAGTGTCAGGTTTTAAACTGGTCACATTATCAACAGTAACAGAGGGAGGTGTCCACCCTCTTTCAACCAAAATCCATACATGTTCATCAATGGCATTCAATGCAGATCTCATACGGGCTTTCCAATATGCATAGTTTGTCCCGTCAAAAACTGACATAACTTCTCCATAATGAACACACTCGTTTTCAAAAATCAATTTTTTAGAAAATTGATATCTTAGAAAAATTTTGCGAAAAATTACACGGTAAACTTGTGTAACTGACTCTGATACCAATTTGAAAAAGAGTGCGCGTGCGTTCAAATAAGGAAGTTATTTAATTAAACACAGTTTTTGTCAATTAACTCTTAAACATGCATCTATATGTGATTTGAACAAGATGATGAAACATGAGAGATCATTCAAACACACACATATGAGGAAAAATTCCCCAAAGGGGCAAAACCATTTATTTTCATTATAATATTGTAACTGTACAATTTCGGATTACAATGAAAATACAAGTGATTAAGAATTACCCTCAGGTGTCGAATTCTGTAGTCGGCGGCTGGAGATATCCCTTTCCAGTAGGGCAGCAATGATGAAGAAGAATGTTCTTCTCCACAAGGGTTGAACAGATACACGGATGTGTTCTTGGGTTGCAAACTGATTCACAAAGGATTGGCAAGGATGTGTGAATCAAAACTTGAGTCTTGGGACTCAAAAATATGAAGACTAGAGGTATTTGGACTCTAAAAAACGTCTTCTAAAGTCTCCTAAAACAACTCCCCCAAAGTTGGTATTTATAGGAAAAAAGATGAAGAGACCCACGTTCTTAAAACTCTAAAATTCTATCCAGCGTACAAAAAAAACAGCATTCTTTAAGGAATTTTCTCCATCTTCAAAAGGTCATAACTCCTTCACCGTAGCTCGGATTGAGGTACCGTTTTTTCCAGTATCTTCGTTGCGGCGAGTTCTTCAAATTTCCAGTTGACCAGACCTCCGGAATATGGATGTGAAATTACGAAAATGCCCTTGAACTTCCCTATCAATCCTTTTTTCACTGTTTTGACTTCCCTTGCGTACCACTTGCATTAAGTCCCTAAAATCGTGGAATGTGAAGTCGTTGAGGCAGATGAGGGACACATGATGGAGATCATAAATGGTTGATTCCTGAAATTTGGATTGAGGCCGTCGTGAGCGATCGTGTAGAGACGTGTTAAATGTAGCGGCATACGACATAAATAAATGAAACATTTCATACATGATAAAAATGTCCTTACAAGCACTGTACCAACCAAGGGTGGAGGCAGAATAATTAATTAACGTAGGCGAGAAATAATTCTAACATTATTTTTCTAGAAATTAAGGTGGGCAGAATATTATTTTTTTCAATATTTCGGGTGTTGTCTTTAAAAAATTCCCTTCCACATTACAAATACTAAAAATTGTCAAAACATAATGTGGGAAATTTCCCACCTATACATGCATCTTCCCCTGGTAACAACATTGGCACAACCACTGCCACCGCCACTGCCATCGCTACCACAACTATCGCACCCCTATCCCACCCACCCCATCACCAACACTCTTCCCACCGTTAATACCACCACTATTAATGCAAATGGAGAATTTTAAGAATTGCCACCATTTAAATACCATAATTAACACACATGGTAGCCTACCAAATGAATAGTTACCACACATATTTAGTAGCCTACCAAAGTAATAGTAATGGTTGGTGGCACACCAAAGGAATAGTTACCACACATGTTTAATAGTCTACCAAAGGAATAGTAATGGTTGGTGGCACACCATTAATCTCAACCATCCAATCTTGTTTTGATCCAACAGTCATGGTGACTCCCAAATAACTATAAATAGGCCTTAAATTCTCTCATTGTAATCATCCCAAAACTCTCAAGCTTGAAAGGAATTAGAGAGTAAAGAAGAGAGAGTATTTAGGGATAAAGAAAGTGAATTATTGGTACTTGTTAGAGTGTGTAGAAGGCAGTATAAGCCTCCACAAAAAATAGTGATTGCAAGAGTGCATACAAGAGAGTGTATAAAAGTGTTCCTATAATTTTTCTATTGTGAAAGTGGATGTGAGCCGTGGACGTAGCCAAATTGGTGAACCACGTAAATCTCTTGTGTTGTGTGTGCATTATTATTTTTGCATTATTTTTCTTGACCCATTGATTCCCAAGGTCCTGGAAATATTATCGGCGGAATTTAGCAGCGTCTAATTTCCCAACAATTGGTATTAGATCTTTTAGTTAGTGAATCGAAGGCACAACAGGTTCTTACTAAAAAATACTCGGCAAACTAATTTTTTACATCTATCCTATTTGTTCGAGTGGGAGCAATGGTGTTAGAAAAGGAGTCCAAAATTTCCCAGTTTGACGGCACAAGTTTTGGATTCTGGAAAATGCAAATAGAAGACAGCTTGTACCAAAAGGATCTTTATTTACCTTTAGGTGACAAGGCAACGAAAATAAAAGATTCGGAATGGGAGCTGCTAGACCGAAAAACTCTCGAAACCATAAGGCTATCATTGTCAAAGTCAGTAGCCTACAACATCAAAAATGAGAAGACAACTGCGTCTATTATGGCGACCCTCTCCAGTATGTATGAATAGCCTTCTGCAACAAATAAAATTCATTTGATAAAGAAGTTGTTTACTATGACGATGTCAGAAGGAGCGCAATTCAGAGAACATCTCAGTGAGTTCAAAAAAGTGATGGATCAATTAGAGGCGGTGGTCATGTCTTTCACTGATGATATACGAGCATGTCTAATTCTTGGTCAATTGCCTGATAGTTGGAAAGGCACAGTTACTGCAATCATCGGATCGGTAGGAAAGAAAAAACTGAAGTTCGATGATGTAGTCAACACAGTTATGACTAAAAAATTAGAAATCGGTCAAATGGTACTTCCACCTCAGTGTCAGCCTTGAACGTAGAAAGTAGAGGCAGAGATTCAAACAGGAGCGAAGGGCGCAATAGATTCAGATCCAAAAATGGCAGGTCGCAATCTTGAGATCCTAAAAATTCTAATAACCAAAATTAGAACCAGAAGGTGATTGAATGTTGGAACTGCGATAAGACCGGGCACTACAAAAATCAGTGTAGATCCCCGAAAAAAGAAAAAGAGAAGATGAAAGCAAACATCATAGCAGAAGTGATAGACGATGCACTGATATGCTCTTTAGAGAGCAAGTCGGACTCATGGGTGCTAGACTCCGAAGCTTCCTTTCACGCGACCTCTAATAAAGAACTATTATTGGGTTATTCTCCAGGAAACCTTGGCAAGGTATACCTTAGTGATGATCAACCTTGTGACGTGGTTGGCAAGGGAGATGTACAGATCAAGTTGAACGGGTCTGTATGGAAACTAAAGGATGTGAGACACATCCCTGATTTACTAAAGAATCTGATATTCGTGGGACATTTAGCAACTGAAGGTTATGTCACAACCTTCAATGGTGATTCATGGAAAGTTTCTACAGGAGAAATAACAGTCACTCGTGGCAAGAAGAGTAGCACACTCTATATGACGACGAATAGTTGTGGGTCTATTGTAATTGTAGAAAGCAAAGATGATCCAAACATATGTCACCAGATACTTGGTCACATGAGTGATAAGGGGCTCAAGATCATGCACTCTAAGGGGAAACTACCAGGTCTACAGTCAGTTGACACTGACTTATGTGAAAGCTGCATCTTTGGGAAGCAGAAGAGATTTAGCTTCATAAAGATTGGCAGACCACCAAAGCAAGAAAAACTGGAGCTGATTCACATGGATGTTTGGGGACCAGCTTCTGTCTCATATGTAAAAAAACCTTGGGGTGGTCCCTTATGCAAGTGTGTTTCAAATCAAACTAATTTTTACCAAAAATTATCCAACTTTTAATTTTCACTAAACCAAATTGTGAAAGCCCAATTCTTACTTTAAACCAATTTATCTTGATTAATCCTAAACACGCATCTAGTGATTAAAGCAAGTAAAGTAAAGTAAAGAATACTCACAACGCTGGATGTACGAGGAAAAAGCCCAAAATGGGAAAACAACCTCGGCGGCCCAAGCCAGACAATCACTATGAACAAAGGTTTTACAAAGACAGATTAACCTTACTCAATGACTCGATCCTTATGGATCTTATCGCTCCTTCTGATCTTCTACTGTCCTTAAGTAGTACCCACGTAGAAATTCCATCTTCCACTATACCTGTCCACAACACTCGCATCCACGTATGTCTCGGTGTCCACCTAATGGCTTTGATTCGTCTGCGATATTGAATAAGAAGTCCTTCTCTTTTCTTCACCGCAAAACCCTAATGTTCAAGTGTAGAACAAACCTTCTTAGTACACTAAGATCACATAAACATTTAATAATGATTTCTAGGATCTTTGCAAACTCTAAGGACGTGTTTAAGATTTTTAAACCTTAGAAAACATGTGCAAACAACGTACTGGATGTTAAACAGTTTTTCCAGATACACACTTACGAAACTCTGACCAAACCACGCTTTAAATAAGAATTAAGCGCAACCTCAAAAAATGTGTCACTCGAATGACAGAGCCACGTCGTTCGCGCGACATAGGTATCTCGTTCAAACGAGATCTTATGTCATTTGAACGACGCTGCATCGATTTGACTTTATGTTTAAAACGTCTCTTTTAAAAGAGATCCAAATAAGTCAAACTTTGTTTCGAGTTTATCAAAATAAAGCGTCGTGTAAACCATTTAAAACACTTTAAAAATATTTTTCTTTATAAAAATACATCCTTATCTTTTATAAAAACAATTCTGAGCACCATTAATTATACGCATTCATACTTATGTGATCTCATAATGAAATTAACTTTGAAGACGAATAAACTTGCACCAATCAAACTTCAGCATGATTAATTCTTTGAAGATTTGTCGCAACGTCTTCAATTTTCTTCAATATGTCATAGACCAAGCGGGATCATGACAAAATAAAATCTCCGTATGACATATTACAAACACAGTTTTGTTCACGAAATTAAGTCAAAACAATACAGGTACTCAATTGTAAAGTTATGTCCTTATAAATCTCCCCCTTTGACTATTCGTGGATAAAACTAAACTAGTGAAATGCCTAAGTCGGGCCGTCAAGCTATATGACGCCTAAATCCCATCCCATAAACCCAAAATAAAAAATTACAGGACACGGACTAGTATATATAGCACCGACAAGCATGAACCATTTGAATGTGATGTAGACTTGAAATCTCGAATCGCTGAAGCATACCTACACACATGAAACAGACAAACAAATACCCAGTGAAGTACGAAGGAACAAATGAAACCAAAATATATATTCAAATGATACCAAATGACAATAGATACCAATATGAATAAACTCTAAAAAATCATTTGTTAAATAATTGAGCACAAAAGGATACCAAATTTAAACTACCAATTTGCAAAATATGTAAAATATGAAATCCAAAACAAGCTCAAATCTCCACCTACATCACATTCATCTCTCCCCCTTTTTGTTTCGAATCGACAATCCGGTGAAAAGATAAACCAAACAACAAGTATCTAGCATGAGAATATACCAATTTGATTTAATTTGAAATCTCTAGATAATCATGAAACAAACAACTAAATATGATCGAGAGATGACAAATCTGTAGCTAGTAAACCAAGGAATCACACAAAGAATATGGCAATCTAATCAGGTGTGATAAACGGACTATATGCAAAATACCAATTTTAAAATAATAAACCCTGCATATAAACCAGTCAGTCCAGAAACTCTTCCAGCAGTACCAAAAATATCACAAAATAAACTAGTGGACTTCAAACCAACCAGAAGCAAGAATTCAGTCAGTCGTTAGTAAGATCCAGAGACGTCGCTCAAACGAGATGAGGATGCCACTTAAATGAAGTATAGATGTTGTTCGCTCAACATGGAGATGTCGTTTGAACGACTTCTCGTGACCTGCCAAATTTTCACATTTTCCCAGAAATATGATATATAATTGCCCAGTGAAAAAAATCCTATGGAAGGGCCTAACGGCAGCAAAACAGTGCTAAAACATTAATCTTTTAACACAAAATGCAAAAACTCATAAAAACTAATAATGCGAGTTACATGAAAACATAGTATCGATGTGCTCAAATATGGATATGGAATGTATGGGCGTGAAACTACAACAAATGAGTAACCATTCCAACACATCGAAATGATCAAGAAGCTCTAATTGATAGCGATAAATCTTCACACTTCAGTATGGCCATATGACAATTAAAGTGTGAGCTTAATGAACTAAACATACTACATGCACAAAAATCCAGAATTTTGACAATTCTACAAATAATAGTGTCAAATTGCAATGTTTCAATATTAGGATTAGTTGTGCAAACTTGTTTAAATTTTCTCCAACCAAACTCCCTCATAAATATATACTTTTTAAAGTTCTTTTGAGGTTTCTAGCATTCTCAACTTAGAGAAAATCTTATTGGCCCTTTTCTTAGCATTTTTCTTTTTCTTTTGGGCTCTTTTAAATAGTGGCTTTCACGATGAGTTAATTTTGAACTCTCGCAGCCCTTTCCCGTGAATCACTCATCATTTTTCAATTAAGTACCAATTCAAATCCTCATGGCAAATGATTCTTACATGCACACTTATCCTTAAATCTACTTATGCATATATGATAAGATTGAGATAAGAGCGCCTCACCAAATTCAAATATGCAAGAGAAGTTAAACATCCATATCAACTCGTGCATGTGTGCAATGTTGGCTTATATACAAAGTTGAATCAAAATGCATATCAAATTCTAAACAACCCCATATAAACAATGGTTAAGATCATTCTAAGCATCGATAATAATGACCAAATGTCCTTGCCACATGGATAATGAAACGATGGGGGGGGGGGGGTCCAAGCACACCAATATGCCACATCAAACATGTAAAATCAAAAACAAAAATTGAAAATCTTTTTGGCCTTTCAAACATATTTTGACTCAAATAAAAGCAAAATCTTTTTGGTTTTTCAAAAGTTTTCTCAAAAATAAAATCTTTTTGTATTTTTCAATAGGACTCAAACAAATGAAAACTATAATACAAAATGATACACATGTCATAATAATAGCAATGAATAAATCATGAAGAAAACTATCATATGACAAACAAGGCAACACTATCACCCTTTAGATTTAGCACGAGAATAATCAAGTGTACCCAAACTAGAATCATGATGTTTAATACCTAAAGCCACTAAATCCGATTTCCTAACCCATGTAGGTGTAAAACTACGCATGGGGGTTTTGGGAATCGGGGAAACTTTATTCCTAAACTTCCTAGGAGATTGTCTAAGGTCGTAACAATAACGCCTAAGGTGACCTTTCCTACCACAAAACGTGCAAGTGTAACGATGGTGGGAATGATTACCTATATGTGGACTTTTTTTTAACCTTCCTAGTGTTTCTCACATGTGCGGGGGGAATGGGAAAAACTCTCTCATCGAAATCTATACCTCCCCTATCTCCTTTAATTTGGACAGTGCCTAAGATCTTATCTAACTTCTCTGAACTAGCCTCCAAATCAAACTTAACTCTATATAAGTCTCTCAATTTCCCCTCCAACTCATGAATCCTAGACTCGAGCAAACTCCTAGACTCCTCAAACTCTAAAATCTCCTTTTTCAAAGACTCCACCAAACCACGGAGATTATGTCTCTCTTTCTCCACAAATTCTAGTTTCTCCCTAAACTTCTTCTCTTGTGCCCTAATATCCTCAATCAAACTATCATTATTTTCTATGGCACGCTCATTCAACTTAGCTTACAATTTTGAGTTAGCATTTTTCACCTTCACCGTTTTGACATACAACTCATTAAACTCAACTTGCAACTCTTTCACATCTACCTCCTCCTCGTCACTCTCTTCACCCTCACTAACATGGGATTCATTCAAAACCTCCTCGAAAGTGTCATGCACATGAGAATCATCATCGCTCATAAGACATGCCATGAACGCAACAAAGTTACGATCAATGGGGGAACTCTCTCCCTCTTCCGGATCACTATCAATTAAGATGGAACTATAGACAATGGGTTGCTTTCCCTCTTTCTTAAGTCTAGTGGGACACTCCTTAACTTTGTGACCGTACCCCTCACACCTAAAACAATTATCCGACTCATCTCTCTTAGGCTTCTCAAACTTATCCTTAGAGGTGGAGTCTATTTTGTTGTTCTTGAATTTTTCAAATTTTGTGGCATCTTTCGATTGCTTTTGAAACTTAATAATTTTTTTAAATTTCTTTGCCAACAAAGTAACATCCTCAAAATCGGAATCAAAATACGAAACTTTAATTTCCTCCTTTTGGGTTTTTAAAGTAATACTATTTTCTTTCTTAGGCACTTGCTTGGAGGTAATAATGTCGATTTCATAGGTTTGTAAGTCACCTACAATCTCTTCTAGTTTCGTCGACTCTAAGTTACCCAAGGAGTTTAAAATGACCACTTTAGCCTCAAACCTACTAGGCAACGACCTAAGGATTTTCTTAATGACATGGTTGTCAGGAATTTTCTCACCTAGGTTAAACGACGAGTTGATAATATTGGACAACCTTGCATAAAACTCATCAAAAGTCTCACTCTCTAACATCCTATTGGTCTCAAACTGTGTAGTGAGATTTTGAAGTTTGACGCCCTAATCGTGCTGGTTCCCTAGTGAGTGAGTGCCAAAATATCCCAAGCCTATTTTGATGTTTCACAAGTCATAATTCTATTATATTCTTCCTGTGTGATATGTGATGAAATAACGTGTAATTCCTTAGAATTATATTATGCAAATCTTTGTTTAGTTTCGGTCCATGACTCAGCAGGCTTTAAACTAGTGACCTCACCTACAATAGAAACAGGGGGTGTCCAACCTTTCTCAACTGCTAGCCACACATGTTCATCAATAGATTTTAATGCACATATCATTCTTATCTTACAATAAGTGTAATTAGTGCCATAAAAATAAGAGTTCGAGAAAATTCATTATATCCAAAATTCATCTTTGAAAAGACACGGGATCACAAAACAAATAAAATATGTTTCTAGCTTTCATACCAATTTGTAAAAAAGTCTTAGGGTGGTCCCTTGTGCAAGTGTGTTTCAAATCAAACCAATTTTTACCAAAAATTATCCAACTTTAAATTTGTACCAAACCAAATTGTGAAAACCCAACTCTTACTTTAAACCAATTTTATCTTGATTAATCCTAAACATAAATTTAGTGATTAAAGCAAGTAAACTAAAGTAATAAATACTCACAATGCCGGATGTACGAGGAAAAAATCCACAATGGGAAAATAACCTCGGACAACCCAAGCCAAACAATCATTATGAACAAAGGTTTTACAAAGACAGATTATCCTTACTGAATGACTCGATCCCCACGGGTCTTAACGCTCCTTCTGATCTTGTACCGTCCTTCAATAGTGCCCACGCAAAAATTCCATCTTCCACGATACCTGTTCACAACTCACGCATCCATGTATGTCTCGGTGTCCACCGAATAGCTTTGATTTGTCTGCGATGTCGAAAAATAAGTCCTTCTCTTTTCTTCATCGCAAAACCCTAATGTTCAAGTGTAGAACTAACCTTCTTAGTGCAGCAAGATCACATAAACATTTAATAATGATTTCTCAGATCTTTGTAAACTCTAAGGATGTGTTTAAGCTTTTTATACCTTAGAAAACATGTGCAAACAATGTACTGGATGTTAAACTATTTTTCCAGATGAACACTTACGAAACTTTGACGAAATCGCACTTTAAATAAGAATTAAGCGCCGCCTCAAAAAATGTGTCACTCGAACGATAAATCCATGCCGTTCGTGCGACATAGGTATCTCGTTCAAACGAGTTCTTATGTCATTTGAGTGACGCTGCGTCGGTTTGACTTTTTAACTTTATGTTTAAAACGTCTCTTTTAAAAGAGATCCAAATAAGTCAAACTCTATTTTCGAGTTTATCAAAATAAAACGTAGTGTAAACCATTTAAAACACTTTAAAAATATTTAAAAACATTTTTCTTTATAAAAATAAATCCTTATCTATTATAAAAATAATTTCGAGCACCATTAATTATATGCATTCATACCTGTGTGATCTCGGAATGAAATTAACTTTGAAGACGAATAAACTTGCACCAATCAAACTTCGGCATGATTATTTCTTTGAAGCTTTGCTGCAACGTCTTCAATTTTCTTCAATACGTCATAGACCAAGTGGGATCGTGACAAAATAAAAACTCCCTTTGACATGTTATAAAAACAGTTTTGTTCATGGAATTAAGTCAAAACAATAAAGGTACTCAATTGGAAATTTATGTCCTTACATCATCCATCGACGAAAAGTCTTACTTTGTCACTTTCATTGATGACCACTCTATAAAGGTGTGGGTCTACCTCTTGAGACAAAAGTATGAGGTGTACAAGGTGTTCAAGAAATGGAAGGCCATGGTGGAGAATTAGATAGGAATGAAGATAAAGAAGTTGAGATTCGACAATGATGGCGAGTATGATGACGCCGGGTTTAAGAAATTGTGTTATGAAAATGTCATCAGACTAGAGAGGACTGTGCAAGGGACACCAGAACAGAATGGCATATCAGAACGCATGAAACGAACATTGAAAGAGAGAGCCAGAAGCATGCTTATACATGAAGGATTGCCCAAGCAATTATGGGAAGAGGAAGTCAACACCGCAGCCTACTTAATCAATAAAGGACCATCAGTACCGCTAGAGCATAGAATACTAGAGGAGGTGTGGAGAGAAAAAGCAGTAAAACTCTCCCATTTGCAAGTCTTCGGTTGTATTGCTTATGTGCATATTAGTGATCATGCTAGGGATAAACTTCACCCTAAATCATTAAAATACACCTTTATCAGATATGGCGGAGATGACTTTGGGTACAAGTTCTGGTAGAATATATAGGATAGAGATGCACTACAATCTAGTGGTTCAACACAGGGTGACCTTATATAAGTTGATCTTGAAAATATTCCAGATAGTAGTGTGGCAAAGAAGACAAATAAGAGACCTCAGCCAGAGGAATCCATATCGTAGAACAGCCAACAACAGACTGATGAACCACAATCTCCATCTCCATCTCTTGTACTAAGAAGATCTTTCCGACCTAATGTACCAAATAAAAGAGTACATAAACTATTTATTGCTCACTAATGCTAGAGAACCTGAATTCTATGATGAATCATGTCAGGTGGAGAATGCTAGCAAGTGGGAGCTTGCAATGAATGATGAGATGAAGTTCCTTATCTCTAATAAGACATCGGAGCTGGCTGAATTACTCATGGGAAAGAAGGATCTATACAATAAATGGGTGTATCGAGTCAAGGAGGAACATGACGGTTCTAAGAGATACAAGGCGAGGCTCGTAGCCAAAGGTTTTCAGCAAAATGAAGGAATCGACCACACCGACATATTTTCACCGGTTGTGAAACTGACTACCATTCGGTCAGTTTTGAGCATCGTTACAGCAGAAGACTTACATCTTAAGAACTTAGGTGTGAAAACTGCTTTCCTCCAGGGTGACCTTGAAGAGTAGATATATATGTAACAGCTGGAGGGTTTCTCGAAGCGTGGAAAAGAGAAACCCGTGTGTAATTTGAAGAAGATCTTGTATGGTTTGAAACAAGCTCTAAGGTAGTGGTGCAAGAAGTTTGATGGATTTATGCAGACAAATGGATATTACAAGTGCAACGTTGATCATTGTTGCTACTTCAATAGATTTGAGTCCAGCTACAATATTTTGCTACTTTATGTTGATGGCATGTTAGTGGCCGGTTCAGATATGGGAGAAATCAAGAAACTGACTAGGTAGTTATCAAGGAAGTTTGACATGAAGGATTTGGGCCCATTGAAGAAGATTCTTGGGATGAGAATCAATAGAGACAAGCAAAAAGGTACTTTGTAGTTGTCTCAGGCAGAGTACATCAGTCGTGTCTTACAAAGTTTCAACATGAGTGATGCTAAGGCAGTTGACACACCATTGGCTAGTCACTCTCAGGTATCCAAGGAATAGTCACCCAAGACGGAGGAAGAGAAGATTTTTATGACTAAGGTTCCATAGGCCTAAGCCATTGGAAGTCCCATGTATGCTATGGTTTGCACAAGACCAGACATTGCTCATGTAGTGGGAGATAGGAGCAGGTTCATGACTAATCCAGGAAAGAAACATTGGGAAGCAGTTAAATGGATACTAAGGTATCTACGAGGCACCACTGAAAGATACCTGTGTTTCAGAAGAGGTGAGTTGAGACTACAAGGTTTTGTAGACTCAGATTTTACTGGTGAGGTAGAGAATAGGAGGAGTACTACCGGTTATGTATTAACAGTCAGAACTACTGCAGTATGTTAGATTTCACAGATACAGAAAATTATAGCGTTATCCACTACAGAGGCAGAGTACGTAGAAGTAACCGAGGCTAGCAAAGAGATGATTTGGTTACAGGAATTGTTAGTAGAATTGGGTTTCAAACAGGAAAAGAATGTTCTGCACAGTGACAATCAGAGTGCAATACATCTGGCAAAGAATTTAACATTTCATTCGAGGACCAAGAACATCGAACTTCGTTATCACTTCGTCAGATCTCCATTAGAAGATGGGGTGTTGACACTTGTGAAGATCCAATGGAGCAAGAATCCATCTCACATGTTAACTAAGGCAGTTACTACAGAAAAACTGAAGATGTACTCAGCTTCAGTGAGTCTTCAAATATAGAACACACGAAAACCTCACACCCAGCTCACTAATAGATGCGATGGTTGAGTTGCAGTTCAAAAGTCTCCAAGTGGGAGATTGTTAATGCAAATGGAGAATTTTGAGAATTGCCACCATTTAAATACTATAATTAATATACATGCTAGCCTACCAAATGAATAGTTACCCCACATGTTTAGTAGCCTACCAAAGGAATAGTAATGGCTAGCGGCACACCAAAGGAATAATTACCACACATGTTTTGTAGCCTACCAAAGGAATAATAATGGTTGGTGGCACACCATTAATCTCAACCATCCAATCTTGTTTCGATCCAAGGTCATGGTGACTCCAAAACAACTATAAATAGGCTTTGAATTCTGTCATTGTAATCATCCCAAAACTTTCAAGCTTGAGAGAAATTAGAGAGAAAATAAGAGAGAGTAGTTAGGGAGAAAGACAGTGCATTATTAGCACTTGTCAGAGTGTGTAGAAGACAGTGTTAGCCTCCACAAAAATAGTGAGTGAAAGAGTGCATACAAGAGAGTCTGTAAAAGTGTTCCTATAATTTTTCTATAGTGAAAGTGGGTGTGAGTCGTGGACGTAACCAAATTAGTGAATCACGTAAATCTCTTTGTTTGTGCATTATTATTTTTGCATTATTTTTCTTGACCCATTGATTCCCAAGGTCCTGAAAATATTATCGGCAGAATTTAGCAGCATCTAATTTCCCAACAACCACACCGCCAGCATTCCCATCATCACCATAGCTATGGTGGAGGTAATGGTAACATGGGGCAGCGATGGTGGTGGTAAATGTGACAACGGTAAATTGTTTGTGTGTGGGGATGGTGGTAGTATTGGTTGTGTGTATATTGTAAATTCAAAAATAAAGTTTCCATCTTAACAAAACTTTAAATCCAAGTTGTCTTTCTTAAATTTCAAAGAAATTTGACACCAAATGAATAAAACTTAATTTTAATTGTGTTCATTTATGATACTTCTTTTTATTATGGTCTTTTGGAATGAATTCTACCTTTATAGTAGAATATATTGATTTAATATTCTACCTTTCTGTGCTATATTGTTCAACCAATTTTTAATTATTATGACCATTGCTAGCACATATTTATCTACATAAGTATTTTCTTTCTACAGGTGGGTCTTTGCATTTATTTATGTTTGTATATTTATGGGGTGCAAGTGTGTGAGCGCCTCTGTACCAACTTGATTTTTTCCTTCTAATGTGTGTATGAGAAACATCAGAAATAACAATTAACTCATTACAGGTGGGTGACCGATACTATTATGTTATTTTTTGCCACTGCTACTTTAAATCTTCTTTGTTTTTTAGCATATAACCAGGCAATAGCTTTGCTTTGTTGCTGGAAAACAAAAGTTATGGGAGTTGTTTTGTTGATTTCGCATGTAAAAATAAAATGAAGAATGGGAAGTTGATTCATCTCAGTTAGTTTAATCGTTTTTCCCTGTTTTCTGAACCATGAATAATTTTACTTTAATTGGAAATTAAAAAGTTGAGATGTGGCTCCTTAATAAGGAGAATGATGTGAAAGATAGGGACACATACAAGAATCGGACACTCGAGGGACACGAACACACATACCATGCTTAAAAAAATAGTTTCTTTATGGTTGCAACCAATACTCGATATGACTTACTACTTTCTCATGTTATTTTTCATTACTCAATTTTTGTTCAAGTAATGTGGCTTCATCATATTATTTACTTCTTCACGTGTAGGGATATGATAAACACCACATACATTTAACTATTTACCAGAGTTTCACATTTAGATACTAAATATTTATTAACGCGTTACATTCGCCCGTGCATCGCACGGGTCACCACTAGTGTGTGTGTGTATATATATATATATATATAGTGTCTTCATTTTTACGTTTGCCAGTTGACTTATCTAAAAAAAATTAATTAATTCACTTGTAAACTTTGATAAGCGGCTTTTCTCCTTCCTTCCCGTCCGCTCAGTTCCTCCACCCCTTCATTCCCTTTTCAAAACACTGCGAACATAAGAGAGATGCTCATCCTTATCTCTCTCTAAACATGCTTGTATTTTTCTTCCTGTAAAAAATGGGTAAGACCCCTGCCAAACAAAAATCTTCAACTCTCCTACATCTCTCCCTCAAATTCATGTAGAATCACTATTAAAGTGAGTCTCTTTCTCCATGTTCATGTGAATCAGTTACTCCTCTATACTCTACTCTTTTTTTAGTGTTTATAATTAATTATTTCATTAATTTTAATTCACAACTAATTTTTTATTATACTATTTGTCCAGTGTCATCTGTATGTAGTTTTTTTTTATTCAGGAAAAATAAAGTAAATGAGAAAACCAACCGAAAGAAAGAAATGAGGTATATATAGGAACATAAAATGATATATAGTGCGTACAATATCTACATGCTTTATTTCTTCAATTTTTTTTTAATGAACACCGAATGCCAATCCTTGAGTCTCACAGTTTCAATTTTGTCTTAGGCGATAGAGATAATAGTGGCCATATGCGATTGGGTTGCGGTATGGTTATTGCTCAACGACATCAACAAGAAGTGTGTTAAATTTGTTACCCAATTTGATGTTAGTTACGAAGTCTGATGGTTTGATGTTAATATTTTTCACTTTTCGAGTTTTATAATCAATAATTAGGTATACTCTTTAATTTTATTTTTTAAAGAATAAAATGACTGTTTTTATTTATTTTTATTTAATTGGAATATAATATGAGGCTCATATCAATAATGTGTTTTTTTGGAATATAATTAAGATTTCTTTAAGGTGTTTTATTGCGACGTGAAATGTCTTAACTCTGGAAGTTCTTAAGATGGTGTTAATGATGAATGTTACCGAGAATAAAGGAAAATAAGTGATGGTGGGTAATAGTGTGCCTATGAATGGTTTTGAGTAAGACCGACGCTGCACGCTAGAAGAGTTAACAGTTCAGTACACAAATCTACCCAATTTTCTTAATGGCCAGGAATACCCGCTTTTTTTATGATGTCTATGTTGGACATATTCATCCCCTATTTTTAATTTATGATTGAGAGGTTGATGTCATCACGGCCTGTGCACCTTCCCCTTGTTGTTGGACCGAAAAGTCCCACCTGTAAAAATAGGTAAGACCTTTGTACTTATTTGACCCCTACATTTGGCATCCCCACTAACTAGTTATATCTTTCATATACTTATTTTTATGAATAATGTGACCTGTTTATATCTTTTAATTTTAGGCTACGTTTAATTTTAGGCTACGTTGTGTACTTCCAAAAAAAATTCAGTGGTGGTGAGACGAAGGTACGTGCACGTTTTTTTTTTTAATTTTGAATAAAATATGGTTTGCCATGCTTTAATTTATCTAATTTTTATAAAACTATGTTTTCAATTATTCATTTTCATAATTTCCTTCTCCATTATAGTTTATTAAATAATTTATAAATAGTCGCGCATCGCGAGGAGCTAAAACCTACTAGAGATAGAATAATGTGTCACAACCAAACTCTTTTTGGAAATAGTAATTCTATTTGGATAGGTCTCACAAATATAATCTGATAAAGTCTTGCTTTATAGTTTTTTTTTATTTTTTATTTTTGGTAATTTTACCTTTGGTCCCTATTAATGATATCTTATATTATTTTGAGTACCAAATTTTAAAGTAATATCACTTTGGGTAACATTTTTATTTTTTGCGATATTTTGTACAAAGAAAAGTGTCACAAAAAGTTGCAAATGGTGTAAATATGTAGTACAAAAAATAAAGAAAGTGATTCTCAAATTTATAATACATTAACCGTTGGTACTCAAAGTGATACACGACATAACTAGTGAGGGCCAAAGGCCAAATAACCCTTAGTTTTTCACTCATAATTTTGGGTTTTACAAACTCTAATATAAAACATTACTATAACTCTCATTTACATGATTCTTTTTCTTTGAAACTTTTTGACTTAGTACATGAACCATAAGTATATTTTGAATTTTGAATTTTTTTATCAGCCTAGCGTTTTGAATTTTTTATTGTCTGTCAACAATACCACTATGTTCCCCCGAACATTAGTTTAACCCTACTCGTTATGATGCATCATCTCCCATGTATGGTTTTAGAATGTACCCAACTTTTATTTAATTGAGAATTTTATGAAAATGCATAGAGTTTTATGATAATAATGAAATTTTAATTATAAAAGTATATGCCTTTTCTGCATGCATTTTGTTTGCAAATGAATTATAGTAAAGTAATTAATTTGATTATAATGAAAGTTCACATACTTTACTAAAAGGACGCCCAATTTTATGAAAATATGAGAAGTTTTACAATGTACACACAAAATCTTCCTTTGATGATTAAATTACACACTTTTACGTTCATTTTATGGAATAATATGCAATTTTTATGTATATTTTATCAAATGTACACAAAACTTGGCGGGCAATTCTATGAAAATACTTGCACTTTTAACGTTTTCTTTACCAAGTGCACACACAATGTAGATTGTATATGTGTACGAGGGTGGTCCTAGTTGGTTGTGTTAGGAAGTTACTCCTCAAGAGTCGAGATATAACCCATTCCGGAAAACATATGCCGGAATGCTATAAGGAATTCGAGAGCAGATGGAATGGAGGGTGAGCGCACAAGCTCTTTTGTCACGAGATAAATGGGTTAGGAGGCAGACCAAACATAATCATGTAAGGTCGTTGTCTTTTGTAGCAAATGGTGATAGTAAATGGTGGAATAAAGGCTCACGAAATGTTCTCTTTTAAGGAATCTTCATAGTGATTTTCAGAGGTATATTCTCGATATCTAATAAATGAGGTTGTAAGTGATATTTATAGGGCCAAGGATTTCATCTTAGCCGTAGATCTATGTGAGAGAAAGATGAATAGTGTGATGCATTTGATGCAAGTCAGTACATAAAATGGGAGGTGATATACTATCTAATAAGTACTTGGGAAAGGGATGGTATGTATGTTTATATGGCAGAAAGTTGGCAGAGCAGTTGCAGGTTTATCAATAGTATTAGATGGGTTAATAATGACATTTTCGAATGGTATGTCAAATATATTATTTGTAACACCTAAATTATGTATAAAAATGTGTGGATTGGTTTAAAAGGGTGTTTCGAATAGAGTGCTTTAGTTGGTTCCATTTGTGCCTTACATCTTGTGACTATCGTGGTTGGCTCAATTGGAACCCAACGCTCTCCCCCCTCTCCCCCATGCTCTTTCCTCCAAACCACACACCCTCGATATTCCCAAAAGTGATATTTACCTATTTGGATCATAGTCCTTTCAATTTTTCCCAACTCAAGACATTTGGTGTCTCGGGGAATCGATATATACCTATAAGAGAGAAAGACCATCTGTGGATCAGTGTGGATGGGATTTGTTTTTTGTTGGATTTGGGTGGATTGGTACATCGGTAGATCGATCACTTGGGTAAATTGGATTGCCCCTCCCTACAATTTCCCCTCGAATGAGTGTGTTGCACGATAGTGACTACGCATGTTCGAAATCATTGTGACAAAAAGATTTTCCCTACTTCCAAAGTGTCACTTCGTCTCAGTTATATTTAATGTTGTTTTCATTTATTAGCATGGTTATGACGTAGGAGGTTTGATATAGTGTCACATCATGCTCTTTGAGTCTTATTTCGAAGTGGGGCCATTTCTCGCCATGTTTTTGGGACGTTTGGTTTTTTTTTTGCCTATTTTTTCATCATCTTCATTTCTTCTCTCTCCACTTGTTGAGGTATATATTATATGGGTGGAGGGTTTTCAATATTTCATCTTTGATCTTCTTATCCTACGAAACAAAAAGGTAGAAAAATTTGTGCAAGTTATTTTATGCTTCGTACGTGTTTGATTGTTTCCATTCATTTGTGTTATTTCATTTCTTTTGTTCTTAGATTATTATGGAAGATAAGAGTTTGAAGTCTATAATGCCTAGAATTTTTTGACGTGTTAGTGAGAGGACATCGTGTAAATGGAGTGAAGATAGTTAGGGCTCTAGAGGTTTTGATACCAATGATATATATCGGTAGGCCCCTTTTTTGTTGAGGGGGATTCTTTCCATAAATATTTTAGGCTTGTGGACTGTTATTGCCTCTTTCCATATTTGTGCTGCTCCCCAATGTTTCTTTCCTTTAGTTAGTTCATTAGAAAAGGGTGCTTGGGGTCCTCCAGATAGTGTGTTAATACTTCGCATCGATCGTGGGGATTTTTTATGGTCGCCTGTAGAATTTGCCTCGGTCAGTGAAAATATCAATTAATGGGGTTTATGGGTGAAACATATTATGTCCATACCTGAATATTAATGAGTCCTTCGAAAGGTTGGTCATGACCACAGTATGGATGATCTTCAGGAGTTTAAGTTACCTCAGAAAAAAGGATACTTTGTATACTCTAATCTCATGCTAGTCTACTGATGCTCCTAGTTTTGTTTTCAATTGGGGGAGTTTACAATTAATTTAGAGGAGGAATGTGAGAATATAAATTTTCTACCAATGTATTTACCAGAGAGAAAAATATAATGGAGATCCTTCATGCTTGGTACATAAAATGCTCATCTTATAGGTGTGGGTTGCAACAAAGTTTGTCTCGTAGTTCTAAGGTTGTTTATGGAAATCGGGAGAAGTAACGCTTCAAGGATCGAGAGAAGGAAGTTATGCTTCAAGGATCGAGAACCTCATAAAGTTTATGATTAAGGTGTTAATCTTGATGACCCTTCTCACTTAGATGCTTTTCTGACCTTTTTCTATCTAAGGTTATGCTTCTTAGTATGCCTCATGATTTCCCAAACAATAATGTGTTTTTAATGGTCACTCGTTTATCTTTGTGTCTGAATATTACCCTTACTGCCTTGGTGTTGGGTGATCTTTCTACCTAGCTTGATCATCTTATTTTTATTTGGAATATTCGAATCGGCATTTTGATGCTGTGAACTTCCCCCTTTGATAATAATGATGGCTTTTCTTTTTTAGATACTTTCATTGTTTGCCCCTCATCTAAGGAAATATCCCGTGCCATCTCAAGAAGCATGTACCATTCGATTGACGAGTTAGAACAGTAAGCTTATTAAAAGGCAACCTAATATGATGGAGTACCACCTTAGTGAGCTTAGTCATTTTCATTTTAGGCCTTATCATGAAGATTTTGGGGTTTATCATCGTTTATTTTTTAGGGGAAATCGTGAGATGGAGTTTTTTCTTGTAAATGGTAACAATATGAATGATCTTGTCTGTTCACGGGTGAGCACATTTTCATTATTTTATCTTCGTTGATTTCCTTTTATGATAGAGTTTGGAAAGGGGACTATTGTTTACAATCCTTATAGAAATATGAGGGTCTTTGGGATTGATCATGACGCCCCTTTCAAAATATAGTGGTGGATCATTCTTCCTCAATTGATTTATGGGTTGTTTGGTGTTCTTATACGTATTTAGGTGCTATGTCAAATCTAAATAAGATTGGTTAGTAAAATATTATGAAGAGTGGTAACATGGGTATCATTATTGATAATTGGAATCACTTTGGGCCAAGAAAGCCATGTCATTTCACAAGTTTCTTTATAGCATCCCTATTCGCTTGCGTCCTGTGGAAGTGGGGAATAATGATGAGGCCCTTAGGGACCTATGAAGAGGTAATCGAAAGGTGGGTGTAATATTGGTGATAAGTCTATCTTGATTAAAAATATTTATGTGGAAATAGAAGTGGCCCTTCACCCTCTTTTAGAGGAAAATCCAGTTGGTTTAAATGAGGTTTCATGATTAAGTAAAGGAATTGTTATTAGGGAACAAGGTTCCTCGGTTTCCAAGGTGGATTATGCACCAGATAACAGAAAGAGGAAGGCTTTCGTTGAAGGCCATCATTCGAAAAGGGTCAAAATTGCTAAAAGTTTTGGTCGTGAGGCAGTTAAGGAGGTTTCGACTTCTATAGAACGATCCCCTACTCGAGACATTGATATTATTGAAATAACTTACTCTCCCTTGAAGCTAAAAATGACTACTCAATCTAGAGCAGATAAAACCAAAACTTGAGAGCAAATTTTCACTCAGATTGATCATGTTTTGGTTGTATCCGCTTCAAGTGAAGTTGATGAGATAGATGAATAAGATGAAGTTAAAAATGTTGAGGAAGTTGGTGAGAGTGGTGAAAGTATCCCAAGATATAACTATTCATCTAATGGTTCTCCTCGTGATGATGTTGTAGTTTCTTTTATGGGGAATACGTCTATTAAAGGGACATTTTTCCTCTTACAGACGATTCACCCTTTGCCAAGTAATGCGTCATTACTGTATGTTCTTGTGGGAAAGTATTAGAGTTTGATAATTTAATTATTAGGTCAGTATTTTCTATTCCTATGGGAAATCTCATATAATGTTTGTTTTAGTTCTTTCTCTGCTTGTAGTAAGTGCTTTTGTTGTGACTTCTACTATTATCATTATGGTTCCTTCGTCATAACTCAAAAGAGATCCTCCCATTGCTACTAGTGGATTGGAATTTTTTAGTAAACTTGTCTTCTTCTTAAATTTTATTCGATAACCTTTTTATGAATAATTTTTTCTTTGATGGCATGGCAGATTTTGGAAATGATATGTCTATCATAGGTGGTGTGATTAATGCTGGGGATATGTTGGATATATCGGTGATGAGGATTTAGCTTTAGCTAGAGATTTATTGTTCCCTCCTAGTGTTACCCAATACAAAAATGTTGAGAGGACCATTACTTCGACAGTTATTTCTTCTTATGTTGATGTTTCTAGAGATTTACAAGAGGTTGTGAAGGATCTTTATTGGGGTATTTTGGTTCCTCCAATTGTTCCTGTTTTCCAAATCGATGCTGCTATTAAGGATATTCCTTCGGTTGTTGACGATCCTACTATTATGTTAGCAAGTGTGTTTATTACTTCCATGGGATTTTCCATCATTCCTTAGTCTTTAGTCCCTTAATGTATTAAAGTATGTATTTTTATCTTTCTGTACCTGATATTTCAATTGGGCGTAGTGTTTCTTTGCCTAAATTTATATTCCCAATTAATCGGATCATCGCATTACTCGTGGATTCTCAACTGAGATAATTAGTCGGTATCCATTCCTTATTGATGTTGAGTTATCTCTGCCGTTTTTTGAGTCTATTTCTGCCATATTGAGTGTTTATGTAGTCACTTTTGCCAATTTTAAGTGGCAGGCTCGTGGCCCGAAGATTTCGACATTGATTAACCTTTTCTAATGGTTTATTGGAGTATCAGTGCATTTATTTGCTTAGTTTTGATAATGATATCTAAGGGCTTTTATTTTTTGAGGAATATATGAAGATATGTCAGTTCGATCCTGGGTGGTTTAGGTCTTTGTTTGAGCGAGACTTGAGTTTGCAATGTGCTCCTGCCTTTTAAGTGTTGAGTGGAGACTAAGATATATCAACAATTTTGATTTGAAGGTTAGTGAGTTGGTTACAAATATTACTCATCTTCGACCCAAGATAAAAGATTTAGCAAAGAGATTTGTGAGCTAGAGGTAGTGATCAAGGATGTGGAAGCTAATAGAGATGACCTTTATAAGTCTAGTGAGGCTCTTTCTTCCTATATTAAGGGTGAGTTTAGTGCAATTTTTTTAGGTCTTATTTTTGGTAGGCTAAAGGATTTCTACTTCCCTAGGTAGTCAATTTGTTTGGGCTAAAGGTTTGTATTTTGGGTAGTATTATTGTGCGAGTTTCGGATGATTTTTTGTACTCACACTCCTTTGAATAAAACTTGCTTTGATATATTCCCTTTATGAGTATGGATGTTTTTTGATGAAAAGGTTAAATATAACAAATTATGAAATTTCCCCCACTGTTTCAATATGGATTTTACATTTGGAAAACATTTCTCAAAATTCTTGGAAAGAAAAATATTTATCAAAGTAGTTAAGCATGGTCGATTATGATATTGCCCTTATTGCTCCGATATAGATTTTTCCTTGGAAAATTTTCCACAAAATTCTCGGAAAGAAAAAATATCTATCGAAGTAGTTAAAAATGACCGATTATGATATCACTCTACTACTCCAATATACATTTTTCCTTGGAAAATTTCCCTCAAATTTCTGAAAAGACAAAATGTTTATCGAAGTAGTTGAAAATGACCGATTATGATATTGTCCCTACTACCGCGATATAAATGTTTACCTTTGGAATTTTTTTCTTCAAATTCCTAAAAAGAAAAAATATTTATTAAAGTAGTTAGGAATGTCCGACTATGATATTTCCCCTACTAGTTCGATATATAGTTTGCCTTTGGAGATTTTCCTCAAATTCCTAGAAAGAAAAATGTTTATTGAAGTAGTTAAAAATGACTGATTATTATATTAACACTCTTTCTACAATATAGATTTTTCCTTTGAAAAAATTCCTTCAAATTCTGGAATTTTTTTAATTGAAGTTGTTAAAAATGACGGATTATGATACAGTCCCTACTACACCGATATATATTTTGCATATGGAAAATCTTCTTTAAAAATTCTGGAAAGAAAAATATATATAGAATTAGTTAAAAATGACCGATTATGATATTTCCCCCGCTGCTCTGATATAGATTTTGCCTTTGGAAAATTTTCTTTAGAATTCTTTGAAAGAGAAAAAGGATTTATCATAGTAATTAAGAATTACTGATTATGATATTTCCCTTACTGCTTTGATATAGATTTTTGCTTAGAATATTTTTCTCAAATTTCCTGGAAAGACAATTTTTTATTGAAGTAGTTAAGAATGATGGATTATGATATTGCCCCAATTGCTCAGACATTGATTTTCCCTTTGGAAAACATTTTATAAAATCCCTGGAATTTTTTTATTGAACTAGTTAAAAATGACCAATTATGATGTTTCACCTACTTCTCCGATATAGATTTCGCCTCTAGAAAATTTTTCTTAAAATTTATAGAAAGAAAATATTTATCGAAGTAGTTAAAAATAATCGATTATGATTTTTCCCTTAATGCTCTAATATAGATTTTGCCTTCGAAATTTTTTCTTAATTCCTGGAAAGCAAAATATTTATCATAGACGTTAAGAATGACCGATTATGATATGTCCCTTTTTATAGTGATTGCAATTTCAATTGCTTGAGAATATGTTTCCAATGATTAAACCTTCAAACATGTGATTTCTTTTTTTCTAGATTATTGGATGATCTTGGTGATTTTAGTTTTGATTGTTTAAGAATATTTTTCAAATGAATAAACCTTCAAACATGTGATTGCCCTTTTTTCCAATTGTTAGATTATTCCAGTGATTGTATTGTTAATTGTCTCTATAACACCCCATATTTTTGAAAATAAATCAATTACACGAGTCGCGATAATTTAATTAAATTAAAAATAAATCAAATTGAATAATTATTAATTAACACGAAACGGAGTAAAATTTATGTGTTATTATGATTACTTGTGTTATATTATATTTACTTGTGTGATAAGTAAATGAAATTATATTATTATATAGTACGTCATAAGTGGGTAAAAGCGACGGGCGATCGAATCTTATTCGGAACACGTGTGCGGAGTCGTGTTTGGAATAAGATGGTAAATTAATGACAGGTGACTTGAATGGTGATTTTGATTGAACTGATGATCTGGGATGGGTCGAGATAGTCAGAATTAAGTACTCGATGGTTGTAATCGGGTTCCAGGGACTTTCTAAGTTATACGGGACCTGTAAGGGGAATTATGGTCATTGTACGATTATTAGTTAACCTAATTTCGGGATTACAGTATTTAAATAAGAGGTTAGTTTACATTATAAAACCCTTAATATAAGAATAAGGGAGAAAATGGAAGGAAACATAAGAAGAATAAAGTGAGGCCAAATCGGAGAGGAATTTTGAAGAATTTTAAGGCCTCACTCAATATGCAAGGAGGATTCAGAGCCTTCTTCATACCTACGACAAGTTAATGAATTTATTAATGTTATTTGTGTAGTTATTTATGTCATATCCTAATTGGTAAAATTTTAACCAATTTTGGGGTGGGATTAACATGTAAATGAATTTTGCGAAAAGTGAAATTGATGATGATTCCTTATGATCTTATTAGAATAAATCCCACTTGAAAAGTACGTTGTTGCTAGATAAACCTAAAAATGAAAAAGATATATTATTCTTGAATGGAAAAATTCAAAATTGAATAAAAAAGATATGATCTTGAATGGTTCTCGTGATAATTAAGGAAACCTTGCAATTGAATTAAGAAAATTGATGAATCTGACAAAAAATTTGTCGTTATTTCAAACGCATGGTATTTTAGATTTACTTAGAATTAGATTCTGAACAATGGATTAAGAGAAAGGTATGGATCTTATCATTCTAATGAGCTTTTAATCAGGTCATTTGGACTTTTATAGTGGAAGTAATAGCCATTTTAGTAATAGGTTTATAATCTATGAGAATATCTAATTTTTGCCAATTTTAACGTCACTTAAAATGCATGCCATTTTAGTTTTTCTTTGAATTAGATTATGACCCATAGACATGGATCTGATATTTCCAATGATCTTTGAATCAGGTCATTTGGACTTCTGTAGGGGGAGTAATAACTGTTTGAGTAACGAGTGGTTAATCTGCACGAATATTAAAGTTGTGCGAATTTGTAATTTTTAAGAGTTCTAATGGGATAAGGACTTCAATATTTTTTGTTTTTATGGTCTAGTCCCTTGACTAGAGATTTTGGACTTTTTAACCAGATATAAAAAATTTTAAATGATTATTTCTATATAAATACCATTTTCAGTCATTTAATTCATTTTGTTATCAGTGACCTAATTAGCGATTGCCAACTTTTTCAATAAGTTAGGATTTTCTTTGTCTCCTTACCACTTTTGTCAAACAGTTTCATTCTCTCCAAGATTTTTTTTTGAAGAATTACCCTAATTAGAATCAATCAACTTTGTTCTCTATAAGAAAGAAGGTATTAATTCGTTCTAAGTAATCAATTATTTCCACTTCTATTTATCCTAGATTTACCTTTGCATTAATTTGATAATTTCTAAGTTTATACTTATTATCAAGACATGTTTTGCATGTTGGTAAATTACAATAGGTGTATGTATTTGGTTTCGATTCAATCAAATCATTGTAATTGTTTAATTCATGTGCTGAAATAATTCGAATTTTGAATCAATGATTTGACTATATGTTTTGATAATTTTTTTAAAATTTTATATGAATATATTTTGACTTTGGGTTTCGATATTTAAACAAAAAGAATCAAAACGTTGTGTTCATGTGTGTTTATTCATGTGTGTTTATGTGTGTTCATGTTTATGTCAGTTTATGTATGTAGAGGTTGTGCATTTATATATCTCACAATAAAATTACAGTAAAGTACACGCAATTTGATATAAAGTACACGTGAATTTCTAATGATTAATTCTTATTTTGTGTTTTGACTTTAATTTAGCATAACGTTAATGTTCATTTCACTACTCCAAAAACACCAATCTGGCACACTTGTACAAGAGAAGTCTGGAACGGTTCTAAATCGTGCCAGAAACTGGCTCGATTTTGTTATAATTTGGCACCTTTTTAAGCCGTGCCAAAATCAGGCACTGATTTAAACCGTGCCAAAATCATGCCAAAATTATAAAAGTTTATAAAAAAGAAAATACTTAAAAGTAAATTGAGTTTCATTTGGAGCTATCCCGACTTCATTCCCACTCACTTCTCCATTCACCCTCTGCGAAATCATTTCCTCTATACAAACCCTTCAATTTTAGTTCCAAAATCCCAACGCTTCATCGACACACTCTCTCCCCCCCACAACTATGCACCCACGTACCACCACACTGAGCTTTCGCTCGCTCACGACGACCTGATGACCCACACCAGACTAATCTCACTCTCACTCGCGGCGACCTGCTGACCCGACTGGTTTCATGTAAGTAAACATCAAACCCTCTCATTTATATTGAACTATATTCATGACCTATTAACAGGTTTGATTTTCCAAATTTATGTTCCAATTGAAAAAAAATATTACGTTATATTTATGCTTCGTTATTAGGAAATGAATACCGAGCTTAAAATTTTATTTCATGCTTTTCTAGAAATCTTGGGGCCATAACTGCAAGCATAAGAAAGGCAACTTTTGGGGGTTTTCCACAGAGGTGGTTTCTTACTAACTTTTGGTGTTTTTTTGAACAGGAGGTTTCGAACTTACTTTTGGGGGTAACCAACTTTCATACTATTTAGTTGGTTGTTTTCGTACTAACTCATTTCGTACTTGGTGGGACTAGGGCATTCAGTTGAATCATAGAGGTTTCCTGTTAGAAATACAAGTGTTAGGCAACTGATTTCTTCGTATCTTTCCAACGAATCACAATTGGATGATTGCACAATTAATCTACTATTTAGTGCAAATTGATTGGAGAAGAGGTTTGCATCATAATTTATTGAACTTTGTTGAATTGCATATGCAAACTTGGTTATGTTTCTACCAAGTCATTATCGGCATGCTTATTCTTTTTATATATATTGGGTTGTGATTCGTGAATGTACAAGAATATTGTTAATATGATAGTGAATCTCATGGAATTGAAAACTAGGATAACTAACTCAACACCACTAATACAACATAGAAAACATTAAAGCTTAAGTCGTTTTGTGTGCACTGAAAGTATTCCAACTTAAAATCCAACCATGCACCTAAAATTGACAAGATAAACCGAGTCATTGACGTTGTGCTTAAACCAACTCTTATGTTGATGAATTCATCAACATAATTTTTAAAAGCATTCCCAGAAAAAAATCATTTAATTTTTCCAAGTACAATTGGTTTTTGCTTATTTAAACCAAGTTTTGGTACTTGAAGTTTTGGTGTCCATACATTGAACAACTTCATATATAACGTAGGAACCACCAGAGACACTAAAAGGATATGAGTCTACAGATGCAATTACAGAGATCTTTCAGATATGGACAAATGTTAGTGAATCATGTTGAGAAGGGACTTTTCCAATCAAAAGAACTACAGAGAAAGATGTTCTAAGAGCTAATTCTATCCAAAGCTATTTTTGGTGTAGTGTATTATGACTTTTTTTTCTTAACATAGTGTTATAATATTCTAAAGCAAAAAACATGACGCCCCTCATAATGGTTCTCTGCCTACTGTTCAACATATCATGGCTCGTTTACATTTTATAGTATTTATTGTATCGTGTGAGTTTATGATTCATCTATATATGGTTCTCTACCTTCTTTTTTAACTACTGAGTATGAAACAAAATATTGATTCAAATACTGAAGAATTTTTTTAGAACTTATGTGATTAGGTATTAGTGGTTTCTTGCATCACATTACATGCTTTAGATGGCGGGTGACCTCCCCTGCTAGGGATGTTTAAACAAAACCAAAAGATAAAAAAAATATATGAATGGTTTAAAAAGCGATAAGTTTCTAAACTATGACCTCTCAATTGGTTAAAATCCAAAACAAGATTGACTATCATTGACTCTAAAACTAGCCCCCAAACGGCCTCTTAAGAGGCATGAACACCTCGCATGGGATCAACGTCACTTGTAGGAATTAACCACGTAGTCGCGGGTCTCCCTGTTTGAGAATATGACGATAATTTCAAAATATCAAGATTAGGCTTAAAAACAATTTGTTTGAGGGTAAAAAACCAAACCAGCATCCAAACATCCCCGTAAGAGGCACGGACACCTCACACGGGACCAATGTAACTTGTACTAACTGACCGCGTAGTCAAGGATCTCCCGATGTGAGAATATGATGATAATTTAAAAATATCTAGAGTAGGCTTAAAACAATCCGTTTGAGGGTGAAAACCCAAATCAGCTCCCAACAGGCCCCATAAAAGGCACGAACACCTCACATGGGACCAATGTAACTTGTAGAAACTGACCGCCTAGTCACGGGTCTCCCGATTTAAGAATATGGCAATAATTTTAAAATATCTAGATTTGACTTAAAAATAAGCCATTTGAGGGTTAAAACCCAAACTAGCCGCCAAACGGCCCTATAAAAAGCACGAACACCTCGCACGGGACCAATGTAACTTATAGGAACTGACCACGTAGTCACAGGTCTCCCGGTTTGAGAATATGAGGACAATTTGAAAATATCTAGATTAGGCTTAAAAATAAGTCGTTTGAGGGTCAAAATCCAAACTAGCTCCCAAAGGGCCCCTTAAGAGCGACCATTGTAACTTGTAGGAACTGACCTCGTAGTCACGGGTCTCCCGATTTGAGAATATGACGATAATTTAAAAATATCTAGATTAGGCTTAAAAACAATCCATTTGAGGGTAAAAATCCAAACCTACCCTAAACGGCCCCGTAAGAGGCACAAAAATCTCGAACGGGACCAAAGTCACTTATAGGAACAGACAGCGTAGCCGCGGGTCTTCTGATTTGAGAAAATGACGATAATTTGAAAGTATCTAGATTATGATTAAAAAAGAAGCCATTTGAGGGTGAAAAACCCAAACCAGCCCCCAAATGGCCCCTTAAGAGGCACGAACATATCGGCACAGGACCAATGTCACTTGTAGGAACTTATTGCGTAGTCGGGAGTCTCCCGCTTTCAGAATATGACGATAATTTAAAAAAATCTTGATAGGGTTTAAAAATAAGAGATTCGAGGGTGAAAACTCAAACGGCATCGTAAGAGGCACGATCACCTCGAACGGGACCAATGTAACTTGTAGGAGCTAACAACGTAGTTGCGAGTCTTCCAGTTTGAGAATATGATAATATTTGAAAATATGTAGATTACGCTTAAAAATAAACCGCTTGAGGGTGAAAACCAAAGCCAGTCCCCAAATGGCCACGTAAGATGCACGAACACCCGGCACGAGACCAATGTCACTTGTAGGTATTGACCACGTAGTCATGGGTCTCCCGATTTGAGAATATGATGAAATTTGAAAATAATGAGATTTGGCTTAAAAACAAGTCGTTTGAGGGTGAAAACCCAAACCATCAACCAAACAGCCCCGTAAAAGACACAAACACCTTGCACAAGACAAATGTAACTTGTAGGATCTGACCGCGTAGTCGCAGGTCTCCCAGTTTTAGAATATAAAGATATTTTGAAAATATTTAGATTGGGCTTAAAAATAAGCCGTTTAATGGTGAAAACCCAACCCATCACCCAAACGGCCCCGTTAGAGGCACAAACACCTCGCATGGGACCAAAGTAACTTGTTGGTACTGACCGCATAGTCGCGGGTCTCCCAGTTTGAGAATATGATGATAATTTTAAAATATGCCGATTAGGCTTAAAAATAAGCCATTTGAGGGTGAAAATCCAAACCAGCACCCAAACGGCCCCGTAAGAGACACGGACACCTCGCACGGGACGAATGTAACTTGTAGGAACTGATCCCGTTGTCACGGGTCTTCCGATTTGAGAATATGACGATAGTTTAAAAATATCTAGATTAGGCTTAAAAACAAACCATTTGAGGGTGAAAACCCAAACTTACCCCTAAATGGCCGCGTAAGAGGCACGAACACCTCGCACGGGATGAATGTAATTTGTAGGAACTGACCCCATAGTCATGGGTCTCCTGATTTGAGAATTTGATGATAATTTGAAAATATCGAAATTAGGCATAAAAACAAGCCGTTTGAGGTTAAAAACCCAAACCTGCCCCCAAACGGCCCCGTAAGAGGCACGAACACCTCGTACGGGACCAATGTCACTTGTTGGAACATACAGCGTAGTTGCGGGGTTTCCAATTTTAGAATATGATAATAATTTGAAAATATCTAGATAATGCTTAAAAAGAAGTCGTTTGAGGGTGAAAACCCAAACCAACCCCCAAACGGCCCCGAAAGATACATGAACACATCGAACGGGACCAATGTCACTTGCAGGAACAAATTGTGTAGTCGGGGGTCTCCCGATTTGAGAATATGATGATAATTTGAAAATATCTAGATAAGGCTTAAAAATAAGAGATTTGAGGGTGAAAACCATAACCAGTCCCCAAATGACATCGTGTGAGGCACGAACACCTCGCACGGGACCAATAAAACTTGTAGGAACTGACAACGTAGTCGCGAGTCTCCCAGTTTGAGAGTATGACGGTATTTAAAAATATATAGATTACACTTAAAAACAAGCCGTTTATGGGTGAAAACCAAAGCCATCCCCAAAACGGCCTCATAAGATGGACGAACACCTCGCACGAGACCAATGTCAGTTGTAGGAACTGACCGCGTAGTCACGCGCCTCCCGATTTGAGATTATGATTATAATTTGAAAATATCTAGATTTGGCTTGAAAACAAGACGTTTGAGGGTGAAAACCCAAACCAGCACCTAAACAGCCCCGTAAGAGGCACGAACACCTCGTACGAGGACAATGCAACTTGTAGGAACTGGCCGCATAGTCGCGAGTCTTCCGATTTGAGAATATGATGATGATTTGAAAATATTTAGATTAGGCTTAAAAGCAAGCCGTTTGAGGGTGACAACCCAAACCAACAACCAAACGGCCCCATAGAGGTATAAACGCCTCACACGGGACCAATGTAACTTGTTGAAACTGACCGCATAGTCGCGGGTCTACTAGTTTAAGAATATGGCGATAATTTTAAAATATGTATATTAGGCTTAAAAATAAGTCGTTTGATGGTGAAAACCCAAACCAGCACCCAAACGGCCCCGTAAGAGGCACGAACACCTCGCACGGGACGAATGTAACTTGTAGGAACTCACCATGTAGGCACGGGTCTACCGATTTGAGAATATGATGATAATTTGAAAATATCTAGACTAGACTTAAAATCAAGCCGTTTGAGGGTGAAAACCCAAACCTGCCCCCAAACGGGCCCGTAAGAGGCACGAACACCTCGCACGGGACCAATGTCACTTATAGGAACAGACATCATAGTCGTAGGTGTTGCGATTTGAGAATATAACAATAATTTGAAAATATCTACATTAGGCTTAAAAAAGAAGCCGTTTGAGGGTGAAAACCCAAACCAGCCCCTAAACGGCCTCGTAAGAGGCACGGACACATCGCACGGAACCAAAATCACTTGTAAGAACTGATCACGTAGTCGGGAGTCTCTACATTTGAGAATATGATGCTAATTTAAAAATATTTAGATGAGGCTTAAAAATAAGCGATTTGAGGGTGAAAATGCAAACCAGTCCCCAAACGGCACCATAAGAGGAACGAACACCTAGCAGGGGACCAATGTAACTTGTAGGAACTGACAGCGTAGTCGCGAGTCTCCCAGTTTGAGAATATGACAATATTTGAAAATATGTAGATTACGCTTAAAAATAAGCCGCTTGAGGGTGAAATCCCAAACTAACGCCAAAATAGGCTCGTAAGATGCACAAACACCTCGCACAAGAGCAATGCCACTTGTAGGAACTAACCGCGTAGTCACGGGTCTCCCAATTTGAGAATATGATGATAATTTGAAAATATCTAAATTTGGCTTAAAAACAAGCCATTTGAGGGTGAAAACCCAAACCAGGCCCCGTAAGAGCCACGAATACCTCGCACGAGACTAATGTAACTTGTAGGAACTACCAGCGTAATTGCGGGTCTCCCGATTTGAGAATATGACTATAATTTTAAAATATATATATTAGGCTTAAAAACAAGCCGTTTGAAGGTGAAAATCCAAACCAGCACCCAAACGGTCCCTTAAGAGGCACGAACACCTCGCACGGGATGAATGTAACTTGTAGGAACTGACCCCGTAGTCACGGGTCTCCCGATTTGAGAATATGATGCTAATTTGAAAATATCTAGATTAGGCTTAAAAACAAGCCGTTTGAGGGTGCGTTTTAGAGTATGATGATAATTTGAAATTATCTAGATTAGGCTTAAAAATAAGCCGTTTGAGGGTGAAAACCCAAACTAGCCCCCAAACAGCCCCGTAAGATGCACGAACACCTCGCACAGGACCAATGTCACTTATAGGAACTGAGAGCATACTCACGGGTCTCCCGATTTGAGAGTATGATGATAATTTGAAATTATCTAGACTAGACTTAAAACCAAGCCGTTTGAGGGTGAAAACCCAAACCAGCACCCAAACGGCCCCATAAAAGGCACGAACACCTCGCACAGGATCAATGTAACTTGCACGAACTGATCGCGTATTCACGGGTCTCCCGATTTGAGAATATGATAATAATTTGAAAATATATAGATTAGGCTTAAAAATAAGTCGTTTGGGGGTGATAACCCAAACCAGTCCCCAAACGGCCCCGTTAGAGGCACGAACACCTTGCAGGGGACCAATGTGACTTATAGGAATAGACAGCATTATCGCGGGTCTTTCGATTTGAGACTATGATAATAATTTGAAAATATCTAGATTATACTTAAAAAAAAGCCGTTTGAGGGTCAAAACCCAAACCAGCCCCTGAACGGTCCCGTAAGAGGTAGGAACACCTCGCATGGGACCAATGTAACTTGTAGGAACTGACCGCGTAGTCGTTGGTCTCCCGATTTGAGAGTATGACAATAATTTGAAAATATCTACATTAGTCTAAAAAATAAGTTATTTTTAGGTGAAAACCCAAACCAACCCCCAAACGGCCCCGTAAGATGCACGAACACCTCGCACGGGACCAATGTAACTTGTAGGAACTGACCGCGTAGCTGCGGGTCTCCCGGTTTCGCAGTATGATGATAATTTCAAAATATTTAAATTAGGATTAAAAACAATCCGTTCGAGGTTGAAAACAAAAACTAGCCCCCAAATGGCCCCGTAAGATGCACGAACACCTCGCACGGGACCAATGCCACTTGTAGGAAGTGAGAGCCTAGTCGCGGGTGTCCCGATTTCAGAGTATGATGATAATTTGAAATTATCTAGACTAGACTTAAATCCAAGCCGTTTGAGGGTGAAAACCCTAACTCATAACCAAACGGCCCCGTAAGTGGCACGAACACCTCGAACGGGATCAATGTAACTTGTACGAACTGGCCGCATACTCATGGATCTCCCAGTTTGAGAATATGATGATAATTTGAAAATTTCTAGATTAGGCTTAAAACTAAGTCGTTTAACGGTGAAAACCCAAACAAGTACCCAAACGGCTCTACCAGAGGTACGAACACCTCGAACGGGATCAATATAGCTTGTACGAATTGACCGCGTACTCACGGGTCTCCCAGTTTGAGAATATGATGATAATATGAAAATATCTGGATTAGGCTTAAAAGCATGCCGTTTGAGGGTGAAAACCAAAATCAACCCTAAAACGCCCCCCTAAGAGGCACGAACACCTCGCACGGGACCAATGTAACTTGTAGGAACTGACCGCATAGTCACAGGTCTCTTGATTTGAGAATATGAAGATAATTTGAAATATCTAGATTAGGCTTAAAAATAAGTCATTTGAGGATGAACACCGAAATCAGTCCCCAAACGGCCCCATAAGATGCACGAACACCTCGCACGGGGCCAATGCCACTTGTAGGAACTGATAGCCTAGTTGCGGGTGTCCCGATGTGAGGGTATGATGATAATTTAAAATTATCTAGACTAGACTTAAAACCAAGCCGTTTGAGGGTGAAAACCCCAACTAATAACCAAACGGCCCCATAAGTGGCACGAACACCTCGAACGGGATCAATGTAACTTGTACGAACTGACCGCGTACTCATGGATCTCCCAGTTTGAGAATATGATGATAATTTGAAAATTTCTAGCTTAGGCTTAAAACTAAGCCGTTTAAGGGTGAAAACCCAAACCAGTACCCAAACGGCCCTACCAGAGGTACGAACACCTCGAATGGGATTAATATAACTTGTACGAATTGACCGCGTTCTCACGGGTATCCCAGTTTGAGAATATGATGATAATATGAAAATATCTGGATTAGGCTTGAAAACATGCCGTTTGAGGGTGAAAACCAAAACCAGCCCTAAAATGCCCCCCTAAGAGGCACGAACACCTCGCACGGGACCAATGTAACTTGTAGGAACTGACCGCATAGTCACGGGTCTCTCGATTTGAGAATATGAAGATAATTTGAAAATATCTAGATTAGGCTTAAAAATAAGTCATTTGAGGATGAACACCGAAATCAGTCCCCAAACGATATCGTAAGAGGCACGAACACCTCGCACGGGACCAATGTAACTTGTAGGGAGTGACAACGTAGTCACGAGTCTCCCGGTTTGAGAATATGACAATATTTGAAAATATGTAGATTACGCTTAAAAACAAGCCGTTTGGGGGTGAAAATAAAAACCAGCCCCAAAAAAGCCTCGTAAGATGCACGAACACCTCGCACGGGACCAATGTCAGTCGTAGGAATTGACCGTGTAGTCGCGGGTCTCTCGATTTGAGAATATGATGATTATTGAAAATATCTAGATTTGGATTAAAATAAGTCTTTTGAGGGTGAAAACCCAAACCAGCACCTAAACGGCCCCATTAGAGGTACAAACACCTCGCACGGGATCAATGTAACTTGCACGAACTGGCCGTGTAGTCATGGGTATCAAAATTTGAGAATATGATGATAATTTGAAAACATTTAGATTATGCTTAAAAATAATCCGTTTGATGGTGAAAACCCAAACCAGCCCCCAAACGCCCCCGTAAGAGGCACAAACACCTCGCACGGGACCAATGTAACTTGTAGGAACTGACCACGTAGTCACGGGTCTTTCGATTTGAGAATATGATAATAATTTGAAAATATGTAGATTAGGCTTAAAAATAAGTCATTTGAGGGTGAAAACCTAAACCAGTCCCCAAACGGCCCCGTTAGAGGCAAGAACACCTTGCATGGGACCAATGTCACATGTAGGAATAAACAGCTATGTCGTGGGTCTTCCAATTTGAGAATATGACAATAATTTGAAATTATCTAGACTATACTTAAAAAGAAGCCGTTTGACGGTGAAAACCCAAACCAGGCCCTAAATGGTCCCTTAAGAGGTAGGAACACCTCGCACGGGACAAATTTAACTTATAGGAAATGACCGCGTAGTCGTTGGTCTCCCGGTTTGAGAGTATCACAATAATTTGAAAATATCTAAATTAGTCTTACAAACAAGCTATTTGCAGGTGAAAACCCAAACCAACCCCCAAACGGCCCCGTAAGATGTATAAATACCTCGCACGGGAGCAATGTAACTTGTTGGAACTGACCGCGTAGCTGCGGGTCTCCTGGTTTGGGAGTATGACGATAATTTTAAAATATTTAAATTAGGCTTAAAAACAACCCGTTTGAGGTTGAAAATAAAAACTAGAACCCAAACGGCCGCGTAAGATGCACGAACACCTCACATGGGACCAATGCCACTTGTAGGAACTGAGTGCCTAGTCGCAGGTGTCCCGATTTGAGAGTATGATGATAATTTGAAATTATCTAGACTCGACTTAAAATCAAGCCATTTGAGGGTGAAAACCCCAACCAGTAGCCAAATGGCCCCGTAAGAGGCACGAACACCTCGAGCGGGATCAATGTAAGTTGTACGAACTGACCGCATACTCACGGGTCTCCCTGTTTGAGAATATGATGATAATTTTAAAATATTTAGATTAGGCTTAAAACCAAGACGTTTAAGGGTGAAAACCTAAACCAGTACCCAAACGGCCCCATAAGAGGTGCGAACACCTCGAACGGGATCAATGTAACTTGTACAAAATGACCGCGTACTCACTGGTCTCCCAGTTTTATAATATGATGATAATATGAAAATATCTAGATTAGGCTTAAAAACATGCCGTTTAAGGGTGAAAACCCAAACCAGCCCTAAAATGCCCCCTAAGAGGCACGAACACCTCGCACGGGACCGATGTAACTTATAGGAACTGACCGCGTAGTCATGGGTCTCTCAATTTGAGAATATGACAATAATTTGAATTAGTCTTAAAAACATGTCGTTTGAGGATGAAAACCCAAACCAGTCCCCAAACGGCCCCATTAGATGCACGAACACCTTGCACGGGACCAATGTCACTTGTAGGAATATACAACGTAGTAGCGAACCTTTCGATTTGAGAATATGACGATAATTTGAAAATATCAAGATTATGCTTAAAAAAGAAGCCGTTTGAGGGTGAAAACCCAAACCAACACCCAAACGGCCCCGTAAGAGGCACGAACACATCGCACGGGATCAATGTCACTTGTAGGAACTGATCGCTTAGTCGGGGGGTCTCCCGATTTGAGAATATGATGATAATTTGAAAATATCTAAATGACGCTTAAAAATAAGCCGTTTGAGGGTGAAAATCCAAACGTATCCCCAAACGGCACGGTAAGAGGCACGAACACCTCGCACGGGACCAATGTAACTTGTAGGAAGTGACAGCATAGTCATGACTCTCCCAGATTGAGAATATGACAGTATTTGAAAATATGTAGATTATGTTTAAAAACAAGGCGTTTGGGGGTGAAAACCAAAACCAGCCCCAAAAAGGCCTCGTAAGATGCACGAACACCTCGCACGGGACCAGTGTCACTTGTAGGAACTAACCATGTAGTCGCGGGTCTCCCAATTTGAGAATGTGATGATGATTTAAAAAAAATATCTAGATTTGGCTTAAAAACAAGCCGTTTGTGGGTGAAAAACCAAACCAGTATCCAAACGGCCCCATGAGAGGCACGAACACCTCGCATGGGACCAATGTAACTTATAGGAACTGACTGCGTAGTTGTGTGTCTCCCAGTTTGAGAATATGACGATAATTTGAAAATATCTAGATTAGGCTTAAAAATAAGTCGTTTGAGGGTCAAAACCCAAACTAGTACCCAAACGACCCCGTTAGAGGCACGAACACCTCGTAGGGGACCAATGTAACTTATTGGAACTGACCGCGTAGTCATTGGTCTCCTAGTTTGACTATATGATGATAATTTCAATATGTGTAGATTAGGCTTAAAATAAGCCGTTTGAGGGTCAAAACCCAAACCAGCATCAAGTGGCCCCGTAAGAGGCACGAACACCTTGCATGGGACAAATGTAACTTGTAGGAACTAACAGCGTAGTCGCGGGTCTCCCGATTTAAGAATATGCCGATAATTTGAAAATATCTAGATTAGGCTTAAAAATAAGTTGTTTGAGGGTGAAAACCTAAACCAACCCCCAAACGGTCCCGTAAGAGGCACGAACACCTCGCACGGGACCAATGTAACTTGTAGGAACTGACCTCATAGTCGCTCGTCTCCCAATTTGAGAGTATGACGATAATTTTAAAATATGTAGATTAGGCTTAAAAACAAGCCGTTTGCGGGAGAAAATCCAATCAAGCCCCCAAACGGCGCCGTAAGATGCACGAACACCTCGCACGGGACCAATGAAACTTGTAGGAATTGACCGCGTAGTCGCGGGTATCCCGGTTTGAGGATATGATAATTTGAAAATATCTAGATAACGCTTAAAAACATGCCGTTAAAGGGTGAAACCCAAAATCTGCCCCCAAACGGCCCCGAAAGATGCACGAAAACCTCGTTCGGGACCCATGTCACTTATAGGAACTGGCCGCGTATTCACAGTTCTCCTAGTTTGATAATATGAAGATAATTTGAAAATATCTAGATTAGGCTTAAAAACAAGCCGTTAAAGGGTGAAAACCCAAACCAACCCCCAAACGACCCGGTAAGAGGCACGAACACCTCGCAGGGGAAGAATGTAACTTGTAGGAACTGACAGCATAGTCGTGGGTCTCCCAGTTTGAGAATATAATGATAATTTTAAAATAAGTCGATTAGGCTTAAAAATAAGCCGTTTGAGGGTGAAAATCCAAACCAGCACCCAAACGGTCCCGTAAGAGGCACGAACACCTCGCACGGGACCAATGTAACTTGTAGGAACTGACCGCATAGTCACTGGTATACCGGTTTGAGAGTATGATGATAATTTTAAAATATCTAGATTAGGCTTAAAAATAAGCCATTTGCGGATGAATACCCAAACCAACCCCCAAACAGCCCTGTAAGATGCACGAACACCTCGCACAGGACCAATGTAACTTGTAGGAACTGATCGCGTAGTCATGGATTTCTCGATTTGAGAGTATGACGATAATTTCAAAATATCTAGATTAGGCTTAAAAATAAGCCGTTTAAGGGTGAAAACCCAAACTACCCCCCAAACGGCCCCGTAAGATGCACAAACACCTCGCACAGGACCAATGTCACTTGTAGGAATTGAGAGCCTAGTCGGGGGACTCCCAGTTTTAGAGTATGATGATAATTTGAAATTATCTAGACTAGACCTAAAACTAAGCCGTTTGAGGGTGAAAACCTAAACCAGCACCCAAACGCCCCCGTAAGAGGCACTAACACCTCGTACGGGACCGATGTAACTTATAGGAACTGGTCACGTAGTCGCGGGTGTCCCGGTTTGAGAATATTATGATATTTTGAAAATATCCAGACTAGGCATTAAAAACAAGCCACTTGAGGGTGAAAACCCAAACCAGCCCCCAAACACCCCCTAAGAGGCACGAACACCTCGCACGTGACCAATGTAACTTATAGGAACTGACCGTGGAGTACGGGTCTCACGGTTTGAGAGTATGAAAATAATTTAAAATATCTATATTAGGCTTAAGAATAAGTCGTTTGAGGGTGAAAACCCGAACCAGTTCGCAAATGGCCCTGTTAGAGGTGCGAACACCTTGCATGGGACCAATGTAACTTATTGGAACTGACAGCGTAGTTGTGGGTCTCCCGATTTGAGAATATGACGATAATTTGAAAATATCTAGATTATACTTAAAAACAATCCGTTAACGGGTGAAAAGCCAAACCAGCCCCCAAAGGGCCCAGTTAGAGCACGAACACCTCGCACGGGAGCAATGTAACTTGTAGGAGTTGACCGTGTAGTCGTGGTTCTCTCGATTTGAGAATATGATGATAATTTGAAAATATCTGGATTATACTACAAAATAAGCCGTTTTAGGGTGAAAACCCAAACTAGCCCCAAACGGCCCCATAAGAGGCACGAACACCTCGTACGGAACCAATGTAACTTGTAGGAACTGACTGTGTAGTCACGGGTCTCCCGATTTGAGAATATGATGATAATTTGAAAATATCTATATTAAGCTTAAAAACAAGCCGTTAAAGGGAGAAAACCTAAACCATCTCTCAAACGGCCCCGTAAGAGGCACGAACACCTCACACGGGACTAATGTAACTTATAGGAACTAAACCGCGTAGTCACGGATCTCCCGATTTGAGAATATGATGATAATTTGAAAACATTTAGATTAGGCTTAAAAACAAGCCATTCAAGGGTGAAAACCCAAACTATCCCCCAAATAGCCCTGTAAGAGGCACGAACACCTCTCACGGGACCAATGTCACTTGTAGAAACTTACCGCGTCATCACAAGAATTGCAATTTGTGAACACAATAATAATTGTAATTCATATATGCAAATTTTTAGCTTGAATAAGATTTATTTTTTAAAATTACTCGATTACTAATATCAACTCCTTTTGAATCTTATTTATTTGCAAGATTATATTTTGTCGTTAGCTTTTATCCGTGTGAAACACATGAAGTCAATCATCTACTATAAGGGGATTATTTACTTAAAATCGTTAAGAGTTAGGATTCTATTTTTTTGTGTTATGGCTGTGCAGGCTTATGTAGTTTTATTGTTAACTTTTTTGGCCGTGCGGGCTTTTGTAATTTTATTTTTATATTTTATGGCCGTGAGGGCATTACATTATGCAGGTATTATATTAGCAGGTTTTAGAATTTCCAGAAAATAGAGGAAACTCTGCTCAATTTTTTTGGTCTTGAACTATTATTACTTAAAATATTTTGAAGTTTGTATGTACATTAGTTTATTAACAACTTTCGAGATTCGTAATTTGTGACTTTTGTTGTTTTCAACTAATTAGTTTTTTTTATCCGAAAAATTTGGCACAGTTCAAAATCGTGCCAAAATTGTATAAATCTCTGGCACGGTTTTAACTATGTCAAAAGAGAATCGAAATGTACTCGATTTGACACGGTTATAACGTGTGCCAAAAGTGTGTCAGAAATATCAAATTCTAGCACAATTTTAAAGTGTGCCAGAAGTGTTCCTATTTGGTCAAATCAGGCATACCTTTGAGCTATGCCAGGAAAACCTGGCCATTTTGGAACACTTGATTGTGGCACTGTTCAAAAGTGTGCCAGTTTGCTATTTTTGGTGTAGTGTTTACTTTGTTACTTTTGAATCATGACTTAATAGATTTTCCATGTGTTTGTGTTTGTGGGTCCGCGCCAGCGATATTGACCAATCTTGAGCTTTAACAAAAGCATAATCATTTTTATACAACTCACAACAAAATTCTAGTAAAGTATACGCAGCTTGACACGTGAATTCTCACTTTATGTTTTGGCTTTACTTTGGAATAATGTTAATGTGCATTTACTTTGTTACTTTTGACTCATGACTTGATAGACTTATCATGTGTTAGTTTGAAATGTGTTTGTGGGTCCGCACTAGCGGCATTGACCAATCGTGAGCTTTAATAAAAGTACATGCATTTGTTTATAGCTCACAAAAAATTGCAATAAAGTACACGCAGTTTGATATAAAGTACATGTGAAATTATTCTTTTTTATTCTCATTTTGCTTTTTGATTTTAATTTGGCATAATGTATATTTCATTTACTTTGTTACATTGTTTCATGGCTTAATATACTAGTTGTGTCTTAGATGGGCATGTGTTTGGTGGTCCACACCAGTGACATTAATTAATCTTGAGCTTTAACAAAAGTATTTTTCTGTTTTAATTCAATACAGGTCATAATGGAAAGTTTTAGGATTGTCCAGTGTTTTTATTTATATAATATGGCTTGCACTGAAATATTTGAAAATAACTCATTATATTTCATATGCAATGAGTTATGTATGAAGTTTATGGACTTGAAAATTGGATCTTTTTTTTATTGAAGTACGACTTTAGAGATGAAATTAGGTTCATGTTAGTTTGTGATAAAGATGGTTATTGTATGTTGCGGTCTGAAGTGATTGTCAAAGCTGATTTTATTTGGATATATGTATTTCTTTCACCAGCTTTGGCCACAAATGCAATTCACGAATGGGTTGAATGCACATATAGAATTCGTGAATGGGTTGATCGTAGTTATACAAGTTACGAGAGGGTTGAATGCAGTGATATAATTAGATAAATGGTAGAGTATATATCATCAACCATTGTGGATGATATTAGGAGTGGTGTTGAAAATGATGTATGTTGGAGGTGTGGAGCGAAGTGCATCTAAAATTTATCTCTCCAATGATTGGAAGACACATATTAGTCATGAAGAGTAGTGATTTGAAGGACGTGTTATTGAGTTTCGGGATAAGTTATAAAAGTATTCTGTTGAGGTTCATTACAAGTATATATGTTTGAAGAATAATAAAACTCGGGTGATAGCAAAGTGTTTTAAAATGAGTACTAAGAATGGCATGTGGAGAGTTCATGCTTTATTATCCACTGTAAATGGTTACTTTAATATAAGACGTCTGAATAATAAGCATACTTGTAGGTGTGTATATCGTAGTTCGTCAAGCAAAATGATGGACTCAAAGTTGGTTTTGACATTACTTGCTAATAAGATAAGGGATAAACCGTTACAGAGAACAATTGATAGCTATATAAAAAAGAACTATGATATTGATATTGGTTATCATCATGCATGGCGTGAAAAAGAGATGGCTGCTTAAGAGTTGTATAGTGTGAAAAGGTTTCCTATGCATTAATCAATGATTATAAGGAATTTCTATTGTAGTATAAACTAGGATCGCATTGCATTTTTGGCATGGAACCAGAGAGAAAATTATTCAAGAGAATTTTTGTAATGTTTGTTGTATCAATTGATGGATTTCTTTACTATAGGCTTGTTTTGTCAAAAGAACATTACATAAATTTACTTTACAATATTATGTCTTTACTTTAGCATTCCTTGTATGTTCTTTGGACATAATAGAAAGTACGCGCATAACATTACAAAGTACACGTGAAGATGTTCGTGTACTTTGTAGTGATATGTGTATACTTTGAGTGTGTGTTTGTTATTTCCATAGAATCCCAAAGTATATGCATAAGATCAAAAAGTACACATGAATTTCTATTTTGGGTTACGTGTACTTAATAATGTTATCCATGTACTTTTGGATTCCTTGTTTGCTCTGGGAAAACATTGCGAAGTACACGCACATCAGTACAAAGTACACGCGAACTGTGTTTACATTTTACGTGTACTTTGTAATGTTATGTGTGTAATTTGGGATTCTTTCTTTGACATAAAGTACACGCATATATATTAGAGTACACGCATAATATGTTTCTACTTTACGCGTTTTAATCCATAAACATTTAAACAATCAACATGTACAAACGTTGGAATATATTATTTCTTTTGTATAACCTATATGTTTAATGGTCCGCGCCAGTGGCACAATTATTTGAGTACATCGTACAACCTGCATGTACTAATGTTAAAATACGTTTATTATTTTTTATAGATTACGTGTTTTTGGGTCCATGCCAGCGGAACCATTAGTATAATACATCATATTGACCTATAGTTTATTTGTTCCTGATGTATTTCATTATATTTCTAGGCCTTTATCCTCTTACAAATGCAGTTGTTGATTTAGAGATGGAGGATAATTGTATATGGTTTCTCATTAGTTTGCGTGAAGCACTAACTCATGAAGATCAAAATATCACATTCATATACGATCGGAACAATGGTCATATTGAAGGTGTTTCTAAGGTCTTTTCAATGTTTGGACATTCTTACTGTATACATCATGTAGAAGGAAATATAAAGAAGAAAATATGAGGGTATTGTTGCGAAAGAAGATTATGAACGATTTCATCCATTGTGCATATGCTGTAACAGTTAATGAATTTAACAAGAACATTAATGCCCTGAAGAAGGAAGGTAGAGTTGGTGTTGCTGATTTTCTTGATAATTTGCCTTCAGAGAATTGGTCTTGTATATATATTTCACCGACAAACGTTATGGTGACATGACAACAAGTGTTGCGAAATCATTCAACTCTTGGATCTTAGAAGAAATGCATTTAACGATAATGAATATGTTGGAGAAATAATGACCAAGATTATGAATTTCAGTGCAAACAAACTTGTTGAATCTGAAACATGGTGAAAGGAGTTGTGTCCTATTTTTGATAAATTATTGACTAAAAAATTGAATAAAGGTAAACATTGGAATATTAGCCGCTCAAGTGAACATGTATTAAAAGTTCAAATGTACGGGACACTGTTAACTTAGAATAAGGAATTTGATCTTGTAAGAGTTGGTACGTCCTCATGATGTTTGTGTCGTATGGAAGATTGGTGGAAGTATTTATGATCATATTAGTTTCTTTCTACAAAAAATCTTACTCATCACTTATAGTTCCTCTTCCTGATTTGATGTCACTAAACATTCCATTACCTGAAAATCCTTCCATCCTTCCTCCATTAACATAATGACCGGTAGAGAGGATAAGAAATAAGAGAATAAAATCTATTGGTGAGGTCATAATAAGGGAAATTACTTTTTCTAGGTGTAGTAAAATGGGTCATTATAGATCCACGTGTAAAGAACCAATTTGATTCAACTTACTATTGTTCAATTCATTCGTTGTAACACTAGTTTTGAATAAAATCATTGAACATCACATTTGAATAACTTAATGTAATTTTATTATTGAGTGTCTATTTCATTTTTATTTGTTTGTGAATTGGATCTCTGTAAAGTAAATACATTTTTTTTATAAATTACATGCATATGGAATTGAATAAATCATTTTCAATATGCATGCTCTTTATAAAACTTGCATGTACTTTCATAAAGTACACGCATAATACATGTGTCCATATTGTCTCCCATTTTCGATGGGGGGGGGGGGGGAGGGGGAAGGTCTCGCGCCCTCTTCCTCTAGGAGATCTTCAGCCATCGTCGATGTGGGGTGATATGAAAAGATGGATTCGCCAACCTATTTTGTACAAAACAGGCAAAAAACATGTCTCTGCCTCAAGAGAGCGGCAACAGAGATAAACTGATGCTTACGAAACCAATAGTTAAGAGGTTCGAGTGGAATGGAAATATGTTAGGCACTCATCCCACCCTTTCAGTCTCTCATGAGCTCGTGTTACTATTTTCCTTAATTTTTCCATGAAGTGTGCGTGCGTGTATATTTAAATGGATATTGGAATCGCCCAACTCATATCATGGAAAAGATAGAGTGAGGTCATCCATAGAAATGTTCCCAAAATAATATCTAGAAAATACGATGTATGCATTTATCGAGATATTGATCGTTATGATAAAACGATAATATATGTTAGATAAATGAAAATATGGATCACAAATATAATATATCTTGAATAATGTATAGGTGAAAGGGATGCAAATGCGAAAACGGGAAAATTGAAAATTTGGGAAATTAGACTCGAGTCTCGAGTTTTAGCCCGAGATGCCTACATAGCTTTTAAAGGCATAAAAGTCCAGGTAGCTCTCATGCGACATAAGGGTGTGGTTTATCCCATATATTTGAACGGGAATTTATTATTTATGTGCGTGCAGAAAATGTATTTTTAGTTTTGAAAAAATGTGGCGAATAATACCGTTGGTGTTTATAGGTGTAACCCTCTTTTTCTTGATTTTGTTTTTTTAATAGAAAATATAGTATGTGAAATATAACTAGTAAAGGATGATATGTTAATTTGTATGAGTTAAAGTAAAATCTAGATTGTAAATTTATATAACTAATGCGAAAATAAATAATTTAAAGAGGGAGAAGGATTTTTGGACATTCACTGGAGAATGCTACTGAGATCACTGATATTGATGGATCTTAGGTGTCCATTGAGAGTGAGATAATAAACTCCTTTTATAGGCTAGGGGGACAGACGCTCGTTATACCCCTAGCCCTGTCAATCGGCAGGTAACCCTAGAAATACTACTAATCGACAAGGAAATTGACCTGCCAATCTGTAGTCTCGTGCAGATTTTTTTGAAAAACAATCGTAAAATGCAATTCATAAATTGCCCCGTCATAAAGGTAATTCATAGATCTTCATGAGTCCTTTGGGCCTCTTCCAGGTCTAGAGTCAACTTTGGGTCAAACGGGGCTCGAAAGCCCTTGTCGATCCTTTGGACGAGAGATCATCAAATAGTAATGGATCATTTGTCCAAACTATAAGTTAGAATTATGCACGAGGCAGACCGTTGGAAAGAGCTTCACTAAGTTTAGAGAGTTGATTTTGGTTAACTAGGGCCAGGAAGCGCCCGATGACCTTTCAGACTAAAATGGGTCATTTATTTGTACCGTAAGGCTGATTCGTGCATGGGCTGATCGATGGAAATGGTATTCAGTGACCTATAGATTTTCATTCAGTCTCATTCGACATGAAGTGTTGACCTTGGTCAAACGAATCCTGGGAGGGACTGATGGACTTCGAATCATTTTTTGGGGGCAAAACATATCATTTATCCAAATGGTTATGCCATTTTGCTCATGGGGTAGGCCATTGGAAAGGGGTTTCAGTTACCTTCGAGGATTCATTAAGCTTTTGATATCACATTGGATTTTACTGGGGTCAAATCGGGGCCCGAGAGTGCCAAGTGGCCTCCTGATTGGTTTACGATACTAAAATGGTTCGTTCGTCCAAACCGTTATGTTGTTTCATACCTGGGGCAGACCATTGGAAAGGGGATTCATAGTCCTTTAAAGATTCATTGAGATTTCTCTCTGATGATAGAGTTGAGCGGAGTCAAACGAATCTCGGGAGTGCCCGATGGCCTCTAGATGGGTACTTGAAGTATGACCTAGGTTTTGTAGTGAAATGGGGAGGTTATAGGGACCTAAGGAAAGACTTAAGGGTCCTATAATGTGGTACCTATAGAGATCCTAAACATGTGAGCTTGGAACAAGTGAAATCCATTGAATAGACACCAAAATATGTTTAGGAAAGAGGTTGACTTTGCGAACCTAAGGGATGGGGATAACTGATTCAAAGGGTCGAGGTCGATTTTGAGGACCTAAGGTAATGCTGGGGATGGTTGATTCTATGTGCCGGGGTCAATTCGGAGGACTTAGTGTAGGGAAGGACGAATTTTGTGGGTTTTAAGACGGGAGCAACCAATTCTGAGGTTTGAGGTTAATTCTGAGGACCTTAAGTGGGAGCAACCGATTTTGAGGGTTGAGGCCAATTCTGCAGACCTTAAGTGGGAGTGACCAATTCAGAGGGTCGGGGACAATTTTGAGGACCTTAAGTAGAAAAAACTAATTCTGTGAGCCGAAACCAATTTTGAGGTCTTTAAGTAGAGGTGACCAATTCTGTGGGTCGCGGCTAATTATGAGGACCTTAAGTGGGAGCGACCAATTCTAAGGATCAAAGCCAATTCTCAGGGCTTAAGATGGGAATGACCAATTATGAGGTTTAAGGTCAATTCTGAGTATTTTATGTAGGAGGGACTAATTATGTGGGTCGAAGCCAATTATGAGGGCTTTATGTAGAGGTGACCAATTATGTGCGTCAAAGACAATTAGAAGGGCTTTAAGTAGAAGTGACCAAATCTGAGGGTCGATGTCAATTCTAAGGGACATAAGATGGAGCGTCCAATTCTGAGGGTCGAGTTCAATTCTAAGGACCTAAGATGAGAGCAGCCAATTCTGAGGGTCAAAGCCAATTCTGAGGGATTTAAGTAGAGGTGACCAATTCTGTGAGTTGAATCCAATTGCGAGGGCTTTAAGTAGAAGTGATAAATTCTACGGGTCGAAGCCAATTCTAGGGGCTGAAGTGGGAACGACCAATTCTTAGGATCGAAGCCAATTCTGAGGGCTTGAGTAGGGTATAATTTTCGTGGGAAAATTTGGAGACTCCTTTCGGGAAGAGATATTGAGCGGAGGATTGGATGTAGCCCTATTGGGACATCGTTTCAATTTTTGTTGTGTCCCTTGGAGACGTTGCTGGGGAGATATCCGATTAGTTTAAAGTTCCAATGAGGGAGTAGGATTTGATAATTCTAATGGGGAAATAATTCTAGGATTTCGTTAAGGAATTATGGGGTTTAATCTCGGGGAGAAAATATGGTATTTAATTTGGTTGGGATTTAAGAACTTGAAAAATGATTTTCTTGGTGAAAAAATGTTCCAAAATTTATCAGGAAATTTTAGGAATTCTCTTGGTGATTTTTCCCATTTTCGTGTATGTTTTGGGATTTTTTGTATAAAATTTTAGGGAGGTGCCTACCAGCAGGGTGTAGGGGATGCCAAACGGTAGTGTTACGGTCTTTTGGACTACTGATAGAAAAACAAATTTGGTGCATATTTTTTTTCGTTGTTGCTTGAAAAGCTCTTCTAATCAAAACCTCAAATACCTACAAAATATAACAAACTCAAGTGTAGAGGTAAGTAAGGGTATCAATCCACATCAAGGGAGTAAGTTAGAGACAAACTCAAATGTAATTCAGTTTTTATTTTCTTTTTGGAATTTTTCGTTTCTAATTTTTTTTTTTAGCTTTTCAAATATTAAAACAATTTTGTGAGGTGAGGTGTGAAATAACACTAAACTGAATCAAAGATCAATTTAAAAACTAAAAAGTGACAAAAATTAAAAATAAAGTCTAACACTAAAATATGAGATAAATGAAGTAAATAAATTTGAGAACAATCAAGGAGTGGGATTACACCATCAATTTTAACTATTCTAATAAATTAATTGAATTAATTGAATTCTCCCAAATTAATATCAAAATTACAAACCGACTCTTGTTGCAAGTGTAATTTTAATAGTAATCTTTTAGAAAATTAAGTTTAACACCCCACAACTCTACAAAAATAGATCTACACTCCTTTTAATTAATCACCCACTAGGATCGATCGATTAAAATTTATATAAGTCTTAGAAAATAAATTTAGAGTTGAAATTCAAGTAATAATACCACATTTAAGAAACTCCTATCTCTAGTTCGAATCTAAAATGGGTATTATAACTAGAATTTTGATTTTCTCTCTAAAATCATTTACCCTCTCTCGAGGCGTAAATATAAGGGTGAGGGATCAAAATTAATATTCAAAGGGAATTTTCAAGTAATCAAACTAATTAAACTAAAATAACATCAAATAAGGGTTCACCCCCACCCCTTGAAAGGGGATTTAGCCTAACATGGTATAAGATTTGACAAATTAATAATCAAAGTCATAAAATAAACGAGAACATAAGAGAACAATTAAACCCAATCTCTTGAAGTGAAATTGAACTCTTATTTCCATGAATTCAAGAACAATCCATCCAATATGAGCATCCAACAATCAATTCAATATAATACTCAATTGAATTTCTCACACATTTATCACTCATAAATATCTAAAAAATAAAAATAAAACTATTTACAAATATTTCTACCTAATTTATTCTAACCTAACTCACTACTTTTCTCTCTTTAGTTTATGATAAGTCCTCAAATGGGGTCTTCCATCTTCCTTTTATAATAGGCATGGAGCTAGGGGTATTTATGGGAATGGGTTTCAATGTGCATGGAAATGGTGAGAGGAGTGTGAGGTCATGTGGGTAAGGGGCTTGGAATAAAACAAATCAGATTTAGTTAAGGGTTATTTTTGGAAATGGTTTAAGTTGGTAGTCGGGGGGCATTTTGGGTAAAAGGGGATAATGGGTTTATTAGGCACATGTGGGAGATATATTTTTCTTGGTTTTATTTGTTATTTGGCTTTGTTTTAGGATATTGGCAGGTGACATCGTGGCTTGGAGAAGAGGATTTGGGAAGAATGGGTTTTGGGCTAGAAAAAGGTTAGAAACGGTTTCGGTTCAAAAATGGGTTTGGAGTTTGGCAGGTATTCAGGTAGAGGGAAGGATGGTTGGGTCGCGCCGAAGCTCAGGTTGATGGTCGTGGTTTTTTTTTGTTGTTGTTGGAGGTTCGGGACTGAGATGGCCGACGTTGGAGGTGGGGCGGAGATAGGGTTGGTGGGACGCCGTCGGCACCGGGTTTGCTGTTTGCGTAGACGCCGGGTCAGATCGGGGGGGGGGGGGAGATAGCAGGTAGAAGGGCTGACGATTGAAGCTTCGGGTATGGGAGTTCGGTAGAGTGGCATAAGCGGCCAGAGCAGGGGCGTGTCTTGGTTGGCCGTTGGTGGTTGAGTCAGGGACGAGGATGAGGGTACGGGTTAAGGTTGGTGGTTTATATGGATGTGGGATGGTAGATGGTGGTGGAGTTTGGTTTTCTTATTAACGGAGGAGAGAGAAAGTAAGTGGATGGGAGGTTGAAGATGAGTTGGGTAAGGGTTGTGGTGGGTGTGGGTGTGGGTGTAGGTTAGGATGGGTGAGGGTGAGGGTGTATTTGGGTGTAGGATGTTTGTGTGTGTGTATTTAATTTGTACCCAACTAAAATAATAAAGACTCAACTAAAATTAGTAAAAATAAAAAAAATAAAATCTAACAAAAAATAAAACAAACTAAAAACAATAAAAATAAAAATATGAAAAAATAAAATCCTAAGCTATATAAAAACTAAAATAAAACAAAAGAAATAAAAACTTAAAATCTAAATGAAAACTAAAGTCCTAAACAAATAATCTAATAAAACTAAAAAAAAACAAATCCTAATAAAATAAAAACTAAAGAAAATAAAAATTCACTAATAAAAATAAAATAGAAAAATAGAAAATGAAACCTAAAAATTCTAAATAAATCTAAAATAAAACCTAAAAATAAAACGACTCAAACTAAAAAATATAAAAAATATTAAAAGGCTCAAACTAAACACACATGGGGTGTGGGGTAGGTTTAGGCTAGGTTTAGGCTCGGTTTAGGGTAGGCTAGGATACGGGACAAGGGTATTTAACTCCATTTAATGCGCATTTGCCTTAATATATAGTTATTGACACCACAAACGGACATTTGACCTACAAGATAAATATTTAAGCACATAAGACCCATATTGCCAATAATTAGCAACTAAAGTATGTCTATTCGGGGTATAAAATGTACAGTTTTGGGTTCTTATCACACCACCCCCAAACAGCGCGTTGCTAGTCCTCGAGCAATAAGATAGAGAGCAAGAGAAAGATAAGTAACCAAAAGTGTACCACTTTCGCGGGCACTTGCGATTGCACTTAGCATGTGCAACAAGCCTTTAAACCTATAGGTTGCCCTACAGGACGAGTTGTGTCTCGTGAGGGTTTTCAGGGAATATACCCCAAAAATTATAATTTGCAAATTTTTTTTAAAGGCTGTCAATCTCTTATTAGACATAGAATAATCGTACAATCCATCATGAGAGAAATAAGTTGAGAAATACAAGATAAAATCGTAAAAAATTTAGCTAAGTAAATACACAAGGTACATCCTTCCTAGAACTCAACGTGTGTAGTGTGAATCAATCAAAATGGGTCGAGCATCACAAGAGTAATTCCTAGATTGCCTTCTTAGAATCAACGCTTCAAATTCAAATCTCACTAATATATCTCTCTCAAATGAACTCTCGATATTAGGGTTAGTGTATCACTCTTGTGTGTGAGAAGGTCAGTAAATGTAATCAAGTTCAAACGTCTCACACACACACATAAGAACGAACGAACAAATTAGAAAGAAAAATGATCTCATGAAAGAATGTTAATCACTATAGTGAGAAAGTCGAGTTATTCACCACGTTGACTTTCATTTTCTAGAATACCTAGGAAAACATGGATGACAATGGGTTATGGGAAAATGAAATGGGAAGGATGGTATGAGGTGTAGTATGGATGGATGATATGATGGATGTGTAATGTGATGGCAAATGGATGGATATGTGAGAAGAGTGTTTAACACTTTAAGAACAAAGGCCTTTATTACATAAAACTAACTACAAACTCTCTTTCTTTTCTTTTCTTTTCTCTCTTTTCGATTTTTATTTTCTTTTTCTCTATATTCTTTTTTTACTTTATTTTATTTTTTTACTTTATTTCTTTTTTTAATTTTTTTAATTTTTTAATTTTCTATTTTTCTCTTTTTTCTTTTTGTTTTTCTCTCACTTTTCAAACCAACAATGAAGACATTTACATTTGAAATCATACTCTTTTATTTGAAAATGAAATATGATATGGAGATGATAGGTGATGGTGAGGGGAATATGAAAGAATATGGGCGAAGTGAATGGTAAATGGTATGTGTATAAATGAGAATCTAGTATTCGAGACAAATTTCAAGACACGCATTTCTTACAATTCGAAAAAGATGTCATTCTCAGTGATTAAGCCAAAAATTGAAGAATAATGAGATCATATAACAATTTAAAGTGCGGACCCAAAAGAAGTTTAATCAACTTGTGACTCGAATATTGCATAAAACACTCTGAAAGGGTGAAAGGTACGAATCTCACAAGTTAAAGTCTCTACTAGTGATCCTTAAGGTTCTCTTGGGAATTATAGTACTCCTCAACTCTAAACCGTAGTAACTTGATAAGTTCGCACATTTTTGTTGAGTCTAGGAATTCATGGTGCAACATTTCTTGTTATGTATTACATAAGCTACTTATAAAAATATTCTCTAGCTTGATTCCTAGACTTAAAAGATGGATGATTGAAAATTCACATTAATAAATGAGAAGAAAGAAACTGCACAAAATTTTAAAAATCAAGTTTAAAAATAAAAAAAAATTCAAAAGAGGTATGATTTTGATAAAATTCCCCACCCCCAAACAAAAAGTAACATCGTCCTCGATGTTAAGTAAAATGATTTTTAAAATTAAGCGCATAAGGTAGGAAAGAGTTTACCAGAATCAATCGCTAATGAAGTGAACAGATGAAGCCAAGAATAAACCTGAAGAAAAATCGAGATAAAAGAAATGTGTACAAGTCCATAACATGGTAAAGCATTGGGTGATGTGAAACACCACCCCCAAACAAGATGAGACTAGTACAAGAACGCGGCCTGCCTCCCGGTAGCGCTAAGTTTAATGTCTTCAACCCGACCGAATTATTCTCACCCTAAAGATAAGATCTATGAAAGTGCGGGGCGGCAGACAAATTGGGTGATGGGAATCACCTCCAAACAAGACTGAAGTGTCAGTCTGGTTGGATAATTTCACAAAGGTGAGGGTGAAGAAATACTGATCACGGCCTTATTTTTTATTTTCAAGATGTTCCTTTTTTTGTTTTTGAATAATTTGAAAAAGAAAGGAAATATTTTTGGGATTTTTAGAGAATGAAAGGTAGAAAATGTTTTTGGATTTTTTTGGAAGAAAATAGTGGGAAAAAATATTTTTGGATTTTTACAAAAATAAAGGAAGAAAATATTTTTGGATTTTTTTTTGGAATAAAAGAGTGGGAAAAATAGGTGGACTCTTTGAATTTGCACGAATTCACTAAAACTCGACTACCAAAAAATTGAATTGGACACACACAAGTCAAGGATAAATCCTAACTAGCACATAGACAATTTTTATCTTTAATTTTGATGAAAGGGTAGTCAAATTTTAATTAAGTCCACGGGCGATAAAAATCACGAAATTTATCTTTGTGATCGCCTTTGCAAAATTTTCTCCTATTGGGCTACCTAGTTAATAGATTTTAAATTTAGTGATGGCTAGGGTAGCATACAATGGTAAGCGAGTGAGTCGGGTGATGAAATCTCTTCTCGTGAGTGATCGGGTGTAGGTCTCAATTAATTAATTAATTCATCACACCATTCGAAAATAAATGCAAGAATAAAATCAAGTAAGAGCACACAAATCACACAAAAGAATTGACTCGCTAACAGGAGAGGCGCGAGAGTTTGAGAAATGTACCTCCCAAGGTTTTTAGGTCGTGGGGTACCAAAAAATTTGAGTCGACCGGGGGGAGATCACGCCTATGTCAGTCGGCCCCGGGAGTCCTACCGACCCAAGGTAGAGAGGATTCTAAATCCTCTCCAATGGACACCCTCTCTCTACCTTGTCCGGTTTTCCTATCACGCTTTCTTCGATTATTACAATTTTTTTAAAATGAAAAATAAAATAAAGGTGTCTCTATGCACCGCAATACAAGCAATGATAAAAATACTAATATAAGCCTTCTAAAAATATAAAAATGGTATAAAAAAATAATAATAAAAAAATAGATAAATGAACTACAAGTTGAAATTCTCTCCGATCTTCACGATCCCAAGAATGGCAATGGCACCATTTGATAGAAAAGAAATTGATTCTATATTGTATTTGTCGTTGTGTTCAATTCCTCCATCCATCAAAAGTCTTCACAAACCTATAAAAGTAGAACAAAACTAAAATATAGTGGTAAGTGAGGTATCAATCCATATCTAACGGTGAAACAGAAAATTGGAGAGGACATATATAGATTCATTTGCATTTTATTATTATTATTTTATGATTTTGCTTTTTATATTTTTTATGGATTTTTCAAGGGATTTTTTTTAACTAACTATACTAATTTTTATAACTACTAATTGAGAAGTAAAAGCAAATTTAAGAAAAGTGAGATAAATAAAATTGTCCTAATAAGTAAACTAACAAAATTGGACTCATGAGGGCTTCAAAATTTCATCCCATAAATGGGAGATTAGCCCTCAATAATCATCATCCAAAAATATAAGATAAACAAATGAAAGCATGAGATGATTAAGATAAAAGTAAAAAGAGAGGAATAAATCAAACCCATTTAGGCCTTGAATTGAAATGGAATCTTCAATTACATCAACAATCTCTCAATTACAATCCCTCACTCATGTATTTATAAAATATAAAATAAAAACTACAAAATAAAAATAAAAAGGATAGTGGATGAATTCATAATGGACAATTTAATAATAAAAGAGATTTGCTAAAAATGCAAATCCCAACATTATAAAATTGTACATTAGAACTCATCCAAAGAAATAAATTCTAGATCATTACTTTATATTGAGAAAATTGCTAAAAATGCAAAATCGAAACATAAAGGAATGGATTAGAATTTACCTCCCATAAGAGATGAATTCAACTACATCAATCTATTTTGAAATAATTGCTAAAAATGCAAAAAATCATTATAGAGGGGTGGGGTTGAATTTATCCTAGAGATAAATTTCACTACACACCTCTATATTGATATATTTGCTAAGAATGCAAATACTGAACGTAGAGGGGTGGAGAGAATTTTATCACACAAAGCTTAAAAACTAAATTTGAGATCTTTTTCAAAATGGTCTTCATCTTCCTTAAATAGTAGGTATGGAGCTAGGGGTATTTTTGGGAATGGGTTTGAGTGTGCATGGAAATGGTGAGATGAGTGTGAGGTCATGTGGATGAGGGGCTTGGAATAAAACAAATCAAATTTAGTTAAGGGTTAGTTTTGGAAATGGTTTAAATTTGGTAGTTGGGGGGCATTTTGGGTAAAAGGGGATAAGTGGGTTTATAAGCACATGTGGGAGATATATTTGGCTTTGTTTTATTTGTTATTTGGCTTTGTTTTGGGATTTTGGCAGGTGACATCGTGGCTTGGAGAAGAGGATTTGGGAAGAATGGGTTTTGGGATAGAAAAAGGTTGTAAACGATTTCGGTTCAAAACGGGTTTGGAGTGTGGCAGGTATTCGGGTAGAGGGAAGGACGGCTGGGTCGCGCCTGAGCTCAGGTTGAAGGTCGCAGTTTTTTTTGTTGTTGTTGGAGGTTTGGGACAGAGGTGACCTGCGTCGGAGGTGGGACGGAGATAGGGTTGGTGGGACGCCGTCGGCGCCGAGTTTATTGCTTGGGTAGACGCCGGGGCAGATCGGGGGGAGGGGGGAATAGCAGGTAAAAGGGCTGACGATTGAAGCTCCGGGTATGGGAGTTAGGTAGAGTGTCATAAGAGGCCGGAGTAGGGGCGTGTCTTGGCTGGACGTTGGTGGTTAAGTCAAGGACGAGGATGAGGGTACGGGTTAAGGTTGGTGGTTTAGATGGATCTGGGATGGTAGATGGTGGTGGAGTTTAGTTTTCTTGTTAACGGAGGAGAGAGACAGTAAGTGGATGGGAGGTTGAAGATGAGTTGGGAAAGGGTTGTGGCGTGGGTGGGTGTAGGTTAGAATAGGTGTGGGTGAGGGTGTATTTGGGTGTATGTGAGTGTAGGATGTTTGTGTGTGTGTGCTTAATTTGTACCCAATTAAAATAATAAAGACTCAACTAAAATTAATAAAAATAAAAAAATAAAATCTAACTAAAAATAAAACAAACTAAAAACAATAAAAATAAAAATATTAAAAAATAAAATTCTAAGCTATATAAAATCTAAAATAAAACAAAAGAAATAAAAACTTAAAATCTAAATGAAAACTAAAGTCCTAAAAAAATTATCTAATAAAACTAAAAAAAAAAGTAATCCTAATAAAATAAAAATTAATAAAAATAAAATAGAAAATGAAACCTTAAAATTCAAAATAAATCTAAAATAAAACCTAAAAATAGAACGACTCAAACTAAAAAATGTAAAAAATATTAAAAAGGGACAAACTAAACACATATGGGATGTGGGGTAGATTTAGGCTAGGTTTAGGCTCGGTTTAGGGTAGGCTAGGATACGGGACAAGGGTATTTAGCTCCATTCAACGCTCATTTGCCTTGATATATAGCTTTTAATACCGCAAACGAACATTTGACCTACAAGAAAAATATTTAAGTACATAAGACCCATATTACCGAGAATTAGTAACTAAATTACGTCTATTCGGGGTATAAAATGTACAGTTTTGGGTGCTTTTCAACTACCTCGGGAAAGTGAAGGGACAGTGTTGATTGGTATGTGGTCAGGGGCTGTCGATCGGCTTGCCCTTTAGCCTCCTATAAAAAGGAGCGAGATTTTTCATTTTTCATAATTTTCAGATCTTCTATAGTTTGCCTTTCCTTTTTCGAACTATTGTAGTGTTCTTCTCTTTTCTAAGACTAAGAAATGGCGGATTTTTCAAGCAGTACGATCAAGATGGTTTGGTTGAGTGTTGATGACTAAGCGAATTTGGAGTGGCGGGTAGGGTGCCCCTAGTGCTAGGCAGTGAGAATGCCTTTGACTCGTTTGAGCTGGTTGCACATGAACGGACTCTTTGCGTGAGCCTGCACACCATCGATCATTTAGGGTGGTGAACACTAGTGATTATGTTATCTATAATGACCTTTGGCATTTCCCTTTTTCTTGTGTATTTCCTTTATTTTTTCTGAATGTTGACAAGGGTTTTTCATTTTGCTTTCATAAATTGATATATCTACGTTGACCCTGCATTCCGGGGGGACTACGGGGCTCAAGGACATCTGGAAGCACCTTCCTATGATGGTATGTTGGGTGGTTTCATCAGCTAGTTTTAGGGGTTTGGCATCTCCAAGATGTCATGTTCGACGGATGTCCTCTGTGCCTTGGGAGAGAGGTGGTGGGATACTACCCACACCATGCATTTCGATTTGGGGAAGATGATGATGACTCCTTTTAATGTACAGCAGTTGCTGGGGATAGATTGTGAAGGGTCCTAGATAGAGGTGTACCGGACTTTGCGGGTAACGCCGATGGAGGTTGAGGCGGCGTTGGGTGATGTTTGGAGGATAGTCTAAAGGGACTCCATCCATATCTCTCTTCTGAAGGAGGTTTTATTAAGTCGGCGAATTGATGAGTCCAAAGGGATGCAGGTGAGACAAATGGATCGTTTATTTATTCTTTTGTTGCTGGGAGGATTTTTGGTCGTGACTAGTGGCGATGTCGTCCACTTGTGGGTTTTGCGTTATTTGAGGGTAGTTTAGAATATCCCTCTCTTTGAATGGGGGATACTTACTTTGGTGAACCTTTATTCGTCTTTGGATTCATTCAGCCACTGTTCTCGAGAGACCTTTGTTGGTGCCACGTATCTGTGGAGGTATTCTTTTTTTCATTTTTCCTTAATGAATTTTATTTCTTTTCGGATTCCTTGATTACATTCTTCTAATTGATGACCCTTGCCCTTTGTAGATGTGGTTCTATGAGGTGATTTGGATTAATGTTCATTTGAAAGGTTTGAAGGATGAGTCGGTGGGGAACTTCTGCCATATGTACCGGTGGAAAAAGTCTAACTGGAAATCGAGGTAGTCTCTTTCTTTGACGATGGTGTGTCAAGTCTTGAATGGCTTGACGAGCCATCAAGTAAATTCTTCTTTCCTCTTGAGAACATTTTTCTTTGATATCCTTTTTTAGATATTGATTTTTTGATGGGGATATTATAGGTGACCTTTTATCCCGGAGGACGGCCATCCAGCACATGGGGCTGACCAGGGGGAACGTACAACTGCATCGACTATTGGCGCACGAATTAGGCTACTAATAGTATTTGAGGAAGGGAGTAGTCCGACAGGTGGTGGAAGATGAGATGATGGTGCCACCTGCGATGCCTCTGAGGTACATGAGGTGCGTGCGGAGGATGCCGGAGGAGGTGAGGGTGGAAATGATGGTTGACGAGCCTTACTCGTCATATACTGACACGATGGAGACATATGATTATCTTTATTTTGTGTCGAGCTAGCTGATGCTGCCCAAAATGTATGTCGTTATATCTCTTCGTCTTATGATATCTAGTAGGGCACGAGTCGGCCAATAGGGTCTGTCCACAGTGTGGGTTGTGCATCAATGTCAGCAGTAGTGACGACGTCAGAGGTTTCATTTCTACGACTCACTCTTCCCTCCTATAACATCAGATGGACCGAGGGGGGATCGGTGCGTTTGATGCATCTCCCCAATGCGAGGGATCGAAAGGTGTTTGGGGTGATTGAGGAGGTCCTTCATTCATAGGTATACTTTTCATTTCTTAGACTTTTATCTTTTTGATTTCTTCTTTTGCCTTAAACTAGCTAATTTGCTCGTTCTTATTTTTCTTGCAGCATGGACGGGTGTCGACTACTTGTCTAAGAGACATCCGGGATTAGGGGGCTTTCACGATAGCTCATATTTGGGATTAGATCCTAGTTCGTTCCTTCTTGGTGCCATCTACATCTGGGGAGTGGTCTGGACCAGGTAGCGAAGGCTCTTCAGCTCATCATCGGGGAAAGTGCATATGCCGCAGTGATGGGGTCTTGTAGAGAGAGAGAGAGAGAATATTTTTGGGGGTTTCGGGTTGAGTCTCGCTATTTTTATGTTTTTTCTGCAAGAAAAATGTAGTGAAGCTATATTTATATGGAATGGAATGGGTTTTTATTTATCTTTGCTTAGATGACTTAATCCATATGAACTTTTTACTTTGTTACTGAAACCGTAAAAAGGATTATAATGACTAAAAAAGAAATGAATTTTATTTTTAGAAAATATAAGTAAAAATAGGCAGAATTAGCCTGACTTCGAAAATAAAGATAATTTTTGAGTTTTGTATTTTCACAAAGAAGGAAAAATAAGATTTTCTAAAAATAGGGGGAATGTCGATCGACATACCCCTTGTCCTGCCTATCGATAGATCTGTTCAGTCTAATCACCAGAAGGCTTGATTATACCTTTTTCAACGACTTTGTCCTTGATGGGGTAGGGTTACATTCGGATTTTGCAGGACCCTTATCTCTAGCCAAGATTTTCAAGTATAAAAAGGGGTGAGATGGAGTGTTTTCTTCATCCATTCAAATTTCCATTCTTTTGTTTATTTATTGCTTCTTAACTTATAATTTCCAACATGGATCTTCCCGTGAGTGATGCATTTGCCTCTTACCTCAAGAATTTAGAGGTTATGTGCTCGTATGATGTAGACTGTGATGCTTTAACCAGCATCGAGTTTCCTTATGGAGTAACTAGACCCTTGACTGGAACATGATGACAGTAACGGTACAATTTTGGTACCCTGAAGATCATGTCTTTCATTTTGGCTTTGACAAAATTTTCCTTACTTACGGGGAGTCATTTTCTATGTTTGGGGTATATCCCAGTGTTGCAGCGGCCATGACTGAATTCTCTCGGTACCCTCAAACATTGTTGGCAAAATTTCTCCATATTTCTCCCTCGGTAGCTCGGTCATTGGTTGTTGGCAAAATGATTTCTCTCCCGGTTGTAATGTATTATGTGTGTCTACAGGAGATTGGTGATGCAGGACATACTGGAGTCATCGCCCTTGGCTTACTTTCAAAGTTACTGTTGGTGATCGAGGACCTGCTGCTAGACCTTCAGCTTGCTTCCGTCATTGCGTGGATGTCATCCCATCGCAATCCTGTGACAGTACTAATAATAGAGACGTTGAATGGTCTCGATACTTGATGGGAAGGCCATTTTGACTTTCTGAGGGGCATCCCTGTTATGTTGTTCATGTGGGTGTCTGAGATATTCTATTTAGCCGTTATTTTATCAAGTTTGTCCCGAGTGTTAAGAACTGGGAAAACTGGTTTGTGGAGCATGGGGCTTAATGTCTGCGCTTGTTGGTACCCTAGTGGGGGGAGTTACAAACCATTCCAAAACTAGGGTAATACTAGTACGTTCAGACCTCTTTCTACCTTCCCTGGCGGCACCTGCGTCAAGTTGGATGGGAACAAATCACATATTCCCGTGTTCTGGACTTCTTTCCTGTGGAAGATTTGATGAAAGGCCTTCGCGTGTGGTTGGGTTCCTTGTAGGAGAGTCATTGATCGTCAACCCATCCTTCCCAATTTGTTGGCAGAGTTTGGCATGTTTTTGGGGACTTTACAAAATGGTTATGGAGGAGGGTAGTGGCTAAAATGCTAGCCGAAGAGATCGGGCAGAGATGGCTCGCCATGTTTGACACCATGGAGGAAGGCATAGTGTTTTTTCCCATGATGGTCTGGGCTTACCGTTCTATGTAGCGCCTCTGGTATTCCATCCAATCAGGGGAAGTATGGGGACCTCAAGATATAAATGATGATGGGGCTAGGTCTTCTGGCAGTTACTGATAAGGCCTTCAAGGGAGTTTTATTTGTGAATATTGTATATGGTGTTTGTTTATGCATTTGGTTGTTTTTGGTACGAATAACTTTGGAAAGGCTATTTAGGAGTAGTTTGGCTTGTTTTGTTTTTATGAAATTAAGGTTAGGTTAGTGGGGGAGATGTTTGACTCCCTAAGTGGATATTTGTAATCGTACTGGAATTTTTCATTAATGGAATAAAAAATATTTTAATTATATCGTTGTGCATCTTGATGAGTTTTGCATTTAAATTATCTATACCAATCGATAAGGCATACATAATCCTTTTATTCATGTAAATGAAAAAAATAAATTGTCGTTCTTAGAGATAAGAAAAGAATCACATTTTATGAAAAATAAGGGGGTTGTACTCATGTAAGTGTATGAGATGCCTGCGTACCTCTGGGGGTTTTAAAAATAATTAGCTTCATTTTTGAAAGAAAATAAGGATTTCAAAGGATCAGGGCCCACCTAGTTCTGAGTAGAGGGAAATGAAGTTTTTTTTAGAATAGAAGGGAGGTGAGAAGAGTCGTAGCGCACTAAGATTTGGGACTAAGGGTAGAATTTATAGATACGGTCTAGGTTGACTGGACGAGCCATCTCTTCTCCATCAAGGTCCTTGAGCATAGCGGAGCCAACGAATAGGATCTTCTTCACAATATAGGGGCTACTCCAATTGGGATTGAATTTTCTTCTGGATCCCATATGGGGTCTATGATTTCTTTAAGGGCTAAATCCTCTTCTTGGAAACTGTAGTCATTGACTCTTTTATTGAATGATCATGATATACGGTGATGATACCCTTATCTATGATATAAAGCTTATAACCTCCTTTCATCCAAAATGACAACTCGTCAAGATAGCTTTGATGCCAGTCTTCCTCACTGACTTTGCTTTTGAGCATGACGCATAGTGAAGGAATTTTTAGTTGAATGGGTAGGACTGCTTCCATGTCGTATACCAGAGAGTAAAGAGTAGCCCAAGTAAATGCTCGAACTGAAGTGAGATAGATCCAGCGGGGCATAAAGGATCCAATTGTCCCAATCTCGATAACTCTCGATCATCTTGGAGATTATTGATTTGAGGTTCTTATTAGAAGCTTCGACTACGTCGATCGTATAAGGTCGGTAGGGAGAAGATTTATGTCTCTGAATCCCATACTCGTCGATAAATTTCATGACTTTTACTTCGAAATACAACCCGTTATCTCATATTAGCTCATGCGGGACCCCATATCAGTAGATGATATTTTTCTGAATGAACTTGGCCATCTTTTTGGCATTCATCACTGTGTATGACTCGCCTTTGACCCATTTGGTGAAGTAATCAATGGAAACCAAGACATTATTGTTGGAGTCCTTGGGTGTAACCTTCCCTATGAGATTGATGCCCTATGTAGAGAATGTTCAGGGAGAGGTCATATTATACAATTCCCATGGAGGCAAGTGTTGGAGGTTATAAAAATGTTGCATTTAGGACATCTTTGAACATAGGCGTTACAATCATGAACCAAGGAAGTCCAATAGTAGCCCTATCGGATAATCGTTTTAGAGAGCATATGGACATTCACGTGGGGTCCTAATTCCCCGTTATGGATTTTTTAAATCATCTCTTCACTGTAATCCCCTGTGATGCAGTGTATGTGAATTCCATAAAAGTTTTTCTTGAATAGTGCTTTTCACAGACAATGTATTGGGCAACCAATTTGTGGAGGGTCACTAGATCTTTCTTGGTATAATCTTGGGGATATCTACCATCCTTGAGGAGGTGCCAAATATCATAGTACCAATAATAGGATATATCAGGATCTTCGTTAGTGACTAGATCAATGTGGTAGCACTTGGTTAATTTAGCTAACTTTTGTACTAAGAAGGGGGGCATCGTTATTTCATCATGATGTTGACCATAAAAGCTAAGGCAGCAAGGGAATCTACTAAGATATTCTTTGCTCAGGGCAGGTAGTGGAAGGTGATATCTTAGAATTGGGAGGCCAACTCTTCTTGGTGGTGTAACACCCCGCCTAATTAAATATCGGGTGATCAAACCTTTATTAAATTAAAATCAAGGTGACCAGTTGGTTCATTCTCAACATCACTGTCGTAAAATAATTATTTTCAATTTAAAGACCCTAAATAATTAGTCTAAGTGTCAAAACAATTTGAAGTCTTATTTTTACTTTATTCATTTCCAATATGGAAACCTTTTTAATACTCAACAGTTTAAGAATCACATACATACTAAGGATGGAAATTAACACACAAGCATTAAACCATCTAGATAAACCAAATCAAGTTTAAGAACAATAAATGAAATCATCCTGACAAGAGTTAACTCCCGAAGAGTACTGAATACTGGAAATATAAATGAACATAAATCTATGACAAATCCAATTGGAATAGGAAATCGGGCGACACATGCCCTAACTAAAATAACTAAAGTAAGAACATAATCAATGAAGAGATCGTCTAAAGAAAGGGCCCGCAACTTCCACATAAGCTGCAGCACGTCAAATCCAAAGAACCTAAGCATGACGCCCCTGTGGTTGGGCACTTATAGTACATACATATATATACAAGAGAGAAAGAAATGACAGAAAATGGATCAGAGCCCGAGTGTAAAATAGTTTAAAAAAATATTTTAGCAAGTATTTAAAATGCTTACCGGCTAATATAACCACCATGTTAGTGCGCGACACACTCTTGAGAATGCTCACCTTTCATCTAGTGTGCACGCCTACCATACTACCGATCTTATAAGTCTATTCAAATTATTTTCCATAAATCTTTATTCCGAGGAGAACTAATGATTTGATATTTAGTTTTAGAAAATTAAACTCTTCCATTTTCTTACGTTACTTAGAACCACTCAGTACCGTTACAAAACTCACGAACACTTGTTATGAAGCTGAAGAATTTAATTAATACATTACTTATACACATAATTGAAAGTCTCGATATATAAGTATATATATGTATCAATCACTCATAATATATATATATATATATATATATATATATATATATATATATATATATATATATATATATATATATATACATATACATATACTATCGATACCCCACATAAATATATGGTGTTGGCATACTCTGCTATCAAGTTCCTGTATCACTCAAACTAAGGGAAATACTAGTTTGGAATCACTCTCGAACTGTATTAACACAAAACACATACAAATGGAGGCGAAGCATAGTTCCAAGTCCTAAGAGGGTAGCATATACCCTCACATCTCTTAGAACCATCTGAATATCATTTTCAGATATCCTGTATCATGGTTACTATCTTCTAGGGTACGAGTCAATATCCCCCATAAAGGTCCAATCGAGATAAGACTATCTCGATGCGAAAACTTTCGTGATAGCAAGTAGCCCGGGTATGATTTTTACACAGATAAATAATATATGCACAGTCACACAGTCACACAGTCATATATATAAATATTCACGTTTTCCAAATTAGGTTCGCCCATGACCCATAATTATTATTATCCGTTCTTACCATATCTTTTACTCAACTATCTCGTGTAACGGATTTGTCACTTTTATTCTCATTTATAATTTATTTCATACTTACTTATCATCTCTCGAAGTATTCTCTCTCACTAAGTATAATTTTAGTAGGTATACCCTCACTTACATTCTGGTCAAAATCTTTCACGAGTCTCAATTCTTTAGTGAACGTACACATAATTTCCAATGTATGAATAACTCCCCGTTAACCCACGATTTCATCCCACATTAAATTTCACACAACGGAGTCTACTAATAACCTACTGGTCCTCTTCATGTCCCATTATACTCTTTAAATAATAATCAAGGGATCCCACGTATTTTATCTGGATTAAACAAAAAGGGTAAAGACATGCGGTTTTCCAGGAGGGATCGATCGATCATGGAATGGGGTCGATCGATCGACATCGATTGATCTATCCTCTTGGTCGATCGATCGATTAAGAAATTCTTGCCTCTTTTTCTGCAAATTTCAACCTACGGGTTCAATCATTCTAACCCCTCCAAACCTCTATAATTTCATCCCAAACGCCCAAACAATTTATCCAAATGTATAAGCAATATATATAAATAATTTCAAACGTAACAACATCAATAAATCCTCAACGAATCCATCAAAAAGGGGTTTAATCCAGATTTCTTTATAAAATTGAATTTTTCATGAATAATCACAAACCTCTATTTTAATCCATATTTTCTTCCCAAATATCATAATAAATTCGTGGGTAATCCTCTACATATGATCAAGATTTTAGACTACATGGATTCTCCCTACAACACATATAAATTCTCTTCCAAAACATATAATTCTTCAATTAAAATACATGATTCTCATTCCTAGAATAACACGGAAGGAATATCAACTAGAAATCAGCAAGATAGATACTTACCTGGGATTCAAGGGGCCGATTTGTTAATGAAAAAGATATGGTTATTTTCCTCATCGTGCGATCTACGTTTTGGTGGTGGTGGCGGTGCAATCGAGTGAGTTCTAAGCCTTGGATTGCTTGGAAAACTCTCCACCTTCTTCTCTAATGGACGTTCTTAGGTTCTGTGTTTGTTAACCCTAAAATATAACTCCTAATGGCTGATATATCCTCAGAAAATTTGTGGGTTTAATAACCCAAAAATACAAAATGTTTATAATACCGTCCCGAGATGTCAATTAGACTTAAAAATGCACCGAGACCCAAACTAAACCCTCGGGTACACTTTTCTAACTATCTCGACCCTTCCGGACACTTTGGGGCCCTCAAAACGACCATACGGGAGACTTATAATTTATTCACTTCTATAATAATAATTTAGTTCCGACACGACACAGGTGTGTCCCGGCTTAAATTTCCACAATTGCCTTATTATTCACTCGTGACAATATTAATAAAATCAATCTCATATATTACTTTACTCATCTAGTAATATTCAACAAATTCCCAATAATTACTAACTCTCGCCACGCTAGTAAATATTTAAAATAAAACTCCGGATTAATATTAAATTAATATCGCAATTAAATTTAATAAATCCCTAATTTTAAAAGCCATAAAAATATGGGGTATTACATACTTCCCCCCTAATAATGGAATTTCATCCCGAAATTCCAAAAATAAGGTATGCCTGGTAAAAATGGATCTGGATACTTTATCAATACTCAAAATGGACTTTCGGGTAAGGCGAATTTATATAGTCCTCCCCACCTCACAATAAGCTTATTAAACACTCTCAATACCATCAGTTATAGAGTCACACCTTAATAACGACACTTCACATTGTTCTCCAATCCGTTGCTCTTCGCATAACACGAGCCTACACATCATTGGCCCCCATTGTCTCGATATTATTAGGAGGTCGTACCTCACTACGTAATAATTACGCATATTTATCTAAACACAAAACTCCCTTTTGGAGAGAAACCATACGAGCATTTGAACACTCTTATAAGTTCTTCGAATCTCGATTTTCGATGACGTAACTCTTACAACATTCAAAAGTCACCTAAAACAGTCGTGGTAATTCCACCACTGTCATCAGACTCTAACTCGGACGAATAAAAAATCCTAGTTATGCACTCACCTCTAAACAACCAAAGGGAGAATAGTTAAGTTTTTTTTTCCCGCACAAAATTTCAATAAGCAGTTTATCCACAATAATCAGGTACGAGTACTTCCACGGAACTCTATTATACTAACCATCGCTTGCTAGATACATCCGTTATGTAAAAGAAATGATCACCATGAATTCAAAACTTCTTTCACTTGGTTCCACTATTCGTTAATCACCTAGCCTATTCCCCGGTGAAGGGTGATACAACCTATTCAAAACAAAACATTATCCCCATTGCTTCCCGAAACCCTGGTTTGAAGGTGGGGTTCAATGATCCCATTCTAGTTCAGAATAATACCAGGAAGAACCTCTGACCGACGCGATTATTATTTTCAAAGAAGGGTTGGGGCACACTGTCTAATAGTCTATACCACCCAAAAGAATAATAATCACTTTCTTTTAGGTCAACTTGTTCCACACATTCTAAGGAACTCGTGACCTTACCTTGAAGTTGGCACCCCATCCAAGAAATTTCACACAATTTCTCTCTTCTATTTTTGGAATCGTAGGTTTTTTACAAAATTCTCTGGGTAATCATATCATTCCAACTGATTTCTATCTATGAGTGGTGCCCGCAGAGACTACTCGCTATGTCCCGTTCAACATCGACTTCTACTTATAGTGACACTTAACACTCCCCTTATTTCCTTGGCGTATACCGAAAGTTCTGACCCGTGCACTTTTCTTCATGATGTGCACAGCTGAACCTTTATACCTTACTAGCATCATCATTCACCCTACGTGCAAGTCACTTTCGACACTTGACTAGGTAAAACTCCGCTCAGAGTGTTTTCCATAGTAGTTAAATTTTATCCTTCTCAAGGAATACCCCTAAATGACTTCCCATTGCCTTCATACTAAAGTCGTGTTTGCTACTCTGATCGTACACGTATATATGGATTATTGTCCTTCGCACCACACTTAATCCACTCAACCAGTTCCACTTTGTTATGTCGTTCTCACAACATATATTCCATGCGTCTATTCCCACGTCTCTTCAACTCGAACGATTCAAGCAACAACTAACCAGGATGCCCACACCCGTGTATACTGGGGTAACCATCACCTACGCTTCACACATAACACCGGATTATTTGTTTCCCTTGTGACACAAAGTGATTACAACACTTGGGTACTCCCAAACCTCCTTATTATCGTTCCACCCTTCGATTGGGTGATAAAATAAAACTTCCAATGTTTCCTTACCACACAACTGGCTCCACTGGACTTAAATCGTCACTTAACTTTAACTTACAGTCAATATTACTGGCTCCTATGACGATCGAGGTACTAGACTCATGGACTAATGACCAAACATCTCTCTACTTCCAACCTTACGCTAAATTTCATGTGTGGGATGTCTTGTAAAGCGAAATCCAAACAAGGAACCCCCCAATACACTACTACCTAGCAATGTCGGCTATCGAAATTCATTGGGTCCTCTGTCCATAACCCGCACCCCTCTATTCCGTCTCTTAACACAAAAAACTGCATCTCCTCAATTGTACTGAAATAAGGAACTTTTTACTAATTGCACTATTGCTCAGAATTGGTGGTAATCACATTCCATAAACCTCGTACGTATATAACTGGGACTTTCAAAATCCCATTCCCAAACATATGAATATAAGTCTTAACTTCCAAATTTCTAAAGGATAAATATAACAATGCGCTCCTCATATCACTAAGTCCTAAGTGGTACACATAATAATGAGTGAAATCTTTTCGTCCAATGGTAAACCCAACACACACTGAATCATAATAACAAATTCCCTAAACACCCTGGGATTAAACATATTTATACCACTATACCCTTCGAAGTCTCTATAATATATAATATGGGTTCGAGATTGACCCTCTCGCAGGTGCGATTTTTGCCCGAACAAAACATACTGCACTAGGACAGCAACCTCGAATGCCTTGCAATCACAACCACTATCTTTTTAACTATTTATTTAAAACCATAATCAGTATAATAATATACTCGCATATCACATCACTAAAATGAGTAATCTCAATAAAGTATATAACACAAACAATATACCCATTTATCTTCAGCGGATAACACTGAAGACAGCCCCGTTATATCAGGGAAAACATACACATAATAATAACGCTATAGATATACACACTAAATTCTTCTCACATGCGAATATAGAAATAAACAAAAATGTAGTGACTCTCTCGCATCACATAAAACACGCCTCATCCTCCGAGGATAAAACTCATACTTCTACTTTTGCCAATCGCCTTGTCTACGTAATGGTCTTCCGGACATAACGCATATGTTTGAACCAAATCAAAAATTACATTAACCATTTCCCTTGCAAGCACCATACCCTTATCCTTTTTCTCGCTTCGAAAAAATTTAAATCGTGTGTTTCACTATCCATAAAAATACCTCAACACGTAACCCGCTTATCTCATGTCATACGAACCCTATTGGGGTTGTCCTTCTCTCGGACTTAAATAGCCTCGATCCTAATGGATACCTCCATCGTTCCCGTAGCTTTGTTGTCCCTAAGGAACGTGCTATTGGCTTCAATAACACTTACTGAATTCACCTTTGCTTGGTAAGAATTCATCTTTTCGAATCATTTAAATGAGCCCCAGATGGGTCTCCCCCTTGCGCGCACGTTGCTAACTGTATTTCATCTAGTATCATTCTCTATCCGAATCTTTCGATTACTTTAGCTCTCTTTAAATAAGAGTGTTAACATCTCTACGAACAATGCGTGACATTGTCACCATATGGATCCACTATCCAATAGAATTCTCTTTAAGTGTTGTTAACTTTCATCACGAGTTGATCTCCTACTTGAAATCTTCTCTATAATAGGTATCCACTTCCGCTGATACAAGATTTGCTAAAAGTCTAAATTCATTTACAAATGGACCCCTGTCCGGCCCTTCCGTGATGGGTTGAGAATGATGTTCTAACCTTATTCTGAATAACTGATGAAGTAACGTGTCGTTAGACTGTACCTAAGATCCTTTTATAGACAGAGTATTCTACTTCTAAAAGTGGTGGCTGACTTCCACCATTATAACTTCGTTCCGATGTGCCAAGAAAAATTTTACCCCAAATTTTCACTTCTAGTTAACCATACTCCTCCATATGCCCAAGCCTTTGAATATATTACCTTCATTCGGTAACACACACAATTCCCGCATTTTTAGAATTTCCGCTGATGACTCTCCTTAATTTTCAATTTGACCCTCTCCCAAGCACACCACATTGGGTGAGTCTAATTTGGCATCACTTTCAACTTTAGAATCACTTGGAATTTATTGGGTGCGCCCTAGCCATCTTTACAGTCTTGGCCTCTCGTACCATAATAGGGGTAACCTAGACTACGGTCATCATCCTTGATTATACTTCATGACCTCTCTAAGACCTGCCTCCCGTTACTCGCCCAACGACCCTCCTCTACCATACTTCCTGTTCAAACACGTCCGAACACAAGTAAGATTCACTAATATATACGTGATAGTAGGAGAACGAGATCACACCAAAGAAATCAAGAATCCTAAACATAGGGATCTTTATCAAAGAAAGCTACGCTGGAAGCATAATAAGCCGCACAGATCCTAAAGGACACTAGAACCTGGCTTTGATACCACCTGTAACACCCCGCCTAATTAAATACCGAGTGATCAGTCCTTTATTAAATTAAAATCAAGGTGACCAGTTGGTTCATTCTCAGCATCACTGTCACAAAATAATTATTTTCAATTTAAACACCGTAAATAATTAGGCTAAGTGTCTAAAAAATTTAAAGTCTTATTTTTACTTTATTAAATTCCAACATGAAAACCTTTTTAATACTCAACAATTTAATAATCACATACATACTAAGGATGGCAATTAACACACAAGAATTAAACCATCTAGATAAACCAAACCAAGTTTAAGAACTATAAATGAAATTATCCTGACAAGAGTTAACTCCCGAAGAGTACTGAATACTGGAAATATAAATGAACATAAATCTATGACAAATCCAACCAGAATAGGAAATTGGGCGACACATGCCCTAACTATAAAGAACTAAAGTAAGAACTCAATCGATGAAGAGGTCGTCTAAAGCAAGGGCCTGCAGCTTCCACATAAGCTGCACCATGTCCAATCCAAAGAACCTAAGCATGACGCCCCTGTGGCTGGGCACTTATAGTACATACATATATATACAAGAGAGAAAGAAATGAAAGAAAACGGGTCAGATCTCGAATGTAAAACATTTTCAAAAAAATATTTTAGTAAGTATTTAAAATTCTTACCGGCCAATATAACCACCATGTTAGTGCGTGACACTCTCTTGAGAATGCTCACCTCTCATCTAGTGTGCATGCCTACCGTACTACCGATCTCATAAGTCTATATAAATTATTTTCCTTAAATCTTTATTCTGAGGAGTGATAATGCTTTGATATTTAGTTTTAGAAAATTAATCTCTTCCATTTTCTTACGTTACTTAGAACCACTTAGTACTGCTACAAAATTCACGAACACTTGTTATGAAGTTAAAAGAATTTAATCATTACTTAACTACTTATACACACAGTTGATAGTCTCCATATATAAGTATATATATCAATCAATCACAATATATATATATATATATACTATCGGTACCCCACATAAATCTATGGTGCTAGCATACTCTACTATCAAGTCCCCGCATCACTCAAACTAAGGGAAATACTTGTTCGGAATCACTCTCGAACTGTATTAACACAAAACACATACAAATGTATGCGAAGCATAGTTCCAAGTCCTAAGAGGTCAGCACATACCCTCACGTCTCTTAGAACCATCTGACTATATTTTTCAGATAGCTTGCATCGTGAATACTATCTTCTAGGGTACGAGTCAATATGCTCCTTAAACGTCCAATCGAGATAAGATTGTCCCGATGCGGAAACCTTCGTGATAGCAAGTAGCTCGAGTATGATTTTTACACATATACATAATATATGCACTGTCATATATATAAATATTCACGTTTTCCAAATTATGTTCTCCCACGACCCATAATTATTATTATCCGTTCTTAGCATAACTTTTACTCAACTATCTCGCATAACGATTTTGTCACTTTTATTCTCATTTATAATTTATTTCATACTTACTTCTCATCTCTCGAAGTATTGTCTCTCACTAAGTATAATTTTAGTAGGTATACCCTCACTTACCTTCTGGTCAAAATCTTTCACGAGTCTCAATTCTTTAGTGAACGTACACATAATTTCCAATGTATGAATAACTCCCCATTAACCCATAATTTCATCCCATATTAAATTTCACTCAACGGAGTCTACTTAGACCCTACTGGTCCTCTTCATGTCCCATTATACTCTTTAATTAATAATCAAGGGTTCCCACGTATTTTATCTGTATTAAACAAAAAGGGGAAAGACATGCGGTTTTCCAGGAGGGATCGATCGATCGTGTAATGGGGTCGATCGATCGATCATCGATTGATCTATGCTCTTGGTGGATCAATCGATCAAGCAGTTCTTGCCCAGTTTTCTACAAATTTCAACCTACGGGTTCAATCATTCTAACCCCTCCAAACCTCTATAATTTCATCCCAAACTCCCAACCAAATTATCCAAATGTATAAGCAATATATATAAACAACTTCTAACGTAACAACATCAATAAATCCTCAACGAATCCATCAAAAAGGGGTTTAATCCATGATTTCTTTATAAAATCGAATTTTGCATGAATAATCACAAACCTCTATTTTAATCCATATTTTCTTCCCAAATATCATAATAAATTCGTGGGTAATCCTCTACATATGATCAAGATTTCAGACTACATGTATTCTCCCTACAACACATATAAATTCTCTTCCAAAACATATAATTCTTCAATTAAAACATTTAATTTTCATTCCTAGACTAACCTGGAAGGAATATCAACTAGAAATCAGCAAGATAAATACTTGCCTGTGATTCAAGGGTCTGATTTGTTGATTAAAAAGATATGGTTGCTTTCCTCGTCGTGCGATCTACGTTTTGGTGGTAGTGGCGGTGCAATCGAATGAGTACTAGGCCTTGGATTGCTTGGAAAACTCTCCACCTTCTTCTCTAATGGTCGTTCTTCGGTTTTGTGTTTGTTAATCCTAAAATACAACTCCTAATGGCTGATATATCCTCAAAAAATTCATGGGTTTAATTACCCAAAAATACAAAATGTCTATAATACCCTCCCGAGATGTCAATTAAAACGCCCTGAGACTCAAACTAAACCCCCGGGTACACTTTTCTGACTATCTCGACCCTTCCGGACACTTTGGCGCACTCAAAATGACCATACAAGAGACTTAAAATTTATTCACTTCTATAATAATAATTTAGTTCCGACACGACATAGGCGTGTCTCGACTTAAATTTCCATAATTGCCATATTATTCACTCGTGACAATATTAGTAAAATTAATCTCATAGATTACTTTACTCATCGAGTAATATTCAACAAATTCCCAGTAATAACTAACTCTTGTCACACTAGTAAGTATTTAAAACAAAAGTCCGAATTAATATTAAATTAATTTCCCAATTAAATTTAACAAATCCCCAATTTTAAAAGCCATAAACATACGGTGTATTACAGGTGGGCATGGAAGGGTAAGATTTTCTAGTCCTTAACTTCCATCTTGTGAGGACTTAGATGATGATGAGGGTCGAATCCCCGTAGACATCTAGGTATCGGATTCCCATTTTGAGAGCCACTTTGAGGCATATCGTGCATGCCTCGTAATCGTTCAAGTTGTTGGTGAAGGAAAAATCTAGCTTGATGGAAATGTGAGTGTGAGAGTCATCGAGGGAGATTAGGAGTATCCCAATGCCATGTCCTTTATTTTTGGCAGCACCGTCAAAGAACATTTTCCACCGGAGGTCTTCTTGGGAGGTACAAAGGATATTTTCATCCAGGAATTTGGAGATCCAAACATCGACATCTTTCATAGGGTGGTCAGCAAGGAAGTAAGATATGGGTCTTACTTTCATATATTTTTGTGTGATATAAACAATATCAAATTTGGCTAATAACATCAACTATCTACCCATTCATCTAGACAGGGCAGATTTCTCAAGCAAGTATTTGATAGGATCCATTCAGGATATAAATCTGATGAGAAAAGCCAGCATGTAATGCCGTAATTTTTAGGTGACCCAGACAAGGGTGACAAATGCTTTATCCAAGGCAGTGTACCCGACCAACTTATGACTGGAGTAGTAGATGGACCTATCTTTGCAGTATTTTTTAACGTATTTGGCCAATAAATCCCCGTTGCGGTGTCTGTTATGGTCAAGTATAGAAGTAGGGGGAGATTAGGCTACGATGGCATGAGTAGCAGAGGTCGGGTTAGATATTGTTTGATTATCTCAAAGACTTACTGACAAGCTTCGTTCCAAACTTTAGTTGAATCCTTTCGGAGAATTTTGAATATGGGTTCACAAATGGAAGTCAATTGGCTGATGAACCGGTTGATATACTATAATTTTCCAAGGAATCCCAGGACTACCTTCTTCGTTCGTGGTGGTGGAATTTTGAGTATGGCTTTTAATTTGGTAGGATCTGCTTCAATACCTTTCTCGCTAACCATGAATCCTAAGAAATTTCCTTTGGTATTGCCAAAAATACAATTTTGTGCGTTAAGTTGCATCTGGTATCGCTGTAGTCGCTCGAAGAACTTTCGGAGAGCGCAAACAATACCTTCTCAAGTCTTAGAATTTTTTATCATATCATCCATATAGACCTAGACTTCTTAGTGTATCAGATCATGCAATATAGGTATGATAGACCACTGCTAGGTAGACCCTGCATTTTTTAAACCAAACGGCATAATGGTGAAAAAGAAGGTTCCCCAAAGGGTGATGAAGGCAATTTTCTTTTGATGATCTGGTTGCATCTTGATCTAATTATATTCGACAAAACCATAAACAAATGACTTGAGAGCATGACTGGTCGTGTTGTCTACAATCATGTCAATATTGGGTAGAGCGGATAATTATCTTTTGGTTTGGCCTTGTTTAAATCTTGATAATAAACGCACATGAAAACCTTTCCTCTAGATTTTGACATGGGTACAATGTTGGCTTTACATGTGCGATATACGATCGCTTAGATGAAGCCTATGTTCAATTGTTTGACCAATTCTTCCTTAATTGTGAGTGAACATTCGGTACGGAGCTTACGCATTTTTTTTACTGGTTTAAATTTTGGGAGCATTGGAATCTCGTGCTGGGATAAATGTTAGGCATGTTATCACAGGACCATACGATGACATCCATAAATTCCTTCAGTAATTTTTTGAGTTGCGAGCGCTCTTTCTCGTCAAGGGTGGACCCTATCATAATCTTACGCTGTTGGCTACTATAACTGAGATTAATAATAATTATTTCGTTTTATTAATTTGAATGCGGTTATGTTGTTTGTTATTATCCATATTAAGATCAATTAAGAATTATTCATTTGAAAAATCATCATCATCAATAGTTTGATCAGAATCAAGACACTTAATGTAAGGCAGATAAAGATACTCAAAGTCTTCATTTATTTCATTGTTAGGAAATACAGAGTTGAGAACCTCATCAAAGGAGTTCTCAATTACATTATGATCAGAATAGGGAGGAATAAAAAAAAGGAAATGGGATAAACATCTGGGTTGGGTTGCATTTCAGAGGGTGGAACTGGTATAGCATTCCATTTGAGGGGAGGTACATCCGTAGCTTTGATCATGAGAGATGGATCCGATAATGTAGCACTTGAGTGGATCATGTAGAGTGTCTGCCCCAGTGTCTGCAAGTTGAATGAATCCTCGGAATCACTTCCTTTAAAATTTCTCAAAGCGGCTATATTTTTCTCAATAAATGGTTGTACATGATGCTGGGAACTTCCATTCCATGAGTAGCTGTCTTGGAAAATTATCTCCATTCCCGGATTTATCTTCTTGCCCAGATGATCATATCGCGGTTTGGGAAACCCACAAAAGGGGAAATCTTCACCCTCTTTGATGAATCTTCCATTCAAGGAATCTCATGAGACAGTCTTGGTACTTTTTATCTTTCTCTTCAACCAAGGTTGGTGGAGCATTCTGAGAACCTGTGTTGATGGTTGATAACCCAGTCCATAAGGAGGAATGCCTTCTTCAACACCGTGGGTTCTAATATTCCCTGTTGTCATCGTCCTAGCCTTAATTCGGGCATAAGTGCATGTTTTTAAACATCTGTATCACATTAACATTGCCATGAGGATTGTGTTTTGGGAAAACTTTAACTTTGAAATCATCCCTTGTTGGGAGAGAAAGTGGTTCGACTTGAAATATAGAGGTAATCATATAATTTTCCCCATGTTTTATCTTTATTACCGGATTACGGGTGCTTGCATTCTCTATATTATCATCGTTGCCCAAAATGGTGATGACGTGTCCATTGGAGAAGAACTTTAGTTTCTAATGGAGAGAGGAAGACAAACCCTTGATAATATGGAGCCATGGTCCTCCGAGTAATAGGTTGAAATAGGCCGGGATGTTGATGACCTAGAATTTAGTAATGGGACTTATAGGGCCAACCCCTATTGTTAGCTTTATGGATCCCATCACTTCCCAGCGAGTATTATCATAAGCACGCACCATAGCAGAATTTGAATTAAGGTCGATTACTTTTAGTCCCAAGTAGTTGAGGGTTCTTAATGGGCAAACATTCAGTGCTGACCCATTGTCGAAAAAAAAATGTGGGACGGTTTTTCCCATGACTTCAAAAGATATATTAAGATCAAAGTTGTGATTTGGACCGAACTTAGGTATTTTTTCTTCGGAGAAGGAGAGAATTCTAGTAAAGGTCATAGATTGTACCAAATTCACTACTTATTCTAGTGTGGTGGAAAGAGGGACTGTGGGTCTAATAAGTATGTTTAATTAAGGCATTTCGGTAAAACTGAGAAGACTTAAAGAGTCCCCAAAGGGTGATGTTAGCCAAAGTTTATTCAATTAATTGAGGATCTTGCTCTCCTCGAGAGTCATTTCTGGCATAGGAAGTTTCTCAACAACTTTTCCTTTATCGATCGATACTGATTACGAGTTCAAAACCTAGTAATGCCTTCCTGATCTAGTAATATGGTTCACAGAAGAAGGGAAAAATAGAAACCTCATTTCCTCATCTATCTCAAGTTGTTCGACCACTTTGTTGATTCTTTCTCTTAGCTCCTCCAATGATAACATTATAAATATACTGACTCTTGGGTTAATCTTTTATAGGTTTTTCTTTTCATCTGAACTATTGAATTCGTCCCCTCATCCGATGGCTAGGACATCATACTTCTAAGAGAAGTCAATTCACTCCACAACCTCAACATCCTCTTCGTATAGGTCCTCCTACTCAACGAGGAGATGTAGAAGTGTAAGGACACAAATTTCCAATTGAGTCCATGTATTGTGTTGGCTCAATTTCGGACAAAAACATTTATTCATAGGATAGTATGTAATTGTAATACTCTCAAGCCTATGAAGTGTTTGTTGAAGACGTAGCGGCAAAGAATATAAAGCTTCATCAAATATGCCGGTTTGCGTGCCTCGTTTCTACGTCATCAACTATGGTTCCATGCTCCCAAGGTATGAATGCAATTATATTTATATAGGAGCTTGGAACAATGTTTATTGGGTGTTAGGTTTAATAAAAACCATGTTTTACAAAATTTAATTAGAACTTTAAATTAAAGTATATAAAGTTTCTGGGCCAAAAATTGAATTTAACAAAAATTTCTGGAAGTCGTTCGAAGTCTCGTTCGAACGAGTTTTTCGTTCGAACCAGGTTTCGTTCGAACGAGGTTGCCAACGAACTATCACTTACCTATACTGGTCTGTCGTTCGAATGAACTTGTTCATTCTAACGAGGTTTCCAACGAGATTCTAACGAAGTCCATACTGGTGTGTCGTTAGAAGTCTCGTTCGAACGAGAGTTCGTTCGAACGAAATGTCGTTCGAACGAACTGCCAGGCGGGAACAGTTTTTGGCAGTTTTTTGGCAGTTTTTACCCACTTTCCCCACTTGGTTTTTAACCAACTTTTTCAGACTTAATAATGTGCGGGAAGAGCATTTTCCAAACTAACATTTCCATAACTTTTCCAACCTAGTTTATCTCTTAGAGAGAGTTTGAGAGCAAAAATTGTTTTTGGAAAATGTTCATGTTTTGAGTGCTATTTTTCAAGAGAAAATATTATATCACTCTAGTTTTACACCCATTGAGTTTATCCAAGTTCTTATATTCATATCAAATTGCTTGGAGTTTGGCACCGATTTTTTTTTCTCTACCGAATTCAAGAAGAGAAGTTTTGGTTTGCTTCTACATCCATCAAAGAAGAAGATGTTTGTTGCGATTCTACCCACTTGGAGAAAGGCTCCTTGCTAGGGTGACGGTGACCATAGAAAGTCCCATCGGTGGATTCCGAGATCGCGGTGGAGCTCCGTGGTTGTCCGCTAGGAAGAGGTGTTTACAAGAAGAAGCGTCGAGGCTTGAGAGGGATCGAGTCAGTCGTTGTAAGTCTATTTATCTTGTACTTGTAATTCCGTATCTAGTGGACTTGTGGCTAGGGTCGTCCGAGGTTTTTTCCCGTCTTGGGTTTTTCCTCGTACATCGCGGCGTAGTGTGATATTGTTTATTTTATCTTGCTTAAATCACGTAGATGCATGCTTAGGTAAATCAAGATAAAATTTGGTTTAAATTATCACACTCATTTTTATTTGGTGCTAAATTAAACATTGGGTAAAGTTTATTCAATTCAAGTCATTTGCTAAAATTTGGTTTCGCCTAACTTTGGAATATTGATAAATATGACTTAGGCAAATTCTAGGGCTTGAATTGATAAATCGGTTTAAGTGAATATATTAATTATTCAAATTTTACTTCACTTGGTTGTAGTTTTAATTTGTTTAAAGAAATTAAAACTTGTTGTTTGTTTTGGAAAGTTGAACCATCACCCCAACGCTTCGGCATAAAGATTGAGTTTAAAAAGGAAATTATAAATTTTTTAGTTTGATTTTTAATTGAGAAAATTAAAAACCCGGGGCAAACCTCCACTCTTTCAAATTATTATCAGAGCCGGAGCGCTAAGTTATCGCGTTAAAGATCCGTTTTACGGCTTTTTGTATTTCCTTACCTTTTAGGTGGTTCAATTTTTATCACTCTCAATTTTTGTTTTATATCTCTCGATGGGACGTCTTAATGAAAATTTGTCCAATTTAAATGAAAATAAAATTTTTGATTTTCGAGAGCAATTAAATGGGCTTAACAAATGTAACGAAAATTTAAAGGAATTAAATTTGAGATTTGTAAAAAGAATTAAATTTCTTGAAAATGAAAATTCTTGTTTTAAAGCTCAGATTGAGTCTTTACAAATCTCATTATCTCAAAAAGATATTTTTCGTGAAAAGCTCATGGACTTACATTCAAATTTTGATATTTTAGAAAAGTCAAAGAAAGAGAGTGAAAATCGTGAAAAGACTCTTAGGGACATGTTTGCTCATATTGAGGAAGAGCGTCTTAACCTTCTAGGAATTATTGAAAATCTAAAGAAGGAGTCCCATCATTTTGAGGAGTCTAATTTATTACTTGAGTCCGAAATTTTTAAATTGAAAAATGATTTACAAAACTCTAGTAGTAGTTTAAATGGTTCTAGCACATCATGTTCAAATTCTTCCATTGATAAAGCTAAAACCATAGTTTGTTTTAGAGGGTCAACTTTGTCCAAGGTCTTTAAAAAGGGTCACACCTTAGGTAACATTCCTCGTGTTTACACATGCTTTCAATTTGGTAGGAAAGGTCACCTTAGGTCATATTGTTTTGATCTTAAAAGAAGTCCAAGGAAATCTTTATCTAGCATTTCATTATTTCCTAATCCCCATCATTTTAAATGTAAATCTATATGGGTTAGGAAATCACTTTTAAATGCGCTAGATACAAGATTTGTTGATTCTCATTTACTATCACATGAAACCTCCCTTGCAAAATTTAAAGGTTGAATGTGTTAGTGGTTTATGCATACTCTAGCTTTTTGTGCCTCATATTATATATCATTGCTAGATGTATGCATGTTTAGTCATTTTCTAGTCATTGCCTCAATTCATATCATATGCTAGAAATTATGACTTGTTTATCTTTTTGTATTATATTTTGTGTTTGAATTAATTGAATAATATAAAAAGATTTTTGGTTTATCATTTGGATTTTATCTCTTGTTAATTTGAGCTTAATGAAAGATTCAAATGATTTTTGTTTATCCTTTTGAGAATATATATTTATTTTTGATTAAAAAATGTTAAAAAAACTCAAAAAGATTTTATTTTGTGTGTATTTTGGTTTGACACACTTTAAGTGGCATATACTTGTGTTTGAATCCCTCCTTTAACGCTCCCACGTGGCTAGAACTTTTGGTTTAGATTGTCAATCCTTAAAATGTTCTTTACCATAGTTTATGGAGTAGTTGGACTTTGTGTTGTTTAAATGGATTCTATTTTTGTATGCCTCTTTTCACACATGCACGAGCTCTTTTGAAATCTTAATGTCACATGTTATATTTGAGCTTTTTGAGGTGTTCTCCTACCAATCTAGTCATCTACATATCTATGACCTAGGAGGACTAGTGCATGTCACAATCCGTTGCACGTGAGCTTTGTGAGATAAAAAAATATATATCTAAATGTGCACGGGGAAGGGCTCCGAAAGGATGAATTAAATCCTTTGCGATAGTAAGCCACCGTTTATTGGATCTAAAAGAAATACGTGAACCAAAGGCCTAAAAACAGAATATTTGGCATTAAAAAGAAAACAGTTGTCAAGGCCTATGTTTGTTTGATATATTCATTAAAAAATAAAAGAATATATATGCTTATTGAGGGAGAATTGGATGGTATATCAACGGTTTGCACAATGTCCGTTTATCCTAGTTGTCTTTAATGTCATGACTCTATTTGGTTTGTAGAATCATCATCATGCTAGGCTTGTATGCATTGTGTATGTTTGTTCATCGAGTTAAATCTTCATATTGTCACATGAGGTTATATTTAAATGTGATGAAATTTGCAATCAAATGAGAACTCCGTGAACGTTTCTTAAGTGTTTGGGTCTAAATTTACTTGTTGCTAGTTCACATCCCTACACTTCCGTTTCCATATGACACATTTTTGCCATACGAGTGTGCAAACTTATTGTATTTTGTGTCATGTGTGTGTTTATATCTATCTATATATGCAAGTACTCTATTAGTATATTTCTAGTATATATATATATATATATATATATATATATATATATATATATATATATATATATATATATATATATATTTGCTTGTCTTTGCCTTGCTTTTATTGCCCATATGCTTTCATGTCTTATCACCTTAAGCTTCAACGTGTTTATTAGTTCTTTATCCTTTGCCTATTCCTGAACAAAAAGGGGGAGAAATGATAGGGGGAGAAATGGTATCTAATCCTATTATTATCGTATCTTAGTTTGGGGGAGATTTATCTTAGGGAGAGACGTCTTTCTAAGTAGGTCATGTGTTTGATAAAGGGGGAGAATTAATTTAGGGGGAGTAATTTAATTAATTGCATTTGATGAGTTTGCTTAAGTGTGCAGGTATTCTTCTAAAGTGGCATCTTTAAATGGCAAAGCTTTTAATCCTTGGGTTGAGTCAAGTTTGGGTGGGTTATGTTTTGAGTCTAGTGAGCTTGACGGCCCTTTAGGATTTTTGTTTGGTTTTTGTCCCGGAATAGACAAAGGGGGAGATTTGTAAGGACACAAATTTCCAATTGAGTCCATGTATTGTGTTGGCTCAATTCCAGACAAAAACATTTATTCATAGGATAGTATGTAATTGTAGAGAGCGGTTCTCATGCATACCCCAGTTTGCATACCGCTGGCGCGGACCAATTTTGATAAAATAGTAAAAAAAATATTTTTGATGTAATTTTTTTTTTATAGTTTCTAAAAACTTCAATAGGACCATAAAAAAAAATTCAACTCAAAATGAATTTTTTTGCTATTTTAAAAAAATCGGTCAAACTTTGTCACTTTTTAACAACTTAAAAACAACTTAAAAACTGACAAAGTTTGACCGATTTTTTTAAAATAGCAAAAAAATTCATTTTGAGTTGAATTTTTTTTTATGGTCCTATTGAAATGTTTAGAAACTATAAAAAAAAATCAGCCCGAAATTATTTTTTTTACTATTTTAAAAAAATGGTCCGCACGGAGGGTATGCAAACTGGGTATGCATGAGATCCTTTCTGTGTAATTGTAATACTCTCAAGCCTATGAAGTGTTTGTTGAAGACGTAGCGGCAAAGAATATAAAGCTTCATCAAATATGCAGGTTTGCGTGCCTCGTTTCTACGTCATCAACTATGGTTCCATGCTCCCAAGGTATGAATGCAATTATATTTATATAGGAGCTTGGAACAATGTTTATTGGGTGTTAGGTTTAATAAAAACCATGTTTTACTTTCAGAAAAATTTAATTAGAACTTTAAATTAAAGTATATAAAGTTTCTGGGCAAAAAATTGAATTTAACAAAAAATTCTGGAAGTCGTTCGAAGTCTCGTTCGAACGAGTTTTTCGTTCGAACCAGGTTTCGTTCGAACGAGGTCGCCAACGAACTATCACTTACCTATACTGGTCTGTCGTTCGAAATGTCGTTCAAACGAACTTGTTCATTCTAACGAGGTTTCCAACAAGATTCTAACGAAGTCCATACTGGTGTGTCGTTAGAAGTCTCGTTCGAACGAGAGTTCGTTCGAACGAAGTGTCGTTCGAACGAACTGCCAGGCGGGAACAGTTTTTGGCAGTTTTTATCCACTTTCCCCACTTGGTTTTTAACCAACTTTTTCAGACTTAATAATGTGCGGGAAGAGCATTTCCCAAACTAACATTTCCATAACTTTTCCAACCTAGTTTATCTCTTAGAGAGAGTTTGAGAGCAAAAATTGTTTTTGGAAAATGTTCATGTTTTGAGTGCTATTTTTCAAGAGAAAATATTCTATCACTCTAGTTTTACACCCATTGAGTTTATCCAAGTTCTTATATTCATATCAAATTGCTTGGAGTTTGGCACCGGTTTTTTTTTTCTCTACCGAATTCAAGAAGAGAAGTTTTGGTTTGCTTCTACATCCATCAAAGAAGAAGACGTTTGTTGCGATTCTACCCACTTGGAGAAAGGCTCCTTGCTAGGGTGACGGTGACCATAGAAAGTCCCATCGGTGGATTCCGAGATCGTGGTGGAGCTCCGTGGTTGTCCGCTAGGAAGAGGTGTCTACAAGAAGAAGCGTCGAGGCTTGAGAGGGATCGAGTCAGTCGCTGTAAGTCTATCTATCTTGTACTTGTAATTCCGTATCTAGTGGACTTGTGGCTAGGGCCGTCCGAGGTTTTTCGTCTTGGGTTTTTCCTCGTACATCGCGGCGTAGTGTGATATTGTTTATTTTATCTTGCTTAAATCACGTAGATGCATGCTTAGGTATATCAAGATAAATTTGGTTTAAATTATCACACTCATTTTTATTTGGTGCTAAATTAAACATTGGGTAAAGTTTATTCAATTCATGTCATTTGCTAAAATTTGGTTTCGCCTAACTTTGGAATATTAATAAATATGACTTAGGCAAATTCTAGGGCTTGAATTGATAAATCGGTTTAAATGAATATATTAATTGTTCAAATTTTACTTCACTTGGTTGTAGTTTTAATTTTTTTAAAGAAATTAAAACTTGTTGTTTGTTTTGGAAAGTTGAACCATCACCCCAACGCTTCCGCATAAAGATTGAGTTTAAAAAGGAAATTATAAATTTTTTAGTTTGATTTTTAATTGAGAAAATTAAAAACCCGGGGAAAACCTCCACTCTTTCAAGAAGCAAACGAACCATGTTCTTTTGTAGTTTCAAAGTATCAAGTAGCTTGGACTGCAAATCTCATCGATCTGTCAAAATAAGTCTTCTATGATCTAGACAACTTCATCAAAGTTGACTTCATTAGAGGGTACCATCCAATTATCTGACTCTTGAGCCCATTTTTTATCTTCCAATAACGTTGTAATGAATCTCTAGCAGTCAATGGTCATCTTTGAGGGCAATTTTAACCCAAACTCTAGAAGCTGGTTCAATACCGCTGATAATTCCATATCTTTTCCTCCTAAATGAGTACGAACAACAATTCTTGCCCTTATAAGAAGTGATAGGGCTTGATGGGGTGAAACATGTAGGATGTAAAAGAAAGTACAAGTAAAATTTTAGGGGTTTAGGTGAATATATGGGTATGATGGGAGATTCACTGGGTACAATCTAGTAAATATGTCGAATTTTAGGTCTTCTGTTAGGAAGATAATATTTGCATGATTTGGGAGTAGATTGTGGGTAGTGTTTAGTTTAGGATTGGCTAGTGGGGCGATGATAACTGAGTTAATCAGACCTTGAATTACATTTTGGAGTTCGAAACACTGATCAATGATATGGCCAACATTTTGATGGAAATCACAATGGGCATCGGGTTTGAATTTTTTTGGAAGTTGGTTTGGTAATGGACAAGGGTCAAATTTCTAAGTAAGATTTTGACACAAAAGGGCATGGTAAACTTTGGAGAGGGGAGCGTGAAGCTTGGTATATTCCATTTTTACAGGATTGGGGTGGCTTTCTGGTGCCCATGAAGTGGCAATTGAGAATTGTTATTAATGGTTGAAACTGTGGTATTGACAGGCTTCTCATACTTTCTAAGAGTGAATTATCTATATACTTTATTCAATTCAACTTCTGTCTTGGTAATAGTTTCTTCAATTTACACTCCTACTTCCCAAAGGGCTGAAAAATAGGGGTAGTACTATCATCCCATATTTGCTCAGACATGGGGTAGGAAATTCATCTTAACAATACTGACTTGTTTCTCTTTGGAAGGAAGATTAGTCGTGGTGGTCACTTTCTCTCTCCATCTTCCTATAAAGTTGTAACAGTTTACCCGAGATTCTATTTGAGAAGTTCTAAATCAGGGTGGGTAACCTCTAACTCCTCATTGTACTTATATAGTGACATGAATTCACAGACAACATCCTCCTAACTACGAATTTCGGATTCTTCTAGGGATAAGAACCAGCAAAGAGGGATGTCATTCAAAGTATGTTGGAACATTTGGTCCATTATTTCCACAGAGGCACCTAGGAGAGTCATAGCTCAGTGATAACTTTGGATAGGGGACCACTACCCCCGAGCTTCTCAATGTTAGGCATCTTGAACTTTCTCGGCAGCCTTACTTTAGGGTAGGGAGACATATGGGTGTAATCCGTTTAGTTTTAGGAGATTCGAACTTGGTCAAACTTAAGGTCCTTCTTGACCTTGTTCAACCCTTCTTCCTTCTGCTCAATGGTCATGGGTAGGTTATTCCCTGGATGGGCAAGATTCGACAGAAGGAGATGAGCTAACGGTGGCTCATTGGCTGGAGGAGCACATGGAATATGTTGATATTCTTTCGGGACCCAAATAATCTCATGTGCGGGAGGACCCATAACGCGAGGGAAGAGGACCTCGGGCTTTTAGAGAGAAGGGACCCAATTTTTTTTCATCTCATGAACCTCGGTTTGAAGGTTATTAATCTTGAAAGTAAGTTGGGCTAGAATTGTCATCAAATCAGGCTTCACATTTGGTACTACGTGTGAATTTTCCATGAAAAGCGAGTAAAGAGGATTCCGGAATTGGAGGAAGTAGCGAGAGAACTGACGGAGACTCAGGGCGGTTCAACGAAAGACCAAAGTTAATAGGGATCTAGGCCAAGGGTAGGGTACACGATCGACTTGAGAAGGAAAATGATTCAAATTTATTTTTGAAAGAGAAGAGGAAAACTTTTATCATAGGAGGGAAATGTTTTTGACATTTTTGGAAAAGAGGAGGACAAAATGTTTTTGGGTAAAAATGAGGAAAAATACTTTTGACATTTATGATAAAAGGAAGGAAAAATCTTTTGGCATTTTTATAAAAGAGGTAAAAATTGTTTTTGACACTTTTAGTAAAGAAAAGGAAACACAAGAAAAACGGTCTCATTATTATTATTATTATTATTATTATTATTATTATTATTATTATTATTATTATTATTATTATTATTATTATTATTATTAGTAGTAGTAGTAGTAGTAGTAGTAGTAGTAGTAGTAGTAGTAGTAGTAGTAGTAGTAGTAGTAGTAGTAGTAGATTCACCTAAATGTTGGACGGTACCCGAGCCTAGAAAAATTGGGTTTGGAAAAAAATGTAAATCCCGGTTTGACTTGTTACCAAGTTCATGGACAAGATCCTGTTTTGAAAAAGACAAAATCGGGTGAAATTTTGGGAGACGTGCCAACCCATCATTTCGGCAGAGTTTCGGGTAGTAACCGACAAACTAAATATGAGTACCCTAGGTTTAATGCATATATAAGGTTATATAGTTATTGGGTTAATTCGAAGGGTTCCCCCCTTTGGCGTGAATTCCATGATATACGTCTTTCTATTGAGGGAAATTGGTACGTGTGGACAAGACATTTGATATACCTAAGTTTATGTGGCTTGCCTTATTATATACCTTATGGGGTACGTTTGAGAGTGAATTCGATATACCCGACTACGTGAATGGGTCCCATGCGATACACCCCTGGTCATGACATCAATGAAGCGGTACGATGCATGGGGAACCGTTGAATATACTTCGAAGGTACTTGGCCAATGGAAGGTTAGAGTCATATTTTTTAGAATAACTACGACCTACCGAAACAGTGCCCATCACAAAGTAGCCCCTCATTTACGGGACAAAATTTGGCCAATATCCATGCTCTTTGGTGATTTAGTGTACAAAATGCATGATTCTTGATTAGTATATTATGGAGAGGGCATTTTATTTGGCATAATGAGCACCATAGTAATGGGAAGAACTTACAAGTATCACTAAAAATAAATCTATCACGGAGATTACATTAAGCACGAATATGTGAGAGTGAGTGATATGTGATTATCTATAAGTGAGTGTGTGGTAGTGAACCTAATCATGGATCAACTACAAGAGGTGTGTGACAAGTGTGAGTGAGCATGTATATATACAAGTGTGATAAGTGGAGGTATGTATTAGTTACACCTAAGCATGCATATTCTATGTGGTGTGTGAAACATGTGCATATAAGTGAACCTAAGTGTAAGTAGTGTCAAATGTACATGGAGAGTATCTATAAGTGTGTGAGTGAGATGTGATATAAACATGAGGTAGATATATGTAAGAAATAATTAGAGGAGAAAAAAGTAACATATAGGTAGGTGCATATGCATACAAGTAGAAAGCAATAACATCCATGCAAACTGAGTCTAGCCCTCTTAAGAAGTAACCAACGGAGTCTCCACAGTGGCCATCCCATCTCCCATATCCGGTGGGTGGGGGGGAGTGTCGCGCCCTCTTCCGGTAGGAGCGCTTTGTCCATCGTCAATATGGGGTGATGTAAAAAGGTCAAATCGCCAGCCTATTTTGTACAAAATAGACAGAAGTACATATCGCCGTCGCCTTGAGAGAGTGGCATCAAAGACAAAATGATCCTTATGAAACCAATATTTCAAAGGTTCGGGGGCTAAATTACGAAATGGGAAGGTGTTAGGCACCCATCATGTACTTTCGATCTCTCATGGATTCGTGTAACTCTTTTGCTTAATTTCTTCATGATGTTTTTGTGAGTGTATATATAAATGGATATGGGAATCTCTCAACACATATCATGGAAAAGATAGAGTGAGGTGATCCATAGGAATGTTGCCAACATAATATCTACAAAATACGATGTATGCATTTATCGAGATATTCATCGTTATGATGAAACGATAATATATGTTAGATAAAATGACAATATGGATCTCAAATATAATATATATTAAATAATTTATAGATTAAAGGATGCAAATGCAAAAAGGGGAAAATTGGACTCGAGTCTCGGGTTTTAATCGGAGATGACTACATATCCTATAAAGGCCTCAATGTCCACGTAGTTCGCATACGACATATGGCTGGGGTTTATCCCATAGATTCAAATGTGAATTTATTATATGTGTGTGTAGAAAATGTATTTTTTGTTTTTAAAAAATGTGGCGAATAATCCCATTGGAGTTTATGGGTGCAACCCTCGTTTTCTTGATTTTTTTCAATAAAAAATAGAGTATGTGCAATATAACAAGTGAAGGATGAGATGTTAATGTGTATGAGTCAAAGTAAAAGATAGATTAAAAATTTATATAACTAATGCGAAACTAAATAATTTAAAGAGAGAGAGAAGGATTTGTAGACCTTCTTTGGAGAATTGAGGCTTAATCTTGATCCTTGATGAGCTCGCTTGAATGTTAAGATGAATATTGGATGAAAGAGAATGAGATTTTTCTAATTGGGTATTAAAATGATGGGAATGAAAGATTGAAAGGAATTTCACACAACGAACTTTGTTGATTGCAGGAGAATGTTCCTGAGAACACTGATATTAATGGATCTAAGGTGTCTCTTGAGAATGAGCTCATGCCCTCCTTTTATAGGGTAGGGGGACTTTCTATCGGCATACACCTAGCCCTACCAATCAACAGGTAACCCTAGACATTCTTCCAATAGGCAGGAAAATGGACCTGCCAATCAACAGTCTCGTGCGAATTTTTCTGGAAAATGATTGTGTAATACCCCGTAGTTTTGGCTATATTTATTTTTGGGATTAATTAATTAAATGCGTATTAATTGGAAATTAATCCGGGTTAAAAATACTAACGAGAGGCGAGTTGGTATTTGATTATGTGCATACATGTTTTTATATGAATATTGAATTATGAAAAATTTGTCGTGAGATTGATATACGGCATTTTGGAAATTTTGTTGAGACGCGTGTGACCGCCGCGTCATGGTGTATTATTTTAATTACAAAAGTGAATTTAAATTCTTTAAACCGTATGGTCGTTTTGAGTGCGCCAACGCGTCCGAAAGGGTCAAAATAGTCAGAAAACACTAGCCGGGGGTGTAGTTTGGGTCCCGGGGTATTTTTAGGCCATACCGGCAATATAAAGGGTATTTTGGTAATTTCGTATTTTTAGGAATTAAAAATGACGAAAATTAGAGAAGTAAATCTGATTGGGAATAGACCCACTAAACCCACTAACAGACCCTTAATGACCCAATATGCTACGGGAGTTATCAAATTAGGTTTCCAACTTTCCCAAAGAAAACCCTAGCCACCATAGCCACTTTGGAGAAGAAGCTTGGAGAAAGAGAGAGAGAGGGAATTCTGCAGAAAGAGAAAGGAAATCACCATCAAAATCAGAAATCGAATCAAGGCAAGTGATTTAAATTACATTCTTTATGCGGTGAATGCTTCTTCCATGTTAGAAATCTTAATAATCATTCTTATTTAAGAGATAAAGGAAAACCCATGAAATTGGAAGTTACTAGTTTAATTTTGTGTATAGGTTTGCATGTAGAAACGTTATTGGAAGATTGAATTCAGAGATTTCATATTTATGTGATGTAACAACGGATTAAATTCTGGGAATTGATGATGAGAAAAATCTAGGGTTTATGTTCTTGAAGAAAATTGGGGAAAAATGTAGAAACTTGTGATTTAATGATGTTTAGGATGTATTAATTCCTTAAAAGATGTTAGTATATGACCTTAGCATGTTTTAGGATGATTAGAGAACTTAAAACATTGTTGGAACGAATTTTAGAAGAGATTTGAGGAGTAAGAATTGATGAAAAACGTAACTAAGAAATTCTGGGCTTGAAACTGGTCGGTCGTTAGAAGGCCTCCCCAGGTCGTTCGAACGAGCTTCTAACGAGTTGACCAGTCGCTTCTAACGAGGGGAGACTTCGTTCGATACCTTCGTTCGAACGAACTGTACTTCGTTCGATACATTCGTTCGAACGAGATGTCGTTAGAAGGTACAGTTCGTTCGAACGAACTGGAATCTCGTTCGAACAGCCTCGTTCGAACGAGACTTCTAACGAGCTAGAAGTTTAGGCCTTTTTGGCCTGTTTTGATTTTGGGAGTCCAGTAAACTTGTTCGAGGGTAGAGATAACATTCCTTTGATGATGTATTGTTAGATTTGGGACTTTTGGGTTATTATGAGGAGTAAATTATATACAAGTGATTTAAATCAATGGACCGTTTGGGTTGAGACGTGAGTGTCTACTACGACGTGAGAATAAATTATGGCGCGTATGATTATAAACCGGAATCGTATAAAGTGTGTAAATTATATATTGGTACTAGAATGAGAATAGTACTACAATTAAACTACGGGATTACTAAGACGTGTGTTTACTTAGTACTGGTATATGAATTGTGTGTATGACATACCTATCATACTTGCTATCACGGGAGGTTTTGCGTTCGCTTAGGGCCCTCTAATCCTTGTGTTGCCCGGATTTAGACTGGTTACCTTGATGAACATAGGTCATAGAAAGACTTATTGGGATATTAATAATTCCGCTGATCGTGGGAGCGTAGGTATGTGCGTGACCCATGTGATGTGACTGTGTTCGCCTCCATTATTTGTGATGTTGTTATTTGTGAACTATTCCTGAGAGATTCAAAATATGTGATCCTTATGTACGTGATGTACCGGGATGGATTGCAGAGTATGTGTGCACCGCAGCTTAGTTCTCGGGGTGCTTGTATTGTATATTTATGATGTGAATAATATACACTTAATTAATAGGAACCTTCATGGTGATGTTGTGAATATAATTACGGTATTGCTTCGAGAAAAACATAACGGGTTAGCTGATAGTGAAATATATTGCATATTGAGCATCTGAGTTTACGTTAAACCCCTATTTTAATTACGAGCGTTATAATGTTAATAGAACCAAGTAATAAGGGTAGGACCTATGACAGTCTAGCTAGATATGATGTCACTTAGATAGTGGTTTGTGTCGTTGTTGATGGGTACTTACGTTAGGAGTGCACAGTTAGACGAGAGGTGAGAATATCATGTGAGTGCCGTCCTAACATGTACTTTACATTTAATGTTTTAAATGTTTTTAAAGCACTTGCAAGTTTTTAAAATATCTCCACATTCGGGCTCTGAACCGTTTGCTTTCAAATCTATTTTTTTGTAAAACCATTTTAGGTGCCCAGCCACAAGGACACCATGCATAGGATACTCATTCCGGTGACGAGCTGTAGCTGTTTGTGGAAGCTACAGGGATTTGCTTTTAGACGCTTCTATCATTTGGATTCCTGATTCAGTATTTATCAGTTGTAGGGCATGTTGCCCATTTCTTTTAGAGTCATCTTTCCATTTCAGTTTTCAGACTTTGTCATGTATTGATTTAGTATTCAGTATTTTCATTGCTTATTTCAGTTGTAGGATTTGTAGTGAGGAGTTTTCCTCCAGACTTTATTTACATTATGTGATGGTTATTCTATTTACTTCGTTATGGTGAATGGTGTTATTATTCTTCATTAAACTTGTTGCATGTTAATTAGACTTAAATTAAAATTTGGCAACTTACTTTTTAAATACTAGGTGGTTAGTAATCATTAAAATGTTTTCGACGGTGATGCTATTAACTGGACCAACTTGGCATTTTGAATTAATTTAATAGAGGAGTAGCTACTCGGTATTTAATTAGTCGGGGTGTCACAGGTGGTATCAGAGCATCAGGTTCTAGTGTCCTTTAGGATCTGACGGCTTATTTTGTTTCCGCTAAGTTTCTTTGATATAGAGCCCTATATTTTAGGACTGTTGTACTCTTTTTGTGTATGCTTCGTTCTTCAGCTATTTTAAGTTTATAAACAGCGAACTTATAAACTTTGTTCTTATTTCAGATGCCTCCACGACGTGCACGACGAGTTCCCAGGGATGCAACGCCCGAACCCCAGCCCGCTCCAGTTCAGGGCATGATGAACGCCGCTGAGGTTGCAGCTATAGTAGCCCAAGCGGTAAATGCCGCAATTGTCGTTGTTCAGCAGGCACCACCTCAGACGCCGGTTGTCGCGCCAGTACAGGCAAATGCATTCCCGTCTTCTTGGGAACGTGTACGTGACGCTTTTCAGAAAGCGCATCTGCCAGAGTTTGCAAGTAGCTCAGATGTGGTAGTCTCGAGCCAGTGGAGGAAGGATATGCAGAGGCACTTAAGGATGTATGAGTGCACGGACGTTCAGAAGCAGGTGCTAGCTACTTTCAAGCTAGTTGGATCTGCGCTACAGTGGTGGGAGTCTATTACCACCGTGGAGGAGAGGGATACTCTCACTATTCAGGACTTTTGGGTGCGGTTTGACCGCAAGTACTTTTCGTCCGCAGTTCATACGGAAATGAGGAGGAAATTGATGAGTCGGAGGCAGGAGGGTAAGACTGTGGCCGAGTATGAGGCCGAGTTCACAAATCTGTTGAATATCGTTCCGGATGAGATACCAACAGAGAAGAAGAAGATTGAGAAGTTCACGGACGGGTTGACATGGAGGATCCGTCAGCATCTGTTAGGGAACCTTTCGTTGGCCACGTATTCTGATGTGGTTAACGCTGCTTTGTTACACTGCCAGGACCACCGCTTTCATATGGCTGAGAGCAAGAGGTCGGGAGAGTCTAGCCATCAGGGCAGGACAGGATGACATGGTGCCGGTGGGGCACAATTTGTTCAGGGGCAGAGACAGGGTGAGCAGGGTACCCAGCAGGGGGATCAGAAGAGGTTCCGATCAGGGAACTATAGACAGGGACAGGGAGGTTTCCGTCAGGGCCATCAGGGTCCAAACGGCCATCAGGGCCAACAGGGGCAGAATGGGCAGCAGTTTCACCAGGGCCAGCAGGGCCAAGGGAGGAACGGTAACGGCCACCAGGGTCGGGGACCGCAGGGGCAGAGAGGAGGGAACTTCCCAGGGAAGTGTTTTGTTTGTGGCAAGGCTGGCCATAAGCGACAGGATTGTCCTGATAGGGGCAGGGCCCCACAGCAGCAGCAGCAGGGTGCTCTCCAGGAGCCACAGAGGCCTATGTTTCCCGCCGCTCTCCCCGCACCGCCACAGATGGCAGCATTGCCACCCATTCCAGCAGTCCCAGTTCAGTAGGGGCAGCTACAGTATGGACGTGTCTACAACGTCTACCAGGCTGCAGTTCCACAGGCACCGCCAGCGATTGAGGGTACGTTTCCTATCCATGGCACTATGGGTCGGGTATTGTTTGATACGGGGGCTACACATTATTTTATAGCTACACATTTCGTGAAAGCTTTAGGATTGTTAGCTACGGCAGAGAGCACAGTGACGTATGTCGACTCACCATTGCGGAGTGGGTCACTTATCTTCTTTATATTCCGGGGAGTGGGAGTAGGGATTGGTAGTCTGATATTACCTGCAGATATGTTGGTATTAGATATGCATGTTCACGATGTGATTATCGGTATGGATTGGCTCGTAGCTTATAGGGCCATGATTGATTGCTTCAGCGGAAGCATTGTTTTTGCCATTCCGGGGCAAGAGATGTTTTTAGTGGCGATGCCTCGCCCAAAGAGAGGATCGACCGCTCATCTGTATTACATAGAGGAGGATACCTCTATGGAGGTTGTGATTCCTTTAGATTCGATCCCAGTCGTCAGGGAGTATTCAGATGTGTTTCAGGAGATACCAGGCTTACCCCCCAGTCGAGAGATAGACTTTGTTATAGACCTATTGCCAGATACGAGGCCTATAGCACGTGCACCGTACCGTATGGCTCCGGCAGAGATGCGAGAGCTACGAGATCAGATAGAGCAGCTGTTAGGTTAGGGCTTTATTAGCAGGAGTACCTCACCTTGGGGCGCTCCAGTTTTGTTTGTGAAGAAGAGGGATGGTTAACTGAGATTGTGTGTGGACTACCGTGAGTTGAATAAGGTCACGATACGGAATAAGTATCCGTTGCCTCGAATCGATGACTTATTCGACCAGTTGAGAGGAGCTTCTTTCTTCTCAAAGATTGATTTGAGATCGGGATACCATCAGTTGCGTATTAGGGAGGAGGATGTCTCGAAGACTGCGTTCTTATCGAGATATAGTTCTTACGAGTTTCGGGTTATGCCTTTTGGTTTGACCAACGCTCCAGCTGTGTTTATGGACTTGATGAACAGAGTGTTCAGGGATTTCCTAGATCAGTTTGTCATTGTCTTCATCGATGATATTCTGGTTTACTCCCAGACAGAGGAGGAGCACGCCGAGCATTTGAGGCAAGTTTTGCAGACACTCCGTCAGAACGAGTTATATGCAAAATATGAGAAGTGCGGGTTTTGGCTAAAGGAGGTCCAGTTTTTGGGACACATTATTTCCGACCGGGGAATATCTGTTGATCCGGGGAAAGTATCCGCGGTGAGGGAGTGGGGACAGCCCACGACACCGACTGAAATTCGTAGTTTCTTGGGCCTAGCAGGATACTACAGGAGGTTCATTCGGGGATTTTCGAAGATAGCGGGTCCTTTGACACATCTAACTCGTAAGGGTGTGCCATTCATCTGGAGTGATGCCTGTCAGTTGGAATTTGATGAGTTAAAGGAAAAAATGACCTCAGCACCTGTGTTATCATTGCCGAGACTGGGAGTTGAGTATTTGGTTTACACCGACGCGTCTTTGTAAGGACTTGGAGGTGTATTGCATCAGGAGAGACAGGCCATAGCTTATGCTTCCCGTAAGCTTAAGACTCATGAGAAGAATTACCCCACGCATGATTTGGAGTTGGCAGCAGTGGTATTTGCCCTACGGATTTGGAGGCACTATCTTTTGGGGGAGAAGTTCCAACTGTTCACGGACCACAAGTCCCTACAATACCTGTGCACGCAGAAGGAGTTGAATATGCGGCAGCGTAGGTGGCTTGAGTTTGTGAAACACTACCAGTTCGATATCCAGTATCACCCAGGCAAGGCTAACGTGGTAGCAGACGCGTTGAGCCGTAGACCAGCAGATGAGGTGGCAGAGGTGTGGAAGGCAAAGTGGAAGGAGTTGGGACACCAGGATGCAGTGGCCCGATCTTTCATGTCTGTGATGGCCGTTACATCGCAGATTGTCACGAAGGTAGTACGGGCACAGGCTAATGACTCGTTTTGTCAGGAGCAGATAGTTCGATTACTAGCAGAGGGAGCCGAGTCCTATACCGTTAGCTCAGATGGGGGATTACGCTTCAATGGGAGATTGGTAGTTCCGGAAGGGGAGAAACTGCGACACGAGGTGATGGCAGAGTCGCACGGCTCACGGTTCGTGGTACATCTCGGAGGGGACAAAATGTACCAAGACATGAGACGCCAGTATTGGTGGAGCGGTATGAAGAGAGATATCGCTGAGTTTGTTTCGAAATACGCCACTTGTCAGCTTGTAAAAGTGGATCATCAGAAACCGACAGGACTTTTATAGCCATTGGAGGTCCCGATGTGGATGTGGGAGAGCATATCCATGGATTTTATCACGGGATTGCCTACGTCGCAGAGGGGTCACGACTCCGTTTGGGTAATTGTGGACAGATTGTCCAAAGTCGCTCACTTTTTACCCGTAAGGACTGACTACACTACGGGACAGTATGCCCAGCTCTTCATTTCAGAGATTGTGAGACTTCACGGTGTGCCCTTAAATATCGTGTCTGACAGAGACAAGATATTTGTTTCGAGGTTTTGGGAGAGTTTCCAGGAGGCCATGGGCACGGAATTGCGGTTGAGTATGGCTTATCATCCGCAGACCGATGGGCAGACTGAGCGCACCAATCAGATGTTGGAGGACATGCTGCGCATGTGCATTATTGACTTTGGGGGTGGATGGGAGCAGTACCTTCCACTGGTGGAGTTTGCTTACAACAACTCCTATCAGTTCACTATTGGCATGGCTCCGTTTGAGGCGTTGTACGGTAGGCCTTGTCGTTCCCCAGCATGTTGGTTAGAGGTGGGGGACAACAAACTACTTGGGCCGGAAGTGATTCAGGATACTTCGGCAAGGATTGAGGTGATTCGGAGTCGCATTCGGGTAGCTCAAGACAGGCAAAAGAGTTATGCTGATGCGAAGAGATTTTTCAGGGAATTCCAAGTGGGGGACCAGGTTTTGCTCAGGGTATCTCCTATGAAGGGGATTATGCGATTCGGGAAGAAGGGAAAGTTGGCACCAAGGTATGTGGGGCCGTTTCCTATTATTGAGCGGATCGGACCGGTTGCGTATAGACTTGGGTTATCGGAGCATTTGCATCGGATTCACGATGTGCTCCATATTTCCTCGCTAAGTAAATACCTTAGAGATAATTTATCTCATTCTCACATTGCTGTGGAGGACATCGATCTCCAGCCAGATAACTCCTAAGAGGAGGGGCCGATTGCCATTTTGGACCGAAGCGAGAGGAAGCTGTTGTCAAAGATAGTCCCGTTAGTGCGTGTTCAGTGGCGAAATCACAATGTCGAGGAGTCCACATGGGACCGCAAGGATGAGATGCGCGAACGTTATCCAGAGTTGTTTTTAGCAGGTACTTTCTAGTTTCGAATTTCGGGACGAAATTCATTTATTAGGGGGGAAGTATGTAATACCCCGTATTTTTGGCTATATTTATTTTTGGGATTAATTAATTAAATGCGTATTAATTGGAAATTAATCCGGGTTAAAAATACTAACGAGAGGCGAGTTTGTATTTTATTATGTGCATACATGTTTTTATATGAATATTGAATTATGAAAAATTTGTCGTGAGATTGATATACGGCATTTTGGAAATTTTGTTGAGACGCGTGTGACCGCCGCGTCATGGTGTATTATTTTAATTATAAAAGTGAATTTAAATTCTTTAAACCGTATGGTCGTTTTGAGTGTGCCAACGCGTCCGGAAGGGTCGAAATAGTCAGAAAACACTAGCCGGGGGTGTAGTTTGGGTCCCGGGGTATTTTTAGGCCATACCGGCAATATAAAGGGTATTTTGGTGATTTCGTATTTTTAGGAATTAAAAATGACGAAAATTAGAGAAGTAAATCTGATTGGGAATAGACCCACTAAACCCACTAACCAACCCTTAATGACCCAATATGCTACGGGAGTTATCAAATTAGGTTTCCAACTTTCCCAAAGAAACCCTAGCCACCATAGCCACTTTGGAGAAGAAGCTTGGAGAAAGAGAGAGAGGGGGAATTCTGCAGAAAGAGAAAGGAAATCACCATCAAAATCAGAAATCGAATCAAGGCAAGTGATTTAAATTACATTCTTTATGCGGTGAATGCTTCTTCCATGTTAGAAATCTTAATAATCATTCTTATTTAAGAGATAAAGGAAAACCCATGAAATTGGAAGTTATTAGTTTAATTTTGGGTATAGGTTTTCATGTAGAAACGTTATTGGAAGATTGAATTCAGAGATTTCATATTTATGTGATGTAACAACGGATTAAATTCTGGGAATTGATGATGAGAAAAATCTAGGGTTTATATTCTTGAAGAAAATTGGGGAAAAATGTAGAAACTTGTGATTTAATGATGTTTAGGATGTATTAATTCCTTAAAAGATGTTAGTATATGACCTTAACATGTTTTAGGATGATTAGAGAACTTAAAACATTTGTTGGAACGAATTTTAGAAGAGATTTGAGGAGTAAGAATTGATGAAAAACGTAACTAAGAAATTCTGGGCTTGAAACTGGTCGGTCGTTAGAAGGCCTCCCCAGGTCGTTCGAACGAGCTTCTAACGAGTTGACCAGTCGCTTCTAACGAGGGAAGACTTCGTTTGATACCTTCGTTCGAACGAACTGTATTTCGTTCGATACATTCGTTCGAACGAGATGTCGTTAGAAGGTACAGTTCGTTCGAACGAACTGGAATCTCGTTCGAACAGCCTCGTTCGAATGAGACTTCTAACGAGCTGGCAGTTTTGGCCTGTTTTGATTTTGGGAGTCCCGTAAACTTGTTCGAGGGCAGAGATAACATTCCTTTGATGATGTATTGTTAGATTTGGGACTTTTGGGTTATTATGAGGAGTAAATTATATACGAGTGATTTAAATCAATGGACCGTTTGGGTTGAGACGTGAGTGTCTACTACGACGTGAGAATAAATTATGGCGCGTATGATTATAATCCAGAATCGTATAAAGTGTGTAAATTATATATTGGTACTAGAATGAGAATAGTACTACAATTAAACTACGGGATTACTAAGACGTGTGTTTACTTAGTACTGGTATATGAATTGTGTGTATGACATACCTATCATACTTGCTATCACGGGAGGTTTTGCGTTCGCTTAGGGCCCTCTAATCCTTGTGTTTCCCGGATTTAGACTGGTTACCTTGATGAACATAGGTCATAGAAAGACTTATTGGGATATTAATAAGTCCGCTGATCGTGGGAGCGTAGGTATGTGCGTGACCCATGTGATGTGACTGTGTTCGCCTCCATTATTTGTGATGTTGTTATTTGTGAACTATTCCTGAGAGATTCGGAATATGTAATCCTTATGTACGTGATCTACCGGGATGGATAGCAGAGTATGTGTGCACCGCAGCTTAGTTCTCAGGGTGCTTGTATTGTATATTTATGATGTGAATAATATACACTTAATTAATGGGAACCTTCATGTTAATGTTGTGAATATAATTACGGTATTGCTTCGAGAAAAACATAACGGGTTAGCTGATAGTGAAATATATTGCATATTGAGCATCTGAGTTTACGTTAAACCCCTATTTTAATTACGAGCGTTATAATGTTAATAGAACCAAGTAATAAGGGTAGGACCTATGACAGTCTAGCTAGATATGATGTCACTTAGCTAGTGGTTTGTGTCGTTATAGATGGGTACTTACGTTAGGAGTGCACAGTTAGACGAGAGGTGAGAATATCATGTGAGTGCACGTCCTAACATATCCTTTGCATTTAATGTTTTAAATGTTTTTAAAGCACTTGCAGGTTTTTAAAATATCTCCACATTCGGGCTCTGACCCGTTTGCTTTCAAATCTATTTTTTTTGTAAAACCATTTTAGGTGCCCAGTCACAAGGACACCATGCATAGGATACTCATTCCGGTGACGAGCTGTAGCTGTTTGTGGAAGCTACAGGGATTTGCTTTTAGACGCTTCTATCATTTGGATCCCTGATTCAGTATTTATCAGTTGTAGGGCATGTTGCCCATTTCTTTTAGAGTCATCTTTCCATTTCAGTTTTCAGAATTTGTCATGTATTGATTTAGTATTCAGTATTTTCATTGCTTATTTCAGTTGTGGGATTTGTAGTGAGGAGTTTTCCTCCAGACTTTATTTACATTATGTGATGGTTATTCTATTTACTTCGTTACGGTGAATGGTGTTATTATTCTTCATTACACTTGTTGCATGTTAATTAGACTTAAATTAAAATTTGGCAACTTACTTTTTAAATACTAGGTGGTTAGTAATCATTAAAATGTTTTCGACAGTGATGCTATTAACTGGACCAACTTGGCATTTTGAATTAATTTAATAAAGGAGTAGCTACCCAGTATTTAATTAGTCGGGGTGTCACAGATTGTAGAACGCAATTCGTAAATCCAAATCAAGAACGCGACTTACTATTAAAAAGGTAATTCAAAGACCATCAAGAATATTTAGGGCCTCTCTCAGGTCTGAGAGTTGACTTTGGGTCAAATGGGTCTCAAAAGCGCTCGTCAGTTCGTTAAATGGGAGATCATCGGATGATAATGGATCGTTCGTCCAAACTATAAGTCAGAATTGTGAATGGGGTGGAAATTTGGAAAGGTTATGTGAGGTACTTCGACATTCCAAAAATCTTCCCTCAGTTGGAAGAGCTGACTTTGGTCAACCAGGGCCCAAAAGTGCACAATGACCTTTTAGAGTAAAATGGGTCATTCGTCTGTACCGTAAGGTTGATCCACGCGTGGGGAAGATCACTGGAAAGGATATTCAGTGCCCTTTGAAGATTCATTTAGTGTCATTTAAGATGAAGAGTTTACCATGGTCAAATAGATTTTGGGAGCGTTGGTGGCCTCCTAATCAGTTTTCAGGGGAAAATGGATCATTTGTTCGAACGGTTATGCCGTTCCATGCATGAGTGGACCATTGCAAAGGTGTTTTTTGTGACCGTCAAGATTTCATTGAGCTTTCTCTCTGACGTTAGATTTGATTGGGATCAAATTGGGGCCCGGGAGTGGCCGATGACCTCTAGAATGGTTTTTGTTAGTAAAATGGTCCATTTGTCCAAACCGTTATGCCGTTTCGCACACGGGGCGGACCGTTGGTAAGGGGATTCATAGCCCTTTAGATTCATTGAATTTTTTCTCTGACGATAGAGTTGAACGGAGTCAAGCGGGGCCCGGGAGGGCTCGATGGCCTCTAGATCAGTACTTAGAGTATGACCTAGGTTTTTTAGTGTAATAGGAGGTGCTAGGGACCTAAGGAGAGACTAAGGGGTCCTCGAATGTGGTGTCTATAATACATAAAGTATACGCACATTGAAATTGATTTTGTTGAGTTAAATGTGCATGTACTTTATAAAAAACTGCAGGTACTTGCAATGAAATAACATTATTTGCATATTACGTGTACTTAAATTATATAAGTTATAATTTTGATTTCAATATTTAATGAACAAGTCACTCATATTTTACACATTCTTACGTTCATTATGGTCGTGCTGTATGGTCCGCTACAACAGAATTATTATCGGAGTATTGTCAAAATAAGGTATGCGTCACGTGGCAACATTTTTATTTTAGAAAATATATATGCTCTCCATATTTAATACATGTATTTTAGTACAAAAATGTATCTAATTTACATTATAAAAATATACAAAACATTTCACTCCATATTTAATGTATTTCAGAACAAAAATGTACTTTATGCATTTATTTTATAAAAAAATATATTTAAAATCATTTTCAATGTGCACGTACTTCATAAAAAATGTGTGTATCCTGTTAAAGGACGCGCATATTAAATAAATTATACGAACATTGAAAATGTTTAATCTTAATTTATTTCTTAGTTATGTTGATTTCATTTTTACATAAGTGTCACTATATACATGCTCTTTATATTTTTATAGCTCTTATATTAATTATGATCCGCACTAGCAGCACTTTAAACTTTATATTATAAAACAATAGACTTATATCATCAAAATAAAAATGCATGCATTAAAAGAAAATATAATTTCATTCATTAATAAAAAAAATACAACTAATTTTAAAAAAATTAGAACTAATTTGAAAAGATGAAGAAGAAGAAGACCCGTCAAATATAAAAAAATATTATCTGGAAATTCAAGAAAACTATTGATGAGGTCCGAAAGAGTGCCAATAAAATTCGAGATGACCCGAATTTTATGCTCCCGCATCGATAGGACCTCAGTCGTATCATCCCTGTCATTCATACAATTTTTCAAAAGTAGTTTGACCTCGTAGGTATAGAAATTGACGAGGGATTTGTGGGTTTTCGGCAGCAGTACATCCTCTTGAAATAAATTGTACCGAATAGGGGGGAGTCTGGGGGATCCTTCTTTAACGTATTCTTTAAAGGAATCAATTGCTCGAATGATATAGAAAATGTCTTACTCAATCATTTGTAATCTTTTGGTGACACCCCGACTAATTAAATACCGGGTAGCTACTCCTTTATTAAATTAATTCAAAATGCCAAGTTGGTCCAGTTAATAGCATCACTGTCGAAAACATTTTTATGATCTCTAACCACCTAGTATTTAAAAAGTAAGTTGTCAAATTTTAAATTAAAGTCTGATTAACATGAAACAAGTGTAAAGAATAATAACAATACCATTCACCATAATGAAGTAAATAGAATAACCATCACATAATGTAAATAAAGTCTGGAGGAAAACTCCTCACTACAAATCCCACAACTGAAATAAGTAACGAAATACTGAATCAATACATGCCAAAGTCTGAAAACTGTATGGAAAAGTAACTCTAATGGAACTGGGCAACATGCCCTAAGACTGAAGAATACTCAATACGGAATCCAAAAGATAGAAGCGTCTAAGCAAATCCCTGTAGCTTCCACAAACAGCTACAGCTCGTCACCTGAATGGGTATCCTATGCATGGTGTCCTTGTGGCTGGGCACCTAAAATGGTTTTACAAAAAATGGATTTGAAAGCAAACGGGTCAGAGCCCGAATGTGGAGATATTTAAAAAACCCGCAAGTGATTTAAAAACATTTAAAACATTAAATGTAAAGTACATGTTAGGACGTGCACTCACACGATATTCTCACCTCTCGTCTAACTGTGCACTCCTAACGTAAGTACCCATCTAACCGCTAGCTACGTGACATCATATCTAGCTAGACTGTCATAGGTTCTACCCTTATAACTCGGTTCCATTAACATTATAACGATCTCAGTTAAATAGGTGCTTAACGAAAATTCAGGTTCTCATACAAAGGTAATACAACTCGTTATAGATTAGCCCCCTATGTTATTCCATAATTACACACAATACCATATGAAAGTTCCCAGTTTATTAAGCGTATATTTTCCACAACATAAATATACAATATAAGCACCCCGAGACTAAGCTGCGGTGCACACATACTCTGCTATCCATCCCGGTACATCACGTACATAAGGATCACATATTCCGAATCTCTCCGGAATAGTTCACAGATAACAACATCACAATTAATGGAGGCGAACACAGTCACATCACATGGGTTACGCACATACCTACGCTCCCACGATCAGCGGACTTATTAACATCCCAATAAGTCTTTCTCTGACCTATGTTCATCGAGGTAACCAGTCTAAATCCAGGAAACACAAGGATTAGAGGGCCCTAAGAGAACGCAAACCTCCCGTGATAGCAAGTATGGTAGGTATGTCATACACACAATTCATATACATATACTAAGTAAGCACACATCTTAGTAATCCCGTAATTTAATTGTAGTACTTATCGCATTCCCGTACCAATCTTAGTATATATACAACTTATATAATCCCGATCCATAATTACACGCGCCATAATTTATTCTCACGTCGTGGTAAACACTCACGTCTCAATCCCATATTAACCATTATTTAAATCACTCGTATATAATTTACTCCCCATGATAACCCAAATGTCCCAAATCTATCAATATATCATCAAAGTAATGTCATCTCTATCCTCGAACAAGTTTACGGGACTCTCAAAATCAAAACAGGCCAAAAAGACCTAAACTGTCAACTCGTTCGAAGTCTCGTTCGAACGAGGCTGTTCGAACGAGATTCAGTTCGTTCGAACGAACTGCACCTTCTAACGACATCTCGTTCGAACGAAGGTATCGAACGAAATTTCCTCTCGTTAGAAGCGACTGGTCAACTCGTTAGAAGCTCGTTCGAACGAGCTCGTTCGAACGACCTTGGGAGGTCTTCAAACGAACGACCAGTTTCGAGCCCAGATTTCCTTAGTTTTGTTTTTCACCATTTTTATCTCTTCAAAACTCATCTACACATCAAATCAACGATTTTTTAAGGTCTCTAATCATCCCTAAACGTACCTAGGTCACATACTAACATATTTTGAGGAGTTAATTCATCCCAATCATCATTAAATCATTAAATCACATCACTTTCCCCCAATTTTTACAAGAACATAAACCCTAAAGTTTTAAATCATGAATTAACCCAATTAAATCCGTTTTAATTTCATCCAATAACTAATATCATCAGTATAATCTTCTACCTACCATTCTACATGCAATTCTCCTCAAGATGTCAAGGTCTAAACTCCAAAATACATGGGTTTTCATGTTTCACCAAGAACAAATCAATTTTATTAAATTCCTACACATGGAAAGAGAATTCTCTGAAATTAAACGATAATAAACCACTTGCCTTGAGTGTCTCTGAATTTGATGTTGATTTCCTCTCTCTTTCTGCAGAATTCCCTCTCTCTCTCTTTCTCCAAGCTTCTTCTCCAATGGCTATGGTGGCTAGGGTTTTCTTATGAAAAGTAATAGAAACCTAATTCTAATAACCTACGTAACCTATTGGGTTAACATGGGTTGGTTAGTGGCTTAGTGGTTCAAACCCACATCAGATTTTCTTCTCTAATTTTCGTCATTTTTAATTCCTAAAAATACGAAATTACCAAAATACCCTTTATATTGCCGGTATGGCCTAAAAATACCCCGGGACCCAAACTACACCTCCGACTAGTGTTTTCTGACTATCTCGACCCTTCCGGACGCGTTGGCGCACTCAAAATGACCATAAGGTTAATAGAATTTGAATTCACTTTTATAATTAAGATAATTATATCATGACGCGACTGTCACACGCGTCCCAATAAAATGACCAAATTGTCGTATATCAATCTCACGACAAATTTTATAATTCAATATTCATATAACATCATATGTACTCAATATAGTCAAATACCAACTCACATCACGCTAGTATTTTATCCGGATTAATTTTCAATTAATTCTCATTTAATTAATTAATCCCAAAAATAAATATAGCCAAAAATACGGGGTATTACACTTTCCCATTGATTGTTTGCATTTTCAAGAGCATCTCTCAAAGACTCTGCTGGTACAACCATTTTGAGGTTTTTGTATTTTAATTTAGAATGGTAAAGATTACAAAAATGTTATATTCCTTTATAGGCTGAGTAAAGTTTAGTATTTCGATCCTAATATTTTGGTGGATGGTGATTGTGGTGATAAATAAACTTAACAACGTGTATAATTCCAGGGTTTGAATGTAGTTGGTCAATGTTGACTTGATAAATAGTGTAGTATATAGTTTTACACGTGTAATTCATTGGACAAAAAGTTGTACGAGTGTAATTCTTCTTTATTTTTACTTGTATCTTGTAATGTTATGCATGTACTTTAAGAATATGTCTTTAATATAGGCTAATAAAGAAAAGTACACACATAGAATTACAAAGTATACTTGAACTTATGTAATGTTGTGCGTCTAGTCTATAGTGTTTGCATGTATTTAGTGATTCCTTGTTCATTCTGGTCAAACATTGCAAAGTATTCGCATATCATTAAAAAGTACATGTGAACTCCTGTTTACATTTTATGAGTACATTGTAATGTTATGCGTGTAATTTGGGATTGTTTGTTTGTTATGGGCGAGCAAAGGAAAATATACGCATAACACTAGAAAGTACAGGCATCATATGCTTGTACTTTACATAATTTAATCCATAAACATTCAAGCAATATGCATGTCCTAATGTCATAATATATTTATTCATTTGTATAGCCTACGTGTTGAATGGTCCACTCCAGTGGCACCATTGTTTTAGTACAAACTATATGGAACTATATTGAATAAAATACAAAAAAAATAAAAAAAATTACAATTATTTATCCCCCTATTAACAAAAAATTTCAAAAAAAAACTTTACAATTATTTTTCCTCCTATTAACAATCAACAAATAAATATTCATTAGGTATATATGCTCTTTGTTGAAGAATTTCTTCGCCTTAAAATTATGTTTTGAGCCCAATTCATTTCGCAATTTGTTTCTTGAAGTATATACAAAACAACCACAGTCAACACCGAAATTAAACTAAAACAAATATATCAGTTAGCGTAATGTGAATGAAATGTATGGAAATGTGACGTAATAAATTATGCGTGTATTTATTCAAGAGTGTTTGATCTTACCTATTATTTTTATCTTGGGCATTAATGATTTCTCGTTAGTTTAAAAATTAATATCTCAACAACCGATCTATTTTTATTTTTTCTTCTTCGGATAGGGCATCATCAAAAATCACCCCTGTAATGTATCTTTGTATTTTACCTCTGTCACTTATTTGTGGAAATTGATCCTTTAATTTGTACAATATTTCTTTAAAAGCAAAAAACTATTAAGAGGAAAACCCCGAGTGTTTAGAAAATATAAAAGTACATGTAATGGAAAGAAATTTATAGTGTAACGATCTTATTGGCATCGTTATAGTATGATGAGAATTGATTGTTGGCCAACGGGCGAAGAGAGTCCATATGGACAATTTTATTTTATTGTTTGTATATAACTAACAATGTAAAATTCCCTCCATTATTTCCTACTGTATGTTTAATGGGAATGAATCGAATATCACAAATTCTAAAAAATTCCAAAATGTGTTTTTTTGTTTGTTGCTTCTGCATGTTGTGATTATTATTTCGAACGACTTCCTGTTAAAAGTAATAAATTTTTTAGTAAGAAAAAAAATGATAGTATTTATCTGATGGTGATGGATAAAGCTTAAGATTTTATTTTCCTTACCCAAGCATATAAATTAAAAGCATGCGTAGGTCGGAGCACATTATTCTTGATTTTCTTCTCCAATAAACGGGAGAATGATTGAATTATCTGTTTCACACATTTAAAAAGGTAAGGATATAAAAATGCAAAATTAATGAATGTCCTATGTTTTGATTACACACTTGGTTTGATATTTCTTCGCCTCTCAGCAATTTTTTAATATCGTCGGCACAAACAAATGATGAGTCGTTTGTTTTATAGACACACGCGTTGAATTTGAAGATAGAATATAATATTAGAATAATAATTGAAACATGTGTAATCAATGATCATTAAAAACATATGCGTGTACTTTGTAAAGTCTCTTGGACTCTTGTTGTAGCGTGAGCCTTGAAAGTACCCGAAGTTAGGTAATCCACACGTAGCAGCACGACGCTTTTCAAAGAAAGAGAAGGGTGCCTTCGAGCAGGTAGTTCAAGGTTGAGGTCTTTCCCGTGATGCGATTGAGTAACAATTACGTGTATTTCATTGATAAAATGTGTATTTTACTAAACTATTAATAGTGCATTTGTAATAAAAATAAGTTGGTTTCAACATAAATAAATAGTAGACTTGACCCTGTTTCCTTCTCCAGTGTGAAATATTCTTGTAATTTATTTTGGGCTTCTTCTGTAAGGTATTTTGTACACCAGTAGATTTACAGGTCTACTTTATCTGTTACTTTTGAATAAGACTTGTCTTTATTGTTTTGCCCTTTTCCTTTTTTAATGCCATAATAGTAGATTTATTAATGGATCTCTTTTTTCCTTTTTGATGTAATTGAAAAGGATCTTCATTCAATGGACTTTTATTCTTTTCTTCTTTTGAAAAATCATTAATAGGATGTGAATATATAAAATCATCATCAATCTTTCATTTTCATTCGCCCCTTTCTTGGATTCTCACATACATTGATTTATGTATCTTTATTTCTTCACCCTTTTTAGAAAGGGAGGACCTCAAAAATCCTATCTCTTGATTGAGAATTTTATTTGTTGTTTATGTAGAAAAAAACATCATGTTTAACGTATGGATTATTTCTTAAACATGCCATAAACCTCAAAGAAAATGAAACAAATGTCAAAAAATAATAGAATCTATGGATTTACTATATTGATAATGCATGTACTTTATGAAATATGCATGTACGTTATAAAACTATGGATGAACATCATTAGAAAATGCATGTAATTTATGAATATATACGTGTACTCTGCATTAATTTCCAATAAATAACAAAGTATACCTAAGGATATGCAAAACATTACAATGTACATGTAAAAGTAAAAATAAGTTCACATGTACTTTGTAGTGATACATGTGTGCTTTCTATTATGTACAAAGAACAAATAAGAAATTCTAAAGTACATACATAACATTACAAAGTACATGCAAAATTACATAATACTTTTAAGTATTATGTGTCTACTTAAATAATCAATGCGTGTACTTTATTAACCATGCGTGTAATTTGCCATAAATATGGACAAATGATTACAAATGTCACCAAATTACCTCGTCATCGAGTTTTGTAAAAGCTGTATATATATCTGTTTTGAACCTTCCATTGGCTTTAGATGAGTAGTTAATACTTTTCTGAAGTTTTTCTGCTGCAATTCTCTAACTTCTGATGAATCTATAGCAACATTCAACTCATTATTTAAATTTTCATCCTTAATTTTGAGTTTGACATTATCTTCCTCCAAAAATTTTATTCGGTCACAGTCATTCTTCTTGAACTCTTCAAGTTGAATTTTCAACTCATTATTCAAACGAATTTGTTGGGCCTTATCCTCCTCCAGTTTTTTTATTTGTTCGGTGTCGTTCTTTCTCTATTCTTCAAATTGAAGTTTCAATATATTACTGAAAATAATTTGTTGGGCATTATCCTTCTCCAACATCTTAAGATTCTCTTTAGCTTGACACTGTGCTTCATTACTTTCTTTGAGTTAGGTGTCTTTCTCCTCCAAATTAAATTTTATTTCATCATTCTCCTCAGTCAATTTTCTAACCTGCTTAGCCAAATTTACTTTCTTTTTATAGTACTTCACCATCCTATTTATTGGAATTTCCCAATCATCTGAGTCAAAATCGAAATTCCACGAAGAAGTTGAACCTGGTTATATAGATATTTATGATATACCCAAATCAAAACTGGGCAAGTCATCATCTTTCACTTCTTTATTCTTTCTCTTTGAATCTTCCTTCTTAAAGGTAGCCTTTGTAATATCATTAGAGAGCATGAATTCTCTCAAAGATGCCAAGCTCCACCGAATAAATCTCAGTTCTTTGTCCTCCTTCCCCTTAATAGGATTGATAAGATCATACATCTCACATGCCCAATACTGTGGAAATAGAAATAAAAATGATAAGTTATACAAGAAATGTTAGTATTTGAAAGTACACGCTTATTTTATAAAGTACATGCATATTTTATAAAGTACACACACATTGAAGATAATTTTTTTCATTTCAATATGCATGTATTATATAAAATATGCTTGTACTTTATAAAGTACAAGCACATTGAAGATGATTTTGTTCATTTCAATATGCGTGATTTTTATAAAATATTTGTGTACTTTATAAAGTACGTCCACATTGAAGATGGTTTTGTTCATTTAAATATGCATGTACTTTAGGTAAATTTACATGCACTTTATAAAGTACACGCATATTTTATAAAGTATACTCACATTGAATATGCTTTTTTTCATTTCAATGTGCATGTAATTTATGTAAATATGGGTGTACTTTATGAAATTTGTATATGTGTAGATATATTTTCCTCACTAATAATGATATCATCCCCTAGTTGTGTTGGGCTTAGATTCTATCATTTTGTTGAGAGCATTTATCATAAATTCGTGGATAGCGAAAGCCCAACTGTATGTAATCATATCCTCTATATTGTCAATGTATGGAGTGAAAAATTCTCCTATTATAAGGTTTGAGTTGGACAATAAGAGCATTGTCGTAAAGTGGAGGGAAACAAGCTTAACAAAATTATTCCTTCCCTCGTCACTGTCAAACTCATTTGACTTATCTAATCCCTTTTTAATTAGGTTAGAAGTAGCAGCTGAGAAATTCTGGTTTTGAAGCATACTCATCGAATTTCTTCTTCAAATTTATTTTATTTTTCCACGCAATTATTGGGATGCCAGATATTTGACTTATATTTTCGGTGCTTATTTGAACATCACTAATGATACTAAAACACTTTCTTTCCTTTTTGTACAGCATGACAATAGAAAGAATGTTTTTATTACTCCTTTTATGATCTCCCTCTATAACATCGCCTTTGTAGTAGGCATTGAACAACAATAAAATGGCGTCGTCTTAACAAGCTCAATATGCTTCTCATTTATTTTGCCTCGAATATCACACAAATAATGATAGAAGCTCTAGACATTCGACTTATATTGGTCAAATTTATTAATTTCCCTTGTTTATTTCTTTCTCCTCCTCTTATTATCTACTTTATTCGGCCTCTTAGGACCACTCTTATCAGCAGTTTCTTTTTCAAGATTATTTTCCTTTTGCGCCCTTATCTTCAAAGTCATTTATATAAAAAGAAAATGCATAAATATTAAAGAAAATTTATAAATATTAAATTACACATATAAATAAATAAAGTACACACATAAAATAATAAAGTGCACGCACATTGTAATAAAATACTAGATTTAAAACACAACGTACAAGCAGTTTGCAATAAAATGAATGCAATATAACATAAAGTACATGGATTTTGTATTGAAGAAAATATATATTTCAATAGAGTACATGAATGTTAACAAAAGTACATGCAATATTCTCTTAAATCTACAAATCTCAATAAAATAAAATAAATGCATAATACAAAGTTTCAACAAAGACATTTCCCTATCGTCTGTTACATTGTAATACCTAAGATCTGTTGTTTGACAAGTTATAAACCAAGATTCTCTGTTCGTAACATATTCACAAAAGAAGTTATACAATAGATCCATGCGAAACATGCCAACCCTTTCAAAATCTCTTAAGCAATACTGCTCAATTCATTTTGCTAAATTCTTCATTTTTGAATTAGTTACATATAGCTTTTGTACATCAAAAGTGCACTTAATGTTTTCAAAGTAGTAGTAAAAATCAAGTAACGTTTTTTTCTCTATCATTGATGCGAAGTAGAAAATGAATTATGTCATCATAAGTAGTACTGACTGACAATGTGAAAGGTTTTATATTAATAATATCTTTAAAGGTGCACCCAATAGTTTTGTAGTTCAACATGCTTGATGGTATGATTCCAAAATAATAACACAACCCAAATACTTCTCAAAAATAGTGTAATATAATTCAAATGCCATTGCCATGGACCACAATAACATAGGATCTATTAAATGTGGAAAGGGCGTATATATTCCATAAAGTACATGCATAATACATAAAGTGTAGGCACAATGGATTAAACCAAAACAATCTCAATGTGCGTGTACTTTATGTGATTTAGTGTAATATATGAAAGTACAGGCATAACACATAAAGTACATGCACATTGGATTAAACTAAATAAATTTCACTGTGCATGTACTTTATGAATTTGTGTGTACTGATTGAAAGTAAACACAAATTCATAAATTACAGGCACAATATAATTCATTTAGTTTGTGTAATACCCCGTAATTTTATTGATTTTTATTTAAGAAATTAATTAAATTAAATAAGAATTAATTGGGAATTAATATGGGTATAAATACTAGCGATATGTGAGTTAGTATTTGATTATGATGTTAAAATTTAATATTTCTAGGTATGTATGGTAATACATGGGTATTGAAAATATTAAAGTTATCGCGAGACTGAAATACGACAATTTGGAAATTTAGTTGGGACGCGCGTGTCAGTCGCGTCAGGAATGAAATTATTTAAATTAAAAAGTGAATTATATGTTTATCAACTGAATGGTCATTTTGAGTGCGCCAACATGTCCGGAAGGGTCGAAATAGTCATAAAACACTAGCCGGGGGTTTAGTTTGGGTCCCGGGGCATTTTTAGGCCATACCGGCAACCCAAAAGGGTAGTTTGGTAATTTTTAAAATATGGGAATTAAAACCCACGAATTTTAGGGTTAAATAATATATTACTAATGAACCCATTAAGTCCATTATCAGCATTTATCAAGTAGTGGGCTACGGGAGTTAAAGGGAGAATCCTAAGAGGTTCTAAAAGAAACCCCTAGCCACCATCACCATCTTTCAGAGAAATCTGTAGAGAGAAAGAGTAGAATCAACCTTCATCCTTCAATATCAAATCAAAACATCTAAGGCAAGTGGTTTAATTACATGAATTCAAGTAAATGTTTCCTCCATGCTTAGAATAGAATATATGTCTTATATTGAAAGTTTGATGAAAACCCATGAAATTGGAGATAGAAGTTGTAATCTTATATGAGAATCTCATGTAGAATAGTTATGGATGAATTTCATATCCAAAATATATCTATTTATGATTTTAAAAATGGATTTATAAGAAGTAGTTGTAGACACTAAATTCTGTGTTCATGTTTATAGGGTTTGGGACAAGATTTGGGAATTATGATGATTACATGTTGATTTAGGAAGTATTGTTCCCATATATATGTTAAAATGTGACCTAGGAGGACTTAGTGTAGTTTAAACACATTAAAACTTAGTTTGTATGATCATAGGATGGATTTAGAGAAGAGAAGAATGAAGAAAAAAATGAATTTGGAGATTTCTGGGCACAGTCTGCCATCTCGTTAGAAGACCTGCCCAGGTTGTTCGAATGACCTCGAGCTTCCAATGAGATGGCAGTATCCCTTCTAACGAGTTGGTAGTTCATTCAAAGCCATTCTCATACGACACTCGTTCCAATGACCTCGTTTGAACAAGGCTTCTAACGAGTTGACAGAATGACCTTTTAGGCCTGATTTTATTTCAAATGTCCCGTAGACTTAATTAATGGAGAATTAACCTTCCCTTATTGATTAGTGGGTATAATTGTGAGATTGGGGTACGTTGAGGAGTAGAACTTAGAATCTTGTAGTAAATCGGATGACAATTATGAATTTGGTAACGAGTACCTAATTACGACGTGAGAAGAGTTGACAACCTTAATATATATAAATCGGGGACTTATAAGCGTATAACATTAAATGATGGTATAAGAACGAGAAGTATACCTCTATGAATATTCTGAGATATCTGAGATGTGCGAATGGTTAGTATATGTGATTATCTATGTATAACATACATACCATACTTGTTATCATAGGAGGTCGGCGTTCGATCAGGACCATCTAATCTTTGTGCGCCTACGGGGGGATTTAGATTGGTACCTCGAGGACATAGGTCAGAGAAGGACTTATTGAAGAAGTTAATAAGTCTGCTGATCATGGGAGCGTAGGTATGTGCGTGACCCATGTGATGTGAATTATGTCCGCCTCCATTATTTGTGATTGTTGTAATTTGAGAACAATTCCTGAGAGATTCAGAATGCGTGGTCCTTATGTACGCGATGTACCGGGATTGGATAGCAGAGTATGTGTGCACTGCAGCTTAGTCTCGTGGTGTTAGTATGGTATATCTATGATGAGAATAATATACTGTTAATTGAAATGACCTGTCATGTATATATGTGAGTATAAATAATAGAAACGTTATGTAAAGATAAGATGGAAAATCTCTAGTAAGTAGTGTTACTAATATGGGAAAATGAGAATAAATGTAAAGCTCCCTGTTTAGAAGAAGATGCCGGAATTAAATTGTGAATCGTATAGTAATGTTCGATTTTTGTATTGGACTAATTAGATATGGGAATGACTAAAATGGGCACGGATACGTTAGGAGTGCACATATAGTGGAGAGGTGAGTATTTCATGTGAGAGCACGTCCTAACATGTATTTTGCATTCATTGTTTTAATGTCATTAAAACACTTGCTATTTTTTAAACTGTTTTCACAATCGGGCTCTGACCCGTTTGCTTCCAAATCTATTTTTTTGTTAAAACTTTTAGGTGCCCATCCATAAGGACACCATGCATAGGAGTTCCATTCCGGTGACATACTGTAGCTGGTGGAAGCTACAGGACCTTGACAGTAGACGCCTCCACTTCCAATCTTGACTCTATATTATCAGATTTTCTCATTTGTTGGGCATGTCGCCCCATTTCTTTTAGAGACATTTTATCTATTCAGTTATTTCAAATTTTGGGTTGTAATTAATTTAGTGATGCAGACTTGGTATTTGTTTATTTCAGTATTCGGATTGTTGGGAGGAGTATTCTTCCAGATTTATTATTATTTTATGGTTATTCTATTGTGACTATGTTGTGGTGGTTATGTTAGCATTTCATAATCTACATATTGCATGATAATCGGATTTAATTAAAATTGACAACTCACTTTTTAAATATTAGGTGGCTAGTAATTGTTAAAATATTTTCGACAGTGATGCTATGAACTGAACCAACTTGACATTTTGAATTAATTTGAATAAAGGAGTAGCTACCCAGTATTTAATTAGTCGGGGTGTCACAGTTTGATCCAATGTTACCAAAATAATATACGAACTATTAAATGTCGTTGGCGAGAACCACAATTAATACGACGTATGAAAATACACAGAGCTTGTATATACTCCCCATTCCTTAACGAATTTTGCTAGCACGAACCACAATTAATATAGGATGTACGAAAATACACAAAGCATGTATATATCCTCATTTGTCAATACATGCCATTGGTGTGGACCACAATTAATATAGGACCCGTACAAATACAAAGAGTATGTACATATTCCAATTATATATATATATATATATATATATATATATATATATATATATATATATATATATATATATATATATATATATATATATCCCCTGTCCTCGATAAGTGATGTATACAGGAGGAAATGTATATTTCATGAAATACATAAATGTGCACTCCATAACATGAAAATTGTGTGTTTTGCATTTAAAATCAGGGAAACAAATGTACAAGTTAGATTCATATTGTGTTTTTTCATATCAAGAAAATATATAATGTGATTTCATTAGTCCATGTATAATGTCTAAAAATTTATACATATGAGAACAAAAAATACGTAATAAAATAAGGAAAACGTTATATAAAACCTTAGGACACAAAAATAGTACATGGAATATACAACATAACACTCAAAATACAATGACAAACAGGTTATATCAGAAATATAATGATAAGAACACAACATATACATAGTGTATGGTATGATTATAAGAACAAAGCTTAAGAACATAATATTACATTCAATACACAATAAATTACATCAAATACATTATTGAATCATTTCGTATGCTGTGTTTTTCATTTGAAGACTAACTGAGTGAAAATGAGTAAAAACATGATCGATTTAAGGTTTACAAATTAAAAACCTAGAAAAATTATCAATATATTAGCATGGATTCATACTCATTTGGGTTGTGTGGAATAATCTGATTAAAAATGAGAATCATTTGTTAGAATTTGATCGATGAGGGTTTTGATCAAAGAGAGAGAGAGAGAGAGAGAGAGTATGATCGTTTGGCGCCGGAATGAGTCAAGGTGTGTTTGTTTTGCAATCGAGGGGTATTTATATTTTGGACCTAATCATTTAAATTTTGTTGGGGCTTGGGTTTAGATTCCAAAATTATTAGTCCAAGGACTCGATAGTAAAATCCCTTTTATATTTTTACCTATTTAAAGGGAGATCATAGGAGAAATTTTTAGAACTCATGTTAACTTATTCCCAAGAGACTTCAGAAGTGTCAGAGGCTAACCATGGATGGATTTCATGTAAGAAAATATGATACTAAACGAGTAAATGATCACGAGTGGGAACCGAGAAATTACGCTAGGATTTCGAGATGGCTAGGCGAAGGCTAGGGTAGAATATGATTTAGGCCATGAATGTAAAGTTAGAAAACTAATAATAATTAACTGAATACTTGATATTCAGGATTCGGGAATAGACATGAGACAATTAGGCTAGTGCTTCGGTTGATAGGCACAATTAGCTGGATTATGTGATTGTATATATATAAACGGGTATATATATATATATATATATATATATATATATATATATATATATATATATATATATATATATATATATATATATATATGTGTGTGTGTGTGTGTGTGCTGCATGATGTGGGTAATCATCCTTGGCTAAACAAAACAAGCTAAGTATCGACCCCATGTCATAGCGCCATGCATATGCTTTGTGTGATTGATATTCGAAGTGAAATAATTTTGGGTATGGTTATAACTCACTATCGAAGAACTATGATCACCTTCAATACGTTCACAATTTTACCAAGTCAATATGAGAGTTCTACCTCTAGTAAACAGGATGAGGTGAGCATGACCTGGAAGATGATAACATTCTAGAGATTCGCATTCATCCAGTGAGTTATTACACTGAGGGATGGAAACTATATACAACATATGTGTGTTTATTGTAGTATATTGTTATGCATGGGTATGTGTAGAAAAATATACAGGTTAAAATATTAAGTGTGTATTGTTTAAATAGCTAGTGACAGTTATTGGAAATAAAGTAATAAATTTATAACTGAGAAACATAACGGTTAAGAGGACGTGATAACTAATCTTATAAAAATACTTGGGATAGGGTAATCATTGAAACCTATGATTTTTTGGGACTAGTTAGGTGGGTAGCATAACTAGATGGTTAAAATTCATACGTTAAGTGCGCGCTATAGTTGAGGGGTGAGTATTTTCTCACATGAGTGCGCTACCAATTTAAAAATATAAATTTTTTTTACATTATCATTACTAAATTTTATTCACTTGCTAAATGTGTTTAAACAGTTTTGATCTCTGACCTGAAACAAATATTTTCAAACACTGGTAGGTGTCTAGCCACAAGGATGATTCCTCTCTCTAGGAATACGTAGTGGCAAATGATGTGGATGCTTATAGGATTTGGTGTAATCGCTTATATCATTGCTGTCATAGATTAGGTTACATTATAGACATTTTTGAGCATGTATCCCCTTCTATCAAAAGTATTTACATTTAGTCTATTTAGTCCCATTCGGATGATTGTATTAAATTATTGGTAACCGATGGTTTATTTTGTACTTGATTTTATTTATTCCCGCATTTAGATTATTTTATTGGTGTGATTATTTATATTTTTCACCGTGAATGGGTTTATGTGGGATGGTTTATCTTGGTATTATAAATAAAGATTAAAATTTGACATACTTGTTAATATAATAGGTGGTTAGTAATTAATCAAATTTTGAGGTTGAATAAAGAGCCATATGAGACTCTCGTTTTATTTTGGTAGAGGGATGATCACCCAATATTTTAATAGGTGGGGTGTCACAATTTCATAATATATTTCCAAGGGTTAAACCTTCAAACATATGATTGTCCCCTTTTTTATTATTGGATTATCCTGGTGATTGATGCTTTTATTGTTTTAGAATATATTTTTAAGAATTAAACCTTCAAATATGCAATTGGCCATTTTTGCGATTGTTGGATTATCTTGATGAATGTAGTTTTGATTGTTTGAGAATATGTTTACAAGGATTAAACCTTTAAACACATGATATCTTTTTTTTTTTATAATTGTTCGATTATCCTTGTGATTAAGCAAATTTGATTCAAGAATATGGTCCCATATATTCTAGATAATATAGTTACAAAGGTTATTTCAGCGCTTATTTCTAATCATGGTAGAGTTTTAACAACTTCAAGTTGACTGAAAACCAATCTTCTTCTGCTTCTAGCTTGGATATTTTTCAGTATCCTGATGTTTTTGTTTCCCTGACTATATAGGTCCTTCCCAGTTTGGTGTAAACTTTGGTGCTTACTTTCCTTGAATGATATGCATTGTTGTTTTGAGAACTAGGTCTTCCACTTTGAATTCCAGTATTTTCACCATTGTGTCGTACGCTTGCATTAGACATCTAGAGTAGACTTGCAGGTTTTCTTTTATTTTCATCCAACCATTCGAGTTGCGTGGTTCATAATTCTGGGATCATCGTGTGTTGAAGATCCATTCTTGCTGAAGGTATTTCTAGTTCAACAGGTAAGATAACTTCGACCCATACACGAGTGAGAACGGGGTGGAGTCTGTGGGTTTCCTCTTTAATGACCTATATGCCCATAAAATGAGGTCTAGTTTTCGTCCTATGCTTAAGGAAAATCTTCTCTCATTTTTTATAGAATGCTGACTAGAGTTTTGTTAGTTGCTTCGGCTTGTCCGTTTCCCTTATGGTAGGCTACTGTTGAGTGGTGGTGTGTGGTGTTGTATTTTCCAGTGAGTAATTTTATCTAGTCATCGATGAAAGGTGTCATATTTTATAAAGTATGACTTTTGGTATGTTGAACTTACAAATGATGTTTTCCTTAATGATGTTTGGCACCACTGCCTTGGTTTCTCGTCTTAGTGCCACTTCTTCTGCCCATTTTGAATACAACTTCGTTGCAAATAGGATCCATATTTTTTATGTGTTAGTGATGTGATGTTTCCTACGAGGTCAAATGCTTATGAGTCAAAGGGCTATGGTTTTGACAAGGTATGTAGATAGACCACTGGTGCATGTATCAGGTTTCCATGTAGCTATAATGGTTTACATTTCCTCACAAAACCAAGTGTATTAGCCTCCATGGTCGGCAAAAAATACCTTATGTACCCAGGATCATCATATAATTTTCTAGCTCCATTACGGGTCGGGTTGTAAGGTTGTTTCATGACCTCTTGAATATCGCTACCGAGTAGACATCTCATTAGGTTCTGGTTTTACCATTTTTCAAAATGTCCTTCTTCTATCACTATGTACTTGAAATCCCTGTGTTGAAAGGAACTCGATTCCCTTTTATCCTCTGGACTAACGCCCTTTTATTAGGTAGTTGATATAAGGTTTCCTACAGTGTTCTTGTATGATAGTAAAATTAATTCCATCTTATCATGTTCCTTCTTAGTAGCTTGGGTAATGTCTTTAAAATTTTTGTTGTCTCTTGGCTCATTGGAGGCCAATATCACCCTACTTTTCGTATTCTCTTGTATAAGGAAATGCCATTTTTACCAAACTCTTTCGCGTGTATCGCTTCAACTCGTTGGTCTGCTCCCCTTGGTCTAATGTATCTTGCAAGGATTCATCTTGTATATTTGTAATACAAATCTCCTTGTTGATTTTGATACATCCTGAGGGTTAACGGGACTCAAAAAGTGTCTCTAGTTCGTGTGAATACGACTCAAGTGTAAATCGGTCGCTTAAGTAATAATCCAATCAAGTCAGGTTTTGAACTCAGGGACTAAGATGTGAAACGTAATGACTACTAAGGAAGGTGTATAAAACCTAATGATCGACTTGCGAAAAGGAAAGGAAAATGTGATGAGTTTTTAATAAGCACCCAAAACTGTACATTTTATACCCCAAATAGACGTACTTTAGTTACTAATTCTCGGTAATTTGGATCTTATGTGCTTTATTGTCTATTTTGTCGGTCGAATGCACATTGCGGTGTTCAAACGCGTATTTCAAGGAAATTGTGCAGATGATGGAGCTAATTACCCGTGTCCCCTACCCTAGCCTACCCTAAGCCTACCTAAACCTATCCCGAACCGTGTGTGTTTAGTTTGTCCCATTTTATCTTATTTGTGTCATTTTATTTTTAGGGTTTTATTATTTTATTATTTTATTTTATTGAGTCATGTATATATTTTTAGGATTCTTATATTTTTTTAGCACGTCGTGTATTAGTTTTTATATTTTCTTTTCTTTTCTTATTTTTAGTTAGTTTATTATTATTTCAATTTCTATTTTTTATTTTTTTATTTTTTATTTTATTTATTTTTATAGTTTTTATTTTAGTTATGTTTAGTTTTTTTAGAGTTTGTATAGTGCGTCGTGTCGTGTGATTTTTATTTTTTTAGTTTAGTTAAATTTTTATTTTTGTTTTATTTTATTTTGTTTTAGGGGTCACAATATAAACACACACACAATACCTAACTCACTCACACCTAATTACCCTACAACCCACTCACATACAAAACACTCCCTCACCCACAACTCCCCTACACCCTCATCACACACCAACCCATCCCCACTCATCTTCTCCAACAAACCTCTCACCTCTTTCTCTCTCCTCTCACCAAACCTCCATAACCACCATAAACACTTTCTCTCTTCTCCCTCTCCTCTCACCATACCTCTAACACCTTAAATTCATCCAAACTCCCTCAGCTCCCTACCTACTACCTAACCCGCCTGCGTCGACGAGCTCCCGGCTGGAATACCCTATAAACCCGATGACCCTATAAACCCTCCGGCAAGTACCACCCTTATATCTCCAACCTGTCGGCAACCATCCAAAAAAGACTCGTCTCTCTCCTCTCCATACCCCATGTCCGGCCCATCTTCGATCCACAACCCTTGCCCAGCTCCGATCGCGACCCCGGTCCGGACCTCAAACCGGACACAACCCAAACCTGGAATTCTGCAACCCATGATAGCTTATACCCATCATCACCAAACCCCAGTCCAACCGAGCTCGTCTCTCCCAAACCAAACCCAAAAAAGACCCATTTTCGTTTGTCTTACCCAATTTTGGTAGCTGCCAAACAAAGCCAAACTAAAATCGTGACCTGCCAAGAGACAAACCAAAATAACAAAGCCCCATGTGCCTAATTAACCCTTTAACCCCCAATTCCTAAAATTCCCCCCAACTACCAACTTTAAACCATTTTCAAAATTAACCCTTAACAAAATCTGATTTGCTTTATTCCAATCCCCTCACCCACATGACCCCACACATCTCTTACCTCAAGTGTACACATCCCATTTCCATGCACATTAAACCTTCCCAAAAATATCCCTTAGCCCCATGTGTGCCATGCGTCTACTATAAAAGAAGACTCAAGACCCCATTTGAGGGGATCATATCATAGAAAATAGAGAGAGAGAGTTATAGTAGAAAATAAATTAGGTAGAGAAACATTTTGTAAATAGTTTTAGTTTTAATTTTTAAGAGATTTGTGAGGAGAAATTTTGTATGAGATTTAATTGAGTGGGTATTATTGCAAACTACTTTGATGCTCAATTAATAAGGTTGTATACTTCAAATTGGAGGATTGGAGTCATTTAAATTCAAGAGATTGGTTTGATTGTTCTTCTCTTTTCTCTTTTATATTAAATGCCCATTGATTATTTGATTATCATGCTTTGTATTATGTTAGGCTAAATCCCCTTGCAAGGGGTGGGGGGAAACCCTTATTTGATTTTATTTCAATTTAATTAGTTTGATTACTTGAAAATTCCCTTTGAATATTAATTATGACCCCTCACCCTTAATTTACACCTCGAGAGAGGGTAAATGATTTTCGAGAGAAAATTGAAATCTAGTTATAATACCGATTTTAGATTCGAACTAGAGATAGGGGTTTCTTAAGTGGGGTATTATTACTTGAATCTCAACTCTAAACATATTTCCTAAGATTTACATGAATTTTAATCCATCGATCCTAGCGGGTGATTAATTAAAAGGAGTGTAGATCAATTTTCTAGAGTTGTGGGGTGTTAAACTTAATTTTCTAAAAAGTTACTATTAAAACTACATTTGCAACGAGAGTTGATTTGTTATTTTGATATTAATTTGGGAGAATTCAATTAATTAATTAATTAGAATAGCTAAAATTTATGGTGTAATCCCACTCCTTGATTGTTCTCACAATTATTTACCTCACTTTATCTCTTATTTTAGTGTTAGACTTTATTTTTCACTTTTAGTCACTTTCTAGTTAGTTGTTTTCATCTCACATTTTAGTTTAGTGTTATTTCACCTCACCTCACCCAATTGCTTTAATATTTGAAAAGATAAAAAATTAGAAAAGTGAAAAATCACAAAAAGAAAATAAAAGTGAATTACAATTGAATTTGTCTCTAGCTTACCTCCTTGATGTGGATTGATACCCTTACTTACCTCTACACTCGAGTTTTTTATATTGTGTAGGTAATTTGAGGATTTTGATTAGAGGAGCTTTTCAAGAAACTACAAAAATATACACGCAAAAGTTCTTTCTATCAGTTTTTATGAAAACTTCTACATAACTGATGCAACCTAATCAACAAATGCGAATTAACTAAAATATGCAAAAATTAAAACTTTTGATTTTAGAAAAACTATTTGGAAAATTAAATTCGGGATCCAATCCCCCCAACCATAGGTATTTTTGCTAAATATAAATTTCTGACAATTATATATTTAATCGAAAGAAGAAGAATAACTGATTCGAAGCACTACATATATGAGGGTGTTAATCCGCATATATTTAGTCAATAAATTAATTAAAGAGAATGGTAGAATTATTAACACATATATAGCATTCTCAAACACTCCAGTTGCCTAAAACAAATTGAGTTACGAGATCTACAATATTAGTTTCAATAAAAATACCAATCTCTAATAATTAAACATACAATTACACTGAATTTCATATCTAACGTCAAAAACCTAGATGGGTTCATGTTCCCAATTCTCTATGAAGCTATTCGTACATGATATGAAAAATATCTCTATAGTAATCCATTAACATGCATGAAAACATAATGAAATAATAATAAAATTGTTGGAATTTAAGGTTACGAAGATAGAAGAATATAAGCATGCAAGAAGAAATCAAAGATTGAAGAATAACAGAAAAGCTATTGAATTGAAGGCGTAAAACTTGTAAACTATTCTCCTAGATGTTTATCCTTGATTAGTAGATTTAAAATGAATGAAATCTATGTTAAAATAACCCTAACGACTAAATAGTTAGGTTATATGTCATTTAGAAGATTCTCTAAACTTGAAAACTCTTTTGGCTAAAAGATATGGCCAAAATAAAATTCTCGCTTCAGGAAATTTGTTATGGTTATGGTCCGTTACTAATGGATAACTAGTTTGCCCTAGGATCCATACCGGTCCGGTCGTGGGCCTCTGCCCAAGTGATTCCTTGTGTGCTCGAAGTTCTCTTATTTATAATTCTTCCACTTGATTTTTTACTCAACTGCAAATGCAAATAACTTCTTCATAGTAGCTCAAATTAAGGTGCCATTTTTTCTAGCTATATTATGACTTATACCCTTCTCTTTCGAATTTATGGTTGTCATTCGATCTCTTTTTAGTTGGCTCCTCCTCTGGATTCTGGCTAAAAATTTACAAAAATGCCATTGACTTCCCTTTCTTTCGATTCTTTAATTGTTTCGGTTTTTCTTTTCCATCCACTTGCATGAATTACTTGTAAAAAAGAGAGAAATACAAAAAGAACAAAATAATCTCCAAAAAGAGTTAGTAGCATAAATATGTTATAAATACAAGTGAAATGAAATGTACGAATTCCTGAAAGAACTAAAATTAAGGGGATATATATGAAATATTTATGCCTAATCAACAGTCTTCAGAGGCATCTCTTGATAGGTGTATTTACATTTGAGTTGGTTTATTATTGGTGCTCACTAGTAATCTAGATCTTATATTGGCAAGAGCTCGAGAGTGGATATGAGGATCGTTCTTTTGAAGAAAATGAGGATGGTGGATTTTTTTAGTATATCGATCTTATTGAAGATGGTGGCCTATGCATCGAGTTATTTATTTATCAATCTCGGGTGGTGTTGTACTATTCTTGTCACAAACTGAATGAGCAGTTTTAGGAATAGCATTCAGTATGGTTCTAAGTTAATGTAATTTAATGTATAATCTTCATGAACTTATTTGTTGACTAAGTTCAAATTGCCCCTTATGTTGATCTATCTTACCCCTCGCATGAGTGCTTCTAGTAGTATGAGTGCTAGGGCTTCATACTCTGCTTCATTATTAGAATATGGGAAATAAAATTTGAATGGTATTCTAATTCTTTCTTTATATCTTGAAAGTACAATTCGTACTCCGTCACTAGTTATTACTGAGGATCCATCAAACTTCATATCCCATCCTTCAATTTGTTTTTCACTACATGTCATTGCTTGTAATTTGTCCTATGGGATGTCATTTGCCAATAGCCTATAATTGCCACTTGGAAAATAAGCAAGGAGATCGACTGGCACTTAGCTTTTTATGGTTTTAGGAGTTATGCACTGAATGTCGTATTATGAGACTACGAGGAACCATTTTTCCAATCATCCCATGAGTATTATGTTTAATAGGAAATAATTTTATTATATTTCACTTTGTGATGAGTTTGATGGAGAAGGCCACAAAGTATTGCTTGAGATTTTGGGCAACAAATAGGAGTACAAAGAAGTGTCGCTAGATAAATGTGTACCTTCCTTCTAGCATAATTATGGCTAGACTAAGGAAGTATACTGGTTCTTCTACATCATCTATATCTTGGGCGATCAAATCACCTGCCAACTTTTTTGTTGAGGTTAACTAGAGAATGATATGTTTTCCTCTAATCGGTGTTGCCATTGTGGTTGGACTGACTAGTGTTGATTTCATTTTTTCAAAAGATTTTTGTTGCTCCTCTTGCAAGTCAAATTCGTTACACTACACCACAATGACCATTTACTAACACACAGTGAGTGTTAGTAATCAATTGTCTAACAGATATATCCGTTAGGAATAATGTGTTGGGAATATGATTTCTAATGAACATAACCCATTAGTAAATTTATTAATTCTAACAGATTTAAACCGTTAGAAATTTGTTATTTCTAACAAGAAAATAGCGTTACAAATAATAAAAACTATTACTTATGTGAGGAATAATTTTCAGATCTATGCTTTTTCTTTTATTTACTAATGGATCTAAAACGTTAGAAGTGGGACTTTCTAACAGCTTTACTCCATTAGAAAATGTCGTGTATATATATATATATTCCAAGGGACCACCCAATCGATATTTTCTCATTCTTTCAAAATCAATGCCAGCATTGAATAGGAACCAAAATAGTAATCAAAGAAAATCGCCAAAAAGAAATTCATAAAAACACATTCTTGTTAAAAACTTTAAATAATTAATAAAGTTGGCATCTTTAAAAGAGAGAGATAGAGAAAGAGAGAGATATCTATACATAATCAATAGCCACCATATCATTGTCCATAAATGCATAAATATGAATAATACATAACAAGCATAGAGAAACCATCCAAACATACTAGAAAAGATCCACATGAACAAAAACGTAAGATAAAATAGATGTCATGATTTATTTATAAGAAGAATCACATGTACTTCAACCAACAATCAAACCATATGAGATATCCCACACCCGCGAAGACAGCTAAGGTATATAATCCATCTTGAGGAGCTTCGCATAAATGAGCATCAGGATCGAACACTTCCTCCACATAAACTATCTTTTCTCCATTTTGGGGACGCTTAAAATGACACGTTTGTCATGATGGATCTTTCACAACATGACCTTTTGCCAAAATTTTAACAAATTTATTATACAATAGGACTTTAGGTTTGTTCAAGGGAATGTGGGGAGGCTGATGAGTTTGAGATGCACTAAGAGATGCGAAAACATTTTCCACATTTTAGGTTAGAGGAGAAGGGCAACTAGTTAAGATGGATCGATCACTCGTGGGAGTGTGCAAAGGTGCCCCATTTTCTTTCATATATTTTATACAATATGACATATAACCTGTAACATAAATGTATAAAAAAATAAAAGTTAAGAACATGAATAACACAATGAAGCTGTAACATGGCAAGAAAAAACTTCAAAACATTAAAATCTACCTTGAGGGTATCCTCAACAATGTGTAGTCTTTAGTTGAGTTCATAATTATTACATGTATCTTTTGCATTTTTCGTTTTCCCCCGTTCAAGTCCCTCACTCACAATCCCAATATGAAGAAGTTGTGTCCTAGGGATATGTCTTGAATATGCACGAATACTTCCCCTTTTGTCCTTCCCAAATACTTTAGCAACTACATCGGTGTTGATGCCTCCCTCAACATGCCTATGTAATTCATATTCTCTTCTATTCTCGGCAGCCATCAACTCATCCCATAGTATGACAACAAAATGCTAAACTATAAATACATGAAATAATAACATATTTAGCCTTAGCGCTAGCTATCAATTTCCCATTTTCATCGTTGTGTCCCACAATCCACTTATCTATTCGCCTAAATTTTTTGGTAATCTCTTCCTTCCCTTATAAATTTGATGTCAAGTGTGAGATTAAAGGTTAAGATTGGAAATTGTAATTATGAATGCCTAATTTTTAAATGCTTTCTTGTCATAGCTACAACACCCGGTACAATGGGGAATTTGAAGTTTTTGTCGATTTTCACTATTTTTAATATTTTGTTGCTGCTTTTTGGGATTATCTTCATTTTCTACAAAAAAATTCCAAATTTCAGGATCAACGCCTTGAGACACTTCCCGACCATTTTTCTTTAAATGGTCTCGCAAACTAGACTTGAAGGTCCTAACCCTTTGATACCAAGGTTTCTCAAGCAAAGGGAGAGCATATTCAGCCAAAACATTAAGTTCAAATTGACCCTGTGGAAAAATGTAAATTAAAAAATAGCAAAAGGTTAGAAAATAACAAAATGAGTTTATAAATTTTCTTTACTCACGAACATATTATGATTCAAAAAATAAATTGTTGAATCCAAAGTATATATACGTATATTTCGTATTTTAAAAAGTAAAAATTATCATGTATATAGTGTATTCTAAAAGGAAATTGAGTACTACCAGTAATACATCATCTTTGAAGTATTATGGTACCTTTCGCAAATCATCATAGCTAACAGGTATAAGACTTCGCACTAAATCCCCTACATGAGAATTCCACTTCTTATAATTATCACCCATAACAGAGATGTCAATTTAAATTGTGATTAGAATTTTATCCTTCTCATCTTTGTTACCCAATGGTTGAGACAAAGTTCGAGCATAAAATGGTTGTTGGGTTACATTTGCATCTAAAGACATAATTGATTTCCTGAAATTTAGAAAAATGAGATTAAATGTTAGAACATTAAATGAGTGTTATATATCTATGTAAGGTATTGTTTAATATCTACTTGAGTAGAATTCAATCGAATGTGCAATGAATAGTGTGTACTAATAGCAACATATCGGTGATTTACAACGACCTTATAAGTTACAACTAAATGAATTTCCTATAAATGAATGGATGGATGAAAGGAATACATAACCAAAATAGTAGTAAATATGAAAATTGTTTACACAACAAAAGTAGTAACATAAACATAACTCGTTAGAGTTCGCACAATATTCTTTTTCACCAAAACCCATACAAGTTCCTCATACACAAATGAACAATGTGTACTAATAGCACCATATCAGCAATTCATAACAAATTTATAAGTTACAACTAAATGAATTTCCTATATATGAATGGTTGGATGATAGGAATAAATAACCAAAATGGTAAAAAAAATATGAAAATTGTTTACACAACAAAAGTAGTAACATAAATATAACTCATTAGAGTTCGCAAAATATTCTATTTCACCAAAACCCATAATAAATACCTCATACCCAAATGAAAAAAAATCCCAAATTCATTAAGTCACTTACCTACATTTTGTAAAAAGAGAACGAGAAAGAAATACAACGAATGATGTAATGCACCAAGTTTGATGGAGTACTTCCATCCCTCAGGTTGTAATGTACCAGGTTCTTTATATAAGAAAAGGTTTGTGCTTGCTCTTGACACGGGAAAGATGGTTGTTGTCATGTCATTTTTGGTTTTTGTATAGTATTAGTCAACTCTACTCGTCCCTGTTTAACTAATCATGTGAAGCAAGCATAACCTTCAATGGATAAAGGGTTTGTTAATTTTAATTTAACAACATAAATAAAATATCATGTACTTTTACAAGTTGAAAGAATTAAATAAAAAACCATTGTGATGATGGAAACCGAGGACTGAATCATACAAGCACTACTTATTATGCTATAATTGAAGAAAGGGAAAAACTTGTTTTAATACCTATGAATACTGAAACAATGATAATTGAAAAATTGATCGATAATAGATAGTACGCAAAATTAGATTAATGGGAATTTGTCTAAGATAGGACACGAGTACGAGAGATGATCTTTCTAATGCCATTGAGATTGAGATATCTCATGAATTAGTGCAAAATGATGAGAATTGTGAAGATACTCAACAATAGAATTTAAAAGAAATAAATGTGATCAGTGAAACCAAAGAAAAAGTGTGCACAATACATGTGAAACAGACTGAAGAGAGCATGGGAGGGGATCTAATAAATGCCAAACCAACTGAATTGACTGTCAAGCTTAATGAAAACAATCATCAATACAGGGACACAAATGGGAGTACTTGAGATGGTCTTTATAATTCCATGGATATAGATATGGGGAAACTAAACAGTCGGTGCAAAATGAAAGGAATTGTCATGATATTCAATAGCATATTCTAGAAGTTAAACTAGTGATCAGTGAAACCATAGTGAAGGAGAGCACAACTTAACAAGGAAACAAGTACTAGAGATGATCTTTTTAATTCCATTGAGACTGAGATGTCTCATGAATAGTTGCAAAATGATGAGAATTATGAAGATACTCAACAATAGAATTTAAAATCAATAAGCGTGATCATTGAAAAGAAAGTGAAAGTGAGCATAATACAAGTGAAGCAAACTCAAAAGAGCAGGGGGGATCTACTAAATGCCAAACTAACTGAATTAACTATCAAGCTGAATGAAAACAACCATAAACACAGGGACACTAATGGGAGTATTGGATGTGGATTTTCTAATTCCATTGAGATAGATATAGAGGAACTACAGTAGTTAATGCAAAATAAAGAGAACTGGGATGATATTCGACAACATATTCTAGAAACTAAACTGGTGATCAGTGAAACCACAGTGAAAGAGAGAACGGCTCAACTGAAGCGGATTGAATATACAGTGAGATAGTAGAGGAAGCATTTGTAGAAGAAGTCATTAATGGAGTAAAAAATAATTCCCAGAGTATTATAAATTAAGAAAAAGAGATGCAAAGCCAAGAAAAGATGAGAACAATAATAGCATTGATAAAAGAAATTTTCATCGCCTTTTCAATGATCATTATTTAAGTTCTTAAAGAAATGGACTGAGGAATCTTGTAGAAATGAATGTGGTGATGATTCCTTTTAGTTATTAAAATCATTACATGTCAAAACAAAGATGATTCGAAAGAAAAAATTATATAGACAATACAAATCAAAAGCAACCCTAAATTAGGTTATATAAAAATAATAATGCAATTTTTTTTTGTGTGTGTGTGAGAGAGAGATGGCATGTAGCATGATGAAACACAACAGTAGATATCTAGCTGATAATCAAACCCCCTTGTAAATACTAGTAGATAGTGTTTAGGGAGTAACAAATATATTCAAATTGAGATGATTAGATACAAACAATTACTAGGATGTTTTATGGTTTGTGAGAAGCTTACAATGTGTCGAGTTACGTTAGCACAATCAACATTCTCAACCATAACCCTACATCAGTAGGGAGAGAGGGACAAGTCAGATGAGAACTTCTAAAAACTCAACATAAAAATAGAATCACTATAAATTTCCTCACACTGATAAAATATTGGAAGATAACCAAATCAAACATTCAATTTTGAATTATCTGGGGAAATTATGAGGTACTAAATGTTTTGGTAAAATAACAAAACGAAGACAATTTGAAACCAAAACTCATATGGAAGAAACAAATCACAAGTAAAAAGAAATCATATTATATTAAAATTGAAGTTTCAATGAAATTTGTCCATACACAAATGTATTTATGTGTGCGTTCTTGAAAGAGTATTATGTGTATAGCTATAATCAAACACATAGACCCTTGATCTGCGTGGGGATCAAAATTTGATGTTAGGGGAATAAATGTAACAACCCAAGACTTTCGGAACAGTAATTATTTTATTTTGGGAGAAATAAATAATATTTTATTGGTGAATAATCAAAATTGGCTATTGAGGTCAAAATTTGGAGTTGTTAGAAAGTGTCTTGAATGGAAATTCTGAGGGTACCATTGTTTTCGGAAGGGTCGAGAAAGTCAAAATGACTGTACTTGGGGTCTATTTGGGTTCCGAAATAAATTAGGACCGTTTGACTCGAATTAAAGTTACCGAGTCATTTAAAGTGTGTATTATCATTTAAAGATGTGTACATTGGGAGACAAGGCTTAAAAAGCCTACGGGAGATTTATTCTCCAAAGAGAGAAAGAGAAAAAGAGAAAGAGAGAAAGAAAGAAAGAAAGAAGAAGAAAAAGAAGAAGAAAAGGAAGGAGAAGAAGAGAGAGAGAGAGGATTTTCCCGTGGATTCAGACCCAACGAACCCGAGGCAAGTGATTAAACTTGCTAAATAATTGTTGTGTACATTTATTGCATGATTTGTGGATTGATATTTTGGGTTTTAGGTTAAAATTGTTAAAACCTAATTTTTGGGGAAAAATCTTAGATTTGTATTGTATAAATGGATTTAAGGTTAGAAACTAGTTTATATGTATCCTAGGATGATTAATGATGTTATATTTGTGTTTGGGTTGAAGAGAAATGGAGGGAAAACCATTAAAATGAATTTTGAGATTTTTGGCTTACTTAAAAAGTAGCCATTTTCGTGGTTCAGATGGGCCGAATCGATTCGGCCCCCTAGCCGAATCGATTCGGCAATGTGCAGGTGCCCAGGTCTGAGTGACCGAAACGATTCGGACTCCAGCCGAATCGATTCGTCCTGAGATAGAGTCCTAGGTCTTATGACCCGAATCGATTCGCCTTCCTGGCCGAATCAATTCGCTGGGCCGAATCGATTCAGAATAAGCCCGAATCGATTCGGAAACAGAGTTTTTGGAGGGATTGTTTTCTAAAGAGAAATTCATCCCGTTTTGTTTGAGGTTATCGATTGGGGATCTCTATAGGATATATTTGGAGCATGTTTTGGAGACTTTTAGCGAGTTTCCCTAAAAGAAATTTTGGAGTCATATTGACTAAATTTAAGGATTACCGATTAGAGACTTTGGTATTTTCCTAAGTGGGGAAGCCCACTTTTATTTGAGGTTTGTTTGGTGATGATAACAACTTCACGACTTGTAGATGAGGTTGACTTAGAAGTTCCGGATCTTAGGATCCAAATCCCATTTGGGATAACTTTGATGGTTCATAAAATAAATTGAACCCTATAATGGATAGAGAATTTTAGATGCTATTTGATGTGCATATGGATATAGAAATATCCTTATTAATGATGGATTTGGGAGATATCTCATATAATGAGAAATGATAATTGAGGTTCATTAGGATATAGAATATCCTTAACTTAAATTGAATTGAAAGACAATTCATATTAGAAGCGACATGAGAGCTTCAAGCGAGAATTAGTATAGCATATACTAAGTGGGATAAATGTGGGAGTATTGACGGTTAGTGTATCAATAGAGAGAGATATACTAAACAAATGATGTTAATCAAATTTCGCCTAAGGGCGTATTATAAACATGTATATGATGTTGCAGGTATACCTTATATATAATGGTATATCTTTATTATGTGGGATGTATGTATACCTTATATTATGGTGTATATACATGTTAAGCATACCCCCTCCTTACTATCATTGGGAAGTTTCGTGCGTAGAGGGTGAGCATTCTGACTAGAAAAGCAGGATGTGGATATTCCCCAGGTCATAGTCGTCCTTTGTGGTCAGCAAATGACATTTATGATATATATATCTATTTATAATGGGGGTGAGAGGTCGGGGGTATGTGACGCTCTCACTTCCCGGTTAGGAACTATGACCGCTTCCCGGACGACGTGTGCATGAGTAGATCACGAGGTGGGTGTTGTTGAACCCCACCAGGTGGCCCCAGTTTGCTACGTATATGGGCTGCTGGAAGATGATAGCATGTGAGCCTGCGTCCTTCGAGTTATAGCTCGGTTGGATGGTTATTATTACTTGTGCTTGTACTTTGGGTGTCAAGGGCAAAATGGACCTCAATGACCTACATTGCCAGGATTAGTGTATCGGGGGGGTTCCTTGTTTGGATTTCGCTTCGGCGAGACGTCCCACGCACGAACCGCAGTGTAATGTTGGAACTTGGGGATAAGTTTAGTCCTTAATGCTCATAATTATATATATATATATATATATATATATATATATATATATCACCTATCCATACGATCGATAGTGCCAGGAGTAGTGTAACGGGGGGGTTCCTTGCTTGGATTTCGCCTCGGCGAGACGTCCCACGCATGAAACACCGTGTACTATTGAGAATTGGGAATATTAATTAATTAAAATTGGACAATAATCATTTGGGTTACATGCATCTTGCATTGAGGGCATAATGAGCCTCGAGGATTAATACGGTCAGGAGTAGTGTAACGGGGGGTTCCTTGTTTGGATTTCTCTTCGGCGAGACGTCCCATGCACGAAACGCAGTGCCGTGTTGAGAATCAGGAGGAGTTTAGTCCTTAACTCTTGATGCTAATAACTCATCTATAATAATTATATATATGGTTTCATGCCCTATATGGGTATCACTAGAATATAAATTCTAGTAATTGAGATTTATGGTGTATTGTGATGATGTGGACATGATTGGATCATGTAACTTTATATGTTCAACAAATGAACATTATAAAGATAACTATAACAATTACATTAAAGATAATGTATATAACTTAAAGTATAGAAACAAAATGTAGAATTGGGAGATAGGTTAGATGGTTTCACTTAATTACTTTATTTGGGTTTAAGTTAGAATCCTCTTACCTAATTAGAATCGGACATCCTTTTGGAGACACGTGCATACGCTTAGTGCGCGCTTTAGATGAGAGGTGAGTTGGATTTGGTTGGAGTGTTCGATTCCAACTAAATCATGTAATAATGCATTTATAATTATTATGCATTTTAATACACTTGCTATAAACTGTTTTTCAAACTCGGGTTCTGACCCGTTTATACTTTCCTCCTCCATGTATATATTGTATTACTTCAGGTGTTCCTCCGCTAGGACGCCTTTGATATTCCTCCATTCAGGATTCGTGGAGCTGTAGCAGTAGCGGACTGTTGCGGCGCTTTGCTTTAGTCGATTCCTATCTATAGTATATCTAGATTAGGATTCAGTTGTATTGAGTTAGTATTCAAGTGTTGTAGATCTACACTTTCATATTTTATCATCAGATTATTGTATTGTCTGTTGCCCGACAGCATATTCGGGTATTTCATTGTTGAGATTTTGTTGTACAATGTATTGTACTCTTTTATTATTGGAGCATGCACATTTCTCATCATAGTTAGATGTATATTGTTGGTGTTGTGCATTATTGGTTTCGTTGTTGTTGTTAAAAATAAAAGTTTTAAAATTTTTGGCAATTCGCACTAAATGATTGTGGGTAGTTAGCCTTATATTATAGTGTTTAGTTGTTGATGTTGAGACTGTACCATCTGAGATACCTGATTTATGTAGTATAGGGCTGGCCACCCGTTATTATTTGGAGCGGGTTGTCACAATAAAAAATGCATGTGCCATTATTTTTGTGCAAATTTAACAATAGAAACTTCATAACCACTTGATTTACAACAAGCATGATCAAAACTACACATGCGTCCCAAATAACATTGAAACAAAGTGTGACACCCCGACTAATTAAATACCGGGTAGCTACTCCGTTATTAAATTAATTCAAAATGCCAAGTTGGCTCAGTTAATAGCATCACTGTCGAAAACCTTTTAAAGATTACTAACCACCTAGTATTTAAAAAGTAAGTTGCCAAATTTTAATTTAAGTCTGATTAACATGCAACAAGTGTAATGAAGAAATAAATAACACCATTCACCATACTGAAGTAAAACGAATAACCATCACAATAGAGTAAATAAAGTCTGGAGGAAAAACTCCTCACTACAATCCCATAACTGAAATAAATAACCGAATACTGAAATAATACATGCTAAAGTCTGAGAACTGAAATGTAAAAGATATCTCTAAATAGAAATGGGCAACATGCCCTACAACTGATAGATAGTGACTCTGGAATCCAAAAGATAGAAGCATCTACATGCAAATCCCTGTAGCCTCCACAAACAGCTACAGCTCGTCACCTGAATGAGTATCCTATGCTTGGTGTCCTTGTGGCTGGGCACCTAAAATAGTTTTACAAGAAAAAGATTTGAAAAGCAAACGGGTCAGAGCCCGAATGTGGAGTTATATTTTAAAAACCTGCAAGTGCTTTAAAAACATTTAAAACATTAAATGCAAAGTACATGTTAGGACGTACACTCACATGATATTCTCACCTCTCGTCTAACTATGCACTCCTAACGTAAGTACCCATCTACAACGATATAAACCACTAGCTAAGTGACATCATAACTAGCTAGACTGTAATAGTTTCTACCCTTATTACCCGGTTCTATTAACATATAACGCTCGTAATTAGATAGGGATTTAATGTAAACTCAGATGCTCAATATGCAATATATTTCTCTATCAGCTAACTCATTTTATTTATCGAAACAATACCGTAATTATATTCACATCATTAACATGAAGGTTCTCATTAATTAAGTGTATATTATTCACATCATAAATATACAATACGAGCACCCCAAGAACTAAGCTGCGGTGCACACATACTCTGCTATCCATCCCGCTACATCACGTACATAAGGATCACATATTCCGAATCTCTCAGGAATAGTTCAGATAACACAAATCACAAATAGTGGAGGCGAACACAGTCACATCACATGGGTCACGCACATACCTACGCTCCCACGATCAGCGGACTTATTAACATCCCAATAAGTCTTTCTCTGACCTATGTTCATCGAGGTACCAGTCTATATCCCTCCCGTAGGCACACAAGGATTAGAGGGTCCTAAGCGAACGCAACCTCCCGTGATAGCAAGTATGGTAGGTATGTCATACACACAATTTATATACCAATACTAAGTAAACACACATCTTAGTAATACCGTATTTTAATCGTAGTGCATATTGCACTCTCGTACTAACTATAATTATCACATCTTATTTTACTCCGGTTTGTAATTATACGCGCCGTAATACATTCTCACATCATAGTAGACACTCACGTCTCAACCCAAACCGTCCATTTAATATAACTCTCGTAAATAATTTACTCCTCTCAATAACCCAAAAGTCCCAAATCTATCCTTACATCATCTTAGGAAGGTCATCTATATCCTCGAACAAGTTTACGGAACTCCAAAAGTCAAAACAGTCCAAAAAGGACCAAACTGTCAACTCGTTAGAAGTCTCGTTCGAACGAGACTGTTCGAACGAGATTCCTCTGCCAACTCGTTAGAAGTCTCGTTCGAACGAGGCTGTTCGAACGAGGTCCCAGTTCGTTCGAACGAACTGTACCTTATAACGATATCTCGTTCGAACGAGATATCGAACGAAATCCATTCTCGTTAGCAGCGACTGGTCAACTCGTTAGAAGCTCGTTCGAACGAGTTCGTTCGAACGACCTGGGTAGGGGCTTCTAACGAGCTGCCAGATTCGTCCCAGATTTTCTAAGTTACGTTTCTCACCATTTTTAACACCTCAATCCTTCTCCAAAGTTCGTTCTAACAATGATTTAAGTCCTCTAATCATACTAAAACATGCTTAGGTCATAAACTAACATCTTTTAAGGCATTAATGCATCCTAAACATCATTAAATCACAAGATTGTATACTTTTCCCCAATTTTTATCAAGAACATGAACCCTAGATATATATCATCATCAAATCCCAGAATTTAATCCATTTAATTTCTTCTAATCACAATTATTAGGAGAGAAATCCTCTACCTATCATTCTACATGCAATTCTCTTCCGAATTTTCAAGTTCTAAACTCCAACTACATGGGTTTTCATTTAATCTTTCAAGAACAATCAAAATTCTTCAATTTCTAACATGGAAAAGACATTCTCTGAATTTAAATGGAATAAAGTCACTTGCCTTGGTTTGATTTCTGATTTTGGTGTAGGTTTGATGCAGTTTTCTGCAGAAATTCCTCTCTCCAAGCTCCTTCTCCAATGGTGGCTTAAGGTGGCTAGGGTTTAATTTGGGGAAACTTAGAAAACCTAAATGATAACCTACGTAGCCTTCTAGGTTAATATGGGTTGGTTATGGGCTTAGTGGGTCAAATCCACATCAGATTTAATTAACCAATTTTCGTCACTTTTAATTCCTCAAAATGTAAAATTACCAAAATACCCTTTAAGTTGCCGGTATGGCCTAAAAATATCCCGGGACCCAAACTATACCCCCGGCTAGTGTTTTCTGACTATCTCGACCTTTCCGGACGCGTTGCCGCACTCAAAACGACCATACGATTTATAGATTTTAAATTCACTTTTATTATCAAAATATTACACCGTGACGCGGTGGTCCCACGCGTCTCAACAAAATTTCTAAAATGTCGTATATAAATCTCACGACAAGTTTCATAATTCCAAATTCATATATAATCATATATGAACATAATCAAATACCAACTCGCATCTCATTAGTATTTATAACCCGGATTAATTTCCAATTAATACGCATTTAATTAATTAATCCCAAAAATAAATATAGCCAAAAGTACGGGGTATTACACGAAGCAAACACGAACAAAACTACTGAACAAAATGATCATTCCTAGAAAAAAGAAAAAAATGATCGAGGTGTCGTCATCATTGCACTTCACCTTTACTTTCTTTCCCAAATGATCCTTCCTAGGAAAAAAATGGTTCACCTTAAAAAACAATATAACATAACATCTAACAGAAGTCACACTATGTATGAGTTAATAGAAATGTAAATCAAGTACGTAACAAAACTCGCATTAAGTAAAAAATTAACATTATAGGCATGTAGCATAACGAACACTAATATGCATATGCATCAAACTTATTTAAAATGAAAATGAATCACTCGAAGATGACCAAATCAAAAGGGAAACAGGTAAATTAGGGGCTACTAAACTTTAGGTAAATAGAAAAATAGAGATGATTTAAAACCAAAACTTGAAAGAAAAGAAATACAAATCAGAAATAAACATAGTCAAATGAGGCCTATTAATGCGGACTAAAATAATTTTCCAACAGTCTTGGATATGAGTATGATGTTGAGACAATTAATGAGGTATTCCAGATTAAGGTAATCCGGAGAAGAAAGACGAGAGAACCAGTTTAAATCTGAAACCCCTACTAAAAATCCAAGAGAAACCCCAAAGTTAGACGTAAAGAGATCAAGAACATGTAAATTTCAAAAGGTTTCCAAGTTAGGGTAGAACCATCCACTAAAAGACGCATAACACAGATTTAGGTATCTCAATTTTGCGAGCGAACTAATGCATTTTGGGATTTTAATTCCTTAAAAATCATTCATGCTTAGGTCCAAGTAATTCAAATCTTTCCAGTTGGGTAAAGAATAACTTATCTGACCACTGAAACACAGTAAGTCATAGGAGACTGTAAAATTTATTCCTAGAAATCCACAAACACCGCTTCTGAGCTCAAGCTTCATAACTCTGCTAGTCCATTCATCACTCCCAACACCCTTCCAAATAAAAAAATCTTTACAAACCCAAGAAGAAAGCTAGTTCGAAGCATCCATGAGGCCTTTCTTTAAATTAATGAGTGCTTTCCTCTCTAATTCAATGCATTACATCTTGAAACCATCAACAATGGAGTTTTATCTCATGGGCTTAGGAGAAAAAAAAATGAGAAAGCAATGAAGGAAGAAGATAAGATTGTTTTTCGTATGAGGATTTCTTATACGAAATAAAGGAAATGTTTCCTTTCTTTTAGTTCTCCTTCCATTTTCCACTTTGCCAAACTGAAGGTTAGTGAACCAGTAGATTCATTATGAAATATTTATTACCTGAATGGAATTTCTTCACTGAATTACAAAAGTATCTTGTGTGAATTTTCATGCGTTGTTTATTCTGTTGGGCAACCAGACTTTAATAATTAATTTCACAAAGTGATGAAGATTAGACTTCATCCCAATTCAAAGTTACTAAACATAGCTCCTAACATTTTCTTCCACATAAACTGACATTTGATATGCTTTTGATTATTAGGTTAGAAAAAATCAAAAAATAACTCATTTTAATACAAAATTGGAAAGAAATATGAATGATTTGATAAGACACTCTCGTACTTTTCTAGTAACTTAAGTAATTTAATTCTTTGGTCTGGACAAAAATTTGATTCTATGAAAAACTGCAAAAAAAATCTGAACATCTCACCAAGTCACTCATCTATCCTTCGCTCTTTTCCAAAATTTCACAAGATAAGACTATTTTTTATTTTTTTTTTCAAACTTTGTAATTGAATGCACTCTTAAAATGAAAATAATTGCCACTACTTCAAACAGAAAAGTTAGAAACAAATGTATACAAAAAATTACACTTGAACTATAATATTTCTCCATTGATACTCACGCCAATCGAACGACATATGAAAATAAACAAAGTCAAAGAAAAAGAAACATACAAAGGCCGTCGGACAACTACATACATAACATGCTTTATAAAAAAATGTCTATAAATATGTGAAGCAATTCAATGTAATTCCAACCATAAAAAGATACAAAAATAGGCATTTATAGTTCCAAAGGCATTCACATATTTCCAAATGAGTTTGGTGATTCAATATCTAGACAAAATAATGAATTTAAATAGCTTTACCAAATGAGGTTGGTCTTTAATAGTAGATTGGAAGTCAGTTGTTATATCTATCTCGTCTACTCAACTGGTCAGTCTTTTCAGTGAGTATACAACCACCCACCAATTGGGATTATTAAGGTCTCTCAAATAGAATACTTAGTTGACCTCAGAAAAGCTCATCCAATTCATTACTCAAAGTCTTAATCTTGTCAAAATTCACCATCACCAAGTTACAGTCCGAACAGTGTTAACAACCTTTTTTTTTATCTTCCACTCTAACCCAATCACAATAAAACACCACTTCCTTAATTATTGTATAATCAAGATCAATTATTTATCTAATAACCCATACCACATAGTCGAAGCGTCCTTTAAATTTTTATCGCTTTTTCTTTCCCTGAATTTTGTCCACGCCTTTAGGCAAACACCATTGCTTGTGTTATAACACTATCGTCATGGTACTTAGTTAAAAATACAAAACTATTGATGTGATACTTTTTATATGTCTTAACCCTATGATTTTTTCCTTGAACTAATCGCCACAACAGTGCCTTTGATTCCTCCTTTGTTGAATTGGCCAACTGTGCAAAAGACCAAAACATAATTATAACACTAAATTCTAAGATTATGCTCACTAATAGACGACATGTTAAATAACTCTTATTATATATTACAAACATTTTCATATAGCCATGGTATGAAAGAAGTTAGCTTCTGTACTTTTATCATTTTGGTCCCCTTTCCTTTACCACAAAAATTGGACTACAATAATTCTTTATACTCACTATAAATTGTTCATGTTAGTTTCAAGTTTGAATATAAAAATATTAATACACGTGTAATATAAACATGTGACAAAACTCACACCTGTAGTATTCTTGGAGTCCATTTATATTAAGATGAAATCGTACCCACCAACGTATTTATTAAAATTATGTTATTTACAACATCACAATCTTATTGTCATGCAAAGGCCCTTCATCAGACTACTCTCCATATTCCTCCAAGAATGCTTCATGAGTCCGTCAATGATTTCCATCTAGGGGGCTTTGCATATATTCCATACCATAGTGAACCGAGTCGGAAACAATATAGGACTCTATAATGGACCCTTCAACATATCTTTATTGATTGGTATATTTTTAAAGTCCCCAATTTCTCGGTTCCTATAGGGGAAAAAATAGGAACATTACAAAGTCGTTAACATTTGCGTTTTGAAATTCAATATAAGATAAGTTGTTTACCCTTCGAAAAAAAACTTCCACCGATCTGATATACGTCCACATATCAATGCTTCATCTGCTAGATGCACCATAAGGTGGATGCTAATATCAAATAATGTTGGTGGAAAATGTTTTTCCAACTTACACAATGCTTCCACAACCATGTATTTGTCTCTTTGGATATCCTTTCAAATTAAAACCTTCGAGCACAGTATGCTAAAGAACAAACTCAACTGCTAGATAGATTTTCATAAATCATGGTGTTTAGGGAAAGCATGTTGAAGCAAAATAGGTAATAAATATTCTATTATGACATGATAGTCATGTGACTTTAATGAGTGCAAATTGTGTTGATTAAGAGCAACAATGTTGCTAAAGTTGGATGAAAAACTTGAAGGGAGCTTCAAGTCTTTTAAAATTTGACAAAACTATTTTTTCTCTCCTTTATTAAATATAAATGGTGCTTTGGGTTTTATCTCCTTACCAGTGTCTCCGTTTACTTTCATCCATTGACTACTATGCATGTGCATATTCTCCACATCCAATCGAGCATTTGTTGTATCCTTTGTTTTGAGTTTAGTATCAAGGACTGTGTGTATTAGATGTTCTGGAAAATTCTTCTCTATGTGAATCACATCAACAACATGTAAAAATTGATGTGAAATCCAATTTCAAAATAAAACAAAATGGACCCTTTATACCATGCCTCTTTAAAATTAGTATTACAATTATTGATTACATCACCGACCTTTTGCATTTTACTATGTACTTTTGGGATCTTCCTGCGAATATAATCAATGTGGAATAACTTCTCTAATAATGCGTCAACATTTAGTCGACTAAGAGGGTCTCTATATTATGTTGTTTTAAACCCCAAATAACCTCCTTTCTTGAATGAGTGATCATTGTTGAAAAACATACGATAATTTGTGTAAACTATCTTTTAGCTGTGCTCTAATTGGATGGACGAAGATTATTTCTGCAAATAGGACAAGCTTTGTAATCGTGTATTACGCATGTAGATAAATTCCCATATGTGGGGAAATCATGAATCCCCCTCAAAATCATATCTCTTAACGTGAAAGACTCTTTTCTCGACATTTCATAAACCAATACTCCTTCTTCTTATAGTATCTTCAACTCGTTTACTAGTGGCTAAAGAAAAACATAAATATCTTGACCAGCTGCCTTCATCCCAGGTATTAATAAAGATAACATATGAAACTCTTGTTTATCACACAATGATGGTGAGAAACGTAATGGTGTAGTGATAACAGACGAACAACTATAACTAGAAGATTGAATACCACATGGATTAAACCCATCCATTTCTATTGCTAGCCAAACATTGTGCTCTTCTTTAGAAAAATCTGGCCATTTCAATTTAAAAGTTCTCCACTGAGACGAATCAGAAGGATGTCATTGAAAATCCCATAAACTAGTTGCCTGAATATGCCATGTCATTTACCGTGTAATCCATGGTATGGTGTACAATCTAACAAGTCTAGGAATTAGAGAAAAATGCCTAAATGCGTTCTTAGGTTATTTTTATACTCTACTCCCTTTGTGTGTGGTCACTTCATATCTCGGCTCTCCACATTTAGGACATTCTTCCTTATCTTGATTTTCCTTCCAATACAAAATACAATTATTCATGCATCCATGAATGAAATTAGCCTTCATCCCCAAGTCTTTCATCATATGCTTCATATGAGGATACTTTCCCAGCATGTTTCCTATCGAGAACCACCTTTTCAATACTTATAAAAAAGTTATCACACTCTTTCTTGACCATCCAAAATGCTTCTTTATATTGTGTTACTCTATGATTGCAAAAAATATTTATCTTGTGGACCTCACATGAAGGGTAAAGTTTTTCAGTTGCTAATCTCTTATCTTCACTGTACTTTTTATTGCCTGGATACGTTTCTTTAGTAACACTTGTTTGACCTCCTTCAGCCTCCATATAAGTACCTTCATGCACTCTATAAAATATCTCAATAAGGTTCCCCATACCAAGTCCCGCATTGTCAGTGCTTTCTTCTTTAATTATTTCTTCAACATTTCTTATCGATGGGTGCTCTTTTAAATTTGTGGAAGACTTTTCACCATATAAAGCCCATGTAGCATACATATGATCTATGATGTGCCTCAATAAATGTGTTTGAATTTCTGTCACGGTAAACCGCATCATATTCCGACATTTCAAGCACAGACACGAAAACGTTAACAATAGTTGATCATTATTTTCAATCGCAAATTCAATAGAATCTTCAACTCCTTGTTTATACACTAAGCTAAATCTATTCTTTTCACCCATCCATCCTTTATTAATTGGTCAATAAATTCTACAACGTAAGAGTTAAGTGATAAGAGCATATCGTATAGTAAGACAATACTTTCATATGGAAATAATTAATAATTATTTAATGTTGAAAGCACATTGTGTTTCCTCAAAGTTTCAATAAGACTTATATAATATATCACCAAAATAATCAGCACAAAACATATTTCAATGAAAATAAACGGCTACAATATTCAAGATTAGACATGTTAGATAAAAACATTTAAAACTACGAAGATGAAATGGTACATTATTGTGGCAAGAGGAGAATATATAACAATCTCATACTTTAAACTTCTGATATGATCTAACTTAATATCCTAGCTTTGATTGCAACCTTCAATTTCAATCGTGATATCACATATCAGCCATGATTTTGTGATTTCAACCGGATAAATATGATTATTAACGGATGTAATTCGCGAACAACAAAATCATAAACTAATACCCTTATTACCCAATAAAGATATACAGTAATTACATAAATTAACAAATAACGCACAAAAAGGAATGGGTTATCATAGTGAACAACTTCTCCATCTTTTAATATATTTTTCCTTTTTGCAATCTTATATTTAAATAAGATAATAAATAATAATAAATATATTTGTACATATCACTCTCGTAAACTAATAAATTAAAAACTTTTACATAATTGTATATATATCAATCGGTTAAATGATCAATGCATAATGATTACACAAATAATTATAATTTTGTAACAGAATGTCAATTTCAATAAGTGTATATATTTAAAAATATTATTATTTTGAGAAGGAAGGATGAATATAAATACTGAATCAGAAGAGAGATGGATCGAGAATTATGTGAAGCCTTTAGAAAATGAGAGAGATAGAGAAAAAAAATACATTTTCAGAATATATCATTCATAAACTAAAAAAGAAAAAGAAAAGCGAGACCCTGTTTAAACAGGGGCGACGGATTTAAGAATATGCAATCAGATTTAAGAATTTAAACTTGATGAAGATGGCGATTGAGAACGCGGTCAGATATAGGAGATGGAGAACCCAATCACATGTAGGAGATGGATACGGAGAATGCGGCCAGATATAGGATGGCGGCTAGGGAGACTCTTTATTTAAGGTCATATATAAGAACGCGAGCAGAGTTAAGAAAAATGAGACTCTCTGAACAGGGGTGACAAGGGAGGATATTGATGGTGAGAGGAGGGAAAAATAGTTACGGATCCAAAGTTTCTCCCATATTTTTCTGTGGAGTAGAAATAGAAAACAATTAGGGTAAAAAAATAGCTCACTATAAGACTCTCTCCATTTTGGCGATAATTTGTTTTGTTCACACTTGTTTTTAGCCCATAAAAAAATTAAAAATATATATTATAATTAAATATAAACACACTAAAAATAATTGTAACGCACATAAGTAATTACTAACACTTAAATACCGTTAGGATTCTTAACACACTTTAACTGTTACTAAACTAAATATAGGTCCGTTACAAATGTTCCCATATGGTGTAATGTTAGCTTCTTTTAGTAATGGTGTCAATGGGTAAGAGAGTTCTTCCATTGCTAGTATAAACCTCTGGAGGCATGAGACCATCCCTATGAATCATTTGATTTCTTTCTTTGTTCTTGGTGGAGGAATTTTGATGATTGCTGTGGTTTTGTTATGTCTACCTTGATTCCTTATCATCTTACCACGAAGACCATAAATTTTCCTTTTTTAACCCCAAAATCACATTTTAATGTGTTTATTTTGAGCTTGAATTTGCGATAACTTTCGAAGATAACTCGTAAGTCTCTAACGTGTGCACTCCCCTTTTTGGATTTGATAACCACATTGTCGATATAAAACTCCGCAATTTTATGGAAGAGATCGTGAAATATGGCAAGCATCGTTCTTTGTTAAGTCGCCCCGTGTTTTTGTGATCAAATGACAGTACGATATAGAAGAAGTTCCCCAACGGTGTTCAAAAGGAGGTTTCAGCTTTGCTTTTGCTCATATTATTTGATTATACCTAGAGTACCCATCCATGAGACTATATGTTTCATGACCGGTCGTGGCATCTATAATTACATCGATACTTGGTAGAGGGAAGTCATTCTTTGGGCATGACTAGTTTAGATTTTGATAATATACAAATATCCTTATTTTTTTTATCCATTTGACTACTCGTACAATATTCGATAACCAAACTAGCTGTGATATTGGTTTGATAAATATTTCTTCACTACCTTCTTAACTTCATTATTGATTTCAAGTTCGAAATCTAGTTTGAAAATTTTGTCTGCTTACTTGGTGGGTTATGTGTTGGGTTTAAAATTCAATGACTGGGATGTGGATCGAGTCTGGGCATTTCCTCGTAATTCTAAGAAAATATATCTTCATACTCTCTAAGAAGATTTATCAGATACGTTTTTTCTCTCCTGGTAACTTTTCGACAATAAACATATTTCTTCTTTGGTGTGCCTCATGGAAATGTCAATCTCTTTCGGTTGTTGTAGTTAGGGCCTCGGTCCATCCTGCATGCATTTCAATGCTTCTTCTAGAACGCCCACGTATTGATGTGGCGTGTTTTACTCCACCATGGAATGTTGAACTTTCAACTCAACTTTTTTAGGGGAGAGAGTTATCCATTCACACCGCCACACTTGTAGATGACTTGTCCTAAAGGTAACATTATTCTCTTCATTTTCCTGGATAATAGTTCTTCGACCATACAATTTTTTGTGGTTTTTCCTTTGGTTCTTCCTTGTTTGGGGTTATTACTTTGATTACTTTTTTCTTCTCCTTAGCTACTAGGGTTGATTTGGAACCTGATAGCTTTATCGGGTGAGGTAGTGGTATTACTTCGAGCATCAGAATGACGACTCCCACATCGGTTGATAATTCTTTATAATGAGCAACATCTTCGAAATGGGATTCTTCTTAAGAAAATGATCTTTAAGTGACCTTGATCATCAACTAGTTTCCATATAGGATAAAAAAATCATTAGTTGTATCGATTGGCATTATATAGTGGGCACTTCCTCCATTCCCCTAGCGGTTTGGAACGAACTTTGATTTACATTCTCCTTGATCTGTATCGCCCCCCTCTAATGTGTTTAGCAATCAAGTTATGTATTTTCGCACAAGATTTCAATCCATTCCCTACGTAATTGTGATGGATGCAAAAATTATTCTTTCCTTTATATGTCACTGATGGTGTTCCTCTCGAATTCTTTATTGGAATTCTGTATTTATCTTCCATTAAGGTTTGGTACATCATGACTTCTTTATCCTTGGAAAATTATTGAACATCATGTTCTTCTTGCCTCGTTCCTCAATACGCTTCTTCCATTATGCCTCATTTTCGAGTTTTCATTTGTTATCCACTGTGTTATAGCTTTCTGCTCTATTGAGGATGATCAAGATTTGGCATTGTCTTGGTCCTTGGCAACCTCTGGGTCTGGTAGTTTGTTACGTGATGTGGGGTATATGGCTTAATGTCATAGGTCATAATTAATTCGACCACTTCTTTAATGCTTCGTGTTATTTCTAAGAACATAGTGAAGTTGACATATGTGTGATTAAGGAGGTGGACTTTATACTTGGAGGATATAACATCCGCGTGGATTTTTATCAGTTGTAATTCAGGGATAGGGTCGTTCCAGTCTAGTGATCGATGGAGAAAGCGATTTATATAAACCATAAGGTCTTTCCATTGGTTTTGGACAGATTGACTATTGTGATCCTAGTTTTGGTTACGAAGAAGTTAGAACAAAAGATTTTGTTCATCTTTTTTCGCAAAGATATGGTGCTCGATGAAAGGTCCCAATACCAAGTTTATTCCTTATAACTCAAGGATTTAGGAAATTCTTTTAGTTATAGAGTTAGGTTGCCACCATGGATCCCTAAGTTTTCTATCAATCGACTAACATGTTCTCTGGGATTTCCTTTTTTACCATCATGTTGCCTTAATGTGAGAGGTGCGGCATAAGCTATTGATAAAGGTGTCATGTATACTTCTTTTGTTAACGGTGAGTCCCTATCGTGTTCTCGAGGTAATGCTGGTTAGAATTTTTCTACTTGGGTTTGAAAGAACTTTTCCATATCCTTCTGTGGGTTATAAAATGGTGATGGTTAATCCTAGGATAAAAGGGGTTGATATCATAATAGTTGGTGAGAAGTGAGGTTCTCCTGACAGTAGACATGTCGTAGGATCATTTGGTCAGTCATAAATATATTTAGTGGCTCGTGGTGGGGCATCATTTTGGTGAATTGCAGTGGAGTTTTTATTGCATCTAGAGGATTACATAGGCGATTGAGTAGTAGTATTCTGGGGACTATCACAATTTTGTCGCCTTGTTGAATATAGTTACTGAGGAGGAATTTGAAGACCTGGTTCATGTCCGGGACTATGTTTATTGGGAGGTCAGGCTCAATGGTCGCAAAGATGGCAGATAAGAGTTTTTATGGAGTGAAATATTTTGCGTCTTTTTTCGTAAGTGCAATAGGTGGTGTGGCTCTGGTGTTAGTGGAATTTAGCGTCAAGGATATGTTGGGGCCTTATGTATTAGTATTGCTCCAATCGACTATGGTCTCAATTGAAAGGAGGATATATCCCCAATAGAGTCATAAACTGTAGGAGGGTAATACTTGTTGGTTGTGTTAGGAAGCTACTCCTCCAGAGTCGAGATATAAACCATCCTTAAGAATGTATGCTAGAATTTAATGAGGAATTCAAGAGAAGATGCAATGGTGGACGAGAGCATAATAACTTTTAATACGAGATATATGTGTTGGGAGGGATCCTAAACATAATTATGCAAGGTCATTGTCTTTCATAATAAATGGTGAGAATCAAGGCCAAGAGAATGTTATTTTTTAAGGAATCTTAGTGGTGATTTTTCAGAGGTATATTCTGGATCCCTAATAAATGAGGTTGAGGGTGATATTTATATCATTGAGGATTTGATCCTGGCCTTAGATCTAGGTGAGAGAAAGGTGAGTAATGCCATGTATTTGGTACCAGTGAATGCATCAAATAGGAGGTGATACACTATCTAATAATGACACGCCCTATTTTTTTGGTATGAATGTACAAAAGAGTATATATCTAAAGAAATGAATTAAAGTAAATGAGGAATACGTAACTATATTCATTATGTTAACGTTGAATATAGTGTATTACCACCGCAATGGTGAATTAAATGTTATTATTAATAAGAAATATAAAGTAGATAATAAAAAAAAGTGCCACTCCTTGCTCTCATCTAGCTTAGTCTCCGTCCAAACAGTCACATACGTAAATAGGTGACTGGTGTGTCTCAAAATGGGGAAGAGAGACTATCCTCTTTTTTTATGCCACCAGGAGGAAAAAGCAATTAGCACAAATATGTTAAACAAGCTTTACCAATTTTATAACAAGTATCTATATAGATGGAAGGTGGAGTTCCTAAAGAATTCAAATGTTTGTATACTTAAGAAAGTCAAAGAATTAAAAGTGATAATCCCATACTTATCAGATTTCGAAGGGGTATAGAACAAAATATGCCACCAGTAAAACCAACTAATAAGTAATCTAAAACCTTTGGAAAATAACTGACTAGGCACACAATTAAAGTGGCACTCATAAGTATGTAGCTAAACTTTGGCTTTCAATCATCTGAGACCATAGGCCAAGTATAAATATTTTATGGAAAAACATTCTAGTCTACTCCCTAATTAATACTGATTTTTTAAAAATAAATCATAATAATGCACAAAAGTGCATAGTGAAGTGAATCATTATAACGAATTGTTATGATATCAATTATTAGATGAGAAGGGTTCAAATTTGATCCAATGATCATAATTAAAACAATCAATGATATATTAACATATGAGTATGGTAATGTCCACACATACTTAGAATCAAATTTGGCTATCATTAAATGATATCAATAGCAGTTAAACAAATAAGCAAAATTTACTACCAAAGTCGTAAAAGAAACCTACTTAATCAGAGTTTTGAACGGCTTAAGGAAAAAAAGGATATCGTAAGGAGCTGGTACTTGAGTATTTGTATACAAATGTTTGGGTGAATAAGTATTATTGGAATAGAGGTTGATTTCATTTAATTTATACTTCAAATTGTGTAATTTAAAGTTTGAGGGGTTTATTATAATTAATTTGGGACTTCAAAATCTTGGGCTTATGGTCAAATTTGAAATTTCGTGTATAAGACTTCTTGACTCAAAATACTTTAAAGTACTTATAAAGAAAGTTTGGAGTTGAAATTCGTAAGTTTAAAAAGTCAGGAGGGGTCAATTTGTAATTTAAGGGAAATATTTCAAACCTAATACCTTATTTTTCCATAACTTTGGCTAGGTTGGATTAAGCATAGCCTTATCTTATATCATTTTGACCAGACAAATAAAATAAAAATATTGGATTTTTTTTTTGAAATTTTAATTTGGCACGCTCCCTCACTCGTGTGGTTAATGTTTCAAGCCAAATAGTTCATCTTCAACCTCTCGATTTTTTACTTTAGGGTTTTCGATCTTTGACCTGAGATATCTTTTTCATCTTTAAGCCATTTAAGATGATTTCTAACTTACTCAACCTAATTTTTCAAAAGAAATCCAAATATTTGAGTTTTATGGATCGAGGTGCAGTAAACATTGAGTTCCATAACTGCATGTTTTTTGGAAATTTTCACTTAATATTCAATTTTTTATCATAATGGAATGGATTCTTATGAACATGGTTATGTTTCTTCTATGTTAAGAAAGAGTTTGGTTTTAATTTCAAGACTTAAAGTGGTTTGTGTGAAGAGAATTCGAAGTTTTGAGTTTTCTGAATCAGAAAATACCTTCGACCAATTAAAACTTGTTATTTACATTCATGAGGTTTAATCATTGCACTTAAGTTCCTATGGTCCTAATGAATCATTTCCTAGCCATAGACCTAAGTTATAATTAATATATCAAATTTCACCATTAAAGCTCAAGCTTTAATAGTGAATTTGTCATGTTTCATTAACTATGGACTATTTTACATGTAAAATTCCTACTTTTATGATTGATATAAACAAAATCAACACATAAATCATTTGGTAATGAAGGAATGAATTATAACACATGAAATGACAGGTTACTTGATTTGAGAGAAGTTTTTGAGTTTTTAATAGACTGAAGTGGTGAGTTTCAGAGGCTTCGTTCATGGTCTTTTTATATGAAAGGAGCGGGAGGTTTGATTGGTTTAATTGGGAGTGGAACTGTGTAGGTTTTGAGAAAATAAGTGCATGGTTTCTTGCACCTCACATGTTTTCATGGGTCAACACATGTGATTTTTAGCATTATTAGCTTAGGTGGAAGCTGATGTGGGCAGGGGGTTTGTGAAAATATGAAATATTTAGGTTTTAGTCCTTGGGTGATAAGTTATATACTTGAATAATTCTAAAAGTATAATTTTGGCAAAGTTTAGGGGCATATTTATGATTTTAAAAAGTTATAGAGGCTGAAATTATAAATCGTATTTAGCTGAAGTCTAGAGGATCAATTTGATATAAAGTTTGAGTCTAGGGGTTAAGTATAAGTAAAAATATTTTAGTTTGAAATATTCAGGGTTTATTTTTCAATTATTAAAACTTTAAGGATACTTGGTTAATTTATCAAATTTGTATGTTTTGTAGAGTAGTTTTATCCTTGTTTTTGATGTGTTGAGTTTATATATTAGAACAAATAAAATGAGAATTATGGTATCTTAACTCATGTACGAATATTACAATCTACCTATCAAAAATAAAATCCATCCTCGAATTTACCTTGGAAGAGATCAAGATACTGGTCTTTCATAACCTGTTCTTGTTCCCATGTGGCTTCTTACTGATTTTGATTTTCCCAAAGTATTTTGATTGAGGAGATTTCGTTATTTCTAAGACATTTCACTTGGCAATCCAAAATTTGAATAGGGCGTACTTCAAATTCATGAATTGGTTGAACAAAAATTTCTTTCCATGTAATATTATGGGAGGGATCAAAAATATAATGATGTAATTGGGACACATGGAATACATTGTGAATATTGGATAATTCCATTGGTAATTCTAATTGGTGGGCTACAGGGCCAATACGTTTAGAAATAGGGAAAGGTCCAATATAACTGGGGCTAAGTTTCCTTTCTTTTCGAAGCATAGAATCCCTTTTCGAGGAGAAACTTTAAAAACTACTCGATCACTAACATAAAATTCTAAGGGCCTCCGACACTGGTCTATATAACTATTCTAACGATCTTGGGTTGTATTCAATATCTCTCGGATCTTTTGTATTTTCTTAGTAGTTTCATGGTTTATTTCAGGAACAAATTGTTTACTAATTGCCGATTCCATCCAACATGTAGGTGGACGATAAGGTCTCCCATATAAAGCTTCAAACGGGGGGGGGGGGGGGGGGGGGGGCAATTTTGATACTTAACTGATAACTGTTGTTATAAGAAAAATCAATAAGGGGTAAATGTTCATTCCAATTGTCGGGCATATCTAGCGTACAAGCTCGTAACATATCTTCTAATATTTGAAATGTACGTTCAGATTGTCCATCCGATTGAGGGTGAAACACGATACTCAAATGAAGTTTAGTATCCATTGTGATTTTAAGTGCTTGTTAGAACTTTCCTACAAAATAGAAACCTCTGTTTGACATGATGGATAAATGAATTCTATGTAATTGAGCAATTTTTCAAATGTAGAGTTTACTGAGCTTTTGAAGAGAATCGGTTGTTTTCACTTGTAGAAATGAGAAGATTATGTAAGTTGATCTACTATTACCCAAATGGAATTATACCCTTGAGACGTACGAGGTAGTCCACTGATAAAATCCATGGTAATATTATCCCATTTACAGTCGGGAATTGGTAAGGGTTGAAGAAGTCGACCAAGATGCTAATGTTCTATCTTTACTTACTGACAAGTAAGACATTTGCTTAAAAAATTATCAATATAATTTCTCATATTTGGCCACCAATATTGCTTCTTTAAGGCGTGGTACATTTTGGACTTTTTGGTGTGAATCGTAAATTTAGAACGATGGGCTTCTTGCAATACCTCTTATCGAAGAGATAAATCATCAGGTACATAAAATCTATTTCTAAATCGCACGCCTATTTCCTTATGATATGAGAAATCATGATTTTTATTGTTAAGATGACTAAGATTTTCTCTTTCAATTCTTGATATGCAATTATGTTGGAAAATTTTGAGAAACAGGGAATCAATAGAAGATCATATTACTCCATAGTAGTAGAAATATTTCAAGAAATCAAGGTATGGAGTCTTCCTACTGTATTACGACTTAAAGTATCACCTACAACATTTCCTTTTCCCAGATAATAGTTTAGTTTAATCGATAATCTTCAAAAAATTCGATCCAAGCTCGTTCTTTTAGATGTTAGACTTTTTGAGTGAAGATGTATTTGGAACTCTTATGATCATAAAAGACTTGAAAATTTTCACCATAAAGATAACAACACCAAATTTTTAAACAAAAACTACAGTTGCTAACTCATGATCATGGACAGGGTAGTTACATTCATGAATTTTGAATTGTTGTGATCCATACTCTACTACTTTCTCATTAGGCATTAAAACACATCCTAAACCTTGTAATGAGGTGTCGATATATACATCATAGCTTACATTAATAGAAATAATAGTGAGGATAGTAGCAGGAGTTAACTTGTCCTTCAAAATTTGGAATGCCTGAGTACATTCATCAGTCCATACAAATTAAACTTCCTTCCTAGTTAGCTTTAAGAGGGAAAGAGAAATGTGAAAAAATCCTTCCGCAAAGCAGCGATAATATCCAGCTAATCTTAGAATACTTTTTATTTAGGTGATATTGGTAGTATTTTTCCATTCCAAAGTGGCTAAAATTTTGGTAGAGTCGACTTAGATTATATTTTCAGAAATCACATGTCCTCAGAATTTTATTTCTTTCATTCAAAAATCACATTTGATCTTCGTATCATATAACCGATGGTTCCGTAGAGTGCCTAATACCGTTTCTAGATGTTGCCTTATTCTACTGGATTTGGGGAACAAACAAGAATATCGTCAATGAAATTGATAACAAATTGGTCGAGAAAAGGTCTAAGATTATGTGCATAAGATCCATATAAGTTGAGGGTGCATTGGTTAATCCAAAAGACATTGAAATAAATTCGAAATATCGTTGAAAAGTCATTTTTGGAATATCTTCATCTCTTACTCGCAATTGATGGTAACCATATCATAAGTCTATTGTAGAAAAGACACTTGCTCCTTGAAGTTGATCAAATAGATCTCCAATTCGAGGTAAAGGATAATTATTCTTAATAGTCACTGTATTTAGCTTATGTTAATCTATGCATAATCTAAAGCTTTCTTCCGGTTTCTTGGGAAATAATACAGGAGCACCCAAAGGAGATGAATTGAGATAAATAAAACCCTTTTCAAGAAGGTAACCTAGTTGAATACGAAATTCTGAACGAGCCATTTGATATGGAGCTATCGAAATAGGGAGGGTATTAGGATACAAATTTATTCTAAATTCTATTTCTCGGGAAGAGACTATTCGTGGTAATTCTTCTAGAAAAACATCTTTAAATTTTTCCAAAATTTTAGAAATTATAGAAAAAAAATCTTGGAAACTTGATGGTTCAGACATACCTGATCCTTGAAATACAAATGAGACGTTCTCTTTGTTTTGAAAATAAATTTTCTTAGCATGACAATGAAATTGCCCCTTGTCGTTTTTTGTCTCAATTTTGAGACTTTGTTGTTTCCCTATTTAGAGTCCTTAATATTTTTTTATATAATTTAAAAATATTTTTGTGTTATTTTTTATTATTTTTGGTTAGAATTTTTTTATACCTTTATATTAATTTATGGAATTAAAATACAAGTAGTTGATTCATTTTTTGTGTCTTTTGTTATTATTTTTTATTTTAGTTAGATCATTGGATTTAATTAAACAAATTAAATTTTTTGTTGAGTTTAATGATTAAAGAAAAATTAAAAGGTCAATTTTTTGTTCACTTTTTAATGGTTACGATGATACCATTGTGTGTTTGTTCTCTTGATCCATGTGAACGTGGTTGGGCTAATGGGATTACTTTACTTTGGCTCCACGATTTGTAGTTGTTGCAAGCTATTTTTTTACCGTTTGGTTCATTGAGATTTTATGGTAGTTACCCTCCTTGGTTGGTGTTATCCTTTTATCCCTTGTCTATTATATGGTTTTCCTTTCCTACCCTTTAGTGCTACGTTAATTTCGTGGTTGCCCAGGCTATCTCACGAATCTCTAAATACAAAGAGGCATCTCTTGTTTGTTTTTTAGGTTTTTGAAAATAAAAAAAAACACAGCCAACACTCTGCCCATTTACCTTCTCAATTTTTTTATTTCACTCTCTTTTAGACTTCTAAATCCTTTTACACTCTGAATGTGACTTTGTGATAGTGTTAGAGAATTTTTTTTTATTTTCTCTTCATTCGTTATTTGAGAGGTTCAGTTTATGTGGGTTTGATGACCTCACTGCTTTGGGGTCAAAATTTTTACTTTGGGGCTTCTCTTTGATTAAATCATATTGGTTTCCGTGCTGTAAGATTTTTAGGATCTGTGGTGGGTTTGTGCGTTGTCTTGGATCTGGTATTTGAAGAGAAACAAGCTGGTTGGATCCTTATGTATTGGCTTGACTTCTTACCTCTCGGTCCGTTTCTGCCTTTGCTCGTTTTGAGCTTTAGTTGTGAGTTTCTTTTCTCCCAATATCTATATCAATATACATCTCTCTCTCTCTATCTCTCTCTCTCTCTATCTCTCTCTCTCTCTCTCTCTCTCTCTCTCTCTATATATATATATATATATATATATATATATATATATATATATATATATATATATATATATATATATATATAATTCTTTGGTTTTGTATGAGTTTGTTGTGCTGGTGCTAATTGTTTTGTATAAGCTCGTGTGTGCGCATTTATTTTGCTTCAGATATGTGTGTGTTCTTAGTGTTAATTAGTGTGTGTGTGTGTGTGTGTGTTTTGTTATTTCTTTGGTTTGGTTTAGATATGGTGTGAGTTTATTTGTTATGGCCTAACTCAGTTTGTAACTCACCTAGTTAACTCAGTTTGTAACTCATCTATTTTAACTTAACCTGAGGTATCCTGATTTTGTTTAAGTGATTAAAACATGTTTTTTTAATCATATTATTTTGGGTGTGGTTTGGTTTGTGAAAAAACCAGTTTTGAGAGTGTGTTTAAATTTGTACATACCACTCACTTAGTCACTGATTGGTATTCTTTTGTTAATTAAACAACTTGGTGTGTAGTTGGTCTCTCTTTGTAAATAAATTATTTTTTTTGTGTTTTGACTAAAACAAACTTTATAAATTAAAATTTGTGTGTTGTACAAATTCACGGGGTCTCGGGTTAGAGTGTATTGTTGTGCGTGTGTTGTAGTCACTATTACCTGGGTATTATTGGGTTGACCGATTTTCAGTCAAGTTGGGTTATTTTAGACTAGGCTAGTTAACACGGGTGTGTATTTGCTTAGTTTAATTCATGGTAAACTTGGAGGACTGTAATCTGTAACTTGTAACTTGTAATAGTGGACTTGAGTGTGTGAGTTATCCTGGGACTAGGGACACTGGGTTTACCATCACGGTGGGTTCCTCGAGAATAAATACAATGTTAATTTCAGCTTTACCTCATCCTATTCTAAATTATTTTATTTCAGTAGCAGGATCCCAAATTTGTTTTTATTTGTGTGGGTGCTTACAATGGTTTTAAAAGTGTTGGAGTTTTATTTATTAACTAAAACACGTTAGGGTGCTTAGATTTTTTCAAGTGATATCAGACCGTCATGAGTCACTTTTGAAAAGTGTTATTTCGCAAAGATCCTGAACTCTCTTATTTTTAAAATTTTAATCAATCTTTTATTATGGGTGATCATAATGGGTCTTTTGTGTGTCCTCCCATGTTTTATGGTGACAACTTCTCTTAATGGAAAGTAAGAATGGTTTCATACCTCTAACACTTGGGAGATGATGTATGGGATACGGTTGAAACTGTTTTTTTTGCTCCTACTAAACCTAGTGATGATGATGCTAAAATTTTGTTCCAAAACCCCTTTCAGAATTGTCCAAAAAGGAAAAGCTATTCTCATGGTCTAACTATAAAGGAAAAAATGCTATTTTCCAAGCGATTGGCGCAATTGAATTTAAGAGAATTTCAGCCTACACTACATCTAAAGAGGCTTGGGACATTCTTATGACTACCCATGAAGGAGACACTAAAATTAAAAGGGTTAAGTCCCAAATGCTAGTTAGGCTTTATGATTCTCTCTACATGAAAGAAAATGAAAATTTTGATGATTTGTATTTAAGGTTGCAAGATGTTGTAAATCACTCCCATGCTAATGGTGTTACTTATGCCGACTCGGTAATATGTGATAAAATCCTTGGGTCTCTTCCTAAGAGTTTTGATATAATTGCTCACACTATAGCTGAAAATTTGGATAGTTATACTCCTCAACTCTTATGTAGTAAAGTTAAAACTTTTGAATTTCAAAACACACTACGAGATGAACAAAGGGGAAACGTTTCTTCCCAAAGCATGGTGAATTTTAGTTCTAATGTGAAAGATCTTGTGTTTTCTTCTTCCTTGTCAAATCTGAATAATTCTGCTATTACTCTAGAATCTTGGGACGAAGAAATTGATTCATTTAATGATCATTTTAAAAAAAATCTCGATTTTAGAAATAGCGTTGCTTCAAAGAAAAATCATCCTAGTGTTACTCATAGGCCTTTTGATAAACAAAATGAAAAGAAACCAAATGAATTTATTCATTCTACAAAAGATTTTAGTCATATATAATGTCGAAAATGTAATAAATTCGGACACTATGCTAATAACTCTTTTTCCAAATCAAAAGTGGATTTCTCTAATCAAGCCCATTTTTCTAAAGCTTGGGATGATATTTTGGATATTGGCAATAATGATGTAGATAAAACTTTTATGGCATTTGCATCCGTTTGTGCTATTAAGTCCGATGAAAGTTTTGATGATTTGATGAATCTAATTTACATATAGATCTCATGAAATTATCTCATGTTGCTCCTACTCATACTCCCCTTAATGCCACAACTTCCTTTTCACATATTGGTAGTATTGTTGATAATGTGGATGAGTCTAATGATGCAGACAATTCTCTCACTTTAGAAGGGTGCGTGAGTAAATATTTTGAAGGTGGTGTGAGTACTAATGTTGTTAATAACCCTATTGAGGATTGTAAAGATTTAGTTCAAATTAACTTTAGGTTGATGGCTAAAAATGATGTTTTAAACAAACAAATCAAGTCTACAACTGAAGAATCTATTTTTCAAATTGATGAACTTCAAAAAGATGTCTCACTTCTAGAGAAAATAATTGTTATGTTAACTGAACTTATTCATGATCTGGAGACTAAAAATAACGAAATTTTATTCAAATTTGATGAATCACAAAGGGAACTTGAGTTCACCTTGAAACAATTTGATGGATTCTTAAATGTTGGTAATGCTGTGAAAACTATAAATAAAAAATTTAATTATGAGCAGTCCACAAAGGGATTAGGATTTGAGGGAGAATAATTTGATGTTACCATTTTTGTCAGCTCTATGGAACAATTTCCAGATTCATATGATATTGGGCTATCTTATAAACATGCTAAAAATGAAGGATGTTCTACTTCTACTAAAACTGTATTTCTATGCAATTTTTGTAACAAATATGGTTATTTGAAAAATTCCTTCTTTAAGAAAATTACCCAGAATAAAACTAAGATAGGCAAATTTAATCAAATTCAGAATGTTGGGAATTTTAAAACTGCCAAACCTGCTTTTCAGTGTAATTTTTCTCTATGTTTGGACATTTAGAGAAATTTTGTTATAAAAAGCTAAATTTAAATAGTAGTGTTGAAGTTAAAAATCAACACCATTGTAACACTGCCAAGTGTGCTGAAAGGAAAGTGTTTCATTTCAGTTTTTGTTCAAGATTTGGACATTTAGAACAGTTTTGCTATAAGCGCTTGAATTAGTATAGAATGAATGGGAATGTTGGACAAATGAACCATCCTGCTAATGCTAAGCAAAATTTTTACAAATGCAATTTCTATTTGAAAACCGGCCATTTAGGATAATTCTATTATAAGCGCTTAAGCGAACAACGTACCAGAGTTAACTTTATGCCGATGTTACCTTTTAAATCACAATTTGCTGTTAATCAATCAAAAGTCGTTGCTGGTAATTACCATTTTAAATCTGGTGCTCCCCAAGTTAATAAGAAATGGATTAAGAAAAAAGATTTGGGGTGTCAAAATAATTTTAACACTTTCTCAACCTAATTTGAATTTACTTTCCTCCCTTTGTCCCTTTGAGACAAACAGGGGGAGAATTTGAGACTCTTTTCGTCTTTGTGTTGCTTGGCCTTTTGGGTTATATGTTGTTGGTTGAGTTATGTATTTGAATAGGATTCAAAATGTTATTAGTTGAGTTATGTATTTGAATAGGACTCAAAATGTTATAGTTGAGTTATTCATTTTGTCACAATGTCGTGTTTGTCTCAAAATTAGTCAAAGGGGGAGATTGAAATGTCCCTTGTTATTTTTTGTCTAAATATTGAGACTTTGTTGTTTGCCCTATTTAGACTCCTTAATTTTTTTTATATAATGTAAAAATATTTTTGCGTTATTTTTTTAATTATTTTTAGTTAGAAAATTTTTATACCTTTATATTAATTTCTGGTATTAAAATACTAGTTGTTGATTTATTGTTTGTGTCTTTTATTATTATTTTTTATTTTAGTTTGATCATTGGATTTAATTAAACAAATTAAAATTTTAGATTAGTTTAATGATTTAAAAAAATTAAAAGGCCAATTTTTTTGTTCACTTTTTAATGGTTACGATGATACCATTGTGTGTTTGTTCTCTTGATCCATGTGAACGTGGTTGGGCCAAACGGATTACTTTAATCTGGCTTCACAATTTGTAGTTGTTGCCAGCTATTTGTTTTACCGTTTGTTTCTTTGAGATTTTGCGGTAGTTCCCCCCCTTGGTTGGTGTTACCCTTTTATCCCTTGTCTATTATATGGTTTTCCATTCCTACCCTTTAGTGCTATGTTGATTTCGTGGCTGCCCAGGCTATCTCACAGATCTACAAATACAAAGAGGGGTCTCTTGTTTATTTTTTAGGGTTTTGAAAATTAAATAAAAACGGCCGAAACTCTGCCCATTTATCTTCTCATATTTTTTTTCCACTCTCTTTTAGACCTCTAAATCCTTTTACACTCTGAATGTGACTTTGTGATCGTGTTAGAGAAATTTTTTATTTTCTCTTCGTCCGTAATTTGAGAGGTTGAGTTTATATGGGTTTGATGACCTCACTGCCTTGGGTTCAAAAGTTTTACTTTGGGGCTTCTCTTTGATTAAATAATATTGGTATCTGAAGAGCAACACGCTGGTTGGATCCTTGTGTATTGGCTTGAGTTCTTACCTCTCGATCCGTTTCTGCCTTTGCTCATTTTGAGCTTTAGTTGTGAGTTTATTTTCTCCCAATATCTATACCTATATATATGTATATATATATAATTTTTCGTTGGTTTTGTGTGAGTTTGATGTGCTAGTGCTGATTGTTTTGTATAAGCTCGTGTGTGCACATTTATTTTCCTTTGGATCTGCGTGTGTTATTAGTGTTAATCAGTGTATCCGTGTGTGTGTATGTGTGTGTGTGTTTTGTTATTTGTTTGGTTTGGTTTAGATCTGACGTGAGTTTATTTATTGGGGCTTAACTCAGTTTGTAACTCACCTAGTTAACTCAATTTGTAACTAACCCAGTTAACTTAGTTTGTAACTCATCTATTTTAACTTAACCTGTGGGTATCCTAATTTTGTTTAAGTGATTAAAACATATTTTTTTTAAATCAGATTATTTTGGGTGTGGTTTGGCTTGTGCAAAAACCAATTTTGAGACTGTGTTTAAATTTGTACATGCCTCTCACTTAGTCACTGATTGTTATTTTTTTGTTAATTAAACAACTTGGTGTGTGTTTGGTCTCTCTTTATAAATAAATTAATTTTTTTTTTGTTTTGACTAAAACAAACTTTATAAATTAAAATTTTTGTGTTGTACAACTTCACGGGGTCTTGGGTTAGAGTGTTTTGTTGTGCGTGTGTTGTAGTAAGTATTACTTGGGTATTATTGGGTTAACTGATTTTTAGTAAGGTTGGGTTGTTTTAGACTAGGCTAGTTAATACGGGTGTTATTTACTTAGTTTAATTCGTGGTCAACTTGAAGGACTGTAATCTGTAACTTGTAATTGGTAATAGTGGACTTGGGTGTGTGAGTTGTCCTGGGACTAGGGACACGGGGTTTACCACCACGGTGGGTTCCTTGAGAACAAACACTGTGTCAATTTCAGCTTTACCTCATCCCATTCTAAATTATTTTCTTTCAGCATCATCCTCCCAAATCTGTTTTTATTTGTGTGGGTGGTTACAACGGTTTCAATCAAGTTTTTAAATTAAATAAAAAAGAATTAGAGTTTTATTTATTAACTAAAAGACAATAGGGTGTTTAGGTTTGTTCAGACAATTAATATAATCATAATATATTGACAGAACATCCATCCCTGCAATAATATCGAAACCGTAAATATCTAAAATTCACAAGTTAACAAAGAGTGTACTTAGACCTAACTGAATTTTATAATTCCATAACCTTAAGTTTGTGTATTGATTTCAACCATTGGTAATTGAATATCCAATGGAACAATTAAAGATGTAAGTAGTAATTGTAACAATTATGATAGTTTAAGGCTGATAAAGGAATATATTGAACCTAAATCAATTAAAATATGTGCAAGAATATGATTAAAAAGTATTGTACCTTCTATTATGTCATGGGAGTTTCGTGTAGGCGGTATCGCACAATTCTTTCCATGACTAGGAAGTGGCACAATTTTCTTAGCATGATTTGGATTAGTTTAGTTTTGGATAGGACAAGAATTTGGATTTCGCAAGGGATTGTCTAACTAATGACAGATCAGAAGAGATCTTAATTTGGGACAATTTGGCCGAATATAACCTAATTCTTGACATTCATGACAACAAATCAATGAACGGGTAGTGTTATGGTGAATCTGGGAATAAGCTTTTCCATTTAGGTTTGGATAGGCTTGAGGTCAAGATTGAGGTGAAGTCCTATTAACACGATTATTTCTAGTAACAGGGGGAAATGATTATACCACGATGGAAGAATTCCATTCCACAATTGCCACAACGTCGATAAGTTGAGAATAATCTTGAATCTTTAAAGGATCGATAGAATTCTTGATCCTTGCATGTAGACCTATTTCAAATTACTTGCATTTCTTTACCTCAGTATCCACATACTCAATGGTGTAACGAGATAACTCGGTAAATTTGGATTCATAGTGAGCTGCAGACAGGTTTCCTTATTGTAATTTTAAGAAATCTTTAGTTCGTTGATCTCGTTCAGCTTTGGGACAATACTTTTTGAAGAAGATTTCTTCAAATTTATCCATGTAAAATTAACAATATTTTGGTTACGTGACACCGGTTGCCATCAGAAATTAGCTTCACCTCTGAACATATAAGGCACTAGAATTACTCAGAGATTGGCAGCTATACCTACTCCATTCAGAATTTTCAAAATCTGATGCGTATATTTCTCAGCTTCGCTAGCACTTGGCTTCCAAGAAATTAAGGAGTTTATTGTCTCAAAATTTCTTTGAGAGCATTCATTCTATGGATTTCTTATGAAATTTACTCTGGATCAGGGCGAGTAATTTGTTAGTGGAGGGCTAAAGATGTTAAATCCTGAAGACATCACATGATTCCTTCAGTGTGAGTCTGTTCAATTTAGTTTCTGTGGAGGAAATTCGAATACTAACCATCCTAAAATTTGATAGAACAGTCACCATAATAAATAAGAATATAAAATAGGAGTATGTCGCAAGCCTACTTATAGTATACAAAGATAGAGTTCTATGGTATAATAGATTCATAGGTCAGATTAATATTTACTTTACATCAATTAAAAGTTAGTCAACCTCCTAAATTTAAGTAGGGCACGCTATATGCAGTACTTTATTTTATTATATCACATTAGGAGGGAAGACTTTCTTGATTTTGGATTTTTTTTAGGTGGGAACAACAACATCATTTTCAAAAGAGCCAAAATACACAACATCAAAATAGTCATCAGGCTCGAGTGGATCATCATCTGTATAATCACTTGAATCTGAGGACACATCAATAATAAGCTCAACATTTGATGTCACTTTGGGATACAGTGGTGGATGTGGTGGTACAACAGTAAAGCAAGATTGACAACTTCTTGTAGTATGACTGGATTATCCACATAATCATGTATTTTCCACATAACTTGAACTTCTCCTAAAACTCTATTGGTCAATATGAGTCTCTTTAAGTCACTTGTTGAGCCTCCTCAATCCTCTTCCACAATGCTAATAATCTTTCTGAGCCTTTTAAGTGACTCTTCTCCTATAGTATTCTCCCAACGATTTGTTAGTACAATGTCCAACCTAAATAGAAAAGAATCCCAAATATCCACACTACAAAACGTAATTTACTATATGATGGGGATAAAAGAAGTTACGAAAAGCTAAAATAACTCATATCTTATAACTTTTCCCGTGTAGAATGCTAACTGGGCGATATGATAAATTTAAAGCATGCTCTGATACCAATATGTCACACCCTGCTTTTTGGTATGAATGTATAAGAGAGTATATATAAAGCAATGATTTAAAGTTAATGCGAAAAACAAAACTTTATTCATTATTAAAACTATTCACATAGTGTATTACCATCGCATAGGTGAATTATAATTTAGTATCAACAGGAACTATAAAGTATATAATAGAAAAGTTCCACTCCTTGCTCCCATTATCTTAGGTCTCCATCGAAAGACTTTCGTATGCAAACGGGTGAATGGTGTGGGTCTCCAAAGGGGAAGAGAGACTATCCTCTTTTTCCTGGGCCATTTGGAGGAAAAATGAATTAAGATAAATATGCTAAGCAGGCCTTACATATTTTATAACAAGTATCTATATATATGAAAGTTGGAGTGTGTATAGAATTCAAATGTACGTATAATTTACATAAGAAAGTCAAAGAATTAAAACTAATAATCCCATATGTATCAGAATTCACAGGGGTATAGGATTAAATATGCCATTAGAAAAACTAAGTAATAAGTAATCCAAAACCTTTGGAAAATAACTGGTTAGGCACATAATTAAAGTGCTACTCATACGTATGTAACTAAACTCTGGTTCTCAATCATCTGAGACCATAGGCTAAGTAGAAATATTATGTGGAAAACACGGCAATCTACTTCCTAGTTAAAACCGATGCTTTTAAAATAAATCATAATAATGCACAAAAGTGCAAGGTGAACTAAACAAATTTTTATGATATCATTTATTAGATGAGAAGGGTTCAATTTTGATCTAATGATCATAATTAAAACAATCAGTGTTGTATTAACATATGAGTATGGTAATGTCTACACATAGTTACAATAAAATTTGGCTTTCATCGAATGATATCAATAGCAGTTAAGCAAATACGCAAAATTTACTATTAATGACGTAAAAGAAATCTACTTGATTGGAGTTTTGACTGGCTTAAGGATCAAAAGTGGATATCAGGAGGAGCTGGTACTTAAGTATTTCTATACAAATGTTTGGGTGAAAAAGTATTATGGGAATTGTGGTTGGTTTTTACCAATTTATACTCAAAACTATGTAATTTAAAATTTAAGGGGTTTGATTATATTTAATTTGGGACTTTAAAATCTTGGGCTTAGGGTCAAATTTGAAATTTGGTGTAGAAGATTTTTTGACTCAAAATACTTAGGGTACTTATAGAAAAAGGTTAGGGTTAAAATTCATAAGTTAAAAAAGTCAGGAGGGGTCATACTATAATTTAGGAAAAATATTTCAAACCTAAAACCTTATTTTTCCATAACTTTGGCTAGGTTTGACCAAATACAACCTTACTTAATGCCTTTTTGACAAGAAAAATGAAATAAAAATGTTAGAAAAAATTTCAAAAAATTTTGATTGGCTACCCAGCCTCACACGCGTGGTCAATGTTTCTAGTAAAATAGTTCACCTTCAACCTCTCGATTTTTGACTTTAGGGTTTGAAATCTTTGACATGAGATGTCTTCTTTATTTGAAAAGCATTAAAATTATTTCTTAATAAACTCAACCTAATGTTTCGCAAGCAATCAAAATATTTGAGTTTTACGGATCGAGGTGAAGTATACATTGAATTCCATAACTGTGTGTTTTTCAGAAATTTTGACCTCACATTCGAAGCTTTTCTGGGTATTACAGGGATTCTTATGGACACGTTTGTGTTTATGCTATGTTATGGAAGAGTTTGGTTTTGATTTCAAGGCTTAAGGTGGTTTGTGTGAAGAGAATTTGAAGTTTTGAGTTTTCTGAATCAGAAAACACCTTTGAACAATTGAAGCTTGTTGTTTAAATTCATGGGATTTGATCATTGCATTAGGGTTCCTAATGTCCTAATGAATCATTTCCTAGATTCAAACTTGATTTATAATCAATATATCAAAGTTCACCATTAAAGCTCAAACTTTAATGGTGGATTTTCATGTTTCTTCTACTAGGGACCGTTTTACATGTAAAATTCCTAATGTTGTGATTGATATAAACATAATATCAACATATAAATCATTTGGTAATGGAAGAATGAATTATAACACATGAAATGGTAGGTTACCTAATTTGAAAAAAATTCCAAGGTTTTGATAGACTAAAGTGGTGAGTTTTGAAGGCTTAGTTCGTGGGCTTTTTATAGGGTAGGAATAGGAGGTTTGACTGGTTCAGTTAGGAGGTGGATTTTTGCAAGTTTTGAGAAGATACGTGCATGGTTTCTTAGAACTCGTATGTTTGCATGGTTTAAACATGTGAGTTTTAGCATTATTATCTTCGATGGAGGCTGATGTGGGCAGGAGCATTAACGCAAATATCAAATATTTAGGTTTTAGTCCTTAGGTGATAAAATATATACTTATATAATTCTAAAAGTATAATTTTGGTAAAGTGTAGGGGCATATTTATAATTTCAAAAACTTAAAGGGGTTGAAATTATAATATAGTTAGTTGAAGTGTAGAGGGTCAATTTGATATAAAGTTTGGGTCTAGGGGTTAAGTATAAATAAAAATATGGTAGTTTGAAATATTCAAGGTCTATTTTGCAATTATTAAAACTTTAAGGATACTTGGCTAAATTTAGCAAATTTGTAGGTTTTGTAGGGTAGTTTTATCCTTATTTTGGATATGTTGAGTTTATATATTTTAGGAAGGATAAAATGAGAATTAGGGTATCTTACCTCAAGTACGGATATTACAAATAAGTAGTTGGGAAATGGATGGTGTGTAGGTTGATGTGACATAAAGTTGGTAGAGAAGTCAGAGGTTTAGAGATAGTATTAAATGGGCTAGTGATGACTTTTCTAAAAGAGAATATCGTTATATTGGTTACAACATTGATATGGTTTATACAAAGTGTGGATCAGTTTAAAAGGGTGTTTCAATTAGGGTGTGTTTTCGATTGTGCCTTATATCTTGTGATTATCATGGTTGGCTATATAAGAGCCTAACAACCCCTTATGAATTTTCCTTAAAACAACATACCCTTGATATTCCCGAAGTGATATTTACTAATTTGGTCCACGGTCCACTGAGTTCTTCCCAACCCAAGCCCTTTGGTGTTTTGACGAATCGATATATACCTAAGAAATATTATGACATACATGTGGATCGATGTGGATGGGATTGCTTATTTCTTGGAGTTGGGTGGATTTGTACACTAGTGGATCAGTCAGTTAGGTAAATCATCTTGCCCCTCCTTATAATATGTGTGTACTTTTATTGTCCACGGTTATAGTTTATATATATATATATATATATATATATATATATATATACTAGGATATGCCCGTGCCTGAAGGCACGCTGATAATCGCAAAATGACGATAATTTCCAAAGTACGTAATTGCAAAACGAAAAAAAATTTGTTCTCCAACAAAACCAACTATAATTTTAATAAAACTGGCCATAAGAATGAATCATATGGTGTAGTAGTCAAAATTTTGTATTATAGTATAATTTTTCAAAATATTAATCGTTGTTAATTTTTCTGAATGACGAATATTTTTTTCAAAATTATTTAATCGATTATAAATATTTAAATTGATAGGCACGATGCTAATTTTTAAAGTCTATTGCATTGATAGGGCCTAAGTGAGATGGAAAATGCCCACACTAATGCTACATTTGACCTCAAGTTCGAAACATGAAAGCAGTCTCTCCATATATGGCATATGGGCACACGACGAAATGTTCTATAAAGTATGTAATCACAAAACGATAAAAATTTTCAGGAAGTACATAATTACAAAGCAGAAACAATTTCGTTCCCCCAACAAAATAAAATATTAAGTCGTATATAATTTAAGTTATAAAATTTTATATATAATACATATCGCGTTACACAATTTAAATTTTTTGGAGAATTTCCTTCATTTATAAAACTATCCACCTTGTTTAAAAAAGAAAAAATAATCCCAACAATAATCCTAATAATCTATTTCGTCTATTTATAGGACTATCCGCACTGTTTAAGAAAAAAATTGAACAATGTTTCCTCTATTTATAGAACTATTCGCCATGTTTAAGAAATTAAAAAAATAACACAACAATATTAAACATATGACATTTATGACAATAATACTAATAATCTTGCTTTGTTCATTGACTCATATGCATGCCCCATGGTCATAGCACCTGTGTAACATTGACATGTCAATTAAGAACAAATATGAGATCACATGTTCATATAATAAAATTGACATTAAACATTCATGACTTGAATCTTGCAATAAAATTCACTCTTACATACAAATGAATGATCATTCCTAATTTTTTGTGAGGGTTATGGAACACAGTAAATAAATGATCATTCCTAATTTTTTGGGTTCCCTCATTACAAATGAATTTTTAAAATTGAAACTAAATAACTATGATCTCAAAATTTAATGTGTCTAGATTTCATACCCTCGAACCATCCAAAAGTTCGAACAAAGAACTACGCAAACATTATTGATACAAAGACATTACAAACCACCTGAGATTTTGAACTTTTAAAGAGTTTATTTTTCTATTCTATGAAATTTCTCAGCACCTATGTCAATCCTTGCAATCAATTCCCTCTGTTTAATGCCTCCACCAATACCATAAAGGCATCTTGTTAATAATATTATAAGAGAATACAAAATAAAAGGGAAATAAGGAACAAAAACCACGTTATTACTATATCCACACAAAGATGTCTTTGAAGGTCTTCTTTTTAACGATTAAATCAATCACAAAGAAATTATGGTAGAGATTATGACAGATTGACAAAGGTCTGCTCTTCATACAAAAGAGATTATGACAGAGATTATGGTAGATTATGACAGATCGACAAAGAGATTACACACACAAACACAAATTATGGCAGATCGACAAAGAGATTACACACACAAACCAAATAACAAAAAAAGGAAATCGGGCAGGGGAAGAGGGAATGCCATCGGGGATCGTCACATCGACGGCCAGAGCTCACCTCCGTAGATCATCACATCGGCGGGCAACAATCCCCTATTCTAAAGAAATTACAATAAAAAAAATCTTCTGCCTAGATTAATGAACAACCCCACGTTAACTGAACAAATGAACAAAGGCAACAATCTCCTCTTTTGTTATCTTCATACCAAATAATAAAAAAAGGAAAAAGGAAATCGAGGATCGTCAGATCGGCGGCCAAGGCTCACTGCCGGAGATCATCACGGTATAAACCCATATATATTTTCTTCAACACGGTTTCAGATCTGAACAAATGAACAAACCCACATATATTTTCGTCAACACCATTTCAGATCTGAACAAATGAACAAACCCACATATATTTCCGTCAACACCATTTCAGATCTGAACAAATGAACAAACCCACATATATTTTCTTCAACACGGTTTCAGATCTGAATAAATGAACAAAACCGCAACAGATGTACCCACCAAACCGAGAACTAAACCCAAATATATTTTCTTCAACACGGTTTGAGATCTGCTGATAACACACCCACCAAACCTGAGTGAGAGAGATAACTGAGAGAGAGAGAAGCGTTGGTTTTGTGAGGGAATACACACTTAGTGTTAGTATGTATTTGCGTGTTGGATGTAAATAAATGCTGACAGATAGGAGAGTAATGGGCTCAAGCACAAAATAATGGTATCAAATCGCGTGTGGGTGGGAGGTCTCGGAGAACTGAGAGAGAGAGAGAAGCGTGCTTGCTTTTAGTTTCCTATAATTTAGTGGGATGTAGAATTTTGCAATCTAAAAGTAGGAGGATTTGGTTTGGTGCCGTGTGATCGTGAGAGAGAGAGAGAGAGAGAGAGAGTGAAAAAGGTTTGAAATGGGTTTGGTGTGTGTTTATCTAAATATCCTTGTGTTTGAATTAAAGTGAAAAAGAGATGAGAGAAAGAAAAGAGGGGGAACTCAAATGATAAAGGGGTAAAATAGGTAGTGCAAAAAAATTATCTAGATGACATCATTAGCCAAACTTGTGACATACATAAGTTTTATACTTTATTTTATATATATATATATATATATATATAATAAAGTAGCAAACTTATGTATGTCATAACTTTGCTTGATGATGTCATCAACATTCATTTTTCCTACAATACCTAATTTGACCCTCTATCATTTAAGTTCCCCCTATTTTCTTAGACTAAAATTTATTTTTCACACTTTTTCAAAATTCAAAAATAAGAGTAGAATGGTATTTGACCCATTTTTGTCCACTTCTCATACTCTCTCCTCTCACATAAACCTAATATATATCCTCTCTTCTCTCTCTCTCGAACATCAGCTCTTAAACACACAGCAAAAGAGGGGGAATACCCATCAATGCACTTTGTACTCTATCAAAAGAAATGTCTGACCTGGTAACTCTCTCTCTCTCTCCTCATTCTCTCTCACAAACCAGAGATATCTTGGGTAAGTTTTTTTTTGGTAAGTTATTTTTTTCATTATTTGGTCTATTCGATTTATTTCCATGTGATATATTTGTATGTGTTTGTGGTTCTCACATCAAAGTTGCGTGAGATATCTAAACTCAGTAAGTGTTACCTAAATTTTTAGATCCAAAACCCTAATTTTTAGATATTTCATGCTTTCGATTTCATTCTATTATTTCTTTAATTGCATGATTCTAAAAAACCATGATTCTAAAAAGGCCATCTTTAGATCCAAAACCCAGATTTTTTTTTAATCTTTGAGGCTTTCGATTTCTTTAACTCCTCATTTTGAGATATCTCAAACTCAGTAAGTGTTTTTATTATTTTTGTAACTCCTCATTTACCTCCCTTCATTTATATTATAACACTCACCTCTACTTAGTTAAATTTTGCAACACCCACTGCCCTGCTGAATATGTAGTAAGGGTTAGTTAGTTTACAAATTTTGAAATAAGAGGGTGTTGAATAAAAGGGAGTTATCCACATTAAGTGTAATATTTAAAATATTGGTGTTTATTTTGGTCAGTCAAATTTGGGATGCTATTTTTACATAGATATATCTGACATTCTTTCATGTTTTCAGTTTTTTTAACAGAGGTTTACAAATGGTTTAGTCAGTCGAAGAGAGCCTTTAATCTCAAATATTTTCATTGCTTAGTGTTGCAAGATGATTGAGGCATTATTGAAAAAGCCTCTAATGTTCCAATACAAGATGTTAATCGCAGAATTTTGGGAGGCCTAGATGTTCATTTCTTCATGTGCAATCAAATGGATTTTGTTTGGGTGCCCACTGATTTTCATGTGTCTACATTTATACAAAGCGGGGTTGATCCATCAAAGGTTGTCAAAATTGTCCAGCCTGTGGATTCTAACTTCTTCGACCCACTCAAGTACACGCCTTTAGACCTTTCCTCAATAGGGACTCCCGTAGTATTAGGTCCAAATTCAATTGATTTTCGTTTGCATCACAATTTTGTGTTCTTGAGTGTTTTCAAGTGGGAGTATAGGAAGGGCTGGGATATGTTATTTCAGTCATATTTGAAGGAATTCTCTAAAGTTGATGGGGTTACTTTGTATTTTTTAACACACCCATAACACTCTTATACAGATTTTGATGATAGGATTGTGGAGTTTGTGAAGGACTCTGGTTTGAAAATACCAGTTACTGACTATGCTCCAACTTATGTGATTGATGCACATGTATCCCAATTTGATTTTCCTAGACTGTATAAGGCAGCTGATGCATTTGTTTTGCCATCCAGAGGGGAAGGGTTGGACTGCCCCATTGTGGAGGTTATGGCAATGTCTTTGTCGATGATCGCTACCAATTGGTGAGGACCCACAGAATACTTTAGGGAGGACAATAGATACCCATTGCATGTGGACAAAATGAGTCGAGTTAAGGAAGGGCCCTTCAAAGGCCATCTTTGGGCTGAGCCTTCCGTTGATAAGCTCAGAATTTTAATGAGGCATCTAATTACCAATTATGATGAAGCTGAGACCAAAGGTAAGCGGGCAAGAAATGATATGATCACTCGCTTCTCTCCTCAAATTATCGCAGGCATTGCCACCGATCACGTGCGACAACTTCTTCAAAATAGGGTTTCAAATTTTTGAGATGACGACTTTTCTATATGAAGATTGAAATTGCCATGTTAGAAAATCAGTGGGCACCCAAACAGAATCGCAGAATTCATGGTGTTCATTGCTTTGTGCTAGAAGATGATTGAGGCCTAGATGTAATGGCATCTTTTTTTATATACAAGTAGATTCAATAACATCATTCTCTTTCGTGGTTGGCCATTGGAGAATCTAACTCAGTGCTTGGGTTATCCATTATTGTGTATTGGATAGGTACACATTATTTTTAGATCTCTATTCTTATTATGTATATTTTTTTTAATTATCTCTATCTCACTATATTTGATTTACAATATTTATGCCCATAATAAAAGCTTTTGAGTGTGATTTAAAATGTGTTATTTGTTTGTTTTCACAGTGAGGCGAAGCCCCCAGTATAGAAGACCTCATGTGGTGTATTACACCAAGTCATTATAGGAAGCAGGTCTAAATGAGTTGATGCCACCAACAATAACACCGAGTCATTACAGGAAGCAAAACTAATGTTTGAGTCTCAAACATTACATGTCTACGCCACTAACTGATGTTACACATTCTAACTTCTTACAACAGTTTACACAGAGGACCGAGAATTAATAGGTATGTCATGGATCTTTCAACTTAATTTGTTTTTCAATTCAGGTAATGTAGTTTTATATGAAACAATAAAGGTAATGAAGAAGATTGAGTCAGAGCATGAGTTCAAGCAAAGGTAGTGAAGAAGATCACGATGGAAAGATAAATCGACAACCGTACATTGGAACGGGGGAACAAAAGTCCTAACCACGGATCAAAGCCATAGATTAAACAAGCAAATGTTCGAAATAGTGGAACAAAAGTGCATACAACACAAGTGGTATCAAATCCATTAAATGTCAGCCTCCTTTAATGTTGAGCTGCTCTCAAGAAGTTATTAAATGGGTTGGCAGGAGGCAGCCTTCGAACCAATCACGGATCTATTGGTAGCAGAGCTACTTCAAGCGCTGATTTCGAAATGATATCCAATGCTAATGATGTGGAACACGATAAGGTACAGATTATCTACAACACATTATGATATTTTCTATTTTATTCTTTGTTTTCTATGTATGGATTTTAAGTGAGGTGTTACTGTTCACATGAAAGAGAATGTGTGTGGATGGACCCATTGGCATAAATGCTAATTACTTTCTATTTTAGCTTTTGACCTCCATATTACACCAGGTTCCTATTTTCTAATTTCAAATTCCACCAGTTTGCTAATTTATAGATACTAATTTTTTTTATTTGTCGTGTATTTATTACAGGTTATATATCTAATCACTGGATGGAAGCTTGGATAATGACTTGACCATATTGGCCTTACTATGACATTCATTTGGAGGCAAGAATATCATAAACTACTAATATGACATGGAAACACTGTTAATACACAATTGAAATAAGGATATATGCTGCTCGTTTTAGTCAGCTAACATCCTTAGTTATGATGAAAAATGAGGCTCTTTGGGGGTGAGGCATTTGAAACTATATCGAGTTGTTTAATGATGAAATATGTGCATTTTCTTCTATTTTTTGCTTGAATACTATGCTTTCTCTCGTGGAGGAACTTTTGCAAAGATCTTATCATGTATTAAAAAAAATCTTTTTCTTTCTTCTTTATATTTCTTTCTTAGAAAAGAGTAGAATTTTATTTGCATTACTTGGATTGATAGCTTCCAATTTTCATTCCATATTTATTTGAACTCATAGGAAAAAGTGAGTTAAGTTCTTCCAAATTTATGCTTTTGACATAGAACTTGAATTGATAGTAAATCCCATTTTTTTTATATATGCACACATATTGACTAACTATATTTTTTTTTTTGGTATCAGGTCGCATTTTGAAAACTACGGGCAATCATTACAGTGGAACACGTGGGACAACCTCAATTAATATATATGTGATTTTTTCTAAAGAAGTTTGTTTCGTTGAAATATTTGTTTGATGAATTTGAACTTTTTGAATATTGTACGATTGGTTGTTACCCCTTAAGGAGGGGGGATAGTCCAATAAACAAAGGAGACTATGCCCCTTTTTTTTTTTTGAAATTGACACTTAGTTAATTCGAGACACAATGTGAATTCAATTGATGAATATTGTATATTTCATATTATATGTGAGTCTATTTGATGAATTTAGACTATTGGAATGTTGTTGGACTATTTTTTATTTGTTAAGCATGGTGGATAATCCTAAAAACAAAGGAGATAATAGACAATTTTTTTTAAATTATATTTTGTTTTGTTGGGGAACGAAATTTGTGCCTTTTTACAATTACGTATTTTGAAAATTTGTTATTTGGCGATTACCAGCATGCCTTCAGGCCCGATAAAAATTTTCAAAGTACGTAATCGTATAACGGCAAAATTTTCAAAAGTTCATAATTGCAAAATGACGAAAATTTCGTTTCCTAACATGATTCTACATATAAGTCCACATGTTGTGTCAATTTAAAGATCTAAATTCTGAATAAAAATAGTACTGAAAAAAAAAAGATAAAAAGGATGATACAAATATTCCCAATGCCCCTATTTAATTCCAATGTCAAAAAATCCATAACCCATAGACTCAAACCACCATGCGAAAAACGTGATAAGAAATACTCAAAAAGACTTATAATTCTACCAATTATTAAAGAAGTACCTAAAATAATGTCTAAATCGACACAAAAATTCAAATTCAAATAATACATAAGTTTTATACAATCGAAAGCAAAATGATACACACGAAAGTTTACACTTGGAACTGGTGACATCACAACGATTCTTCCACCCTTCAACCCTAACAGAAAGTTTACACGTGGAACTGGTGATGGAAACACGTTAGTCAAAGCATAATCTTTAACCCCGACAACTACATCCTTCTTGTTATCAATAAAAAATGTCCCAACAATCACCTGAACTGGACCTGCAGCTGCCAGAAAAACTTGCAAATTTGTAAAAAAATCATTATATAATGTAAGCACAGATGCACACCAAGTAGGGCAAGTATAATAAACTTGTAAATTTGAATTAATTTACCTAGAACATGCCTATTCCAATCACACAATTGGGCATTTTCAAACCAAATAGAGAAAATTATAATAAACTTGCAAATTTGAATTAATTTACCTATACATGCCTATTACAATGGCACAAAATTAAATCAAGTACATAATTGTTAATCACTTACAAACATACACTACTTACATTCATTGTATCCAATCCTAAAATAGTTTTGAACTACATTATTTATTAGTGGACTAAAGAAAAAATTATCTTACGTTGCATTGTTGTCCCCATCAACAAACACAAACCCGACAACATGAAAAATACAGAACACACTAATTGTACGTTTTAAACTAAAATAACAATAAATCTAAATTACATTAAATAGAATAGTTATGAACAAAAGAGATAAGTTACAGGCTATGATTTACCTTTAACCTTATATATCAGTTATGATTAAAAGACATCGAATGTATCGATGTGTGACACAAGCCCAACAAAAAGATCGAAAGTCAAATATAAAAACATAACCATGTGTGTGTCATTGTTTTTGTGTCACTATGTTTGCGTGTAAATCACCTTTAGGATTCTATCCAAAAAATAGCTGGTATAAATAACAATAGTAATATAAGCTTTCAATGAACATGTTTCAGCTCTATGCAAGACAACCTACAAAAAAAAGCATTAACAAATTATTATAGGCTTTGGCATGATGTGTTCTAGCCTCCAAATTAAATCTCAATCGAGGGTCCTAATGGACCACTTGATTAGGCTTCAAGAATTACGGTCAACCCAATAGTCTGCAAGGTAGAGAAACATACCCGATGATCGTGTTCTTGGACTCGCAGATTGAGTCTTTCGGCTAGTGCCTCGTATTCCCCTGGTGGCCTTTTATGTTGTGCAGCCCAGCAGACTTGCCCCTTTTATGTCATGCAGCCTAGCATATTTGCCCCTGGTGGCCTTCTAGAATCTTGACGATCGTTTTTTGAAATTCCCTTTGTTTCTCCCTTTTTTCTCTGCCACAATTTCAAACTAAGAAATGTTTGATTCATCTCGAACAATCCCTTCTCGTTGTTTTCCTCTGTTATCTGAAACGAATCCCTTCATCTGTGACTGATTTTTTGCTCTTCATAAATGCTTTCATCCCCACCAATTTGCTTCCACACTGGTCATCCTCTCACTCATTTCTTTAATTCAAGCATCTTGAGGGTTAATACTCATTTCGAGTTACTTGTACCTAGTTGAATTTGACAAAGTGAATGATGAGGAAGTTTCATTCTCTAATACCAGATTTGTCAAAACTGAGTGTTGTGACCTGTTTGTTTACTGGGAAACTGAAAAAAAATACAAAAGAAAAAATGAATATGACAAAGAAAAGAGAAATAGAATGAATGTTATTTTATTTCTTTTCATTGATGCTCCTACTATTTATAATAGAGCCCAACTAATCACAGTTACCAAAGGTGGAGAGAAGTTTATAGCTGAGTGCCTAACTCCGAGCAACTGATAGCTAATTACGTATAATGTCAGCAACTAATCAACAAACAACTTCTATTTTTGAGAGATGGTCCTCTACATCTCACACACAACATATGTAAATTTATTTGGGTTATTTCCATGTTGAGCTTATGCAGTTGTGTGTGTTTTCACTCTAGGATTTAAAGATTTGCATGTTTACAATTTGGGGTCCATTTTCAGTTTTTGTGAACTTTGCGTCACTTATTGCAAGAAGTGTAAGAAATGAAAAAGAATGTGAAAATACAAATATGCAAAACTTTGCACGCCATTGTATGTTGAGATTTTTTAATGAAAAATAGAATACTGAGTTACATCAACTTCTTCATAGAAACTATAGACACATATCTTTATATACGTGAACAACGTTAAAAATAATTGTGTGGGTTATTTGTTGAGTGGAATATGTATAAAAAGCTTTAAACTAAAAAAAACTCACAAAATGGTAGTAGTAATTACGTGGTATCTTCGGGTCATTGGTAAATTTTTTATCTAGACCGGAGAGGAGAGAGAGCTGTTCGGCATGGCCGAAGAGAAGACCAAAGGGAAATTTTCATTACTACAGAATGTTCTGGCCTCTTTGTACATTGTCGTCGACCAGCAAGGGTGGTCCGGTGGGCTTATTTTCCTGATCAGTTCCGGCATTTGGGGATCATATACGAATGATGCTTGATTCGCAACTTCTAATTTCTATTTGAGCACAGCTAATCACCAACTAAGTAGAGAAAAAAAAACAGAGTACCTGATATGGCATCCTTTCATGTCATGTTCTCTTACTGTATTGAAGTTCCATATCTAGGAAATGTGATACAACATCAATTTTGAGAAAACCAAATAGAGTATCTGATACGACATTCGATATCTGATTGGCTATCTGTGAAAGATTCAACATGGCTCTCTCTAATTCATTTATTTGATACACTAAAAAATCGAGACAGAGAGAGAGAGAGACTATACTTGAAAATCCGAACCAAAAAAATTTCAGATATACTGCCTTGTGAATAATAAATTTTTAAAGAGGATGGAATATGTGAAACACTACCTGAAATTTATTAAAAATAAATGAATTTCAGAGGCTTGAATACTCAGTTGCATATTGTTTTGAAAGAGGCTGGAATACTAAGCTGCATATTATTTTCGGTTCTGCTCGGCCAGCTACTGTATTCGTCTCGTGCTTTCTAGGATAGTTCATTTGGGGGCCATCTAAGATAGTTCTTATTGGTACAAACAGAGATAGAAAAAAAAAAGAATTCAACTTTAAAACATGAAAACTAAAAGTGCATAAAAATGAACAAAAAATGCAGAATATATTGTTACATTAACAAAAAAATGCAAAAAGTAGATGTCAACATATCAAATTTAGGCAAATAAGTGTACATTAACACAAATCATAACTATTAAACATAAAATTTAAACCACATAAGGCATAAGGCATGGTATCCACATGGTTAGCAACTTTCTTACCGAAGAAAGATTTTAAATAGTATCACATACTCGACCTGATTTATTTTTGTTTCAACTTAAGATACACATGCTCGGAGAAGTGTTACTAACTCATTCATGTCCTTAGCGTCTTTAATATTAGTAACTTCAAACAACAAACATCTTGTTATTAATAATTCACAACAACCAAGGCTTTTATTTCATATAAAGGATCGGTGAAATGTCATATATAGATTTTTGTACCTTGTACCTTGCACATGAGAAATAAAAGCCTTGCAAATGTGAAAGTTATATGAAATTCATATATATGCAATTCATACAAATATAAAAGAATGTATATGAAACTGTACAGTTTCCTTAAACCTATACAGGTTGTATTCCAACTGTACAGATCGAACAGATCCTTTCATGAACCATAAAAGATTGTATTGCAACTTTAGAGATTGATGTTAGATGCTTTTGCAGCCAAATTACAGATTGATGTTCGAAGCCTTTGCGACCAAATTATGGTTGAGTTTCAATAGTACTGCATCCTTATTAGCCCAGTACATGAAGGCCAAATATTTTATCTCCTATAATCAACAAACGTAAACAAATAAGAGGGTTGATGAATGATGGTTACTTATCACTTGAACGCACTTACCATGTCTGTAAAAGGCAAAAAAATAAATAGTACTTAAAATTTCAATTTGAGGATCGTTTTTAAATGTGTGCATGTCAGTATATTTGATTTGAAAATTGAATTAATATCGATTAAGAAATGTCTTAGCAATCGAATATTTAAGCAAACATAGTTAAACATTAATGCATATGATCAAATAAGTTTAAGCTTCTACAACTAAACAAAGAAACCAATAAATAAATGAAAATATAACTATAATAATGACAAATCACATAAATAAGAAAAACTTAGTAATGGGGGAGCATTTAAATGTCAATTCTAGTCCATTGTTCCACTCTACAATAGTTTTGACCAACCTTAAGAAACCTTGAATCAAAGTATTAGATATCCCCTTTGTTTTTGACACTTGAATCCGTCAAATGCACGCAACACTATATCAAGCGTAAAGCATTACCGATGGACATTGTTGTCGATCAAGTCGTGGCCATTCATTACCATATCTGCAAATAAAAAAAAGGAGTGAAAATCGGAAGAGATAATATTAAATATGCACACTAATTCAATATTTCCAACTATTTTAATCTTATTCAAAAGTATTTCATACTTGTTTTTCAAAATACCAAACAAAGGGTAAGTTTCAGATCATGAGAAGAAAAAAGGTTGAAAAATCCATCTTTTGCATAAGGGTGAAGGGCCCAAGCAACCATTCATCTTCATCATCACCTACATAAAGCCTAATGGAATCTTTGTAAACACTAATAAATGATATTCATGAACACTTCAATGATACCCATGAACAATTTAGTTAAAATGAGATTCATGAATAGTAACATCCAAACTCAAAAGCCCAGCTTCATCTTTCGTATTTCATGAACAGTAAACATTAGTTGGGTATGTAGATCTGTTTAGACTATAATAAACTAAGTACTTATTGTCTTCATCTATAATAACATATCCGTTTAGATTAATGGAAATGGAAATAATGTGTTTGATGCTAACAGAATTCTGTAACTATCTCCATGGTCTCTATCAAATGGTTTACTTGTGTTAAAAGAATGGGATGAAAGGTTTTTTTTATTAAGATAGGTTTTACATCATTTGAAGTCTGGGTTCGTGTTCATCGACTCCCCAAAGACAGGTACAATGATGAAAGCGGGAAGATTACTGGCCAAATTCTGGGCACTTGCATCCAAGTTGACATTAAACCTAGCCTTTACTCATATATGAGGCTGAAGGTTTCCATGCCAATCAAAGAACCACTCGCTAGAGGTTTCACTCTGCAACGTGAGGAAGGCGATAAATGGATCAATTTTACGTATGAAAAAATAAATAGATTCTGTTTTAATTGTGAAAAGATTGACCACATTCAAGATGAATGTACATCTCTTCACATACCTGTCTTAGATCATGAGGTAGCTTATGGTATCTAGATGACTGCCTCTCCTTCTTTCAAATAATCCATGGATATTTTCCTCAAGAAACTGCATTGCTGCACTTCCCCACAGTTTACCACCAAGGTAATAAATGGCATTAATGTATTACCAACTACCCTACCATATCATCAATCCAATAGACCCTCCTAAACCATCACTAGCACTCCAATCATCCGCATTATCACTAGTGCTGACCAGCTTAGTACATCTCCTTTTAACTCTATGTTAGGAGATAAAAATACTTCCACAGTCATTTCTTCAATGAAAACTGACATCATGATCCATTCAGACCATACTATCTCTGATAAAGCATGGGTTTGTGAAGAGGAATGTCTCATCGCTATTAATATTAAGACTTCAAACCCAACCAACCTTAATACCCAGAGCACCATCATCAATACACCACCACTTACCTGTTGTCCTATACCAACTACCCATTCCTTTTGTACATCCCCTAGGTTTCATCATATTGAAACAGCTACTAAAGATATTGGAGCCCAATCGATAATCCCCCCAAAACCTAACTCTGACCCATAACTTCTTGTATTACCCAACCCCTTTAAAATTAGTCAGCCCATTCCTAAAGCTAAACTTCCAATATTCTCTACCAGCCACCCAATAATAACCAAAATCCAAGACATTCAAATCCCCAAGAAAAATCATTTCAACCCTAGCCAATAAGACCAAACAGAAAAATAGCCTTTTCACAATAAAGCAATTTGTCCTAGCTCAACCTCAGGAGAAAAATCCTAAACGCCTCAAAAACACAACCTAACCTCCCAAACTGATATTTTATTCAACCCACCAACAACCAATTTTATCCTAGAGTCTAAAACCAAACCTTACCTCCTCAACACCTTAGAAATACTAGAGGAAATAACCATAAATTCATCTTCTCATTACCCTCCCCCACCCATCCTCAATTCTCAGTCACCTATCTCCTTCCCCAATAGCCAATTTCTGGGATTGATTAATGAGCCAAACCAGCTTGATTCCAATTATGTTCAGTTATCTAGCATTATGTTCACCAAAAGGAACAAAGGCAAAGAGGTTGCGAGTTTATTTAACTATTTGTCTCAAGATTTTGACCATCTCTCTATCCAGAAAAGGAAACTACCCCTTTCTTTCATGGATCCCAGCTATAAAAAATTGTAAAAAGGAAACAAGATGTGCCCTGACTCCCAAGATATTCTGCTGTATGACCCTATGGAAGGACTGGTTGGATATCTAATTCATATTTTAGAGGTACCTGTCACAAAACATTCAAAAAGGAAAATTATCAAAACAAAAACCAGGAAAAAAAACAGTCACAGAAGTGGCGATAATTGAGTATACGGAAGAGAATTTGGTGGATATTGCAGTTAACATGATCATGTCTTCAAATATCAATATGGAAGAGGGGTTCCCGTCGTGGACCCCTCAAAAGCAATGAAAATTTTAGCTTGGAATTGTCAAGGACTTGGCAAGTCTTTGATAATTCATTCTCTTCAAAACCTTTGCGTTTTGGAGAGACCTGATATTGTTTTCCTGTTTGAAACAAAAGCCCAGAGTTCGAGAATCAGTTTTGTGAAACTTTTACTCAAGTTTGATGAAGTTATTAGTGTGGATCCTGTTGGTTTATCGGGAGGTTCTTGTTTTATTTGGAAGAGTCATATTACTATCTCCTTTCTTGAATGCTCTAAGGATTTTATGGATATCATTATTTCTGCTGAAGGTGTTAGTACTCCTAAGGTGAGAGTCACATTCACGTATGTGAACCCGAATTTTGATTTTAGAAGAGAGCAATAGGATAGAATTATTATGATGGCTGGTATCATTAACATCCTGTGGCTATGTTTGGGGGATTTCAATGATATTTGCTCCCAAGATGAAAAGGAGGGGATTTTACCAAAATCAGCAAGAGAAATTATTTGTTTTAACAACATGATTAATAGATGCCACTTATTGGAACTTGAAGCTAAAGGGTGTAAACTTATCTGGAACAATAAGAGGAAAGATAAGGAGAATGTTAGGGAAAAGCTTGACAGGGCCTTCAGAAACGTGGAATGGAGTTTTAACTTCCCCAATAACGTGGTTTCAGCCATGCCTGCTATTGGTTCTGATCATAGTCCTTGGTGGTGGATAGCAGTGACAATGCAAGTAGGAAAAAAGGGTGTTTCAAGTTTGAGGTGTTCTCGATCAAGGATGAGGAGTGTCATGATGTTGTTAAAAAGGGGTGGGATTGCCCAATTTTCTGTTCTGATATGCATAGACTCTCTTCTGAGACTTTCAACACCAAAGAAGCCCTATCTAGATAGAGTAGGAAGAAATTCAAGAACTCGAAGATTCAAATTATGAAGCTTGAGGAGCAGTTGGGTGTCATCCAATCTTGCCCCATGATCGATTACTCTGATGGTATATTGAGATCCATTAACAACAACATAAAAGCTCTTTGGATTAGGGAGTAGAAATTCTGGGTCATTAGATCGAGAGTTAAGTGGTTGAAAAGTGGGGACAAAAATTCAAAATTTTTCCATGCGACTACTATTCAAAGAAATCAGAAGAAGCTCATCACCAAACTCAAAGACTCGGATGGTTTATGGCTGGATGATCATGTTGCTTTAGAAGGGCATATCAATGATTATTTTAAGGATCTTTTCTCTTCTGATGGTCCGAAGGACACCAACGTGGTAACTAATCTTATCCCATGTGTTGTTTTTGATATTATGAATATCAATATTATAAAACATGTCTCTATTGAGTAACTTAGGGTGGCTGTTTTTTATTTGGGGCCCTCTAAGGCTCCTAGGCCCGATGGGATGCCTGGCTTTTTCTACCAAACTTTTTAGAATGACATCAAATGGGATTTACTCAAAGCTGTTAATAACTTTTTTTATTAATGGGCCTCTCCTTAAACAGCTTAATGAAATGAATATCATTTTAATCCCCAAAAACTCAAATCCTAAAGTTATTAGCCAATTTTGCCCAATCAGTTTGATAAATGTTTCCTTCAAAGTCATCTATAAAATCTTGGCTTCCAGACTTAAACCTATTATTGAGTCTTTTATCTCCCCCCATCAAAGTGCTTTTGTTTCTGGCAGACTTATCCAAGATAATATTATTGTAGCCCTAGAATCTTTTGCTTATCTTAGGAGAAAAAGAATGGGGAATTCCTATGATTGTGCCCTGAAACTTGATATGAATAAAGCTTATGACCGGATTGAGTGGGGGTTTCTGAAACTTTCTCTTTTAAGCCTTGGATTTTGTGTTAAATGGGTAGAGTTAATTATGGAATGCGTTTCTACTGTCTCTTTCAAAGTCATTTTTAACGGAGTGAGTGGTGAGAGTTTCACCCCATCTAGGAGCCTTAGGCAAGGAGATCCTCTATCTCCCTTCCTTTTCATCATTGTGGCCAATAACCTTTCTCTTATCGTCAATAAAGCTATGGATGATGGTTTTTTGAAAGGGGTCAAGTTAGCTTACTCTTGCCCTCCTATTTCATATATGTTATTTGCAGATGATACCCTTTTCTTTTTCAAAGGCAATTTAGGGGAGTGTAATGCTCATAAGAAGTGTCTGAACACCTATTGTGAGGTATCGGGGAAAAAAATTAACCTTTTGAAATCGAGGTTGGTCTGTAGTAATAATATGCCTTCTAATCTTTGTCACGCTTTATCTAACATTCTCATGGTCCGTATTATTGATAAACCTGGAAAATATCTGGGTCTCCCCTCTGATTGGGGAAGATAAAAAAAAAGAAACTCTTTCATGGCTAAGATATAAAATTCTTAACAAAATTGGAGGATGGAAGGAACAATTTCTCAATCAGGCGGGTAAAGTGATCCTCATTAAGGAAGTCTCGCAAGATGCCCCTGCTTATGCTATGTCCATTTTCCAATTTCCCAAGGGCTTTTGTAAAGACTTATCGGCCAAAATTGCTAATTTTTGATGGAATAAAAATAAATCGAGCAAGGGGATCCATTGGAAAGCTTGGGGGTTATTTCTAATCCTAAATGTCTTGGGGGTCTTGGGTTTAAGGATATCGAAAGACAAAATCAGGCCCTTCTAGCCAAGCAAGCCTGGAGGCTACTCACGAATCCAAACTCCATTTGGGCAAAAATCTTGAAAGGCCTCTATTTCCCTAATTGCACTTTTTGGGAGGTCCCTAGCAATAGGAAAGGTTCGTGGATTTGGAATAGCATTATGCATGGTAGGAAAATTCTCATGAATGAAGTTATTTGACAAGTGGGTAATAGGAAGGACATTAACATTTGGGGACCTAGATGGATTGGGAATTGTGCCCCGAGCCTATTTTCCAATCTCATTACACCAAAGTGGGTGACCTTATTTTTTATTTCCCTTTTTCTTGGAATATTGATCTCGTTGCGTCTCTTTTCCCCGAGAGTGTCGCAAAAGCTATTTTAAAGATTCCCCTTTTAGATGCTAATGATATTGATATTGCTATTTGGCCCCACTCCATTGACGACTCTTTAACTGTGGCTTCTGCCTACCAAGTCTCTAATATTCCCAATCCCCTTCCAAATAATCATGCCCAATCCTCTTTTATCCCCAACCGCATCAATGGAAGAAAATCTTAAATATTATAGCTCCCCCCAAAGTAAAAAATTCATTTGGAGATGCTGTCAGAACAGCTTAGCTATTAATTTCTCATTATGGAATAAAAATCTGAAATATAGCCCCATGTGTCCTATTTGCCACAAAAAAAAAGGAAACTATTGAACATATGCTTTTTTCATGTAAATGGACTTCCCTACTTTGGGAAAAATCTCCTCTACCCTCCAATGTGCTATTATGTTGCTCGAATAAAGTGGAACAATGGATGCTTAATGTTCTGGTATCTTTACCTAAGTGGTGTGGTATTAATGTGGATGTGAAGTCTTTATTTTCTTGTATTTGTTGGATGATATGGAAAACTAGGAATGATGTTATCTTTAACTCTTCTGATATTTTCTTATCCAGTATTATTTCTAAAGCTGTCTCTTTAGTTGCCAGCTACAGTAAGAGCTGCAAGGATGTTGTGCCCTTTACAAGGAAAACTCCTCTTCATCCTATTTGGATTTCTCGTGTTTGGAATCCCCCGCTCGCAAATTGGTTCAAGATTAATTGTGACGAATCTTATTTTACTGATTCTAATATTGGCTCATATGGTTTTATTTGTAGAGATTGTGTTGGCAGGTTAGTAGGTGGTCAAGCCTACTCTGAAGCTGTTGCCACCTTTGCCCTGGTTATGGAGGCTAAGGCAGTGGCTCTTGCTTTTAATTATATTGCTTCTAATCATTTGGTATCCTCATTGGTAACCTCTAATAAGAGAAGGCTACAAGAGGTTGTACCTGTTATTGTGGGTCCCGCCAAGGCAACAAGTACAATCTCTTGTTGCCTCGTCTTATTAGAGGGTACTAAATGAGGGTATATGTAGCATTACTCTTACATTAACTACCCTTTTTCATCTATGTGTAAAATCAACAAAATTGTAAAGAAAGCCAAAGAAATTACCAAAGCTAATTCTGCGCTTAGTCTGCTGCATATCCGTCGATCTGCCAATTTGGCGGCTGACTGGGTGGTGAAGATGGCATCTAGGTCTTTTTTTCCTCCCAACTTGGTCATTGCTCCTCCTCCTCCTTTATTGGACATTCTTCATCAAAACTACGTCCATGGCTCTGAACGTACGGGTATTGGTTGAGACCCCGTTGTGACTAAAAGTGTTGTTGGAAAATTTTCCTTTCATGTTTGTTTTGTTGCTTTTTCTTATTTGGTTTTGTCATTTCTTCCCTTGGTCTTTGTAAAGTGCTGGTGAGATAAAACACTTATTGTTTTTGGGTTTTCTTTTGTTTCGGTTTGTTCCCCTGTAAATATCTTGGTACTTGTTTTGTCCCTTAATGAAATCTTTGACTAGATGTTAAAAAAAAAATGATAAAAAAAACTATAACCCTTTCTCTCTCTCTCATCAACCACCAACCTAAACCCTTCTCTCCACACCTTGTCCAAAACCCCCTCTGCCCACATCCTCCCTCGCCTCCTATCCACCCCATCTTTTTTTGCTATGTTGAAACTAAACCGACACTGATCGATTTGGGTTTGAAGAAGTCGGCAACTAGTTTGGCACTAAGCTAATCTGAGTTGGTTTTAGCTATGGATTTGTGAAGGGAACCTGATGTTCGACTCCTCTATGGATTTCCAGCTATCACTAGAGTTGGTAGTGAGGCCTACGTCCTAAGCGGCGGTCTGCAGCAAATAGCATTGTGGTGAAAAACAACATTTACATCCTCATAACCTCTTCACCACTTCCCCAAAACAGTGAAACCCAAAAGCAAAATCCATCATTCGGTCTTAGCCAAATCTTTTGATGCCGACAGTGTTTTTTTGCCCGACGGAGGTTTTTGGCAAGTAGTTTTCGAACTTTTTGGGTGGTGTTGGCTATGATGAGAGGATCTGGTACTTGTGATGTGAGTAGAAGATTTTTTGGGTTTCCTTCAGGTGGTTTCCCACAACGGTTATAATTTTGTTTTCTTTTTTCTTTTTTCCTTCTTTTTATGTTTTGGTTTTTAAATTTGAGTAAGGGTATTTTTGTCCATTCACCCTTAAAAATTGCAACGGATTGTAAGTTAAGGAGATGTGTTTATCGTTTGTTTTTTTACGGGGTGATCCATAAATCCAAGATACTTGAGGGGGTTAGTGTGACACCCCTCTTATTAAAATAATGGGGGACCATCCCTCTACTAAAATAAAACAAGAATCTCATTGAGTCATTCTTAGCATCACTGTTTAATTCATTTAATTACAAACCACCAATTATTAAATTAAGTCGTGCGTCAATTTTAATCTTGTTTAACGTGACACAACAATATAATAATAAACCATAATTATCTAAATAACTTGAATTACAATCCACAATCACAAATATGTCAAAATTGTAAATTTATTGCATGTTAAACTGTTCCGATTAAATCATCGGAATAAATATCCAAACAATAATACTCAAAAGGAAGTGAACATAAACTGGAATAAACTGACTGTCTTAGGCAACATGTCTGAATAGGAAAAGATTCCTAAACTAGAATATAGAAATAGAAGCGACTAAACAAAACCTTGCAACATCCACAACTAGGAGTGTGCACAAACCCGAATAGACCGAACGGACCGAAAAAACCGAATCGAACAGAACACTCTTTTGCGGGTTTTTTTAAATTTGGTCTTAATTCGGTCTAAAAATATATAGGACTGCATAATTCGGTCCGATTTTGGTCTTAGAACGTAGAAATCGGGTTTGAACCCCGCTTTTGTTATATATATATATATATATATATATATATATATATATATATATATATATATATGTTTTTTTAACCTTAATAAATACTTACAAAACTCACGCACGCTACAATTATACACCCGCAACAACATTGAACCACAAGACCATAACATAACCCTAAGCCCCGAATTCTTATTTTCTCTTCTCTCACTCTATAAGCTACAGCGGCAAGCAATAACACTCATCTCGTCCTCCGGCTTTAACGGTTGTTGTATTGTGATATTTGTCACTCTGATCTTTATTTTCTGAAGAATGTGTGGGGCCTAACTTCTTATCCTCTTGTACCTAGGTAAGACCTTAACCTGCTAATTTTTATACTCACAAATCTCAGCATGCTATAAAGGCTAATGTGAAAGAAAGTAAAAAAGAAAAAATAAACCGAACCTTTTAGTTTGAGCATGAAACCGCCTGAACCTTTTAGTTTGGACGTCCACTGAGGGAGGGGGTATTTGCAAAAAATGAATCCCAGGGTTTGTCTCACTTTAGCCTGCTACAAATCTAGTGTCAAATACCAAGGCTCTTACCTTTATTGCACAAGACTCTTACTTTTATTTGTGAATATACCAATTTAAAATTTTCTTGAAATCCCAAAATCATGATTAACGGTTTTCTCTAAAAATATCAAAAGATAATTAATCGTTTTCTCTAAAAATTTAGATTGTTGTCTTATACAGACCCGAAATCGCGAGTGTAATGATAGAGGCAGGAGTAAGCAGTAGCCAAAAGGCATTTTTTTGTTAAAACTTGATTTTTAATGAGCTCGATTTTTGTATTATGCATGTTCTGTCTGTTGTTGATTTTTAGTCATCTTGTTTAAGGCATTTTGTGTCTGTAGCTCTCAATATGAAGACTAGAGGTATATAGCCATACTTGTCTATTATTTGTTTGTTTTAATTATTTGTTTTTTTGTTTTAATTAAAAAAAATGTTGCTTTTAATTAAAAAAAATGTGCTATTTTTTACGAGAATGGACCGAATAGGACCGAGACCGAATACGAATCGCTTGAAAACCGAATAGGATCGAGACTGACTATTTCGGTCCGGTCCGATCTTGGTCCATAATTTTCTAGGACAGATTAATGCAGTTCGATCCCAAAAATACCTCAAAATCGGATCGGACCGGACCGCGAACACCTCTATCCACAACTATCGCAACTCTGGTATCTGGGAATGATCACGCCTGGCGTACTTGTGGCTGGACACCTAAAAGGTCTTGAAAATATATTTTGACATGCGTCAGAGCCCAAAATCATTTGAAAATATTTTTGCTAGTAATTAAAATGCATAAATAAATGTATATCCATTTACTCATATTTAAATTGGTACCCCACTCTCTCATGAGACACTATTCACCCCTCATCTAAAGTGCGCACATAACGTATGCATTTTAATTACCAAGTTATGATACCCGCCTAACTATTTCCTAAGCATCCTTAAAGTTCTCACGCTATACCATTTTGCATAATTTATTTATTTAGCTTTCACTAATAACTATAATTCTCAATTATAATTTATTAACCATTTCCAATAACTTTCACAAGTTATTAACTTTCACATTTTAATTCAATATGCCCATATATATTTTTTGCATATATATATATATATATATATATATATATATATATATATATATATATATATATAGAGAGAGAGAGAGAGAGAGAGTGTGTCAAGCTTATGTGCACACTAAGTTTGCACATCATCTTTTTAAAATAGTAAAAAAATATTTTTCAATTGATTTATTTTTTGTAATATTTAAACATTTCAACGGACCCATGTAAAATAAATCGGCTCAAAAAAACTTTTTTTGCTATTTTTAAAAAATCGGTAAAACTTTCGCTGCTTTTAAGCACTTTAAAAGCTGTGAAAGTTTGACCAATTTTTTAAAAATAGCAAAAGACGTTTTTTTGAGCTGATTTTTTTACATGCGTCCATTAAATTTTTTAAATATCACATAAAAAAATCATCTCAAAAATATTTTTTTCAATACTTTAAAGAAATTTGTGTGCGCCAGCACTGTGCAAACTTAGTGTGCACAGGAGCCTGCCCCTCTCTCTCTCTCTCTCTCTCTCTATATATATATATATATATATATATATATACGTATTTTATTATCACATCATGCACATATATATATCACTCGTTGTATATGTTTAACCTCAATCCTTAGCAATAATAAATTTACCTGATGCGAGTCTCTAATGCTATCATAATCCAAGGAATACTCACATCATCTGGGCTACCATCGAGATCTCACACCAACGTACGATAAAAAATAAGCAACGATGTTGAAGGTGGTAAAAGTTCCCCAATTAGTGAGAAACAATCATACCCATAATTACCTCATTTCGGACTCAACCTTAACAGACCCGTGTGTGGAAATTATGAACTGTGAATAATATCAACCCTTCATTCTATAGCCAGGGAAGATCACTCAATCGTGCAACCTCCGATGATTTCTCTTAGAGGGGTCATTATATCTATATAGTTATATTTTTCACATCGATATAATATCTATACATACAATTTTCACACATGTATGTATTCAACAATAATTTATTTAATTATGCCTATCACAAATGGCATAAAAATGCACTATCACCCAATGCTCCATTCTAAACTTAATTAATTATTCTCTTAATTAATTCATTCATTTATTTTTCAATACCAATTATGGACACATGTTTACACCACTCAGTCTGAATCCCAATAACCTCATTTTCCATCACAATTATTCATATTCAACTATTTTCCACAAATATTTTAATTTCACATCCCCACTAAAGTCCCTTTTTAACCCAAGTTCCACATACTAACTTAATTGAATTTCCAAAAATATGAAATATCAACTTTGGGTTTTCTCCTCCCCTTAATTATTTAATTCGTCCCTAATTAAATAAAATAGGCCCAAATCTGAAAATTTTAGAATTCCGAACCAGTTTGATCTCAAAGAGAACTAGTTCTGGTTTCCTGAAATTCGAACCAGTTCGGTCTAATCGCGAATTGATTCGATTTTCTACTTAGTGAACCTCATACTTAGTTTTTCCTCAATTGAGTCCCAATGATCCTCAACCCAATATCACACACTACCTAATTCATAAAGAGTATAAGGGACATTTCGAATATGACTCTAACATCTTGTAATAAAATTAGTTCAAAACATTAATCATCATTTCATGGAATTCATAACTGGAGCAAACAATTTCATTTATTTAATAATTACATCACATATTCATCTTTATATCCCATTATCCATATCATCCTCAAATTTCAAAATTTTCAAAGATTTATAATTTATCATTCCCCAAATATAAATTATTTCTCAAAACATAAGTTATTTTACAAAATCCCATAGTTTTTATATGTGTGAAATCATCTCCAGAGTATCGTTTCCCAACTATGATATGACTAAAATTATATATACAATTTAAATAGTAAGATAATTACTTCACTTATGATTCATAGAGTCTGATTTGATTAAGATTTCACTTAATCCTTTATGAATCCCCCTTCACTTCTTCAATGCTAGAGTGTTCTTGCAAAGTTCTTCAATTCCTACTTTGGACTCTTGAATTTTCTTCACAATTCTTTTCATTTTGTCTCTAACTCTTAGTATAACTCTACTAACCTTTGGATTTGTGAAATGACTCTTCCTAAGGCGCTAAACCTTTCATTTTATAATTGATAATCCCGTTTTTGGCATTTAATATGCCTTTAAGGAGCCCAAAAGTCACCTAAATACGTCCCGATTAACTTAAAACGCACCCAAGCCCCGAGAACAACCCTCGGGTACTCAATTTTTACTACTTTGACCCATTCCGGATCAACCGTGCACTCAAAATCGTCACCCGAGTCACTTCAAAATATTTTTCCATCTTAACCTATTTTAATTTAATCACGTGTGTCCCAATTGAGATAAAATTAAATCTCGTCGCGCTCACTTATGACTTAATTCGATTTTATTTACTATAACACACTAGTAAATAAATAATAACATAAATTTTAATTCGTTTCACTCTAAATTAACATTTATTTAATTCTCATTATTTCGTAAATTAATTTATGTATCACCCGCATAATTTAAATATTCAATTTAAAACTATGGCGTGTTATAAACTTTCCCCCTTGAAAAGGAATTTCTTTCCCGAAATTCGGGTATACCCGAAATAAAGAGCTCTAGATACTTCTGACACCTATCCTCCCCCCTTTCCACGTCGACTCATCGGCATTGTGATGTCCCCACTAAACACGAACTAAGGGCATTACCCTAGAACGCAGCTTACGCTCACTGTGATCTAGAATAACAAACGGTATCTCCTTATACGAGATATCAGGCTGCAAGTCAATCTCCTCTAACGGAATAAGTCAATAAGCTATCTCACACCGCTTATATTTTTTCAGTGACGATACTTGAAATACATCATGAATCCTCTATATATACTCTGGTAAAGCTAGTCTATAAGCCACCATCCCTACCCTCTTAATTATAAGAAAAGGTTCCACATATCGAAGTGCAAGCTTCTCTTTCTTTCTAAATATCATAAACCCTTTTCATAGGAGACACCCGTAACCATACCTGGTCACCCACCTCCAACTTTACATGTCTCCTGTTAGCATCTACATAACTGTTTTTTCTATCATGAGTTATCCATATACAACCCCGAATCATCTCGATCTTAGCGAAAGTATCTTGGATCATTTTAGGTCGAAGGAGTTTATTGTCCCCCACCTCTAACAAACAAGTGGGCAAATGACAAGGTATACTATATAAAGACGCATAAGGCTCCATCCCGATAGTAAGCTAGTAGGAATTATTATAGGAAAATTCTACCAGTGGAAGGTACTCCTCCCAACTTCCTTTAAAATCAAGTATACACATTCTAATCATGTCTTCCAACATTTGATTCACACGCTCAGTCATCCCATCCATCTACGAATGATAGGTTGTACTCAATCGTAATTTCGTCCAAAGCCTCATGAAAACTCTGCCAAAAATACGACACAAATACTTTGTCCCTATCGGACACAATATTAATCGGTACCCCATGCAACCTTACAATCTCGACTATGAAAAGATGGGTGTACTGTGTCATCGTATAATCTATCTAAACCAAAAAAATGAGCCGCCTCGGCCAATCAATCCCCTATTACCCATATACAGTCGTGAATCCTCTGTGTAATCGGTATCCTTGTAATAAAATCCATCGATATGCTTTCCCATTTCCACACCAAAATTTTTAATGGATGTAACATTATGAATGGCTTCTGGTGGTCTAACTTTACTAGGTGACATGTGGCACACTGCGAGACAAACTCAGTGATATCTCGCTTCATACATGTTCACTAATACTGTCGACGCATATCATGATACATCTTATCTCCACGTGTATGTACCATAAATCTCAACCCATGGGAATATATCATAACGTCATGTTTCAAGTACCTGTCAACTGGGACCATGAGTTTCCCATTGAAGCGTAAACCTCCTTCACAACTGATTAAGTTGGATTATGCCCCTTCTGCCAAAAGCTATTTTACCGAAGCCCAATAAAACTGGTCTTCTGCATGTGCTTTCACAACCCGTAACACAATCTCAAGTGTTATTATTAACACCGCCATACAAGCCCTGGCAACTGAATCAGCCTAATAAAGCTCACCCAAATTAAACTTCCACATTGTCACCAACTCTAATGTACGTGTTTGGCTCAATGCATCTTGCACAACGTTAGCCTTACCTGGCTGATACTGAATGTCAAACTGATATTCTTTATTAAGCTCTTTTTACGTAAACAAATACTATAGTGATTTATGATTCGTGAATATATTGAGTTTCTCCCCTGGAGGTAATGCCTCCAAATTCTCAAGGAAAAAACATCTACAACCAACTCCAAGTCATGAGTGGGATAGTTTTCTCATGAGGATTAATCTTGCGATAAGCATATGCTATAGCCTGATCCTCCTGCTGCAAAACACCCCCAAATCCCTATAAGGGTGTGTTTGTATATACCAGATACTCTACTTAACTTCTAAGCAGTGCAAGTAAAGGTGCTGCAGTCAGCTTTCCTTTCAAGTTATCAAAATTCAACTAATAATCATCATCCTACACAAATGGTACCCCTTTACAAGTCAAATTTTTCAATGGACCCGTAATCTTCAAAAATCCCTTGATGAACCAACGATAAAATCCCGCCAATCCCAAGAAACTACAAACTTTTTTCGGTGTCATGGGTTGTTCCCACTCTCTCACTCTTTCTACCTGACATGGGTCCACTGTGATTTGTTTATCTATCACCACATGACCCAAAAAATGCGCCAAAAACTAAACTTCTTGAACTTGGTATAAAGTTGATGGTCCCTCAATGTCTGAAGAACCAAACGTAAGTGTTTGACATGTTCACTCTCAGTCCAATAATATACCATAATGTCGTCAATGAACACGACCACAAACTAGTCAAGGAAATCTTTGAACACTCTATTTATGAGATCCATGAATACTGTTGGAGCACTAGTCAACCCAAAAGGCATAACCCTAAATTCATACGACCCGTACCATGTCAGGAATGCAGTCTTAGGGACGTCTGCTCCCTAATATGCAACTGGTGGTATCCAGATCCCAAATCAATCTTTGAGAAGTGCGATACTCCTCAAAGCTGATTAAATAAGTCTTCGATTCGAGGTAGCGGAGATTTGTTCCTAATCGTCACCTTACTCAGCTCCCTGTAATCAATACCAAGATGAAAATATCCATCCTTATTCTTTACAAAAAGTACCGGAGTAACCCATGATGATGTACTCTGTCTAATAAAACCATACCCTAAGAGTAGTTAAATTTGTTCTCGTAACTCGTTCATTTCTAATGGAGCCATTCGGTATGATGCTCATGCAATCGGTCTCATTCCTGGTGAAGTCTATAACAAACTCAATCTCCTGACTCGACGGGAAACTCGATATCTCCTTAAATACATTCACAAATCCCCTCACTATTGGAATTGAGTTTAAATAAATAACTCTCTCCTACGAGGTCTCCCCCTTAATATAATAAAGATATGTGTTTAATCCTTCCTCCGTAAGAAGCATCGTAACCAAAAACATCCTTTGCCCTGGGATAGCTAATACAATGTCCTCCTAAACTAATCCACCATCACCTGATACTCTACTAACCAGTCCATGCCTAAGATAACATCATACCCAATAATATCTAACACAAGTAAGTCAGCTAATAAACTCAGTCTCCCGATGTCTATCCCCACCCTCTACATACGGAGTGAATAAGTACACCATTACCCAAGGGTGAGTCAACACAAATAATAATACTATCGGTTGTCTCTAGCAAGCCGATCATATGGGCAAATTTAGTAGTAATAAATGAAAGCAATGCTCTTATATCAAATAATACTTGACCCATATGCCCATAGATAGGAAACATACCCTCTACTTCACGTGGTGATTAGGGTGCCTGTGCATTACGGACATTATAAACATGCACATATTGCATCTGTCGCTGCTGTTATTGGGCTGCTACTACTTGTGATGTAGCTGCTACCTATGGCTCCTGCCCCTACTAGGGTCCTGCTATTGTTCCTAACGAAGCTGCGAGAACCCTTTCTTTATTTGCCCTACTTCCCCACACTAATAACAACGTCCAGCCATATTCCCTTAGCGCGGATCCATAGGAGGATGTCCTGATCGTTGGCCATGATGGCCTCGATCCTACTATCTGCCTCCATTATTCACATGACCCTATTAGACCCGAAGAGCATACTACTGTTGTTGTTGTGACAAACCTTGCTCTAAGAAATCCTTCTTCATGTGTCCCACCTTCCCCACAATGGTGTCAATTCCATGTAAAGTTCCCTTGCCACTGATCCCTAACTCATTGGACGCAATTTCATTTTTAGTGACCCTATCCTCCACATTTATGACAATTCATGTTGGTACTTCCCTATTTCTGGACCAGTTGGTCATGATGATGCGGCTTTAGTTGCTTGCCTTATTTGTATCCACTGCTATTAGTTCTAAAACTCCCAGAACTGAACCTCTTAGTAGGATCCCCCACCTAGAAATCCCATTTTTGATGACTACCATTCGGTTACTGTAGTGGTTTACTAATATTATTATATCCTTCCCCGACTTCTAGCGAGATTCCCTGGCTCTCTTATTCTCCTTCAGATGGAAGTGAATGTATTGGTAGTGTAATAATGCGGCAGTGAGAGCCCGTGAAACAATGCCATCCACTTTTGTGGCTCTTACCATCCCTTGTGGCATCTGAGGTTCCTATTGAGTCTTCCCAGCATTGGCTCCTCCCACGACTATAGCATGTCTTTCTCTCCTAGCTAGCATCTGAAAGCAGACCAAATTTTCATAAGATTTACATCAAATATACATAATAGCGGAAGAACATAAATCACAATATGACACAACAATCCTAAGAAGATGGCTATATATCAAAGAACGATAGGGTAGAAAACGTAATAAGTCTACATAAATCCTAAAGACTCTAGAACCTGATGCTCTATTACTAATGTGAAGCCCCGCTGATTAAAATAATAGGTAGCTAACCCTCTATTAAAAAAAACTGGAATCTCATTGACTCATTCTTAACATCATTGTCAAATTCAATTAATTACTAACCACCTATTTTTTAATTAAGTTGTGCGTCAATTTAAATCTTGTTTAACATGACACAATAATATAACAATCAACCACAATTATCTAAATAGCTTGAATTGCAATCTAAAATCACAAATATATCAAAATTGTAAATCTATTACATTCCAAACTGTTCGGATTCAATCATCGGAATAAATCCCCATACAATAATACTCAGAATGATGTAAACATAAACTGGAATACTTTGATTGTCTTAGGCAACATGCCTGAATAAGAGAAGAGTCCTAAACTAGAATATATAAATAAAAGCGACTAAACAATACTCTGCAACATCCACAATTGCCGAAGCTCCTATACCTGGGAATTATCACGCTTGGCGTCCCTATGGCTAGACAACTAAAAGGTTTTAAAAATATTTTTTGACACGGGTCAGAGCCCAAAACCATTTGAAAATATTTTTGCTAGTAATTAAAATGCATAAAGAAATGTATATATATTTACTCATATTTAAATTGGTACCACACTCTCTTATGAGACATTACTCACCCCTCATCTAAAGTGTGCACCTAACGTATGCATTTTAATTACCTAGTTATGCTACCCACCTAACTAGTTCCCAAGTGTCCTTAAATTCCATACGCTATTCCATCTTGCGTAATTTTTTTATTTAGCTTTCACTAATCATTATAAGTCTCAATTATAATTTATTAAACCAATTTCAATACTTTCACTAGTTATTAACTTTCATATTTTAATTCAATATGTCTGTATATATATGCGTATTTTACCACATTATGCATACACATATATCACTTGTTATATATGTATAACAACCATTCCTAACAATAATAAATTTACCGGATACGGGCCTCTAACGCTATCATAATCCAGGGAATACTCGCATCATCTTGTCTACCGTGTTGGGACCTCACACCGAACTACGATAGGAGACAAATAGAGACGTTGGAGGCAGTCATAAGTTACCCGATTACTAAGCAATAACCATTCCCATAATTACCTCCCCTTGGACTCAACCTTAACAGCCACGTACGTGTCGATTATGACCTCTGAATAATACTAACCCTGCATTCTCTAGCCAGGGAAGATCACTCACTCGCGCAACCTCCAATGATAGCCCATAGAGGGGTATGTCATTATATCCATATAGATATATCTTTCATACCGCTATAATATATATATATATATATATATATATATATATAAATACAATTTTCTCACAAATATATATTCAATAATAATTTATTTAATTATTCCTATCACTAGTGGTACAAAAATTCATTATCACCCAATGCTCCATTTTATACTCAATTAATTAATTCATTTATTTTTCAATGCCAATTTTGGACACATATCTACATCATTGATCCCGTATCCCAATTCCCGCATTTTCCCTAACAATTATTCCTATTCAACTATTTTCCTAAAAAGTTTGAATTTCTCATCCCCACTAAAGTCCTTTTTTAACCCAATGTCAACATACCAATTTAATTGAATTTTCAAAAATATAAAATATCAACTCTTCATTCCCTTAATTATTTAATTCGTCCCTAATTAAATAAAATAGCCCCAAATATGAAAATTCCAGAATTTCGAACCCGTTTGATATCAAGGCGAACTAGCTATGATTTCCATAAATCCGAACCAGTTCATTATAAACACGAACCTTTATATATCAGAAAAAATTCATGGCTTGGATTTTTAAATCACTTTTTCATCAACTTTTCAAGTAGAAGTCCTCTCGAAAATTACTTCCTTTCATCCACAAACATCAACGTCCAACTTAATCAAGGTTTTGTCACAAGTTTTGAAGGGTTAATTGGGTTTAATCAAGGTTGTTCGAGAACAACTCTTTGCTAATTTTTCGAGAGGAATCCAACAGTCTATTCAGATTTTTTTTATCTAAATCACAGGCATGAATACTCTATTCTATTGCTTTGGTATTATGCGTCTTAAGTGTTGCCCAAACTCTTAATCATGTATTTTTGATAAAATTAATTAGCAACTTAATTAGAGAAAGTGGACACTAATTTTGAGACTGTTTTTATGAAACTTTTGAATATGAATTAATCTTTGAAACCCTTGGATGCGTAGGTTAGATTATTATCTTTTTATGGTTTTGGGTGTAGGTTCACATGTAGAATTTTATAGGGGTTATTTATATGTTATTTGGGATGCGTACACACTTATAAAATTTATATGACTTATAAAAGAGAATGATTATGTCGTACTGAATATTTTTGCATGTTAACTAATTTAACATTATTGAAACGTAAATAATTATGTTGAAAGCGACGAGGGGGCTAATCATTGAATTAAATTAAATTGGGGTCTTTATGATTAAATTGTTATGTTGTTCATATGAATTGTTTAGTGTGTGATTTGTTTTAGTCACTTCTGACCATCGCGGGGACGAGTGGCTTTTGTGTAGTAAATTGATCACCTTCATTATAGGATGCCTACTAGGTATGTGACTAGTGGGTATGCCTTGGTTATGATTTATGCTTGCTAGGTATGGAACTAGTTAGTTTAGAATCATGTGGATTTTATATTCCGGGGTGGGGCTAGTTTTTATGCTTTATTATCGTTGCGCTGGCCTAGGCATGAGACTAGGAGAGGTCATTGTTAGAAATTCATCCTATACATAGGATAGGACGTATGTGTAAGCTTGGTACCCTTAGGATGCGACTAGGGGATATTTTGAGGATCTCACATCGATAATAAGGGTGGGGTAATTTTGATAAATGATAAATTTAAAAAATAAGAATTATTGTCTAAGATAAAAACGGGTATTAAAATTGGTGGCAACATAATGTATCAGGGACCGACAGTTTAAACAGATCAGTGGACAATTTATGTCGTGTCACGTGTGGAACCTTGTCATAGGGCAGGGTCAACAGTTTAAACGGTTAGAGGCCATTGATAAGGGGAAGTGTAAAACTTTGGTGGGAGACCATCTGTGGCGGGAGGACCACTATAATTATACGAATAATAAATTGAGGAGAATGATAAATTGGGTAATTTAATTAAATTGACAACTCGGGGCTTAATTATTTAAAATCATATTTGTGTGCTTTGCGAATAACAATTATTGAGGGTAGTTAGTGATTTGTGCTATCGCATTTAATTATATTCCGTTTAATTAAAATACTCTATTGTGATATTTATCTCATATAATGCTACTAGATGGGTTCACGGACTCTATTTGAGGGGAGTAGTGTGTATTCATGGTCGGGACTCTGACCTGGTGCGTTGACTAACCTTTTCAGGAATAAGCCTGGAGAAGCTGCATAGGATTAGTTGGAGACTTTCTTGGAGGTGAAGCTGGAGTTATTTACTTTATGCATATTAGTTTAGTTTAGTTTTGTTTCCTTCGTATTTACATTGAGACACAATTTATGATTTTGATTGGGCCATTTGGTTCCAAAGTTGTTATGTATTTTATTCATATATTTGTTTATGGAGTTAGTTAGAGATTATTCAGTTTTATATTATTGGAGATTGGAATATTATTTGAAGGCTATCTCATCTCACCGTTGGTTATTATATTTTGGGATTGATTGAATTATTAATCTTGTGGATTATTTTATTTATGTCTCATATCTGTCTTATGCTAAGAATGGTATTTTATTTACGCGCACCTGACTTAGTTTTTGGTGGCGGTCGACGCCAGAATTTAGCGGTGTGGGACATAAGGTTCCCGAATAAATCATCGGGAAAGAATCCAATACAATATATGCAACGAAATAAAAAGTCTGAAAACGTAAATCTGAATAAAAGGTCAACATGCCCAATAGTACTAGAATAGAGAACCTGATCTAGAATATCAATAATGAAACTGGATACTCAAGAATCCTATAAGCTTTCACATCAGCTGCAGCTACGTGTATCTGGAAAGAGTTAATCATCCTTGGTGTCCCTGTGTGTGGACACCTAAAAGTTTTGAAAATAGATTTGGAATGGGTCAAATCCCAAAACCTTTGAAAAATATTTAGCAAGTAATTAAGATGAAGTAAATAAATATGCGGTTAAACTTTTCATATTTAAGCCGATGTTGCACTCTTATAGATTACTCCTCACCTCTCAACTATTGTGCACACCTAGCCCCTACATCTTAACCCACCTAGTTACATAACCTTGCCTAACTAATCTTATTTGCATATCTCACGAGCACACTACCCTGCCTCAAGTATTGTCTAACTCTCATTTCTTAATTAGCTATATCTCTCATTAGATTATTAAACCATTACTCAATTTTTAACTTTTCACGTTCAATAATAATGTATTAAGACCGTATATAATTTATTGCACTACTATATATATTTATAAGATATGTCACGCCAGGACACTCTCTCCATATATATCACTCGTAATATATGCAACCGCATTTCCAAATTTCCTCCACATTCGGAAAGCGAGCTCATTAACATGCTATCGCGCTCCAGTAATGTCCACAAGATTCTGGGAAACTAGGTCGGACTCTCACCACCTGACCCAAAAATCACGAACAAATATTGGAGGTGGTCATAACCACACCATAATATTCCACGGTACTCCAACCCTACATTAGATAGGCGTGCATAACACCTATGACCCTGGGGAATGATACTACCTCTGCTGGAATTCGTCGGAGTGACCTCCCACAGTGCGCAACGTCCCTCGAAGCATAACGGCTATGAGAGGTATGCTTCATATAAATATCATACACATAAATATTATTCATATATATATATATATATATATATATATATATATATATATATATATATATATATATATATATATATATTGTCTCTATACCCGTATATATAAACTAAATCACAAAATCCGGCTAACCCGTGCCTATTACTCAAAGCACTAGCCTACAAATCCCAAGTCTATTTCACGACTCTTAATTAATTAAATTCTTAGTCTTTAATTAAATACCATAACATCACCCTGTTAAAATGTCCAGGCTAACCCAACCATCCCGTCGTATAATCATTCAAGTTTATGAAGTAACATCACTCCGATAAAACACCTAGACTTAACCCATCCAGCTTGTTCCTTTATTCCCGAATTTAACTCATCAATTCGATCTTTAAAATTTATCATGAATTTCGTCTCTAACAATTTCCAACTCGAATTGAATTACACTGTCACCCCAAGGCAATAAATCTCTTTATATCACTCCACTAAACTCTCTCTAACCTTTAGGGCTTATAAATTTCATTTCGAACTCCCCGGAATTTACCAAATAAACAAACCCCAAAATTCTCCAAAAACTATCTTCCATCAATCTATCGATAATCCCAAACTACTAAAGTTATGGTTCCAATAATTTATTTCAAGTTTTACACCTAAACTAACAAGATTGCCATTTTCTAAGCAACTGAATCAAATCGTAAATTTTCTGGCAGATTAAACACCGCATAGTAAAATTATTATTTCTCCCTGTATAGAAATCCAAATGACCATATTCAAATATCATTAGAAAGCCAAGACATAGAGCTTTCTAAAAATCTAGCACGCAATCTAATTCTAAGTACAATTAAAATGGCGTAAGTTTAAAGTAAAGTAAAAAATTCTGACAGATTGATATACTGGCAGATTAAACACCCTGTAGTAAAATCGCGATTTCTCCCTCTATAGAACTCCAAAAGAACTCATGCAAAGAACATTGGAAAGCCAAGACCTATACCTTTCAAGAAATCTATGACATGCAATATGAGTCTAAGTAAAATTAAAATAGCATAAGTTTAAAGTAACGTCCAAAATTATGGCAGATTGTCATCTTATATTCATCAATTAAATCCTAAATTCTTCAAGATTCGTGTTCTTCAACTAAGAACCCAATAAGATTCCATCTTTAAGTGTCTTAAAAATCAAGTTTGGAAATATAATCTAATTCCATTAATCATAAATGGTTTTACGTCATCGATTGATCATCTAAACTGCCCATGATATCAATTTCATAAAAAAAACATTTGCATGTGAGAACCCTTCTCAAAATTTCTTTTGTTCTACACCTACCATGATATGAAAATGAATACACCTCAATTTGATTTAAAGTAAGTTAATTACTTGCCTTGGATTATTCGTAGGGTCTGATCTCTGTCTTATGTGTGTTGATTTGAATGTTAGAATCCTTGAATCTCTCTCTTGGGGGAAGGGGATGGGGATAAGAATTCCACACCCTCATATGACATCTTAATGATAATTCCAAAGTTGTAGAAGTAGACATGAACTACAATAAGTTCAAAAAATCTCCTTGCACTGGAAACGATCGACCGATGTCGAGCATCAAGTGAGGTTTTATGCTTGTTTTTCAGTGTCATCTAGATGACATTGTATTGGTTCACTGGAATCGGTGGCCATTATAAGAAATATGTTTCCTTATCATTGGGCATCACGTGAGATTTTTTGCCTACTTTTCGGTGCCACCCGACCAAACTTTCCTTGGTTCTAGGCATGACCTGACTGATTTTGCCTACATTTGGGACTCACCTAGATGTGCATTCTAATATATTGACCGACTTTTTGGGTCGTTTGGTCATCGGCTTTGAGGCATTTCATTGGTGATAGGCATCACGTGGAAGATGCTTCCTTATGATGTCGGGTCTTTTGTCGGTGGGACCCTGCATCTTGGGTTGGGCATCAGCCACATGGTGCTTCAGAGGTTGGCGCCTCTATTTCTTTTAACTAGGTTGCGTTTCCATGATACCCCATGGGGTGAAAACTTACATGGGTGTTCAAGCAATATTTGGGCAACATGTACATTGTGTGCTGGAAATGGTCGATCGATGTGCCATGCCGACCAACGATAGGTATGTTTTTAGCGACCTATTATATCTGACATTTCTATGGATCTATGATCATTATGGATATTGTCTAGGTATTTCACATCGTTTGAATGACTTTCAGGCAACATTTTGGCAGCAGTTCCGTTGTGTAATGGAAATGGTTGATCGACGTGACGTGTCATTCGATCGCTGATCGAGCAGCTTTTGGCGACACCTTGATTGGCCATTTATAGGGACCTCGGTTCTTTCCAGACATGCCTTGGTGTTGGGCATCATTTGAATGACTTTCAGGAACCATTTTCCATTGTACGCTGGAAATGGTCGATCGATGATCGGGCAGCTTTTGCTAACACTTTTTTTAAGAATTTTTTTGGGTCATCGGGGATTAGTGGACATGTTTTAGGGTGTTTATTGTATAATAAAAGCATCGATAATGATCGTCTATCATGCTAAAAAATTTGAACCTCTGGTTCTCTGGACTCACCCCCCTCATATAACAACTTAACGTAATTTGTAAAGTTGTAGCAGTAGACATCAACTGTAATAAGATGTAAACTCGGGTTTTCCTGGTGCCAAAGTTTCATAACATACATGGGAAGTCATAATATGTTACTAGGAAGGTCTGGATCCTGCCTAAGCATTTGGAAAAATATTGAAAAAATGAGTCGATCGATTGATTTCTACGTTGGCTAACTCAAGGTTCCTTACCGAGCGCTACCTAATTATGATCGAGTTTTCTCGTGCACACGAGGTTCTCTACTGGGAGCATGATCAAATTTTCCTGTGCGCATGAGGTTCTCTTCCTGGAGCGCTTCCAGTTTTCTCGTGCGCGTGAGGTTCCTTCCTTAATCGAGTTTCCTTGTTAGGGGTCGGTCGATTAATCGACTGTCACTTTGTGCACACGAGGTTCTCTACTGGGAGCATGATCAAATTTTCTCGTGCGCGTGAGTTTCTCTTCCTGGAGCGCTTCGAGTTTTCTCGTGTGCGTGAGGTTCCTTCCTTGATCGAGTTTCCTTGTTAGGGGTCGGTCGGTCGATCGATCGATTGTCACTTTGGCTGGCCGACATTGCCTTGTTTCTTTTCGTGTGTCGATTAACTTTGCCTTTTTTTGGGCAACACCTGGACAACATTGACTTAGTTCTATACATCACAATACGTACTTTTTGGGTATTTGGATATCACCTTGACGACTTTGCCTTGTTTCTAGGCATCACCTGAACAATATTGCCTTGGTGCTAAGGATCACCCGACCGACCTTTCCTTATTTCTAGTCATCACCTGAACAACATTTCTGTAATACCCCGTATTTTTATGACTTTTAATTTTGGGAATTTATTAAATTTAATCAGAGATATTAATATAATATTAATTCGGAAAATAATTTAAATACTTACTAACGTGACGAGAGTTAGTTATTATTTGAATTTTGTTGTAAGTTACTTTATGAGTAAAGTAAGATATGTAATTATAATTAGTAAAATTATCACGGGAATCTAATTTGATAATTTTGGAAATTTATAGGGACGAGCTTGTGTGTCGGGATTAAATTCGAACTATTAAAAGTGAATAAATTATAAGTCACCCATATGGTCATTTTGAGTGTGTCAATGTGTCCGAAAGGGTCGAGATAGTCAAAATAATGTACCCGGGGGTTTAGTTTGGGTCTTGGGGCATTTTTAGGCCTAATTAACATCCCGGGAGGGCATTTTGGACATTTTACATTTTTGAGCCTGAAAACCCACGAAAATTCTAAGAGTTTATCAGATGGTAGGACTCATATTCTAGGGTTATAACAAACATAAACCAAAAATGGCCATTCGAGAGGAAGAGGAGAAGCTTTCCAAGGAGTTTTAGGCCAAGAACTCCATCGTTTGCACCGCCGTCGTCGCCAAACGTTAGATCGCGCAACGAGGAACACCACCACACCAATATCTCCACAAAATCTGAACCTAAAATTCCCAGGCAAGTATCTATCTTGCTCTATTTATGTTAATGTTTCATTAATATTAGTCTAGGATTGATTGGGACTAGTTTTTGTAAAAGAAAAACCTATTTTGGAGACTTGGATTTGCATGATGTATAGGTTAGATATGTATTCTGGAAACCAAACTCACATGTAGAGGTTGAACCACGAAATTACAGTAAATTAAGAGTATGAAATCTGGTAAAAGAATGGGAAGAAACTAAACAAAGAAAGTATTAGGGTTCTTGATATTTCTATGGATTATGCCCCCATTTAATTCGTTTTTCATGATGAAAATCCGCATGCCTGACGTAGAATATCACTTATTTGAGGATATAACACTTGTAGTATAAATTATTGGGAGTTTGGTAATCAAATATATTGGTTTGGAAGAAGAAATCCGTAGCTGGAAATTCTGCAGATTTACCATACCTGCTTGATTGATCGATCGAACCCAGATCATCGATCGATCGATCGAACACCTGCCATAGATCGATCGACCCCTCCTGGCAGACTTATATTTTCCTTTTTGAATGATTAATTTCAATTTAAGCGAATAGTAATCTTTGGTCATTTCTATTAAAATATTTTGGTATATAAAGAAGACCAGTAGGACTTTAGAAATATATGAAACCATTAATGTAAGACGAGATTAACATTTCACTGGGTTGTTTTACATATAAGGGACAATGGGAACATGTGTTAAAGGGTAAGACTCGTAAAGAAGTTTCGTTGTAAAATAAATAAGTACCTACTGAAATTATACTTGGGGAGATAGGAATTCACGAGTGTTACGTAGTAAGTCGAAATAATTTCATAATTAAGAATTAGAGACAAACTGTTATACGTGATAAGCTGGTAATGTGTAATAGGGATAAATATCATAATTATGGGTCGTGAGAGTGTACCTAAATTTGATATGGGAATAGTAGTATACATATATGACTGTGTTTATGCATATACTATATACGTGTAAAAATCATGCCCGCGCTACTTGCTATCCCTGAGGTTACCGCACTGGGACAGTCTTATCTCGATGGGACCTTTATGGGGGATATTGACTCGTAACCAAGAACATAGGAATCCTTGGTACAGTCTATCGGATCAATAGTGAGACGGTCTTAAGAGACATGAGGGTATGTGCTGACCTCTTAGTGACTTGGATCTATGCTTGGCCTCAATTTGTATGTGTTTTGTGCTAATACAGTTCGAGAGTGATTCCGAACTAGTATTTCCCCTTAGTACGAGTAATATGGGGACTGGATAGTAGAGTATGCCCGCACCATAAAATTATGTGGGGTGCCGTAGAATATATATATTATATGAGTATTTGATATATATATTTAAACCTGGAATTTGGGAACTATCTACTGTGACTATGGTAAGTAAGAAATGAATAATTATTTCAAATTGGGATTTAGTGTTTGAAAAGTATGATTACGTCACTGTGAAACTTTATAATCAAATAAGGTTTATGTGAGAACCTTATTTTTAAATAAAATTAACTTTCTCAACATTAGAAATTATCGGCATGAAATCTAATGAGAAATTTAAGATAAGTTAAACTGTTTGGAGTATTAGTGTGATAGGTGTGCACATTAGAAGAGAGGTGAGAATTACTCAAGGGAGTGTCGCACTAATATGATTATTGCATTAGCCGGTAAGCATTTTAAATACTTGCTAAACAGAATTTTAAACTGTTTTACAATCAGGCTCTGACCCGTTTCCTATTTTCTCTTCTCTATTGTATATATATGTATATATTACAGGTGCCCAGCCACAGGGGCGTCTTGCATAGGGTCCTTTGGATGGAACGTGCTGCATCTTAGGTGGGAGTTGCAGGCCTCTTATTTAGACGACCTCATTATTGATTCCAATTCTCGTTCTATTTTATCCAGTTGGGAATGTGTAGCCCTTTTCCATTATTCAGTTATTTTTATCAGAGATTGTTATTTGTTTAGTTCCAGTATTTACATTTTGGAATGGTTATTGTCAGGATGTTTTTTTCCTTTAAGTTTTAATGTTGGACTTATTTAGTTGAATGTTTAAATTGCTTGGATTATATTTTCCAGTCAGATTGTTGTGTGATTTTTAAAACATGGATTATGTAAGGTTTTTAATATTGGTTTTAAATTAAATTCAGAGATTTAAATTTAAAAAAAATGGTTTTGTCACTTAGCTTAATTATTTAGGGTGTTTAATTGGAAGAGTTATTTCTGCGACAGTGATGCTAAGAATGAACCAACCGCTCACCTTGGTTATAATTTAATAAAGGACTGATCACCCGATATTTAATTAGGCGGGGTGTCCCAGGCGGTATCAGAGCATCAGGTTCTAGTGTCCTTTAGGATCTGTACGGCTTATTTCGCTTTCAACTTAACGTTCTTGTTATAGAGCCCTATTTTAGGATTGTTGTATTCTTGCTTTTACGATTACGTCTTCATCTATTTGATATTTGATAATAACTGTAGACTAATAAATTTGTTTACGTCTCAAATGCCTCCGAGACGCGCACCTAAGGATAGGCGTGCCCAAGCCGAGCAGCTAGTAGCTCCGGCTCAGGGAACGATGAACGCAACCGAAGTAGCCGCTATCGTTGCTCAGGCGGCAAATGCCGCGCTAGCAGTAGTGCATCAGGCTCCACCCTAGGTATAGGCAGTGGCGCCAGTACTGGCACAACTTCCATCTGCATGGGAGCGAGTTAGGGATTCCTTCCAAAAGGCGCATCCTCCAGAGTTTACGGGTGGTTCGGATATTATTGTAGCCAGCCAATGGAAGAAAGATATCCAGAGCCATCTGCGCATGTACGAATGCACGAACGTGCAGAAACAGCTGTTGGCTTCCTTTAAGCTAGTGGGGGCCGCTTTGCATTGGTGGGAATCCACTACCACCTTGGAGGAGAGGGATGTTATCACTATTCAATCATTTTGGACGTGGTTTGACAACAAATACTTCCCATCCATCGTGCAGACTGAGATGAGGAGGAAGTTACTGAATTTAAAACAGGAGAATTCGACTATTGCCGAGTATGAAGAGGAGTTCACTAGACTTCTCACTATAGTGCTAGATGAGGCACCCACTGAGGGGAAGAAGATACTGTTGTTTGTAGACGGGTTGGCTTGGAGGATCTGTCAGCATCTCATAGGTAATTTGTCACTGAGTACCTACATGGACGTACTTAATGCTGCTCTACTATATTGTCAGGATCACCGCTTCCATCTGCAGGGAAGAAAGCGAGCAGGAGAATCCAGCTAGCAGGGCAGGACGGGGGGTAGTGGTGCTAGTGGGGCACCAACATCTCAGGAGCAGACTCGTTAGCATGAGCAGAGTTCCCATCAGGGGGACCCTGCCAAGAGATTCCGATCAGGTGACTCCAGGAAGGGATTTGGGGGATTTATGCAGGGCCAGCAGGGTCAACATCGTCAGTCGTAGGGTCAGCAGCAGGGCCATCAGGGCCAACAGCATTTTTAGCAGGGCCAATGGCGGGGTGGTAACGGCCAGCAGGGCCGTAATCAGTAAGGACAGAGGGGAGGAAATTTCAGGGGCTAATGCTTCGGGTGTGGTAAGAATGGCCACAGGCGCCAGGATTGCCCAGAGGGTGATAGGGCCCCACAGCAGCAGGGTGCCCGTAATGAGCCACATAGGCCACTTTTTCCAGCCTCCCTCCCAACAGCAGCTCAAGTACCATCCCTACCAGCCATTCCAGTCGCTTCAGTGCAGCAGGGACAGTTACAGTACGGACGTGTCTATAACGTCCACCAGTTAGCAGCTCCACAGGCACCACCCGCGATTGAGGGTACGTTTCCTATCCATGGTACTATGGGTCGGGTTTTATTTGATACTAGGGCGACACACTGTTTTATAACTATTCATTTTGCGAAGGCCTTAGGGTTATTAGTCACAGCAGAGAGCACTGTAACATGCGTAGACTCACCACTGGGAAATGGATCATTAATTTTCTATATATGTCGGGGTGTAGGAGTAGAGATTGCTAGCTTGATCTTACCAGCAAACATGTTAGTCTTAGATATGCATGAGCACGACATTATTATTGGTATGGATTGGCTTGCAGCATACAGAGCCATGATAGATTATTTCGGTGGGAGTATTGTCTTTGCAATTCCAGGGCAAGAGATGTTTGTAGTGGCGATGCCTCGCCCAGAGGGAGGCTCTATCGCTCATTTGTATTACATAGAGGAGGATACCTCTAAGGGGGTCATAATTCCCTTAGACTCGATCCCAGTTATTCGTGAGTATTCTAATGTATTTCAGGAGATACCAGGCGTACCCCCCAGTCGAGAGATAGATTTTGTTATATATTTATTACCGGATACTCGACTGATAGCACGCGCTCCATACTGTATGGCTCCGGTAAAAATGTGGGAGTTAAGATATCAGATAGAGAAACTGTTAGGTCAGGGCTTCATTCGTAGGAGTATCTCACCTTGGGGCGCTCCACTGCTGTTTGTGAAAAAGAGAGATGGTTCACTGAGACTATGTGTGGACTATCGGGAGCTGAACAAGGTCACGATACAGAACAAATATCCATTGCCTCGAATCGATGATCTGTTCGACCAGCTGAGGGGAGCAACTTTCTTTTCGAAGATAGATTTGAGGTCAGGATACCATCAGCTATGTATTAGGGAGCGGGATGTTTCAAAGACTGCTTTCTTGACGAGATATGGCTCCTACGAGTTTAGAGTGATGCTATTTGGACTCACAAATGCCCCAGCCGTATTCATGGACTTGATGAACCGAGTGTTCAGAGAATTCTTGGATTAGTTTGTCATCGTCTTCATAGATGACATCCTGATATATTCACATACTGAGGAAGATCATGCTGAGCACTTAAGGCAGGTTCTTCAGACTCTACGAGAGCATCAGCTGTATGTTAAGTACGAGAAGTGCAGATTCTGGCTACGGGAAGTGCAATCCTTGGGACATGTTGTTTCTGAAATGGGGATAGTAGTGGACCCGAGTAAAGTGTCAGCGATGAGGGAGTGGGGACAGCCCATGACACCGACAGAAGTGCGTAGTTTCTTGGTGTTAGTCGGGTACTACAGGATATTCATTGAGGGTTCTCCAAGATAGAGGGTCCATTGAAGAACCTAGCTCGCAAGGGGGTACCATATGTCTGGGACGATACTTGTCAATTGGCTTTCGATGAGCTGAAAGACAAGCTGACTTCGACACCAGTCCTTGCTTTACCCAAGCCGGGCATGGAATATCTGGTTTACACCGACGCCTCCTTACGGGGACTTAGAGGAGTACTTCAGCAGGAAGAGAAGGCTATAGCTTTTGTCTCTCGTAAGATTAAGACGTACGAGAAGAACTACCCCACACACGACCTAGAGTTAGCAGGGATCGTCTTTGCATTGAGGATATGGAGACATTACTTATTTGGGGAGAAATTCCGTTTGTTCACAGACCACAAGTCACTACAATATCTGTTCACTCAGCGAGAGCTGAATATGCGTTAGCGCAGGTGGTTAGAGTTTGTGAAAGACTATCAGTTTGACATACAGTACCATCCGGGGAAGGCTAACGTAGTTACTGATGCATTGAGCCATAGGTCGGTTGACGATGTAGCGGACATTTGGAAAGCAAAGTGGAAAGAGTTAGGTCACCAGGACGCGGTAGCCCGTTCCTTCATATCTTTCATGATAATGACACCCGAGATTATTACGAGGGTAATACAGGCATAGACAGCAGACCCATTTTTCCAGGAGCAGAGTGTACGACTTTTAGCTGAGGGTGTTGAGTCCTATTCTGTTAGTTCCGATGGGGGTTTGAGGTTTAATGGGATATTGGTGGTTCCCGAAGGAGTAGACTTACGTCATGCAGTAATGACCCAGTCTCACGGGTCCCGATTTGTAGTGCATCCTGGGGGAGATAAGATGTACCAGGATATGAGGCGATAATACTGGTGGAGTGGGATGAAAAAGGACATTATTGAGTTCGTGTCCAAATGTTCTACTTGCCAGCTGTTAAACGTGGACCACCAGAAACCGTCGGGGTTGCTTCAGCCGTTGGAAATACCTGCGTGGAAATGGGAGAGTATTTGCATAGATTTTATTACTGGTTTGCCTACATCACAGCGGGGCCACGACTCCATTTGGGTGATTATGGACCGTTTGACCAAGGTGGCTCATTTTTTTCCAGTGCGGACAAACTATACCACGGGTCAGTATGCTCAGTTGTTCATTGATGAGGTTGTTAGATTACGTGGGGTGCCCCTGGATATTGTGTCAGATAGAGACAAAATTTTCGTGTCGTGTTTCTGGGAGAGTTTTCAGGAGACCAGGGGTACCGAGTTGAGGTTGAGTTCAGCTTATCACCCACAGACAGATGGACAGACAGAGCGTACCAATCAGATGTTGGAGGATATGCTACGCACGTGTGTCCTTGATTTTGGGGGAGGTTGGGAGCCACATCTTCCACTCGTAGAGTTTTCTTATAATAACTCTTATCAGTTCACGATTGGCATGGCTCCATTTGAGGCATTGTATAGCAGGCCTTATCGTTCCCCAACTTGTTGGCTAGAGGTGGGGGATAACAAGTTGCTCAGACCAGAGATGATTCAGGAAACCTCCGCTAGGATTGAAATTATCAGGAGTGGCATTCGGGTAACCGAGGACAGGTAGAAAAGCTACGCCGATGCAAAACGGTTCTTCCAAGAATTTATTGTGGGGGACCAAGTATTGCTACGTGTATCTCCTATGAAAGGAGTGATGACGTTCGGGAAGAAAGGGAAATTCGCCCCGAGGTACGTAGGACCACTTCCCATTATCGATAGGATTGGGCCGGTAGCATACAGATTGGGACAGCCAGAGTACTTACACCGCATTCACGATGTATTCCACATCTCGTCGTTGAGACGATACCTTCGGGATGACATGGCCCACACCCATATCGCGATTGAGGAGATTGACTTACAACCCGACATCTCTTATGAGGAGAGACCAGTGGCTATCCTAGACCATAGTGAAAGGAGATGAGGTTAATGATAGTCCCACTTGTCCGGGTTCAGTGGGAGCATCATAATGTGGAGGAATCCACTTGGGAGCGTGAGGTAGACATGCGTGAGAAGTACCCAGAGCTATTCTTGCCAGGTACTACTTATTTTTTTTCGAATTTCTGGATGAAATTCCGTTATTAGGGGGGAAGTATGTAATACCCCCAATTTTTATGACTTTTAATTTTGGGCATTTATTAAATTTAATTAGAGATATTAATTAAATATTAATTCGAAAAATCATTTAAATACTTACTAGCGTGACGAGAGTTAGTAATTATTGAAATTTTGTTGTAAGTTACTTTATGAGTAAAGTAAGAGATTTAATTATAATTAGTAAAATTCTCACGGGAATCTAATTTGATAATTTTGGAAATTTATTGGGGCGCGCTTGTGTCGTGTCGGGATTAAATTCAAACTATTAAAAGTGAAGAAATTATAAGTCATCCGTATGGTCATTTTGAGTGCGTCAATGTGTCCGAAAGGTTCGAGATAGTCAAAATAATGTACCTGGGGGTTTAGTTTGGGTCTCGGGGCGTTTTTAGGCCTAATTAACATCCCGGGAGGGTGTTTTGGACATTTTACATTTTTGGGCATGAAAACCCACGAAAATTCTAAGAGTATATCAGATGGTAGGAGTCATCTTCTAGGGTTAGAACAAACATAAATCAAAGACGGCCATTGGAGTGGAAGAGGATAAGCTTTCCAAGGAGTTCTCGGCCAAGAACTCCACCGCTTGCACCGCCGTCGCCGCCAAACGTTAGATCGCGCAACGAGGAACACCACCACACCAATCTCTCCACAAAATCTGAACCTAAAATTCCCAGGCAAGTATCTATCTTGCTCTATTTCTGTTAATGCATCATTAATATTAGTCTAGGATTGATTGGGACTAGTTTTTGTGAAAGTAAAACCTATTTTGGAGACTTGGATTTGCATGATGTATAGGTTAGAGATGTATTCTGGAAACCAAACTCACATGTAGAGGTTGAACCAAGAAATTACAGTAAATTAAGAGTATGAAATCTGGTAAAAGAATGGGAAGAAACTAAACAAAGAAAGTATTAGGGTTCTTGATATTTCTATGGATTATGCCCCATTTAATTCGTTTTTCGTGATGAAAATCCGCATACCTGACGTAGAATATCACTTATTTGAGGATATAACACTTGTAGTATAAATTATTGGGAGTTTGGTAATCAAATATATTGGTTTGGATGAGTTTGGAAGAAGAAACCCGTAACTGAAAATTCTGCAGATTTTCCATACCTGCTTGATTGATCGATCGAACCCAGATCATCGATCGATCGATGGATCGATCGATCGAACACCTTCCATAGATCGATCGACCCCTCATGGCAGACTTATATTTTTCTTTTTGAATGATTAATTTCAATTTAAGCGAAGAGTAATCTTTGGTTATTTATATTAAAACATTTTGGGATATAAAGAAGACCAGTAGGACTTTAGAAATATATGGAACCATTAATGTAAGACGAGATTAACATTTCACGGGGGTGTTTTTCATATAATGGACAATGGGAACATGTGTTAAAGGGTGAGACTCGTAAAGAAGTTTCGTTGTAAAATAAATAAGTACCTACTGAAATTACACTTAGGGAGATAGGAATTCACGAGTGTTACGTAGTAAGTCGGAATAATTTCATAATTAAGAATTAGAGGCAAACCGTTATACGTGATAACCTGGTAATGTGTAATAGGGATAAATATCATAATTATGGGTCGTGAGAGTGTACCTAAATTTGATATGGGAATAGTAATATACATATATGACTGTGTTTATGCGTATACTATATACGTTGTGAAAATCATGCCCACGCTACTTGCTATCCTTGATGTTACCGCACTAGACAGTCTTATCTCGATGGGACCTTTATGGGGGATATTGATCCGTACCCTAGAACATAGGAATCCTTGGTATAGGCTATCGGATCGATAGACAGACGGTCCTAAGAGACGTGAGGGTATGTGCTGACCTCTTAGTGACTTGAATTTATGCTTCGCCTCAATTTGTATGTGTTTTGTGCTAATACAGTTCGAGAGTGATTCCGAACTATTATTTCCCCTTAGTATGAGTGATATGGGGACTGGATAGTAGAGTATGCCCGCACCATAAATTTATGTGGGGTGTCGTAGAATATATATATTATATGAGTATTTGATATATATATTTAAACCTGGAATTTGGGAACTATCTATTGTGACTATGGTAAGTAAGAAATGAATAATTATTTCAACTTGGGATTTAGTGTTTGAAAAGTATGATTACGTCACTGGGAAACTTTATAATCAAATGAGGGTTATGTGAGAACCTTGCTTTTAAATAAAATTAACTTTCTCAACATTAGAAATTGTCGGCATGTAATCTTAAGAGAAATTTAAGATAAGTTAAACTATTTGGAGTATTAGTGCGATAGGTGTTCACATTAGAAGAGAGGTGATAATTACTCAAGGGAGTGTCTCACTAATATGATTGTTGCATTAGCCGGTAAGCATTTTAAATACTTGCTAAACTGAATTTTAAACTGTTTTATAATTGGGCTCTGACCCGTTTCCTATTTTCTCTTCTCTCTTGTATATATATGTATATATTACAGGTGCCCATCCATGAGTGGGTCTTGCATAGGGTCCTTTGGATGGAACGTGCTGCAGCTTAGGTGGAAGTTGCAGGCCTCTTGTTTAGACAACCTCATTATTGATTCCACTTCTCGTTCTATTTTATCCAATTGGGCATGTGTAACCCTTTTCCATTTTTCAGTTGTTTTTATCAGAGATTGTTATTTGTTTAGTTCCAGTATTTACATTTTGGAATGGTTATTGTCAGGATGTTTTTTTCCTTTAAGTTTTAATGTTGGACTTATTTAGTTGAATGTTTAAATTTCTTGGATTATATTTTCCAGTCAGATTGTTGTGTTTTTTTAAAACATGGATTATGTAAAGTTTTTAATATTAGTTTTAAGTTAAATTTGGAAATTTAAATTTTAAAAAAAATGGTTTTTTCACTTAGCTTAATTATTTAGGGTGTTTAATTGGAAAAGTTATTTCTGCGACAGTGATGCTAAGAATGAGTCAACCGTTCACCTTGGTTATAATTTAATAAAGGACTGATCACCCGGTATTTAATTAGGCGGGGTGTCACAATTTCCTTGGTGCTAAGGATCACCCGACCGACCTTTTCTTATTTTTAGTGATCACTCGAATGACATTACCTTATTTCTAGGCCTCACCTTGCTGACATTGACTTGTTTCTAGTCATAACCCCATCGGCTTTGCCTTGTTTTTAAGCATCACCTAAATGACATTGCCTTGTTTCTAGGGTTCACTCGACTGACCTTGCCTCGTTTCTAGCCATTACCCAAATGACTTTACCTTGTTTCTAGGCATCACGTGGGAGACATTGACTTGTTTCTAAGCATCGCTGGACCAGCCTTGCCTTGTTTCTAGGCATCACTTTGCCAATTTTGCATTGGTATCTAGGATTTACCCAAATGACATTGCCTAAATTTTGGGCATCACCTTTCCAATATTGCTTAAATTTTAGGCATCACCCGAACAACGCTGCCTTGGTGCCATGCATCACCCTACCTACTTTTCCTATGTGTTATGTCGACTTTGCCTTGTTTCTAAGCATCGGCATAATGACATTACATATGTGCTACACATCACTTTTCCGACAATGCCTTGATTGTAGGCATCACTCAAATGACTTTTCCTTGTATTTAGGCATCACCCAGATGACATTGCCTATGTACTAAGCATCATCCGACTGATATTTGCCTATTTTGGGGATTCACCTGACCGACATTGTCTTATTACTAGGCATCACCTGGTGGACTTCGGGTTGGTGCAAGGGGACTCATATTCTAACGCTGCATTGCTTGTGTGACTTGGTGTTTTTCCAGTAAGCTATTGATGTCGACATCCCCTTAGCTAAATGCGTCACTGATGTCGACTTAAATTGGTGTTTTATGGAAGCCAACATGTAAACCATCTATCAACATTGTGCACACATATGTTATTGCCTTAACTTGGATAGATCAAACTCTTTATAAGGAGCTAAGTTCGCAATTCTCAGTCTTAGGTAACCATTTCACTTGGTATTGTTACCCACTCCTTAGCGTTTGTCAACCCTTCAAGCATTTCCAGCACGATGTGAGCTCTCAAACCTTAAGTTTTTTTAAGATATGTGTTGGTTTTTTGGTGAGGGAGGAATAAATCGGAGCGACATAGGGTTGAATCTCAGTTCATCGTGGCAACAAGGCCACCTTGCCACTTACAATACCCTATTGCGTATTTAAGTCATCAGCAAAGGATTTTATCCACCACTCGATGGGGATGGTAATTTTAGGCAACCCATATGGCTCATTTTCCATGAGGCTTATCAAATGACACGTGCCTTTGGGATCCCAAAGACCCCTACTGCTGGTCGACAACGGGCAGTGGGCGCATGCGTCGCTTCTAGCTTGAATTCTGACTTAGAGGCATTCAGTCATAATCCAGCGCATGGTAGCTTCACGCCACTGGCTTTTCAACTAAGTACGATGACCAATTATGTGAATCAACAGTTCCTCTCATACTAGGTTGAATTACTATTGCGACACCACGATTAGAAGCACAAAATCCCACCTCTAAAGCCTATTCAAAATTCAAAATTTTCCTTCTAAATAGGTACGTGGTCATTTTATGCATTATAATTCATTATTTCAATTCCAATAGTTTTATGTACATTAATATCGAAAAGTCGGGTTGATAGCTAAGGAACACTCGACCGACCTTACCATGTTTCTAGGCATCATCCTAAACAATATTGACTTTTTTTAGGCATCACCTTACCGACTTTTCCTTATTTCTAGGAATTACATGACCGACTTTTCCTTGTATCTAGGCATCACCCGAGAAACATTGCCTTGGTGCTAGGGATCACCCAACTGACCTTGCCTTATTTCTAGGCATCACCTGAGCGACATTATCTTATTTTTAAGCATCACCTTAACGACATTGCCTTGTTTCTAGGCATCACCCAACCGACTTTGTCTTATTTTTAAGCATCACCCGTATGAGATTGCCTTATTTTTAGGCATCACCCGAACGATCCTGCCTTATTTCTAGGCATCACTCGGGAGACATTGACTGTTTTTTAGGCATCACCAAAATGACATTGCCTTGATTCTAGGCATCACCCAAGCGATATTAACTTGTTTCTAGGAATGACTGACCTTGCCTTTTTTTCTAGGCATCACCCGAACGACATTGCCTTAGTGCTAGGCATCACCTACTGACATCGCCTTATTTCTAGGAATCACCACATGTGCCGAGGCCTCAGAGCCAATCCTTTTCCCAATATTATAGATCCATTTTTTCTACTTCCCTTGCCTACATTGTTACATCCACCAAAGGTTGTTCACCTTAGAGACCTAATGCGGTTATGAGTACGACCAGGTATGGGAGGTACTCGATCCTCCAGATTTTTAAGGGCCACCGGGGGTACCCTGGACACCACGCGACGTGAGGTGCTCTTCCATCCGGTGAACCCTACCTCCAATTGAGCCATTTCCAGGGTGGGTAGGCTTTCAAATAGAAAAGATAACTCTCTTCGAGGCACCCACTGATGTCTCCTGACTCCTTAACGTTGTTGTCAATCGCCATTTCCCAAATGAAGAATTTTAACATGATTCCCTTTTAAAGCTCGCGTGAAATGAATTATTTGATGATCTTCCCCCATCTTTTAGGATGGACTAACCCATGTGCAAGTGCCATTCACATGGAACCTTTCCCCTCTTTGCCCTTCAAAGTTCTCATTTGAATATTTTCTACTACCACTAATATCTGCACCGATGGTCATTCCGCCCAGGCTCGTAACTAAGGTTTTATAGTGATTGTCGTCCCCTCCTACTCATTGAGGCCTGGAACTTGCCCCGTTGATCGGGTCTAGGTCGAGTGCTTAAGTGATATCCATTTTTGGGGCGCGGATTTTAATTTCCTTGATCACTGTCCTCCTATTTTAATTGAGCAACACCCTTTGTGGGTTCTAGTTTAGAATGCACTTGAGCACTGTAACCTGACTTTTGATTCATTCCTCATCGCCAGTTCTGCCTCCAATGAATCCTTGTTAATAGATTTAAATTGTAATCATTCCAATTAAAAGACTCAGTGAGCTCAATATTGTTATTTATTATCACTACCTCCCCGTGTTAGGATTGGGTAATTTAGGCGTCTGTTACCTTCCTTAGATGTGGCAGCCATTTCTTATGCTCCCACCCCACAATCGATCACTAATTCTCCATCACCCATCACCACCTTAGTAGGCCACTATCCTACCGCCAAAAGTTGATAGGGCAGAAATTTGAATAATGCATCGGTGGCACAAAGGTCGTATGATCTGTTGAGTTATCATGAATTATCGCAGCAACAAATAGAGCGAGCATCGACCTTTTTTTATAATAAATGCATCCCTTCCGAAAGTTGAGGTTTGTTACGCGTATTTGATCTAGAATTACTATGGTTGTCCGAGTAGCAGGTACCATCGAATGAACTATAACTGATTTAATGGGACTTTCGCAGATTCACAGTTTGAATTAGTTCATACTTACACATGCCTGGCTTAATCTTTAAGACAAGCATATGACTACTGGCAGGATTAACCAGGTAGAATTCTTCATCGATGCTGAGACTGTATGACCCCGACCGACGCAATCAGTGAGTCAAAACAAAACCCAATCATCGTTCGTAAGAAGTGAGAACACTTAGTTATGGCAAACTAAAGCCCAAAGACCCTTTGCCTAAAGAAGGCCCCATATCCGTGAGATCAAACATCCTCCATAATCCATGCATGCACATGCATAATGGCGAGGCAAACATGGATCGTGAATAGCACTTTGAGGTTCACCCTACACTTTTTAAGAAGCATTAGGAGAAAAGGGGCAATAATACGAGGTAATTCCTTCATTAATGGGAATGCAACACAGGAAACCCACTTAAGCCCATGGCACATAGCTCTCGAAGGCACAACATAAAGAGATTTGCACAAAGGGTCGTCACTGGACAAGAAGGAATTCAACCAATCCTCATAAACCAAACACAACTCACGCGCTTAACGTTCCACACGAGCAAAAGTCATGGTGCAACATGAAGGAAACAAGAATATTCGATTGCACAAGCTTATACCTGAAGAGGGCTGTGGACGCAATATTTTTTTCCTTTCCAAGCAATAGGGACAAGAGGAAGCTCACACGCACTGACGCCATTCATTTTTATTTTATTTTCTATCGGGATAATAGGGGGATCAAAGCACACACAACATCACTCGAAAGTGGAGATGTGTACCTTGATCCCCCTCCTTGGCGTGCAAGAGTTTTTTCCCTACACGTCCCAAGAATCCACCTCCCGCACCAGTAATCCGACATGTTCTAGAAAACTCCAGTTTAGACATGTGCGCGTAACATAGTACCTCTACATGACACGTTCTTCATTCACTAGAACACAGGGGATTATAAGGCTATATATATATATATATATTGAAGTAAAATATGAAATATATAAAGACTAATCATAAACAACAACCACTATCAATTGTTGAAGTTTCTAAGAGGATTATATCATGCCCAATGTCGACATAAATCCGATTTCATTACACTAAAGTTCCTCCATCAACATTGTTTCTTAGAATTTCTTAACTTGATTATCTTAATCACTTGTTTCCGCCACTCTCAATAAATAAGAGTGAGGAAATAAAGTCATATACATGTAATAGTGTTCGGGAGGACAAATAGTTCGGATGCATATTTTATATACATCCACCAAATATAGTGAATAACCTGTAAATATTAGCTTGATCCAAATTCGTTAGAGTTTGGTTTCTCCCCCGAAGTTTGTTTAAGTTGAAATCAAACTCCCCTTTGGTTTATCTTATTTATCTGGTTGGAATTTACTATCTATGTCAACTAGGCAACTTTAGTTATCTAGTTTATGAGGTGTTTTACACCATTTGGACTCATGGATTTTATCTCATATTTAAGGAATGATACCCCAACTACAACAATTCTTACATTCCGCGGAGAATTTCTTAACTACAAAATGAAATTCGTAGCAAAAAAGTATTATTTGCCACAAAATAATTTTCGTGGCAAAAAACATTACATTTGTCCACGAAATTAAGAATTTCATTAACAATAAATTGAAATATATTGGCGCCAATATTCCCATAAAAAAAGGAAATTACACAAAAAAATTTCAGGATTTGAAGAAACGGGGTGGGTTTCCCTTATGTGTGTTTCAAATCAAACCAATTTTTACCAAAAATTATCCAACTTTTAATTTGCACCAAAATAAGTTGTGAAAACCCAATTCTTACTTTAAACTAATTTTATCTTGATTAATCCTAAACATGCATCTAGTGATAGTAAAGTAAAGTAAAGAATACTCACAACGCCAGATGTACGAGGAAAAAACCCAAAACGGGAAAACAACCTCGGACGGCCCAAGCCAGGCAATCACTATGAAAAAAGGTTTTACAAAGACAGATTAGCCTTAATCAATGACTCGATCCCCACGGGTCTTGACGCTCCTTCTGATCTTCTACCATTCTTCAATAGTGCCCACACAGAAATTTCGTCTTCCACGATACCTGTCCACAACACATGCGTCCACGTATGTCTCGGTGTCCACCGAATGGCTTTGATACGTCTACGATGTCGAACAAGAAGTCCTTATCTTTTCTTCACCATAAAACCCTGATGTTCAATTGTATAACAAGCCTTCTTGGTGCAGCAAGATCACATAAACATGTAATAATGATATCTCGGATCTTTGCAAACTCTAAGGATGTGTGTAGGTTTTTAAACATTAAAAAACATGTGCAAAACTCTACTAGATCGTAAACTGTTTTTCCAGAATGCACACTTTTAAATTCTGACGAAACCACGCTTTAAATAGGAATTAAACGCCGCCTCGAAAATTATGTCGCTCGAACGAGATAGGCAAGTCGTTCGCGCAAAATCGCCATCTCGCTTGAACGAAGGACAGATGTCGTTCGAACGGCAATCCTGTCAGTTTGACTTTTTGACTTTATGTTTAAAACGTCTCTTCCAAAAGAGATCCAAATAAGTCAAACTCTTTTTCGAGCTTATCAGAATAAAAACATAGTCTAAACATTTAAAACACTTTTAAAAACTCTTTAATATATTTTCTTTATAAAAATTACATCCTTTTTTTATATAAAAACAATTATAAGCACAATTAATTATATGTATTCATATGTGTGTGATCTCGGAATGCAATTAACTTAAAGACGAATAAACTTGCACCAATTAAACTTCGCCATGATTAATTCTTTGAAGCTTTGTCGCAACGTCTTCAATTTCTTCAATACGTCATAGACCAAGTAGGATCGTGACAAAATAAAATCTCCCTATGACATTTTACAAACATAGTTTTGTTCACGGAATTAAGTCAAAACAATACATGGACTCAATTGGAAATTTATGTCCTTACAGGATTAGCAACGAAATTTTTCATAAAAAATAATTTTATATTTTTGCAACGAAATATTTTTTCGTGGTGTAAAGTTTTAAAACATTACACAACGAATTTGTTTGCAGCGAAATATTCTAATCCTTTTAACCCCTCATTTAACCTCTCAAAATACCCATCGACAATACCAAATACCAAATCACGATCTCTCCACTCCCATCTTTGTCCAATACCCATTATCATCTCTATCTAACATCTCTCCACTCCTATCTTTGTCCAATAGTCATCGCCATCTCCATGTTTGTCCAAATACAAAATGGGTTTTGCCCAATCTCCATCTTCAAATCTCAGAAAACCCATCCCCGCCTCTGTTAGTTATTCCCAATCTGGAGCTCGGTCCAATTACCAAACGGGGTTTTGCCCAATCATTAGAGGTTGTCTTTGGTTGTCACTCTTCTCTCCGTTGTGTCTAATTGTCGAAAATTCCTTCACTTTCCACATCAAATTAGGTAATAATCCTAACTCTATCTTTAGAAATATAGTAATACGATTATCATCAGATATTTTATATATGTAAAGCGTGTTTGAATTATCACATGGGGACTTATTTACTAGTTTCTTTGAAATTTATTAATTTCAGAAAAATAGGGGTTTTCTTTGTATTTTAATTTAAAAAATGAGCTTTTAGAAATTTGTTAATTTTAAAACACTAGTCAATACAAAGAAAAACTAGGGTTTTGCTTTCTATAAACTGGTTTTTTACTTGGGGCATATACCATATTGTCCCTCAAACATTTTTTTAATACACGTTTAGTCCAAGCCTTTTTATTTTGTTCCAAATAGTCCCTCACTTTTTGGAACAAAATAAAAAGGTTTGGACTAAATGTGTATTAAAAGATGTTTGAGGAACTTTTTAATAATTGATTGTATACCATTTGAATATGTTAATGGAATTCAGTTTTATTACTTTCTTTGATATTATTATGTCATATTCTTTTTATTTCATGCACAATATATCATTTACATTTATAATAAATTTCCAGTTTGACATATATACGATATTCCCTAAATTGTTTTAAATTGCAGTAATGTGTGATTTCGATGTTATTTTTTTCGATTGGCCCGAGGAAGACATTTTCAGTCAAATAGCATGAATGAGGCACCCACAACTCCTAGTTCGCTAAATTATCAAATGAACTTGGGATTATCACTCGTAACCTAATTCCAATCCCAACTAAATGGAAAGACCTCACTAAAGTTGATAAGTCAAAAGCGTTCAACAAACTCAATGTAAGTAGTTTCTTCTTGAAAATGGCATAACCTATTCTAGCAAACCCAAAAAACCAATTCTTTTATCTGATTTCTTGTTGTTGGTGCACTATTTAGTTTACTGATTGAGCATAAAATTTCAGGAGAGATTCGAAATTGATTTGGATGATCATGCAAAGGAGAGTTTGTAAGAGCTAATGAAAGGGAGAAATATGAGTCAACGAATCAAGATTCGTTAACTATATAAAACATATGTATCGGAAGAGGAGGCTCGAGAAAATGTCCATACTGGTATGACCAAGGATAATTTGATTAGTCTATGCGATCTTTATGGAAGTCCAAGATATCAGGATCGAACTATTATTGATCGTGTCACTTACTTCTAGTTTTTTTATTAAAATATGCATACTTGTGATGTTTGAAAAATTGTTGCAGAAACAATGTATTGTAAATCAGAATGATAAGTCTAAACAAATTGTAAAGCATAATCAAGTGTCAAAAGCATTTGTGGTGGCTCGTTATGAACTGGTAAAATATATCTACTTTATTTGGTGTGGCAATTGAGAATTTTATTTTGCAAGTATAATTAATCGTTGTGTGTTGTTTAATAGAGGAGTAAAGAGGTTAATGGTCAAGTGCCGAATATGATTAATCTTTATGAAGAAACACATTGAAATGCCGAAGCTAAAAATGTCTATGTAAGTCTTATCACTTTGCTCTTATTGTTATACTTAATCATGGCATGTCTAATAAACTGAGGAGCAACAGTTATACTAGATAAATATTCGAGATGACTTCGAGATCCTTTTAAAATATGAAGCACACTATATAGTTAACTCGCTTGAGTCTATACTATATAGGAGATCAATTAGTTTGGAAGGAAGACAAAATTGAGTCACTACTCTTACTTCATTGCATCTTCAAGAACTTCAAGACTATCTTCAGCAGCAAAGATCAATGGTCTTCAGGTAGAAAACCAACACACAAAACACCCTAGGATTACACATTTTCATATTTCATTTCATATATGAGTGGTGTGTGTCAATTTGGATTAAAATTAATTTTCTACACTAATTAGGAATTTTTAGGATTTTTTAAACATTTAAAATATATTTTTAAAGAATTAAATTTAGGGTTTTAAAATGTTTGGGGTTTAATTTTCATATACTGAAACATTCTAAAAACTGCCTTAGGTAGAATCCAAAAGCACTACATAAATTTGTGGTTAAAATTGAGATTTTAAAAAAATACAAAAACACGCGTTTGAGATTGATTACATGGCTGCCACGTGGTTGCATAATACTGGCTCAAGTTATTTTTTCTCACACTCACGTCATCGGCTTTCCATCTTAACCATTTGATCATTTTTATCTAAGGTCTACATACTATCTTGGATAATCCTTGCGACGATAGGAAGAGCCAATCAGAGCATTTGTTTGTGCGGTCCATTAATAGCCATTAGATCAAGACTTCGAACAGTCAATTCAATCTCAATTATTCATTTTCCTTGATATGCCAAATCCTTCCCACACTTATATAAATAGAGACCTTCGTCTTGACAATTCCAATCTTTCAGAGGTCTGAGGGTCTGAGAGAAAGAAAAAAAAAGAGAGAAGAGAGAAGAAAAGAAATAAAAGAGAGCAAAATTAGGAATTGTAAAAGAAACTCTACCAAATTTTCTTCAGAAAATAGATTGAGAGTAAGGGTTTCTGGTTTTCATTTCTTTCCTCTTAGGTCTAAATCTCTCACTCAATAGCCTCACAGAATTAGATCTCATTTCTATTTAGAAACTCCTAGATCTAAATCAGTGATACATATTCACTTAGATCCATAGGTTGTTTTGATTTCTTTATTAAGAAATCATTATCTTATATTGGATTTTATTTTGTAAAGTTTGTAATCTTGTTTATCCAACATTTCTCAGTTTTTTACAAACCTGAAATAAAAACTCGTATATTTCTAATTTGTTAAGATTTTTCAGTTCAAAAAATTTGTATATAAAAAATTTCAAAAGGATCTCTGTTTTAAGGATTCTAAAGAATTATAAATCCGAAAATATTGTGAGAAAAGACTAAGTCTAATTTCAATAGTGTGAAAAAGAGATTTTATACTTTGAGTTTTTGTAATTTGTAGGAATTGTTTGTAATTAAGCGTGTGTGAGTGTATGGATGTGATTTAGGCACAATACTCATAACACAATCAGTCACCATCACTAATAGTGTTGTTGGTTGAGATATTCTGACCATTTGAGTCGACGTAAAGCTAAAAGATACAAATGAGCAAAGCTAAAAAATGGAGATAGGACAACATCAGAACCTTAAAGAAGTCAGAAAACAACCGAGGAGTGTAGGTATATTTCTAGACTTAGAATAGGTCTGTCTTTTGTATATCTCGTTGAATGCTTGTAACCTTAAAAGTTTTTTAGTGGATTTTTGTTTGAGGTGTAGAGTCCACCATGGATGTTACCCCAATTTGGGTGGGGGTTTTTCACGTAAAAAATATATGTCTCTTGTGTGTTCTTCTTTATTTTCCATAGCTACAATCTGCCGCATAGACTTGGATTTTAAACTAAAAACCTATTTCCAAGAATCTTGAATTTTTTGTTCTTACAAATTGTTTTGACACACATTGTGTACTAATCAAGATTTTTACAAGAGTCTCTTCAAAAAGTAGTTTGGAACTCATTTGGCATTTTTAACAAAAGTTTTTCAAAATAGGCCAGCCAACATTAAATAAATATTTTAGTCATTTTTCTCATGAGGCACCACTCTAAATCCAACACTAGGGGTAGATCACTAGTTTAACAAGTGTATAGAAATTATGATGGTAGAAATACTGCTCGAAAAAAGTATGAAGATGAGTTGGTGGCACTTTTTTTTGGAAAATATTCAGATTTGAGATGGGGAGGAAAGTAAAAAGATTTGGCATTTCCCAATGAACAGATTTTTGTTGATGATGATGAAAGGGGTGAAGGAAACTAGGGGTGGCCATAGGCACAAGGCCCGCCAAACCCGCCCAACCTGATAAAAAATAGGGCTTAGGTAAAGTATATAGTCTCGCAAACCGAGCTTAATAAAATTTTCATTGAGACATCAAAGAAAGCAAAATGCATTGCATTGGCCAATTTAAATTACATGCAAAGTAAGAAAAGCACATAAAATAAGACAACTAATCCAAATCAAAATACTAAAAAAAGGCAGTTGTTATCTTCTCTAGTTTCCTTCACCCCTTTTATCATCATCAACAAAATCTTATATCTTCTTGTCCATCAGCGAAAATAACCAGTTGCAACTTGTGTTATGAAAGAGGTTCGGTTCAGTCAAGGCAAACCTGTTGCAGCATTTACGATGTACAAATGTCATCTCCACTGGAAATCTTTTGAAGCCGAAAGCACAAGTGTGTTTGATAATCTCCTTCAAATGATCGGTTCAACAATAGAGGTAATCCAATCACATTATCCTAACTTGTTACTAGCATATTTACGACGATCACTGTTAATATGTAATATTTAGTATTCCCATCGCCAGGTTGACTTTGAAAGATGGTCTTTTTTTATCCCGCATAGTTAGGCTGCCGACTTCACATCTGATTAGCGATGATTTCTGTCTAATTTTATGGTAATGAATTGATTAATTTACATGGAGAGTTTGTTACTCAGATGCCTTTTATAGCTCTGTCTAATACACGGATACATAAAAGCATTATAATGTTGTTGTTATATAGGGCCTTGTTTATCAATGACTCTAAATAGGTTGTTTTCTTCTTTCCTTTTTGGTATGCCCTTGAATGGCTTATTTACTGTAATTAACTACAAATGTTACTTGTGAAATGGTAATCACTCATTTTCATTTAGGAAAATCTTGTAATGTTTCCTTATATCATATTATTGTGTTTAGATGCTAAAAGATGCAATAACTGATATATATTTAATATGTTATCTGTATTATTTTAAATATACTTAGTGTAAGACAAATTAGTTATGAATAAGAGGCCATAAGTGTTTACAACTATCTTATGTCTCTAGGCAGAATAAGCTTGGCTGCACAACTACTTTATGTCTCTCTCTCTCTCTAAGTTTTATTACTATGTTTATCCCGTTCTTCATTTAAATCTCTTTTAATCCAAACTACAATATGTTCTGTACCAAATCTCCTTTTTTCTACTATGTTTTTTTATTTATTTCTTTTACTAGCATGAAGACCACGTGATGCGTGACCGAATATAAGGATATATAACATAACTATTTGGCATATCTAATTTTGTTTCTTTAGATTAAATTTAAAGAACCAATAAGTTTGCTTAATTCCTAATTTTCCATAAAAATCATAGTAATAGTCCATGTTTTAAACCCGCTTTTTTATTTTACTGTGTTTTGGACTTTTCAATTTCACCACCATGTGTCTTTAGTTTTAGTTTTTTTCATTCTCAAACACATAGAATCAACCCAGAAGAAAGAATATCAGCTTTATATATTGAAAGCAACCTAAAGAATGAACCCAAAATGGAATAATAATTGAGTTGTGTAATAACTAACCTGCATATTGGTTGTTGTCTAATTATTGAATTATAGCTCAAAATACTGCACAAATGAGCACCACTGTCAATAAACTATAAAAAAGGAACAATAATTTTTGGCTTTACTTTCTCTAAACCAAGCAATATCAGCAGTTCTTCATCACAGAGTGCGGTCAATTTAAAAATGCTATTAGATTTTAAAATAGCAATCACAGTTCAAATAAAAAAAAAGGAAATTTGCAAAAATGAATCCTAACAAAAGAACAAATGATAATAATAGGAGAGGAAGAAGAATGAAATGCATTTAAACTTCTTGTATAAATGTCCTCCACTACTATCCTATTCACAATTACCTGTCAAACTTCTTATATAAATCTCCTCCTTTCTATTCTTTTTCTTGTATTACCTTTTCTGCTATGTTCCCTGTTACTATTTTTGTTCAAGTGGGTTCACTCCAAAGACCAATGCAAGCTATGTTTCTTGAGTCCAATGACATTTCTTTCAACTTACATACATACATACATACATACATACATACATACATACATACATACATACATACATACATACATACATATATGTAAACGTTAGAAAGAGAATATGATAGTTAGAGAAAATAAAGACATACCGTATGTGAGAGAGAGAGATTGACGCTGAATGAGAAGTCGTCGTCGCAGGCTCATGCCCTCGAACTCCAGTATCGGTCTACAAATTTTGCTCCCAACCACTGATTATCTGGGGACTGAGTGCATCTAAAAAACAAAATAAATGTCGAAGTATAATAATTGAAGGGTAAATTGATTTTAATAAAAAAAAATGTAAGGTTATTGGCTAACGAAACAACAAACCTTTATTTACTGCAAACGGAGAGAACCATACATTTATACATGATCCTCTTGATCAAAGTCATACACTATCTCAATCTTCATCCCCAACCAAGAATTCACAATTCAATAAATAATGTCAAAGTTAAAAATAATTAAAATACTAAGTAAAATAGAAGTTGAAGAAAAGACAATTTTTATAACCTTGATTAAATCGCCGCACTTCTAAAAAAAGTTAAAGAAAAGTATTTGCATCATTCAAGATTACATGACTGATGGTGTCCTCTTAAGTTCATGATTTCAATCAAAGCAAGCCTTTATATTCAACAATTTCTTACTTTCACTTAGATATGAGAGAATGAATAGAGAAGTTGAGATATGTGCGTGCACACTGAGATTTTTTTGGGGGAATTACAAAAGGTTTGGAGGAAATGGTGGATTCATCCATTTTGACATTAATTGCAGATTTGGGAGTTCCAAAAAGGACTTCCACGGAAGTAAAATGCTCTTTGGAAAGGAGCACGGTTTTGAGGTATAATGAGAGGAGAGAGAATGAGGATTTAAGGGGTCTCATTAAAGAGTCTTTATTACTTGCCACGTGTCAATTTAAAAAAAATTTGGTCTACAGTTTTTATATAGTTATATAGATTGGCGCTTCAGAGTTTTATCCTAGGGGGTAGAGTAGAGCCTAGAGGGAAGTAACAACGGCGAAGAGACAAAATCAAATTCAAAATTTCAAATTACAAATAAAAAAAACAATCATGGTTCCTATTAAGAAAATAATTATATATAATTGATTTCCAAAAAATTTGAAATATCATTTAATTAAAAAAATATGAGAACACACTACGTCTATTTAACACGTTGAAAGATTTAAAATTAATTATACAAAATAGGAACTATTTTTTAATTATAAAAAATTCAATTGGCATCAAATTGGGAATCACAATGGAGTTCAATTGTCTGAGCTTTGAATCCAAACTGAACTAAAGGTAAAAAACCAAAGGCCTATACAAAACTGTTTAAAATTCTGGATCAAGTCATATCAGTTATCCTTCTTCCGCCTTTTAAACTTTGTTTCAAGAGCACATGATTTTTCAACTCAAGGTCTGCAAGAAAACAAACAAAACTTAATTTAAACAGGGACACGCTGAATTTTATAACTTTACATGTAAAAAACAAATAGTTAGATACATGTAAGTTGGTGTGGTTTAAGACAACCACTTTTAGGAATTTACAATCATAACCCATGAATTTTAAGCATAAAAACAGACCATGGCAAGAAAAACAACAAAGTAAACTTCAGATCCATTACATGATTATATGTTTGATACAATGAAGTAGTATATGTCAATGCGCGAGAGAGAGAGAGAGTGAGATAGATTACCTGTTGATAGAGACAACAACGGTGAGAATACAAAAGGTGTTCAGGAAAAAAATAAGAGACTATTTTTAGAACCAAATGAGCACTTTGAGAAAAGGCTCATTTTCTAACTATTAAAATCACCCAAAATCTCAAATAAAAAACCCATCTAACACCTAAATCATCCAAAATCTCAAATCAAAAACCCATTCCAAATTTTTAACTCTTAAAATCACCCATCGGAAATCTCGATTAAGAAATCTAATTCAAAATCCGTCCAAAACCTCAACTATTTCACCATTCTCTCTGTCAAAGTGGCTATCCTCACATAAACCCACCAAAATATTCATTTGAAGATCCTGACGGAAACCCAAACAAAACCCCTCCAACATGGCCTAAAACTCACTCCTGTAAACATGGTTATTCCCACTGATGTGTTATGTAGTTGGGTAGATGGACATGAAACAACCAAAAAAATATATCTCTATATTTTTGTTCTAAAAACAGTCTATGATGAGAATATATAGGAGAACGAGAGGGAAGATTAGTGTATTGATCAAGGAAGGCATTAGTCACTTTGAGAAAACTTAAAATCTTGGAAGATAAAAATTAAGGTAATTAATAGTTGTTTTGGAAATAGAAGAATCGAATGTCGGTTTGGAAGATGGAGCCTCCTGATAACCCATAAAGATTTTAAATAGTAGACACATGGGGCACCAGCAGTTGAAGTTTCATTTATGGCAGCCACGTAAAATGCTTTTTGGAAAGGAGCACGGTTTTGAGGTATAATGAGAGGAGAGAGAATGAGGGTTTAAGGGATCTCATTAAATAGTCTTTATTACTTGCCATGTGTCAATATCAAAACAATTTGGTCAACAATTTTTATATAGGTATATAGATTACGTCGTAATGCAATCCCTTTTATGTTTGCTCCTTCTTTGAATCCTAAAAGAAAATTGATATGCGAATCTATACCAGAATAACATGTTATTATTTCGGTGTGGTTGGATGGGTTTTATTACTTTACACTATTATATTATACTTTAATCCTCTAATTTTCTTAGAAACCAAACTAATATATGGCATAATCGTCTTCTGATTACAAATTTCTAGTTTTTCTTTCTTTTAGCATATTAATTAATGGTTCCATTAATTTACTGGAGGGCTTATATTTGCATGCTATTGTTTTGTTATTTTGAACATTACCCATAATGTATCTTTGATAAATATTTAAATCCTCTATTGATAATTAATATGTGATCATTGGATAGCAGGGAATCTGAATTGTAGGGTATGATGGATATGGATAATGGATTTTGGGGAATCAACGGAGTTTGTTTGTTCAGGGGATTGTAGCAATGAAATTGGAGTTTTTGATTGTAATATATGCTTCCAATTAGCTCAAGACCCGATTGTGACTCTCTGTGGCCATCTTTATTGTTGGCCTTGTTTAAACAAATGGATGCATTTTAATTAGTATTCCCACGAATGCCCTGTTTGAAAGGCCCTCGTAGAGAAAGAAAAATTGGTTCCTATTTATGAAAAGGGAAAATCAAGTTCGGACAACAGGTCCAAATCGGGCGTTGATATTCCCAATCGGCCGGCAGGGTAGAGACCTGCAACGGCACCTGCCCCGGATATAAATTATTTTCGACAAGACGAATTTGGAACAATGGGTGGGTTTATGCAAATGGGCTCTGCAAGATTTGGGAATTTAACATTGTCAGGTTTTTTGGGTGCGATCCCATCGTTCTTTAACCTTCAAGTCCATGGATTTAATGATGCTACTGTGTATGGAGCGACGATTGGGTTCTCCTATTTGTTTCCGGGTTCATTTCATGGTGGGTATGCGCACGGATTTCATCAACACACTCCGCAAGGACATGGGTAATACCGGGTCTCAAGGTGTTTCTTTTGTTTCTTGGCCTTCCTGTGATCTTTCATCTGATTTCTTTTTTGGTGTTCAAGTCCTGAACACTTCTAGGATTGTGGATTGTTAGTAGTGGGATTTGTATATGTTAGCTTGATTGTGTTTAGAAACTGGTGAACTAAATAGTGTTTAGGTATTCCTAGAGCCTAATTCTTTAGGCCATTTTTGCCCACACATAGCTTGGGGATTGTCCACTTTACCCAAATATGGCTATGTCATTTTGTAAAGGCCCAAGAATGATTTATCAGTATATTTATGTGTTCATTGTGTTCTAATCTCATTAAATTGTATGTTGTGTAAAAGATTTAATAATACTGTAAGCCATTTTCATGACTTTTTTTCTGCAATACATAGCTTGTGGATTGTCTACTTTACCGTGCATGGCTATGTAACTTTGTAAAGGCTAAATATTGATTTTACAATATAATAACTGTATTGATTGTGTTCCACTTTCATCAAATTGCATGTTGTCTAAAAGTTTAATAATAATAGAAGCTACTTTCACGGCTTCCTTTGCACTTTAAATAGTGTTTATGTGACTTGACAATATAAGTTTACATGACTTAAAGTGGATTTGTTTATGATAATTTAGTTAGTTTGTGGATTTTAACGAATGTGTTTTTTTAATGATAATTTGTCTAAATTTTGTGGTATAAATTAATCTATCAAATTCATTTTCAAAATAATAAATATATATTTTGAAACACTCCCTTACCAAAATAAATGTTTTAGTAGTAAATATGCAATTGATAAGTAAAAGTGTGGTGTAAGATTTGATAGTTTATTATTGAAAAATTAATGATTAAGAAACATTCTTCAACAATTAAATTTCATAGCTAAAATCTTGTAACACTAGTTTTATGATAGAATTGGCAACGAGATGAAGACATTTAGCAACGAAATGTTGAACAATTAGCTACAAAACAAATTGTAAATTTCATAGCTAAAAGCTTCTAACACACAAGTTTATTGATAGAAATGGCAACGAAATGAAGACAAATAGCAACGAAATGTTGAACAATTAGCTACAAAATAAATTTTAGCCTAAATATGATAATTGTCCACGAAGAAATTTCATGGCAAATGACCTAAACAATTGACAACGAAAGTTAATTTCGTGGCCATATACATTCAGCAATTTACTTTTGTCCACAAACTCGCTACGAAATAATTTCGTTACCAAAAACTATCAGCAACGAAAGATAAACTTTTGGCTACGAAAAATTTCGCAGTTAAATGTAAGAATTGTTGCCGTATCGAATTTTGGATATGAGAGAATGACCATGTATCCATCAATGGCCTAATAATGAATTTTGTGACTGAAAATTAAGCATTCACTTTTTTTTCCCACGGAATTAGTTGGTTTGAAAACCAATTTTAGGCATTCTCTTTTGACGGTTTTGGTAGAATCTAGTGGTGAAATTAATATTGTGAGATTCGTTTGTTATTATGAGTGAGGGTTACTTTATAAGAATAGATATTATTCTATATGCGGAAAGAACAAAAAGTTTTTACATTTCTAATCTTCTTCTATTTAGTGACACGGATCCCTTGTCGACGTAACCAGATTGGTAAACCATGTAAATATTGTGTTCTTTCATCTCTTTTATTTGTTTTTCATATGGATTGCTATATTTGTTGTACTAAATATAGGTTTTAGTTAAATGTTAAAGTGAATTAGGGTCGTTAGTCTTTCCATTATATGCTTAGTCATGAAATTCTACTTAATTCTATATTTAAGTGAGCGTTTGGACCTCCAAACCCAACTCTAACATGTTGAAAATCACCCCAATAGTTTACCACAACCGATGACTCTCGCATTCTTTTTACCTTATTTGGTTCCTTACATAAGCCTTAAAACCCAATCTGAATCCAAACAATAATTTTAAGTGCAAGTAATCATATTATTATTGTTAACAAACAACACACAAAAAATACACACTAATAGTACAACTAGGAGCGAGAGGGTAAGAACACTGGGATGATAATGACGGGGAGTAACTAGGGTTATACGACAGAGTGCATGTAGCAATAGTGGTGTAAATGGTAAAGGGTGCGGAGGCGGACCCACCATAGGCCGAGGTGGGACAGCCGCCACAGTTCAAATATAAAAAAAAAATGTAGGGGTTTTTTGGTAAAAATTCAAACTTAAAGGTGTTCTCTTATTATTTACAAATATGAGGGGTGTAAGTATGTAATTAATTAAAAAAAACTTAAACGTTCATTCTTCATCTTTTCTTTGAGACCCTTTATCTATTAACCCATTTCTCACACAACCCCTGCCTCCATTCACAACTCATTCTCGTCGGATCTTTACCTGTCACGAACTCACTGTCAGAACTCAACAAAATAAGTCTTAGTCTAGATTTTTCTTGGCGGATAGTCACTTCCGATCTCCCTCTCCGATTTTCTCCTCTCTCTGGTAATACGAAACTCTCATCATTATTTTTTTAATTTAACTTTATTGGTTGCAATTTAAATGATGTTTAGATTAGTGTTTCCATTCAAGCATTTTTTTTAACTTATAACTTATGGTGTTTCCATATTTTCAATATATAATGTTTACAAATTAGATTAAATTAATGGTTTAGAACGAAACTAATTATTAATGTTGATTGAGTGTTATTATTTAGGTCTTAACATTAAGTAGGTGATGTTAATATTGTTTGGGTATTGTGAATATTTATTGAATGTTGTTCTTGCCTTGAAATTAATTAGTTTCTGTTAATATTGATTGAGAGTTGTTGTTTGAAATGTGTTGAAATTTAAAATTTGTGTTGAACAGCTTGTTGAAATTTGTATAAACAAAACAACTTATATGTGTTTTTATCTTTTTTATATGTCAATCAACAAACCGTTTGAAACAGTTTATAATTGCATTTAATTTGTATATAAAACTCGAAATAATCCCAAAAAAATTGCCTCGGGGGCTCTCGTCCCCCAACCCCTCACACCACTCGAAACTTTTGCCCCACTTTACAAAAAATTCAGGATCCACCACTGAAAGGGTGGTAGCATTTTTTGTACCGAAGGTGGCATAGCACAACAAAATGGTTTTACCCATGATAAATTTTAGAGGGGAACCAAGACTTAATTAGGTGGGGTCGTCTATTATCAAAGGAGCAAGGAGAGTAGTAGTAACGCCAATTAAAAACACACCATCTTACTCAGTAGCAGTCACGCGAGGGCGGAGTTGATTATTGACGTTGGGTTATGTGTGCAACATGATTTCAAGTTTCATTTCGAGATATTCCATAAAATAGTGAAAACACGGTTAATTTATGAGAAAGATTAAAAATATGATATGTGAGATATTAATTTCTTTAGTATGAAATTTAATATTTTATATATTAGGGAAATATAACTATATATTTCTAAAAAAAGTACATAAAACTAGTGCCATTTATGTGAAACTATTATATTTTGATATTACATGGTGATTTAGTTTCGAACAGCGAAAACAAAGTAACCTATGTTTCCTTGGAAATGTGTTTGAACTTTTATAAATAATAACATATGGTGGAGGATGGATGATTGATATTTATAGATGAGCGGAGTCTTCACTATTTTTCCGCGGTCACTGTACATGATACAAGCTACTACTTAAATGCTAAAAGTTTGTTGCTTTGGATAGGTATAAATAGTGAGTTGATTTCAATATGAAATTATGTTCCCCCAAATATGAGTTAATTTGATCTAATAGTAGTAAAGGGAGAATTCGATGAGGTTGCAGCCATGATGCTATGAGACCAAATTGAGCCTCCTACACAGTGTAAAGATTTACGACTCCTAATAATAATGTTGATATGTTTGTTACAAATTACAAGAGATGATGATAATATACATTGAATATTTGAAATAGAAAATTCAAGCGGTATATGAAGAGAACGTGTGCTATTGTCAGGGGCGGACCTAGGTGGTCCCGAGAGTGGGCGGCCGCCCACCCCTTGTTTTCGAAAATTTTTGTACAGGTATACGCAAAAAAAATAATATTGGGGCCTATGTGTAAACTCTAGGATCGGAAGGTGTATCTGTTTGTAAGTGTTTTAAAGCTAAGGGGCAGAGTATGTAATTTATTATACTTAAATAGAAAAACATGGAAAAAACATTTTACCAAAACCCTAAACATTTTACACGCTCTCTCTCATCTCCCCACCTCTCACTTGTTGTCATCACTGATTGTTCAAACGTTACCACGACCATCGTGGATTGTTCTGGAACATCCATTAACTGTGCAACCCAAAAGAGGAGAAGGTTTGATATAACAGTTTTATAGAAATCAACATGAATCTTCGATTGGTAGAGGTACCAGGAAGAGAATGTTTTTCAGGTAAGTTATTTCTTAAGTATATAATACTTTTTTATTCAAATGTTTAATTTTTTTAAATTAAATGTTAAAAAGTATTTTTGTATTCCTTCAAAGGTTTAAATCATTCAATGTTAGGAGTATTTTTGTGTTCATTTGTAAATATTTAGGAAACTAACACTATTCAATGTTAGGAGTATTTTTTTCTCAAATCTATAAATGTTAAAAATATTTAGTGGTATGTTAGAAATTAGGGGTATTGTATTTTTGTGTTCAATATTTAGGGGTATCGTATTTAGGGGCAATGTTAGAAATATTTAGGAGAATTTTCAAATTTCAGTGTTATTTTTTCAGTTAATTTTCAATGTTGAAGTACAATTTTCTGATAATTTCAATGTTAATCCTAAAAAAATTGCCTTTGGGGCTACCGCCCCTGAACCCCGACATTGCTCAAAAAATTTCGCAACCCCTTACTAAAAATCCTGGGTCCGCCACTGGCTATTGTTTTGCAATGGATATGTTTGTGAAATCACGGGTTCAATTAAAACAATGCTAAAAGAAGAATTATTTTTTTTGGCTTTAGTCTCATTTTTAAATATTTGTCAGGCTCTACTGTCATTTTTTTTTTAAAATTGTAAGAAGTCTCATAACCACCTAACCGTTTGTAACTTCTTTATAATCACCCATCTTTTTTTTTTAAAGAGAATCACATTTGTCTCATATTTATTAAAATAGGTCTAACCATTAAAAAAATAAAAATACAAGAGTTGCCACGAGTCTGCATAAGCTAATTCTATATTGAGGCAAACCACAATGGTAATGCCGTTTTCGTAATAACAATATATGTTGTTTTTCAAATTTGGATATCCTAAACTATTTTCAATATCATGGTACTACAAATATTGAAAAATCAGAATGCTCATACCAATAACATGAAATTATACCTATACCATGGGATGTATTAATGTACAAGACACATATACTACCAAATCTAATACAAAGAAAAGATAAAAAAAAATAAGAAATGTATACCCATTTCAAGAAATGCAGAATCTATAATCATCTAGTATCAACAAGAATAAAACTATACCTTTTTTAGGGCATATAGTTTTTTTTTTCCCTATCACCTTCAAGAGAAAATAGAGTATCAACATATATAGAGGAATGTAACCACTTATGACATTCTGGTTTCCCCAGATATCTTGATCTTCTCTGCATTCCGGTCTTAACATCCCAATAAAGAATTGTATCACTCCACCAAAAACACAGTTCCCCATCTTGCCCATGACTTGAAGGCGTATAAAATAACAAGTGCACCCAACAATGCCTCGTTAGTATATTCCGAGGGCGACTAAACCGATATTGTGGAACCCACTCGTTCTCTCTCATCAGCCACATAACAATCTCTTCTCCTATAATCTCCGCCAAACATAAACACCCTCTCACCTCTATGAACTTGTTTATTACGGTGTCAACACTAGAAATTCGATCTGGAAGTTGAATTATGTGTGGTTCTTCTCTCTCCAAATCAAATGCGAGCACCGACAATTTTCTGACTTGGAAACTCTGATTTGGCCAATAGACCACTCCATCCACGCATACTCCGTTTTCATCAACTAGTGAAATAAACTCACGATTATTATTGTTACCCAAACTAACATCTTTCCAGGAACAAGAACTTGCTCTTACACCATCAGTTAGAGTGAAAATATCATAACCCAGTATATTTTCTCCAGAATCCCTTAAACTCCGGTACCAACGGACAATTTTATATTGATTTGTGTTAGAGAGATACCCAATACCAATACTCACGGTGTAATCTGAATTAAGGGAGTTGGGTAGTTTTACAACCTCGTGAGTACTTGGGTTGCAAACATGAAACATATTAGTATAATGGCTGAAAAAACACATAAGGCCATGGCAAGAAACCAAATTAGTCCTGTGCAATAGATCACTTCTTATATCCAAAGTGAAGTTATTGTGGAGCCCCTCGGACACCATGTCAATTGCATGCAGGGTCTGCTTATCAACATCCTTAGGTATTCTCCAAACAAGTGGGAATGGTTTTTGGGCAGAACGCTTGTCGTGTAAGACTTTGAGAGAGCCCGGACCCGTGGAAGAAATTAAGGCATGCCATGTTTTGGAAACACACTTGAACTTGAAAAGAGACTTTACGGGAAGTCTCGAAAGAATTTCCACAATCACGTCAATAGGTAGGCTAATAGCCCCACTGCTCCTTCTCGTCCTCATTCTGCAAATTTTATATTTGTGTTTCAATCTCACAGTGATAAGAGTATTATGTAGAGAGAAAGAAGAGAGGAGGATACTATATATGCCACCTTTTTGATAGAGTTGACTCTCTAATCATGCACGTATTCGTATATATAATAAAGGGAAAGTCCTAATTCTATTCGAAAAACATATCACAGTAGAGAGAGGATAAAAGATACGTATCGGTGTCATATTCCGAATAAACCACCCCAAACCGAAGTCTTTTGGAAAGAGTAATTCTATTACGACAGGCCTAATGAATATAATTTGATAATGACATTTGTGATTTAAAAATTTGAAATTAAATATTACACGAAATACAAGATTTGTTTCATGTAAAGTTATTCACGAGATTTATGATTTAGTCAATGAACTATAAGTATATTTGAAATGATTGAAATTTTACTTTTACACTCCAATGTTTGGAATTTTTTATTGTGTTTGTCAGCAATATAACTAAGTTCGCCCGAAGCTAATTTAACATGCACATTAATTTTTTTTTAATTGTGATAACGTAAGTAAATAAAAATAGTCAATGAGTGCGCCCACCGCCTACCCTTAAAAGATAAAAATTGATCAAGTCACGAAGACAAAATTGAAAGGCCTAGAATTCTATCAAAGCTACACAAGACAAATAACTATAATAATGTTATACTAGACTGTTTTGTATTCATAAATAAGACATAAACCAACATGTTATATTCAGGACTAGCATAATACTCGCGAGATGAGCGGACGTTTTTCAATTATTTCTATATAGTATTTGATAAATTTCTTATACAAATATGAATAAACACAAATGTTGTTGTACATTGCTTGTAATAAGAGGAATTCGAGTATGAATTTCGATAGCACGTGCGGAAATATGCATGGTTATTATACAAACAATCATCTTGGTTGGTATATGTTGATACCAAATTTAGTCAACAGACGTGGACCAATCATATGAAGACAAGTGTCAATCCACGGGGCAAATACAAATACTTTCAACAAACAACATACTTTCACCGAACAACTTAGGCCTTCCGAGATACTTAAGCATACCGAACAACTTTGGCGGTCCGAGTTACTTAGCGTGCAGAGCATCCAATCAAGAAAACCTAAAGACGACTACGCATTAAATGCACATTATTATTATACAGATGTATATGTCTACTAGATAACAGCGCATTACCTTTTCATATGTACAGCCTCAAGGCTATAAATACATTGTAACCTCCTCAAAAGAAGGGAACTTTTTGATCTCTTAGGGAACCTACCATCGAGATTCAAGGCAAATAATCAGCAATACAAGAACAGTGGACGTAGGCCATTTTGATAGCCGAACCACTTTAAAAATCCATTGTCTTATTTATTTGTTCATTTTTATCTGTGATTAATTAATTAGATTGCATCTAGTTTTTTACCTCAACAGATTGGCGTTGTATGTGGAAAAACGACTGTACTTAGCGTTTTTCACCAAACAACTCATCATCTATGGCTGAGATTCCGGAATCCAGTAATCGAAACACTGGGGTCCCTCCAAACCCCTCTACTCCATCAAATATTCAAGATCTGACTGGCATAATGGCTAATTTAGCCCTAGGGCAAATGGCCATGCAAGAAACCATACGCCAACTTATACAAACTGTTTGATATGGAGTGCCGACTCAATCAGGACAACGAAGTGCTCAGAGAAATACCCATCTTCCATCTTCAAGAACTAGACGAATGCTATTCCCAGAGGTCTCTCAATCTAGACGCACTGGCTCATATCATACTGAGAGGACTAATGATCCTTCGTATCAACCTGGCCGGACTTCATCAGTACGAGCTACAGATTCCCAACGAAATGTCACTCTAACTCCAGAACGGACCAGTGCTCTGGAAAGGTTGAGTAGAGTCTCTCCTTTTGATCGATTGGGCCCTAGGAGGAATAGAAATTCTCCCAGGATCGCGTCGAGCAACTTCCAACATCCATCCCATCTAAGGGAAGGCTCTGCCCAATCACGCCCAACAGCCCGTAATTAAAGGTCCTAAGAGGAAAACTCAACACGATCAGTTGCTCGAACAAATAGGCCCGAGGTAGGAAACGATACATAGAAAGGTTCTATTCAAAGGTTGGAAGACAGATTAGGGGAAATGGCTAAGGCTAAAAATCCTCTACAAAGAACTTTTGTCCAAGGGACACCATTCGTGTAGGCAATTATGGATTTTTCCACACCATCAAAATTCAAAGCTCCTATGGTGACACCTAAATATGATGGAAAAACTGATCCTGTCCTCCATATAGATCAATACCAAGCTGCTGTCGATATCTATGCGATTCCAGATGAGATGAGATGTAAGGCATTTTCAGGAAGTCTCACCGGGCCTGCTCAGATATGGTACAACAACCTTCCTCAGGGAAAGATTGCAACTTTCCATTAACTAGCAAAGCTTTTCATAGGGAATTTCTATTTTGGAGAAAAACCAGTTAAAAGAGTAGCACACTTACTGAGCGTTAGACAGAAGACAGAAGAAAGCACCAGGGACTATATTACTCGTTTCAATAAAGAGAAACTTGAGGTAATTGAGTACGAGGAGAAGACATCAATTACTGCTCTGATGAGTGGACTGTTACCAAACAAGTTATACTATACTTTGGCTAAAGATCCGCCTAGGACCATGGCAGAACTGATGGCAAAGGCATCCAAGATCATGAACGCTGAGGAAGCCATGGCTGCGAAGACGAATACATACATTAAGGAGACCAAGGTTGAGGTTGGTAAAACTGAGAAGAAGGATCAGAAGAACAATGGTGACAACAAGCAATCGAAAGGTAAACTAACGCTAGAGCAGATGAGGAAGTATGAAAATTATACTCCCTTGAAGGTAGATATAAATCACATTCTGGAGGAGATCAAGAATAACGAGGAGTTATCCTGGCCAGAGAAAATGAAGGCAGACCTTGACAAAAGGGACAAGTCCAAATATTGCGACTTTCATAAAGACCATGGCTATACGACCAAACGTTGCATAGCTCTCCAGAATGAAATTAAAGCACTCATCAGGCGAGGAAAATTAGCTAAGTATGTTGATCGCCAAAATGGTAGAAAGACCAGCGACCGAGGAAGACAAAGATATAAATATCCTCGCAGACCAAAAGATGACAAGAAGAGAGATCATGAAGACGATCCAGAAGATAATTCCGATCTCCCCAAAAGGCCAAGGCAGCCTGAGCGTGAGGTATTTTCAATACATTTTGAATCATTTGAATATAATGTCATTACAGGTGGAGATGCAGGAGGTGGAGATCTTACTGCGGAGAGGAAAGCTTACCTCAATGAGTCCCAAGCTTGCTTTTACATACAACGTATAAATTTAGCTGAAGGCGATCGCCCGAGGAAGATGAATAGGGATAAACTGGTCATCGGCTTTCTAAGAACGACCTAGAAGGTGTACTATATCCTCATGATTACCCATTAGTGATCAAGATGAGAATGAAGGAGGTGGTGATTTCACGGGTACTGGTGGATAATGGTAGCTCTGCAGATATCATGTTCTACTTATGCTTTGATAGTTTGAATCTAAAGTTAGCCCAGTTGGAGCCATATCATAGCCCCTCCTCGGTTTTACCGGCGAAAAGGTTTTTCCACTTGGGACGATCAAGTTGGACATGCTTATTGGTACATGGCCTGCTTGTCGGACAGAAAGAGTACGTTTTTTTGTAATGGATAAAAACATCCAATCAGCCTACAACATCATCATGGGGAGAGTAGGTCTGAAGAAGTTTGAGGTAGTACCATCTACTGTACATCAATGTTTAAAATTCCCAACCAATTTCGGAGTGGGATTTGTGAAAGGCGACCAAAAAGTAGCTCGGGAATGCTATTATTCATCTTCTGAGCAGAAAGAACGAGAAGAATCCAGGAAGAAGACTACTACATATCAACTGGATGAAACAGAAGATGTAGAGATTGAAATATTAGACCCCAGATACGAGTCTCAGCTCGTGAAGGGCCAGTTCATGGAAGCCACCAAAAATATCATTATGGACGATGAGCACCCAGAACGAACAACCCAAATTGGTGCGTCATTAGATGTATCGATAAAACAAGAACTTGTAGCATTTTTTAGGCCCAAAAAATAGACTTTTGTATGAAGTCATGAAGACATTCCAGGGATAGACCCGAGTTTCCTATACCACGAGCTTAACGTTAACAAAAGTCAAGCCAGTGAAGCAGCGAAGAAGAGTGTTCATCCCTGAAAAGAACCAAGCTATACAGGAAGAAGTAGAGAAACTACAGAAAGCCTTTTTTTATTGAGGATGTCAAGTATCTTGATTGGCTAGCAAATGTGGTGATGGTAAAGAAGAAAGATAATAAGTGGAGGATGTGTGTGGACTTCACTGATCTTAATAAAGCCTGCCCAAATGATCATTTTTCTTTGCTCCGAATTGATCAGCTGGTGGATGCTATATCGGGGCATGAATTGTTGTGTTTCATGGATGCTTACTCTGGTTACAACCAGATTAAAATGAAACCTGAGGACAGGGAAAGTACCTCTTTTATCACCCCAAGGGAGACTTATTGCTATAATGTTATGCCTTTTGGACTTAAAAATGTAGGTGCAACATATCAGCGGCTGATGAATAAGGTGTTTGCCTTTCGACAATATGCTGGCGAAAAGCAAGAAAGCTGCTAATCATTTAGTTAACCTAGGATAGACTTTTGATCAACTAGAGAAATATCAAATGAAGTTGAATCCCACCAAATGCATATTCGGAGTACGAGAAGGTATGTTTCTCGGATATATTGTTAACCAACGAGGTATCGAGGCAAACCCCGAAAAGATCAAGGCCCTACTAGAGCTAAGATCTCCAGCTATGAAAAAGGAGGTGCAAAATCTCACAGGGCGAGTTGCAGCACTTAATAGATTTGTGTCATGAGCAACAGATAAATGCCTCCCATTCTTCAAAGAACTTCAAAAAACTTTTGAGTGGAATGAGGAATGCGAGGAGGCCTTTCAAGAGTTAAAGAAATATCTGGGGACACCTCCATTATTATCTAGACCAGTGATAGGAGAAAGGCTATACTTGTATTTGGCGGTTCCGAATAACGCGGTTAGCTCACCATTGATAAGAGTGGAGGATGGAGTGCAAAAACCAGTCTATTACACCAGCAAGGTCTTCCAAGGAGTAGAGATCAGATATCCAAGACTGGAGAAGTTAGAACTATCACTAATCGAAGCAAGCTGAAGGATGACGCCATACTTCCAAGCCCATACTATAATAGTGTGTACTGATATGCCAGTAAGACAAGCTCTACATAAACCGAAGAAATCGCGAAGATTGATGTACTGGGTAGTAGAACTTTGTGAATATGACATAGTTTATGAACTTTGGTCATCACTTAAGGGGCAGGTAGTAGCGAATTTTATCGCAGAGTTTACTCACTCTAATGCATCCGAAGAGCAGGAGTTTAATACAGACCAACCCGTGGATGTTATGGGATCATCGAAGATAACACCCGACCAACTTCCATCTGTGGATAAGCAAGAGAAAATCATCAACGAGTAGAGAGAAGTGTCGGGGAATGACAAAAGGAAGTATCAAATATTCCACCAAGGAATTCTGTCGGATCAAGAGTTTGATAACGAAGTACCTGTATGGAATCTATATGTAGATGGCTCTTCGTGTGCCATAGGCAGCGGAGCAAGAATAGTTTTAAACAGTGATGATGGAATTGATATGGATTATGCTTTACGTTTTCAATTTAAGTCTTCCAATAATGAAGATGAATATGAAGATATGATGGTGGGTCTAAGTCTTGCCAAAACCATGAAAGCAGAGCAGGTCATGGTATTCAGTGACTCATAATTAATCGTAAATCAAATTCTCGGGTTGTATGTAGCGAAGGGAGAACTAATGGTCAAGTATCATGCAAAAGATATGGAGGTTGTCTAAACTTTTATCGCAGTTCAGTTGATCAGAATATCGAGATTGGAGAATGCAAGAGCCGACGCCCTAGCTCGGTTGGCATCAGCAACACGCACCGAGCTACGGAGAACAATCCCAATAGAAATCTTGGTAAATCGGAGCGTAGACGAAGATTTGATAATGAAATTCATTGCCCTCGATTTGGGACCATCCTGGATGGATCCCATTAGGTCCTATATCGAAGAGGGGGTTGTGCCAACTAATAAACTCGCAGCTAAGAAACTGAAGTTTAAAGCTGCCCGTTACGTATTGACCAGTGGCATTTTATATAGAAGAGGCGTTATAGCAGGACTACAGAGATGTGTCCATCCCTCCGAAGTTAAAGACTTGATTGAAGAGGTTCACGAAGGCTCTTGTGGAACTCATGTAGCAGGTCGAACGCTTTTGCAGAGGATAACAACACAGGGGTATTACTGGCCAACGATGAGAGTCTGCACAGCCTATGCTAAGAAGTGAGATAAATGCCAACATTTCTCTTCCATCCGAAGAACTCTCCAAGCATTGTTAACACCCATTACGTCCCCTTATCCATTCGCCATGTGGGGCATAGACTTGGTCGGGCCACTTCCAATGACCAAAGGGAGATTCAAATACGTCGTAGTTGCTGTGGATTATTTTACCAAATGGGTGGAAGCTGAACCTCTCATTGATATGATGTATGACAAGGTCTATCAGTTTATTTGGAAGAGTATTATTTGCAGATATGGTCTCCCACGCGCATTCATTACTGGCCATGGAACCCAATTTGACAACGAGGAATTCGCTGCATATTGTCATAAATCTAATGTACAGAAGATTCATTTTGCGCCAGGCCATCCCCAGAGCAACGATCAAACTGAAGTGACAAACAGAACCTTACTGAATGGTCTAAAAAATGGTTGGATGACGCAAAGGGAAACTGAATTAATGAGCTACACTATGTGTTGTGGGCTTATCGTACTACACTGCGAACAGCAACTGGGGAATCTTCGTACATGTTGACATTCGGGAGTGAGGCTGTCATACCTGTTGAATTGGGTCTACCCACACATAGGGTTCTTAATTCCAATTCTCCTGTAAGCGACTTGATGAGACGTTTAGACCTGGATATGCTCGAAGAAGTTAGGGAAGAAGCAGCAATCAGGAATGCAGCATACCAACAACGAACAACCTTGTTCAATACAAAAGGGTGAAGAAGTGCGATTTGAAAGGGGGGGATTATGTGTTGAAGAAGGTTATCTAAAAGCATAACAAACTAGAGGCCAACTGGCATGGACCTTACAGAGTAACTGAAGTTGTTTGTCCCGGGATATACAGAATTAAAACTTTGTGTAATACCCCGCCCGCCCGGGGAGAGCGAACGGAGCGCTAATGAGATAAAATAAATCCAAATCCACAAGTGACAAGGTATAGAGCACCTAAATCCCACAACAACAAAAGAGAAACCACGAATCTCAAATCTCTTCGAATTAATACAACAACTCTCTCGAATTAAAATACAACATCTAACTCGAAATAAAATAAATCTCAATGCTCTATACATAAAAAATAATACAATTCTTCTCTCTTGAATATTCTTCCCAAAATAATCTTTGCTAAAATCAAACTCTATAGTGCCCAATCAAATGCAAATCTCAATAGCATTTTATCAATAAATTTCTCAACAACACATTAACCGGGTCACCAGGCCTCACCACATCCGTATATGCTTTATCAAGCCATTACTCGGGAAATAGGAATTTTGTCGGGTGCCCAACATTCGTGTCATATTAAAATATCATGACAACGTGCTCATCAACAATATAATGATACCACATGAATCAAAATAATTTCTACAATTATTTTCCAGATTTCAATGAATTTATCAATTCAAATATGAGTTCAATTAAACAAGAATTCAAAGAGAATGACACTCGCGAGTTTTAAGGAGCATATTGTGTAAAACCTCATACCTCATACCTCAAACCATAATGAGAAACCAATGATCACATCCCCAAGATCAACACAAAAGATCTACAAAAGCTTCTCCAAGAACCTCCAACAAAATAGCCCCAAGAACACCTCTAATCTAAGGTTGGAACTCACAAATCTCAAGGGCCAATGTGTATATAAAAAGAAGAGGAATATAAAATATATTTGTTGCCAAAATTTTTGCAAAAAGTATGTTAAAAGGGTTGCCCATGACTTCCCTTTATAATGCAAAGAAATGAAGAGTTGGAATCCAAAAGACTCTTTTAAATAAGGCAAATAAATGAAGAGTTGGAAGTCAAAACAACTCCAAGAGTTAAAAACATTTAAAAATCATTTTAAAATCCGTTTTAACTCCGATTTCGAAACCGTTTCAAATTCTCGCCTTTAAAAATAATAACCAACATATTAGAGCAATAAAAATAATTTTATCAAAAACTTTATTTTCCTCCATTTTCCAAAAATTAATTAAAGTAGCCCAAAGTTACGTGAGTTGTTACACTTCCCCACTAACAATGGAATTTCGCCCTCGAAATTCATCGAATGCCTAACTCTAAAAAATCAAGCAAACAATCTCCAAAAATAATCTCGTCTCCAAAAATAAATTCCTCACATCTAATCTCGAAACCCATCACGAGTATCACCTAAAAATATCTATCTCCAAAAATTGTTAACCACGCAATGAACCCAAAACCCAAGCCCCGAGGGTTGCAGTATACCTAAGCTCTGATACCATTTGTAAAATACCGCCCGCCCGGGGAGAGCGAACGGAGCGCTAATGCAATAAAATAAATCCAAATCCACAAGTGACAAGGTATAGAGCACCTAAATCCCACAACAACAAAAGAGAAACAACGAATCTCATATATCTTCAAATTAATACAACAAATCTCTCGAATTAAAATACAATATCTAACTCGAAATAAAATAAATCTCAATGCTCTCTATATAAAAATAATACAATTCTTCTCTCTTGAATATTCTTCCCAAAATAATCTTTGCTAAAATCAAACTCTATAGTGCCCAATCAAATGCAAATCTCAATAGCATTTTATCAATAAATTTCTCAACAACACATTAACCGGGTCACCAGGCCTCACCACATCCGTATATGCTTTATCAAGCCATTACTCGGGAAATAGGAATTTTGGCGGGTGCCCAACATTCGTGTCATATTAAAATCTCATGACAACGTGCTCATCAACAATATAATGATACCACATGAATCAAAATAATTTCTACAATTATTTTCTAGATTTCAATGAATTTATCAATTCAAATATGAGTTCAATTAAACAAGAATTCAAAGAGAATGACACTCGCGAGATTTAAGGAGAATATTGTGTAAAACCTCATACCTCAAACCATAATGAGAAACCAATGATCACATCCTCAAGATCAACACAAAAGATCTACAAAAGCTTCTCCAAGAACCTCCAACAAAATAGCCCCAAGAACACCTCTAATCTAAGGTTGGAACTCACAAATCGCAAGGGCCAATGTGTATATAAAAAGAAGAGGAATATAAAATATATTTGTTGCCAAAATTTGTGCAAAAAGTATGTTAAAAGGGTTGCCCACGACTTCCCTTTATAATGCAAAGAAATGAAGAGTTGGAATCCAAAAGACTCTTTTAAATAAGGCAAATAAATGAAGAGTTGGAAGTCAAAACAACTCCAAGAGTTAAAAACATTTTAAAATCATTTTAAAATCCGTTTTAACTCCGATTTCGAAACCGTTTCAAATTCTCTCCTTTAAAAATAATAACCAACATATTAGAGCAATAAAAATAATTTTATCAAAAACTTTATTTACCTCAATTTTCCAAAAATTAATTAAAGTAGCCCAAAGTTACGCGAGTTGTTACACTTCCCCACTAACAATGAAATTTCGCCCTCGAAATTCGCCGAATGCCTAACTCTCAAAAATCAAGCAAACAATCTCCAAAAATAATCTCGTCTCCAAAAATAAATTCCTCACATCTAATCTCGAAACCTATCACGAGTATCACCTAAAATTATCTATCTCCAAAAATTGTTAACCACGCAATGAACCCAAAACTCAAGCCCCGAGGGTTGCAGTATACCTAAGCTCTGATACCATTGTAAAATCCCGTCCGCCCGGGGAGAGCGAACGGAGCGCTAATGCAATAAAATAAATCCAAATCCACAAGTGACGAGGTATAGAGCACCTAAATCCCACAACAACAAAAGAGAAACAACGAATCTCAAATTAATACAACAAATCTCTCGAATTAAAATACAATATCTAACTCGAAATAAAATAAATCTCATTGCTCTATATATAAAAATAATACAATTCTTCTCCTTAAATATTCTTCCCAAAATAATCTTCGCTAAAATCAAACTCTATAGCGCCCAATCAAATGCAAATCTCAATAGCATTTTATCAATAAATTTCTCAACAACACATTAACCGGGTCACCAGGTCTCACCACATCCGTATGTGCTTTATCAAGCCATTGCTCGGGAAACAGGAATTTTGGCGGGTGCCCAACATCCGTGTCATATTAAAATCTCATGACAACGTGCTCATCAACAATATAATGATACCACATGAATCAAAATAATTTCAACAATTATTTTCTAGATTTCAATGAATTTATCAACTCAAATATGAGTTCAATTAAACAAGAATTCAAAGAGAATGACACTCGCGAGATTTAAGGAGCATATTGTGTAAAACCCCATACCTCAAACCATAATGAGAAACCAATGATCACATCCTCAAGATCAACACAAAAGATCTACAAAAGCTTCTCCAAGAACCTCCAACAAAATAGCCCCAAGAGCACCACTAATCTAAGGTTGGAACTCACAAATCTCAAGAGTCAATGTGTATATAAAAAGAAGAGGAACATAAAATATATTTGCTGCCAAAATTTGTGCAAAAAGTATGTTAAAAGGGTTGCCCACGACTTCCTTTTATAATGCAAAGAAATGAAGAGTTGGAATCCAAAAGACTTCTTTAAATAAGGCAAATAAATGAAGAGTTGGAAGTCAAAACAACTCCAAGAGTTAAAAACATTTAAAAATCATTTTAAAATCCGTTTTAACTCTGATTTCGAAACCGTTTCAAATTCTCTCCTTTAAAAATAATAACCAACATATTTGAGCAATAAAAATAATTTTATCAAAAACATTATTTTCCTCCATTTTCCAAAAATTAATTAAAATAGCCCAAAATTACGCGAGTTGTTACACTTCCCCACTAACAATGGAATTTTGCCCTGGAAATTCGCCGAATGCCTAACTCTAAAATATCAAGCTAACAATTTCCAAAAATAATCTCGTCTCCAAAAATAAATTCCTCACATCTAATCTCAAAACCTATCACGAATATCACCTAAAATTTTCTATCTCCAAAAATTGTTAACCACGCAATGAACCCAAAACTCAAGCCCCGAGGGTTGCTGTATACCTAAGCTCTGATACCATTTGTAAAACCCCGCCCGTCTGGGGAGAGCGAACGGAGCGCTAATGCAATAAAACAAATCCAATTCCACAAGTGACAAGGTATAGAGCACCTAAATCCCACAACAACAAAAGAGAAACCACGAATATCAAATATCTTCAAATTAATACAACAAATCTCTCGAATTAAAATACAATATCTAACTCGAAATAAAATAAATCTCAAGGCTCTATACATAAAAATAATACAATTCTTCTCTCTTGAATATTCATCCCAAAATAATCTTCGCTAAAATCAAACTCTATAGCCCCCAATCAAATGCAAATCTCAATAGCATTTTATCAATAAATTTCTCAACAACACATTAATCGGGTCACCAGGCCTCACCACATCCGTATATGCTTTATCAAACCATTGCCCGAAAAACAGGAATTTTGGCGGGTGCCCAACATCCGTGTCATATTAAAATCTCATGACAACGTGCTCATCAACAATATAATGATACCACATGAATCAAAATAATTTCAATAATTATTTTCCATATTTCAATGAATTTATCAATTCAAATATGAGTTCAATTAAACAAGAATTCAAAGAGAATGACACTCGCGAGATTTAAGGAGCATATTGTGTAAAACCCCATACCTCAAACCATAATGAGAAACCAATGATCACATCCTCAAGATCAACACAAAGGATCTACAAAATCTTCTCCAAGAACCTCCAACAAAATAGCCCCAAGAACACCTCTAATCTAAGGTTGAAACTCACAAATTTCAAGGGCCAATGTGTATATAAAAAGAAGAGGAATATAAAATATATTTGCTGCCAAAATTTGTGCCAAAAGTATGTTAAAAGGGTTGCCCACGACTTTCTTTTATAATGCAAAGAAATGAAGAGTTGGAATCCAAAAGACTCCTTTGAATAAGGCAAATAAATGAAGAATTGGAAGTCAAAATAACTCCAAGAGTTAAAAATATTTAAAAATCATTTTAAAATCCGTTTTAACTCCGATTTCGAAACCGTTTCAAATTCTCGCCTTTAAAAATAATAACCAACATATTTGAGCAATAGAAATAATTTTATCAAAAACTTTATTTTCCTCCATTTTCCAAAAATTAATTAAAATAGCCCAAAATTACGTGAGTTGTTACACTTTGGAGGGAGAAGAATTTAAGAACGCATGGAACGCAGAGCATCTGCACAAGTATTATCAGTAATAAAAATTCATATGTAATACATTTCTCTCAATATGAATAAAGTGATGTTTCACCCATATTTCCTCTTTTACTGAATTTTCTTCGGAATATTAGTGCTACACACTAAACAAACACAAATTCAGATCACTAACCACCAACTCTGGTTGGTCGGCAATTCAATAACCACCAATTTCGGTTGGTCGGCAATTCAGTAACCACCAACTCCGGTTGGTCGGCAATTCAGTAACCACCACCTCCGGTTGGTCGGCAATTCAATAACCACCAACTCCGGTTGGTCGACAATTCAATAACCACCAAATCCAGTTGGTCTGCAATTCAATAACCACCAACTCCAATTGGTCTATAATTTAATAACCACCAACTCCGGTTGGTCGGCAGTTCAATAACCACCAACTCCAATTGGTCGGTAAATCAACAACCACCAACTCCGGTTGGTCGGCGATTTAATAACCATCAACTCCGGTTGGTTGGTAAATAAAAATCATGTAGTGCAAAACCCTGTTTGATCACGGGTGATCTTAAGGGACACCCCAAACTAGGCAAGAAGATGGATGACTTCCCAAGGCATCCACTGTCTAGGCAACAAGGTAATCCGGACAGGATTACTACTAGGGGTGTGCAAAAAAATCGACCGAACCAAAAACTGAACCGAACCGAACCAAAACTGGCATTTTTTTAGCCCGGTTCGGTTTGCGGGTTAAGGATTTAAAAAACCGAAAATATCGCTTCGGTTGTCGGTTTAAACAAAGAAAAAACCGAACCGAACCGACATCCATATTATATATTAAAAAACCCTTAAATATATTTTTTTTATATCCAAAAAACATTAACCAACCTCCAAAACTGACCAAAACAGAAAACCGACCTACAAAAAATGACCAAAACTGAAAATCAGTTAAAACCGAACCGAAATCGAATCGAGTTGAAATCGATGTGAACCGAAACCAACATTTTTTTCATTGTCGGTTCGGTTGGGTCTGATTTTTTCCAAAACCGAACCGATCGGATCGGTCTGAATTGCGATCCAAAACCGAACCGAACCGACCCGACCCGTGCACACCCCTAATTACTACAACTAAGCAAGAGCATGGGATGAAAATCATTCCATTGTTTAGGCCCAAAGAGTGACAAGTCACTATAATCAAACAACAAATGGAATAAGTTTCATTGTCTAAAAAATGAAACAGGACATATATATATATATATATATATATATATATATATATATATTCACCAACGAATAACAAAGACATTCTACAAAATATTTCCAAGGAAATGAAATTATACAAGAAACTAAACCTTTCTTTATTAAAACCAAGCAGATTATAATTTGATTCATTACATACAAATGTCCTACTCTATGGGTTTCTTTCCCTATGCTTTTGAAACAGGTTCCACCTCAACTGGAGGATCATCTAATGCATAAGGAGATTTTATAAAGTTCATATATCGCATCATTCTAAGATTAATTATGGATGATCGATCAAGTAAGTGCTCTGGACGAGATATCTCAAAATTCGAATGAAAACTATAATCACCGAGATACTTGGAGATCAAAATTCGAGGAAAGGCACGGGCTGGAATCCAGCTAAGGTTAAGTTTGAAGGGAGGCACAAGTAAATCAAGAACTCCAGGTTCATAATAATCCCATAAGAAATGACCTTGCTCCAGTTTCAGAACACATAAGGCATTCAACCATCCCTGCTTATATCATTCGTTTCTCGACTGCTGCAAACGAGCATCAAGATGATACAGAGCTTCATTATACCCAACCATCCAAAACTCCTTGGGCTGCTTATGAAATTGATATGTCAATCTATCAAGTTGCTCGTGGAGCGTTTTTACCAAAAGATCTTTATTTTTCAATACTGAATTTTGGTTGGAGAGTTGGTCGGTGAGAGCTTGCATTTTTTGAGACATCTCGACCAAGGCTTAAGTTTTGGCTTTTATCTGAGTGGCTTGATTTAATAAAGTCTGGTCAGTCCTCGTCTCTTCCACACTTTTTTTAACAGCTCTACCTCTACTCCTTGAGGAGGATGTCGGTTTAGCTCGTTTCAAAGTCTCCAGCTCTTCTCTTAAGGCAGCATTTTCAACCTCTAAAAGGGAATAACCCTCATCGTTGACTGGAACCAAGGCTCCCGAGGAAAAAGAGGCAACAATTTTAAGTCATTTTAGCTCCTCCTGCAGTGTAACATTTTCTTCTTCCAACAACTTGGAAATGTGCCTATGTTCTTCGACCTCACGACTTAGAACATTTTCTCTTCTCTTATGAGCAGAGAGAGACTTATCATAACCCCGATCAACACTCAGTTGTTGTCACTTTTGCTTATAACCCTCATGTAGGAGTTTGTTGGATTCTTTGTACTGTTGTTGAAGTTCTTCGATCGTTCCTTGAAGATCTTCAATCATTTAGTAATAATCCATATTGTTGGCTACAGCATGATCAAGTAAGCACTTCAAGTACTGGTAAGCATCAATTGCTCGTTCAGAGGCATCTGATCCTAGAATGTCAATTATTTGGGCCTCAGTAAAGTCTGTATGACTAGCTTAGAAATAATCATTGCATTTCTTCATCAACTCTGTAACATTAGCTAATAAAAGTTCCATCCTGGCCACAAACTAGCAAAGAGAAAAAAAATCAACAATGATGCGAACAAAGTAAGTAAGAGAAAAATTCTAGACGAATAACAAAAGTTCATTTTCTATTCATCACAACAAAGGAAAATACATTTCAGGGTTACATCCAAGAAACAACGCAATAAAAGACCCGAACAACTTTACACTTTCTCCTTATTTCCTATAATCTCTTCGAACGATTTGGATAAAGGGGTTGGTTTCTCACAGAGCAATGGCAGTTTCTCGACAGATGTGCTAGCTTGTTGGACTTGCTCGGAGGGTTGAATAATAACAACAACATGGACTTTCTCTCCTATCATCATAGAAGACTCATCTGATGCAGCTTTATCTTCTTCTTCTTACCTAGGAGAGGGAGGAGGACAATGAGTATGCTCCTGGAACAACTCATAATCTTCAGCAACCTTCAATTTCTTCAAAGATGCTATCCATCCATCCCTAAAATACTTAACACTAGCATACTCCATTTGATAAGACATAACAACCAGGCCCTTATTCCAACCCTTGTCCTAACCAGCACTAAAAGATTTCTTAACAATAACTTTCCTTTTTGCTCTCTCCGAGGAAGTATTTTCCCTAAGGAGATCTTTGACAGATTTCAGTTTTTCTTCTACCTCTGTCTTACGTCGTTCAGCATCTTAAAGCTTGGCGGCATTTTCCTCGGTAGATTTAAGCTTGACTTGAAGATCCTTTTCACGTTGTTCTGCATCCTTTAATTTCTTCTCCAACTCTTTAGAGGCAGCTACAGCTTGATCTTGATTTATTTCAACAGACTGGATTTATTTCTCCTATGCATTCTTGTCTTCCTCATACTTCCGACGAGATTCCTTCAAGGATTGAGTTAATCCAGCAAAATCTTCTTCTATTCCACCCGAGGAAGTGGAAGCCATGATGGCTTCATCTTTCTTCAAAATACTATTGAAACACATCACGAGCTGAAAAAAGAAAGAAGTTTAATTCAACATATGAACATAGTACTAGAGGATAAAGGACTCAGGCTAACGATACTTACTGACGCAATGTGTTGAGCAACCAAAGTAGTAATTCTCTCACGAGAAAAAGGTGTCTTCAATACCATGGAATTCTGGGACAGTCCAAGATCTGATTAAGCCCATAGCAGAGCTCGGAGGAATAAGAGTTTGATCATTACCTTCAACATTTGAAGGTTGAGAAACAGAGTCAACAAGTCTCTCAATAGGACATCTTTTCAATCTCCTCAGAGGAGCACTTTCAATTAAAGATGTTGTCTCTCCTTATGAGATGGCAACAGTTTCAATCGAAGGTGCTGCCTCTTTTGGAGGCATAGGGGGCTTCTTGCCAGTTTCCTTAGCAGCAGTAGATGGGGGAATATCTACATTCTTTATCCCATCATCTGGGGCATCCTGCTTATTCTTCTTTGCCCCTTCAGTGGCAAGGGCAGACCTGTCTAAAAATGCGGGAGCTTTCCGCTTCTTTATCAAATCACTAATAGGAGCACTTAAATCAGAATAAGATCCTTCCACACCGGTTTTAGAAGTTGGTATCCGATTAAGATCAACCACTACAAGACGAGCAATGAAAGATGAAGTAAGCCTCTGTATCTTAACAAATACGAAGCGGACCTCACGTGCTCTCCATTGATCGACTGATGCAAGCTCCAGATAAGTTTTAAAATTTTTATGTTAACGTCAATCTCTTTTGGGGGCTTCCTTTTACTGTTAACTGTAATAAACAAAATTAATGTCAGTGATGCATTTCATCGAATACAAAGAAAATAAAATCAAAAAATAAAAACAACCTATCCCATTGTCATAAAGCGAACATGTGGGACCTTGGTACACATCATTTCCATTTAATGGGGGGTGTTGACAATTTTTCATCACAACCCCATGATCAAAGTAGTCCATATTGGCGTCGAGAAGATTGATAACTAAAGCTCTATTCGAAAACCTAGTTTTTAAATAGAAAGTAGTGTCACTGGTAATCCATCTATAAAAATACATAATTTCTGGAATTTCCAAATGAGTTCCATGAAGTTGATTCAACCTATATACACCATTAACTACCCTCCATGTATTTGGATCTACTCTTGCAGGTACAATATCGAAATATTGGTAAAACTCCAAACACAGGGGATTTGGCGAGAAAGAAAAGCCACACTCAGCTACAAAAAGAGTTGGAAACTAGTGTCCCTCCACTAAAGAAATTAAATCAGAAGGACAAGAAGGTTCTTCGAAAATAACCCACGAAGGGATTGAAAAATCAGACCGAAATTTATCCAACGATTCAACAAGATAAACCATGGTGAATAAAGTAAATAAAGAAGAGGGAAGAAAATCTTACAGAAGAAAGAGAGATCGATTGACAATGAATGATGGAAAGAACGAAGGAGAGAAAATGAAGAGTTCAGAAATACAGATTTGAAAAGTAGAAGACGATAGGATTTCTGTCGCACTTAAATACTTTACCTTTGGAATAGAGAAAAGCAATGATTACAAGGGAAGACGTTTGCGCTTTCGGTGGCTAAAAAAGGAAAAAAAGGCACAAATATCGAAGTGATCGTGAAAAATTCAAAATATTTACGAACTTTGATATTATGCGCCCAAAAGGAATTATATACAAGGAAAATTTTCCTAATCTTTGAAGACTAGTAATCCGAGCACCTTTCAAGCAAAATGTTCCACAATCTTATTCAACCTCAACTGTGAAACATTGGGGGATTCTATTGATACCAAATTTAGTTAGCTGACGTGGAGCAACCATATGAAGACAAGTGTAAAATTACGTGGCAAATACAAATACTTTCAACGAACAACATACTTTCACCGAGCAACTTAGGCGTTCTGAGCTACTTAAGCATACCGAATAACTTAGGCGGTTTCGAGCTACTTAGCGTACAGAGCATCCAATCAAGAAAACCAAAAGGCGACTACGCATTAAATGCGCATTATTATTGTACAGCTGTATATGTCTACTAGATAACAGCGCATTACATTTTCATATGTACAACCTCAAGGATATAAATACATTGTAACCTCCTCATAAGAAGGGGACTTTTGGATCTCTTAGGGAACCTACCATCGAGATTCAAGGCAAATAATCAGCAATACAAGAATAGTGGATGTATGCTATTTTGATAGCCGAACCACTTTAAAAATCCATTGTCTTATTTATTTATTTATTCATTTTTATATGTGATTAATTAATTAGATTGCATCTAGTTTTTTACATCAACAGTACATAATGGCCACAACGTTGTAATTATGACAATTACTGCATTGTTTATTAATATCTAGAATAAATATCGATCATTACAGGTCTATAAAAATGTGCAAGGAATATTAATTATAAAGAAATGTTCAAAAAAATTAAGTTTAATTGACATGATATGTAAAAAATGGTACAATTAATTACGCACAATTGCATGAATAGGTATTCAAAATTAATTGCAAATAATTTGATTAGGTATTAAAAATCGACTGCCCTTAATGTAATATAGAGAAAAATTAACTGTGGAAATTATAATTTCAAAAGACATGAAAACATGACCATAATCAATTTCTCTCAATGACAAAACACAATTTTACAAAGATGTAGACGTCAAATTGTAAGATTATTTTCTTATTGTTTTCATTGCTAAATTTTGTTTTGTAATACAATCTATATTTTGTGATTTAGTAAAAATATAATATTACAAAAGAGAATTCAAATCTTTTCCTTGACAGCTAATCCATTATTAAATTTCTCAAGGCTTTAAATTGTAAAAAACGATATAGTTTTATTTTCTAATAGGCAGAACACCATATTATAAATCAAAGGATCCAAAATATAATTCTCTACTTCTCAAACCATTGAAATATAATGTCAATGCGTTGGCATGTTCCTATCATCTCATTAGTGTGTCCGAGTATCTATATCAAGATATTATTATTTATGAGGCAAACCAATTACTCCTTACTTTGACGACATCTTTTTAAAGGTCAAATAATAGGCATCTTTGCTTCTCATTGATCAAAGAAGGTGATTAAATCAAACCTCCCTGTTGATACCAAATTTAATCTACTGACGTGGACCAATAATAAGAAGACACGTGTCAATCTACATGGCACAATAACAACGAGGAAGTTTATTTCCCCCGACCAAGTCATGTTCGCTCCGAGCAACAAGGATACCCCGAGGAACTACAACACTCCGAGGAACTCCAGCGCTCTGATGAACTCCTGAACGACGAGCAACTAAGGCGGTCCGAGCTGCATCTCGGCCGTATCATTAAACGGACAAATGTTCAACTGTTCATTGAATGTTTATATTCTTGACGCACACGCTGCATTAAACGTATTACCCTTTCATATGTATTTCATTTAATGTATCGGACCTTTCATGTACAGCCTAAGGGCTATAAATACCTTGTATCATCCTCATTCAAGGGGATCGGAATTTCTTGAGAGAACTTGTAATCAAGAATTCCACAAACACTCAGCAATAACATAACAGTGGACGTAGGCTTTATTCCTAGCCGAACCACTTTAAAAATCTTTGTCTTATTTATTTATCTGTGATTGAAAAATTAGAGCGATCTAGTTTTTTACATCAACAGATTGGCGCCGTCTGGGGGAACGTGTTACAAGCGTTGTTCTCCACCAAAAGCTAAGTTTTTATTTTCTCTACGTATAATCAATTATACATACATCTTTTGATTGAATCGTGATTTTTATGTTTATATACATAAATTAATTGTCCAATTTTTATCTGCAAAATGTTGCATATCATGATTTTTAAATCATAACTGTTAGATTAATTCTTATTTAGAAATCTGAAAAATAGTAGATTTCATAAATCATAATTCTTTGCTTGATTCTCAAGTTTCAATTTTATATCATGGAATAAATATTTTAAATTATTACATATACCAATATATACGACGATGATAAGATTTAATCATTTTCATTGTTGATTTTGAAATAAATTTTGTAAGATCTTTGATGTCTATTCAAATTCCCATCATATTTTTAATAAAAGAATGGGAAAAGGTTAAAGACAATAAAAAGTCTTCTCATGGAAATCATGACCCAGATCTATTTTCTCTCTCTTCAAGTTTGAGTCTCGTTGCATTCACTTTTATGAACTATATACTTAATTTGGTTCATCTTCCATCTATGCCAATAAAGTCTCATTGATTGATTTTTTTTATATAAATTTGGTAATAACTTTAATCATTCACCATATTTTTATCTCTCCAAATTGGGAATAGGAAGGGATCAATATAAAAAATAATTTTCTCTCACCTGAAAAATCATTACCCACCTCTTGTAAAAGAGGATCAGTAAATAATCATGATCATATCAAGACTCTGGGCACAAATTTGATATGTTGGCCCCTCGTTCATCACATCACAAGGTTTCTTTGTCGAAATCACACGATCTAGTGGGTTATATATTTATTCATTTAATTAACATTCCTAAGGCTTAAATTTTACATCGAATGTTATTTTTTTATTTAAAGATTCGAGATATTCTGGTCATCCAACCATATATTCTATAATTTGAGATATCCTTAAATGTTGGTCGGCAACATCCATGTCGTTTGTCGGCAGCGGTAGAATATTGGGGTATTAAAAAAATGCGAAGCACCCCAGATATTTCTTTAAACACGAGTTCAGCTTGGGGACAAACAGGGGGCTTAAGTCTTTTTAACTTGTGATCACCCCAAAAATATTTTTAAAAACCAAATGATAAATAATTTTCAAACAGCAACTAATACCTGATTAGTTGTTGGAGATTAAATAACTCTACGTCTTATTTATGGCGCATATCTAATAAAAATTTGTACATCTCACACACGTGTGGCACAAAAATATTATTTCATATTTTGAAATTTTTATGCTGATACATATCATATATTGATTGGATGAGTAAATTATTCTCATGACTAATCAATTCAGCCTACACATATGGTAGAGCAAAATATTAATTTTTACAGGCACAAGATTCAATGCCGACGAATGCTGAAGCACAAATTATTCTATATCCGTTTGGATTCATATTTTATATTTATCTCAGCATGGAGTTCGAAAAATTTCTTCTCTCTATATATATTCGGCTCCGAGGAAAAGCTACAACAGTTATTATATTTCACCCCCAACGGATAGTTGGTCGGGGTAATTCTTATTTATATTCAGGCCCAGATATCTGCTCCAGCACAAATGATTCTATATATATCCATTGGGATTCATATTCTATATTCATCTCAACATGGAGCACGGCGAGATACTTATTCAGCTTTAAGGAGAATTACAACATTCGTTCAGATAATTCTTATTTATATTCAGGCCTGACAACGTTCTCGGCCATATTATTATGTTCTGAAAGATCTTATTCTTGTTCGGCATTATATGATTCTACCTCGACTGATCGGCGAGGCACTTTACTATTTTTAATTATTCTTTATATCTATTTGGATGCATATTCTATTCTCATTTCAGCAGGGATGTCTCCAGCATTTATTATATTTTATTCAGCTCCAAGGATGTCTCCATCATTTATTATATTTTATTCCCAGCAAATCTGTTGGTCATCGCCGAGGAGGTATCCTGCATTTATTATATCTTATTCCCAGCAAATCTGTTGGTCATCGCCGAGGAGGTATCCTGCATTTATTATATCTTATTTCCAACAATCTGTTGGTCATCGCCGAGGAGGTATCCTGCATTTATATTATCTTATTCCCAACGAATCTGTTGGTCATCGCCGAGGAGGTATCCTGCATTTATATTATCTTATTCCCAACGAATCTGTTGGTCATCGCCGAGGAGGTATCCTGCATTTATATTATCTTATTCCCAACGAATCTGTTGGTCATCGCCGAGGAGGTATCCTGCATTTATTATATCTTATTCCCAACAATCTGTTGGTCATCGCCGAGGAAGTATCCTGCATTTATATTATCTTATTCCCAACGAATCTGTTGGTCATCGCCGAGGAGGTATCCTGCATTTATTATATCTTATTCCCAACAATCTGTTGGTCATCGCCAAGGAGGTATCCAGTATTTATATTATATTATTCCCAACAAATCTGTTGGTCAGTGCCAAGGAGGTCTCCAGTATTTATATTATCTTATTCCCAACAATCTGTTGGTCAGCTCCGAGGAAGTCTTCATCATTTATTATCAAAACCACCAACTCCGGTTGGTAGACAAAATCCAACTCCGGTTGGTAGATAAAATCCAACTCCGGTTGGTATTGGTCGATAAATCTCATTCAAAGTTCACATTCCACAGTTGGGGGCTTCTATTACAGATATATTTGTTCATTTGGTGGCACATTCTTATATCATCGTGCAGTCGAGCATCAAATTCAACCCCGACTAATCATCATTCAGGAGATATATTGAAGTTCAAGAGGAATATTGAAGTTCAGGAGATATATTGAAGTTCAAGAGGAATATTGAAGTTCAGGAGATATATTGAAGTTCAAGAGGAATATTGAAGTTCAGGAGGTATATTGAAGTTCAGGAGGAATATTGAAGTTCAGGAGGTATATTGAAGTTCAGGAGGAATATTGAAGTTCAGGAGGTATATTGAAATTCAAGAGGTGTATTCAGAAGTATCAGGACATGATGAAAGAAAGCGACACCGAGGAACTCTGTCAGACCAGAAATTAGAACACAAATTGCCTATATGGAGGCTATATGTAGATGACTCATCTTACACTACAGGCTGTGGGGCAGGGATCGTTTTGAATAGCCCAGACGAGGTCGACATGGAATACGCCCTACGTTTCTAATTCAAAGCTTCTAATAATGAGGTTGAGTATGAGGCCATGATTGCAGGTCTTAATTTGTCAAATATTATGGAGGCACATCAGGTTATTGTCTTCAGTGATTCTCAATTGATCGTAAACCAAATGTTGGGAATATATGCAACCAAAGGAGAATTGATGATCAAGTATCAAGCAAAGGTTATGGAGTTAGTATCAGAGTTTGATGCTGTTCAAACTAGTAAGAATATCAAGAATGGAGAATGTGAGAGCATACGCCTTGGCCCAATTAGCATCAGCTACTCGTACCGAGCTGCGAAGAACGATATCAATTGAAGTATTAGAAAGTCGGAGCATAGATGAAGACCTGACGATGAATATTATTACCCTTGATTTAGGAACATCTTGGATGGATCCCATCGGAGCATATATTGAGGAGGAACAATTACCGGGGGATAAGCTCGCTGCTAAGGAACCAAAGTTTAAAGCTGCTCGGTATAATGGTATTCGGAAGATAAGCTCGCTGCCAAGAAATGGAAGTTTAAAGCTGCTCGACGAGGAATTATGGCAGGTTTGCAAAGATGTGTACATCCCTCCGAGGTGAATTGATTAAAGAGATCCATGAAGGGTCCTGTGGAGCCCATGTAGCAGGTCGAACACTTTTGCAAAAGGTGATGACGCAGAGATACTACTGGCCGACGATGAGAGCTGATTGTATAGCTTATGCCAAGAAATGTGACAAGTGCCAACGTTTTTCCTCCATCAGAAGAACTTCACAAACATTATTGACACCTATCATTTATCCTTGGCCATTTTCCATGTGGGGATTGATTTGGTTGGACCATTGCCGACGACTCGAGGAAGATTCAAATACCTCGTCATCGCAGTAAATTATTTTACTTAGTGGATAGAAGCTGAGCCACTTATTGACATGACATATGAGAAGGAAGGTGTACCAATTTGTTTGGAAGAACATCATCTGCCGATATGGTCTCCCTCATGCCTTCATCACAGACCATGGAACACAATTTAAAAACGAGGAGTTTGCTGCCTATTATCATCAGTCAAACATTTTGAAGGTTCATTCAGCGCCAGGATATCCTCAGAGCTAATGGACCAAAAGCTCTAAGGAGCTAAAAAGTGCTCTAAGGAGCCAAAATTGCTCTAAGGAGCCAAAAAGTGCTATAAGTAGCCAAAAGAGCTCTAAGGAGCAAAAGTGCTATAAGTAGCCAAAAGAGCTCTAAGGGGCAAAAGTGCTATAAGTAGCCAACCTCCTTTAGTTAGGAGGACAGCTCTAAGGAGCAAAAGTGCTATAAGTAGCCAACCTCCTTTGGTTAGGAGGACAGCTCTAAGGAGCAAAAGTGCTATAAGTAGCCAACCTCCTTTGGTTAGGAGGACAGCTCTAAGGAGCAAAAGTGATATAAGTAGCCAACCTCCTTTGGTTAGGAGGACATGCTCTAAGGAGCCAAAAAATGCTCTAAGGAGCCAAAAGCTTTAAGGAGCCAAAAGGTGTACACCAGCATGATCAACTACGGTTGGTAAGATAAAAATATATTCTCACATTACAACTTATGTTGGTCGGGAGGTAAGATTATTACAAAAAGTTCTTTGAAGAACAAAATATTCCAAAATACACCAAATATAGTTGGTCGGGGATAAAAACCCACTAACTGTAGTTGGTCAACGAGGAAAAATTATTGACCTTAGTTGGTCGGACACATTTTATGAAAATATTTAAAAGTCTACCAAGTATGGCTAGTCGAGGATAAAAACCCACTAACTGTAGTTGGTCGACAAGCATAATTTAACAACCTTGGTTGGTTGGAAAAATTTTAACATTTTTATACTCATTACTTTATTATTAAGTGATCGAGCAACGTTACTAATACTTGTAACTTCTTTATTACTAAGTTGGTCGATGAACAACACAATATTGTTATACATATGCACACATGTAAAGTATTTTACAAGACAATAGCAATTAAGATTTGCGAATAAAAATGAAAGTCTTTCGTTAAATTCAAAAAACAAAATACATTGAGAATGAAAATGTATACTAACTATTACATTGAGATTCCTATTCTATTGGTTTCTTTTCCTTCTACTTTTGAAACAGGTTCCTCACCAGCAGGAGGATCATCTAAAATATAAGAGGAGTTTATGAAGTTAAGACCTTTCAACATTCTGATATTCATCACAGATGATCTATCCGAGAAGCATTAGCCCATTCCCGAGAAGCACTTGCTCGTCCCTAAGAACCTCTTATTCGTCCCCGAGCAGAGGTAGAAATCAAAATCAACATCAACAGTATTGAGATCTTTGCTACTACTATCCCAACCAATATTGAAGAAGAAGTTATATGAAAATGTTTCGAAGTCCACCACTAGCTCATAGGAGGCAGTAGGTCGGCTAGCAAACCGATCAACATACTTGAAGATTATGACAAGCTACAAGCTGCATACTATGGCATGGCTACATCCAAATTCCCAGGGGTGATACATAGCACACGGAGTTCATCAAAAGAAAGATTAGCAACCATCGATTAGCCTGCATCATACTTCGTCCAGGAGATAATGAACTTTATGTTGAACAAATCAAGAAGGTAGATCAAGAATTTCACGAGCACCGAGCAACATTGCAGAATAAATACTCCATCCTTTCAAGTAACCCATCAAGAATGAAGCATTGGGGGCTTCTGTTGATACCAAATTTAATCTACTGACGTGGACCAATAATAAGAAGACACGTGTCAATCTACATGGCACAATAACAACGAGGAAGTTTATTTCCCCCGACCAAGTCATGTTCGCTCCGAGCAACAAGGATACCCCGAGGAACTACAACACTCCGAGGAACTCCAGCGCTCCGATGAACTCCTGAACGACGAGCAACTAAGGCGGTCCGAGATGCATCTCGGCCGTATCATTAAATGGACAAATGTTCAACTGTTCATTGAATGTTTATATTCTTGACGCACACGCTGCATTAAACGTATTACCCTTTCATATGTATTTCACTTAATGTATCGGACCTTTCATGTACAGCCTAAGGGCTATAAATACCTTGTATCATCCTCATTCAAGGGGATCGGAATTTCTTGAGAGAACTTGTAATCAAGAATTCCACAAACACTCAGCAATAACATAACAGTGGACGTAGGCTTTATTCCTAGCCGAACCACTTTAAAAATCTTTGTCTTATTTATTTATCTGTGATTGAAAAATTAGAGCGATCTAGTTTTTTACATCAACACTCCCCCCTCCCCCAACCCCAAAAAACAAAAGAGAAAGTATGCATTGATGCGAGTTTAGAATTTTAAAATTAAATTAACTCACAAAATAATAATATTTTATTGGATTTCTAGACAAACGGATACATAATAATAATGCAAACAAAAATGACATAGATTTAAAAATTTGTAGCTAAACATAGATCAACACATGTATAAGTATAAATTCAAACACATTCACACATAAACAAATCTACAATTATATGTATATACAAAGAGATATCCCCACAAAAACACAAATATATATAGAAGTTCGAATAAACACTTAGTTAAGCAAAGAAAATTGTATAAATAAAAAATATCTTGTTTCTAATCTCACTAATTTTTATTTATTTCCCAAACTCAAAGTATGAGAAAAATGAATTTGAACTCCAAAATACCAAAAGATGATTTTCAAATAAATTCGGGTTTTGAAACCCCTAAAATTGATATAGAATCCAAAAATGATGTAAATACAGGGAATGATTATTTTCACACCCTTCCCATCCTCCTCCATACCATTTGAGTATGACATGACCAATATGCCCTTAAACTTGCCCCCCCTTTTTTTCCTCCAACACAAATACATTAGATAAAAACTAAAATTTTGTTATTTCAAATAAAAAACTTATTCTTATAAAAAAATTGTTTTCAAAATTAAAAAAAAAATCTTTCATACTTTTTATAACTGATATTAAAAAAATATTTTAACTGTTTAAAAAGAATTATCTATTTTTTTTCTCAAAGAACTGTTTATAAAAAGAAAAAAATAGTTTAATATAAAATAAAAACTACTTTTATAAAAATAAACTGTTTTAAATATTAAAAAGAACATTTTTTAAATTTTTTTACAAAAAAAAGTTTTAAAACTATATTTTATTAAAATAATAAAATAAAATAAATAAATATAAACGACCTGTATTTTTTTATTAAAAAATAGTTCTTAAAGCAGTTTTTTTAATTATACTCACGACAATTTAAAACTAAATATATGGCGTGATTTGAAGTGCAAGTGGATCTCCTCTAGACACATGTTTATATTTGATATAATATTGATGTTTATTTATTTTATTTTTTAAAAAACATATTATAAAACAAAACAGTTTTAAAAGGGGATCTCTTTATTAAGTCCCATTTATATGAAATATTTTTCAGTAGGTCCTATCGCAATATTTTTATCTTAATAGGTCCTATTTGTGCATATAGTGAATATTCAATGTATGTTTACAAATATGACCTATTGGAACAAAAATCTTTTTTCATTGGACTTGGTGGAGCAAAAATAAATGTTACGACCTATCGAACTACATACTTAGTAAATAGGATTAATTAGTAAAACCCCCCTTTTAAAATAGGTCATTTGTAAAAAAAATATTAAAAAAATGTTTTTTAGATAGATAAACTTAAAACAATTTATTTTTGTAAAAATAGTTTTTATTTTATATAAAACGATTTTTTACGTTTACAACAATTTTTAAAAAATTAAAAAAAAGGATAAGAAGTTTTATTAAACAGTTGAAATGTTTTTTTAAATAGTGAAGTTAAAAACAATTAAAAAAATTATTTCTTACTAAAAACATATTTTATTTTAATTTAAATTTATTTATTTTATAATTTTTATAAAAAAAATAGGTTGTAAAATAGTTTTTTTTAAATTAAATTTTTTTAAGTTAAAACAATTTATTTTAGTAAAAAAGGTTTTTATTTTATATAAACAATTTGTTACTTTTTATAAATAGTTTTTTTTTTAAAACAAAGAAGTTTTTTAAACAGTTTGGTTCTCTATTCAGAAAACTCGATTTAAATGTTGTTTTTATATACATTTTTAAAATTCAGTTTTATGTATTTATAATTATTGGTGTGTGTTTGGTAAACTTATTTTTAAATATAATTTTTTGAAAATTTGACAAAATTGGCAAACATGTACATTTATATCATACAAATGTATGTGTGTGTGTGTGTGTGTGTGTGTGTGTGTGTGTATGTACGTATATACAAATATACCTAAAATTTTCATACATACATGATACATGAATGTATATATACACACATACATACATCATAAATTATATACATATACATTTAATATCATGTATTGTTAGGTATATTTAATGAGATATGTTGGGGAGTTTAACAATAACTATATATATATATATACATAAACATAAACATACATAAACATTTCATACATACATACATACATACACACACACACACACACACATACATACATACATACATACATACATACATACATACATACATACATACATACATACATACATACATACATACATACATACATTATAAATTATATACACGTACATTTAATATCATGTATTTTTAGGGATATTTAATGAGGTATGTTGGAAAGTTTAACTATATATATATAATGATATTGCATGTATAATGCACTATAAAATTATATACATACACAAATTGATAATATTTTTTTAATACATGTGCTTTATATGTATATTTTATACATGTATAAAACTATATATAAGTATCAACTTTATATTATTCCATACTTAATTTTGTGTACATGTTGATACGACGTAAATATTGCGTATTTCACCCATTAACCTAAGCGTTATTAGCCCCCTTGGGTATCTTAATCCCTATATTTATGCTCATTAACCAGACAACCTCGAATTTCTAATTAACATGTTTTGCAGGTATTAATTGAGCTTTTATAGGTATTTGGATGCTTAGAATGAAGTTTTGACGCATTCTAGTGAAGTTTCGTATAATTCCGCAAGTGCAAGGGCAATTTAGTCATTTCACAATTTGAGAACCTGGCCCAATGTCTTCACAGAAGTGGTATCCCTTTTTGCGAGCTTCGTGTGGATGCAAACGGTGTGCGATTTCGACTCCGAACGAAGAAGTTAAGACAATTTTAGCGGAAGAGAAACCAATGAAATCAAAGGAGGGGAAAACAGGAGAGACGACCTGATGGATCGATCAATCGACCAAAAGGGTCGATCGATTAACTCCTATTGATTTTGGAAATCGTTGGAGACATTAGGATCAAGCCTGATCAGTCGATCGATCGACTGTTGGGGTCGATCGATCGACCCTGCCTTATTTCTGCAGCATTTTCCTTTTCATTAATTCTTTATTTTCTTTTCTCCCAACTTACTATATAAGAGATTTTTTGTTCTCTTTTGTAAATATCTCCATTTTGTCTTAGATTTTAGGGTTTGTAAACTTCGGGAGCTAAACCCTACTCCTCTCTTGTACTCTATATTTTGTAAGTTGTACCTTTACTTTAATTTCATTAATTTAGTTGTCTTCTTTATTTTGTAAGTTGTACCTTTACTTTAATTTCGTTTGGTAGCATATACTGTAATGCCTAATTATAGACAACAATATCTCCTGCATTATATTCATTGTGTAAAATATAGCCAATGTCATTTTCGTTTGGTAGCAAATACTAGAAGTGGTAAATGAATAGATAAAAACAGAGATGGTCATTTTCATTTGGTAGCAATTACCCATGTCATTTTTGTTTCCTAGGAAATACTAATAATGATAAAATATAGCCAATCTCCATGCCTCACCCATAGAAAGAACTCAATAAACCTAGATGAATAGATGGAAATAGAGAAGTGTGAGGGAAGGGAGCTTATTCAGATGAATAAATGAAAACAGAGAATAGATAAAAGCAGACGTTTGATCAGAGCTTGTTCAGATGTATCTTGATCGGAGCTTATTTAGAGCTTGAATAGATGAAAATGGGAGCGTGTTTGCTGTCGGAGCCGGAGCAGAGTGAAGGAAGGGGGCGGCCAGTGTAGAGGAAGGTGTGGTGTTCGTAGAGAGAGAGAAAAGAAAATAGGAAATTAGGGTTATGTTTTGAGATTGGGTTGAGTTTGAAATGCAGCGTGTGGTTATTTGAGATATGAGCGTGCGTGTGTAAGGAAATAGAAAATTTTATATATATATATATATATATATATATATATATATATATATATATATATATATATATATATATATATATATAATGAAAGCGGTCCGGTCCGGTCCAAAACCGTTTTTACAGTTCAAGACCGAAACCGACCCGCATTATGTGGTACTATATATTTTTAGACCGAATTACAAAAAACTCGCAAAAGCGTGTTCGGTTCGGTTCGGTTTTTTCGGTCCATTCGGTTTATTGGGGTTGTGCACACCCCTAGTCTTCCTTCATTTCCATGCTTTCATTTACTTGCTTTCTTTACTTTCTTGCCTAGACTAATTTATTTCTTGTTGTAATTAGTTTAGTTGTAGTTTACTTAGTAATTTCATGTTGTTCCCTTAGATAAATAGGGTCGGGGTTATGTTCTGCGATTAACGGGCCTCGAACTCCGAAAATTAGGTTTTGTATAAAATTTCATTTAATTGAAACTACACGTATCAAAGGTGGATTGTTACGCATTTATCCTTCTTTGTCATGCAACGTTAGAGTTTATAGCGATAATCTGAATTTAATCTGCATGTGACCATTTTTTATTAAATGTTTATTCAAGCAACTTTTGGTTAAATTCCTTATTGCGTGAAGTTTATGCTTAATTAAAATGCTCAGTTAAATGTTTCGAGCAGGAATTCTAATTAGTAGTTGTTTCAATCCGTGTGGTAGGATGCGATCTCGATCCCCGCTTTACTTTTGTTTAGAGTAACTTATTCCTTTCTTTTGTCACGATAACAACCTATCACCTTTTACACTTTTATTTCTGAAGTAATAAATTACTTACTAGTCTAAAATTGTATCACTCCCTGTGGATTTATTACGATACCCGACTTATCGTTGTACTTGCCTCACGAGTGTAGTAGTACATTAGGTTTTTGCATGTAGAGTGGGAGTCGAAATCAACGATAGTGTCCCAACAAGAACACTCGGTTCCCCTCACATCAAAATGGCGTCGTTGTCAGGGAGCGTTTTTTAGATTGTAGTTGCTTTACTATTTCACAATATTCTTTCTTCTATATTTGTATTTTTTCTTTTAACCTTTTTTGCAAGATTTCCATACTTTAGCGCTAAGAAACTTTGATTCGCGGTTGCTTACTTTATTCAATTGTATTCTACATCGACGAACAATTTGGTAATCATGTCTTTCTTTTATAGTTATTATGGTCATTATAATGATTCTAACTTTGCGGATAATTTTCAAGTTTTTCATTTTGAAGATTTTCTTCAGATTGAAAAACTTGAAAATAATTATCGTAATGAAAGTTTTTATTGGGAACTTGAGTTGGATTCATTATTCGAATCCAATGAAGATTCTTATTCCGATACTTGTGAAAAAGAATCTCAACCAAATGAGGAATCCAAGGATCTAAAGCCGAGGAATCTTACCTTGGAAGAAAATTTTCTTCTTTACTCCCAAGGTTTGGAAAGCCTAAATGGTGCTGGAATGAGACTTGGAGCACTTTGTGATGAGATGAATTCTTATGTACCAAACAACGAGGAGGTGGAAACTTGTGTTTCGCCTAAATTTTTTGAAGAATTTGTCATCGAGTGTGCATCTTTCTCCCCCGAAATTTAATCTCCTTCTGAAGATGAGTCGATTGAGATTGAATTTGTTTCATCATCATATTCATTTTCGTGATCGAACCATTAGAATTACTGGTTGATTCCTATGAGTAGGTAGAAACTTTTAAAACTTCTACACTTTTTGCCGATGAGGACTCTTTACCGGACTTATTTTCGATGGATGTTATCCATTTGTGTGCACCATCTCCCATTCCATTTGAAAAACATTTGGGAGACGCGTCGATTTTTCTTGGACCTATAGTTTACCTTTCCCCCTTATTATCCAAATCCCCCACAGTCCACCCAAATTTTCAAATTGGCGATGATTCACGTTTTTCACCACCCATATGCCTTCCGTTGTTCGAACGAAATTCATATCTTCCGAGAGTCATGTTCGCTTTGGAGGTCCCACCATTGATATTTCAAAGTCAAATCCCTTTTGGGCAGATCCCCAACTATTTAGACTTCTAGTGTATAGTTAGTGTGTAGTCTACATAGTAGGTTGTAAATAGTTAGCTTTTTATTTTTTATTTTTCTTTCTTTAGATTTTTCTTTGCCTTTTAATTTAGTCTAGTGTAATTATTTAACTTTTTGTTATTTGTTTTCGCTATGATCGGTACTTACTTGTTTTTTAGATTCGTTTGGACTTGTGAGATCACTCCAATTTTGCATAATATCGTTCTTTTCCTATCTTTGTGTTGTGTTCTTAATGCGCATTGAGGGCAATGCAACATTTAAGTTAGGGGGTGTAGGATATTCTATCCATTTCTTATGTAGTCCTTTTTGTTAAAAAATTGAAAATTATCAAAAATATTTTCATTATTTTTTTCCCTTGTTAGGCATTTTGCCCGTGTTTCCGATGATAAATTTTAATAAATGCCCGATCCAATTGACAACTCAACGATGCATGTTCTCGATTTTAGAAGTTATTAGACTTTAGTCCTTAAATCATTGATATGGTGAATAACTTCATGAATTGAACTTTATCCCTTGAGCACATGCATTTTCCTTATTATATTAATTTGGTTTAATATTTTTATAACTCAATAATCGCTTCTTGCATTGTATATACTTACACCGAGTGAGATTAGATACTTACCTTCATTTGTGAGTGTTATACACTATTCATTCCACATTTAAAACGTTACTTTCGTTGGTAATATCTTTATTCTTTCATTGATCATTCATTAATTGAGTTTATATCTTGAAATGTGTTACTTGAGCATGATTTTCATATATTATTTTGATTTGAGAATTGCGTAAACTTTATGAAATGATCATAGGCCATGTTTGTTATATCGCCCATATTAGCCTCGACCTCACCTTATATATTTCCCTAGTCAACCCCTTTGAGCCTTACTATTAGCCTTTCATTTCATCACCCAAAATCCCATAACCAACTCCACATTGGAGTTATAAACCATATATATTACCTTCCTTACCTTTGTTTGGAATGTTGCTTGGGATTAAATGATGTTGTCTAGTGTGGTTGCAATTTGAGCATGAAAAGAGTAAGAAAAGAAAAGAAAATAGTGAAAAGAGAGAAGAAAAAGAGAAGTGAAAAAGCAAAAAGAAAAAGAAGAAAACAAAAGAAAAAGAAGAAAAGAAAAGAAAAGAGATAGTTTGTATTTAAGTTATATATGTTTTATAGTTCAATAATCCTTGTTACTCTCCTATTGTTATACTTAATGCTTGATTATGGAACTTGTGTTTGATTTTTGGAATTGCCCGCATTTTCTCATTATCCCGAGTTTTTATATTCGAACACATTGAATCCGTACATACATATCCTTCGTTTCGTATGTTATCCTAGCCTATATTACAACCCTATACAAGTCCTATGCGATCTTAGGGTGAGTTCAAATTAAAAGTCAAAATAGTTTTGATAATCTGTGAAAATGCATTTCGCCTCTTTTAATGTGTGATATCTTTCATTGAGATTACAAGTTTTCCATTTTCTATATAACGTTCTTCATTTGTGACATGTGCGCGGCATAGTTTCCATTTGCATTTACTCTTTATGCCTGCATGTTCCGTGTGTTATCGCCCTATTTCAAGTGAATTCATTTGATGAGAGTAACCCCCGTGAGGATTGAATATATGCTTGCTATTATTTTTATCCGAATTATTTTTGTTTTTTCCAAATCATGCTTTGCACGTACTCTCCCACTTTTAAAGTTTCAATTCTATGAGGTGCATTCAACCTATTAATAACAACGGACTTTAGCTTTAATTCATTTGAGATGCTAATAACATGTTTGAGATGTTTTTCATTATTGTTGAGTTTGTCGCATGTTAGGCTAGGCATATTTTGAGGAAACCATGTGATTTTTTTCGTTTTCATCCCTGAAAACCCTCACGAGACGACACTCGTCCACTAGGGTAACCTAGGGGTTTAACGACTTATTGCGTACGCTAAATGCAATCGTTCGCCTGCGAAAGAGGCCTTATCTTTTTATTACTTTTTCTTCCCATTTTGTTCTTGTATCCTGTTTTTGGTTTAATTGTAGTTCTTGTTGTTTCCTATTTCATTTCTAGGGACTAGTAATGTGTAAGTTAGGGGGTATGATATGACGCAAATATTGCGTATTTCACCCGTTAACCTACGCGTTATTAGCCCCTTGGTTATCTTAATCCCTATATTTATGCTTGTTAACTATACAACCTAGGATTTCTATATTAATATGTTTTTCAGGGGTTAATTGAGCTTTCATAGGTATTTGGATGCTTCGTATGAAGTTCAAACACATTCCGATAAAGTTTCGTACAATTCCGCACACACAAGGGAAATTTAGTCATTTCATAATATGGGCACCTGGACTAATGTCTTCACGAAAGTTGTAGCCCTCTGTGCGAGCTTCGTGTGGCCGCAAACGTTACGCGATTCCGAGTCTTAACAAAGAAGTTACGACAATTTTAGCGGAAGAGAAACCAAGGAAATCAAAGCAGGGGAAAACAGGGGAGACGACCTGATGGATTGATTGGTCGACCAAAAGGGTCGATCGATCGACTCCTATTGATTGTGGAAATCATTGGAGACAGTAGGATCAGATCTGATCAGTCGATCGATCGACTATTGGGGTCGATCGATTGGCCCTGCCTTATTTCTGCAACATTTTCCTTTTCATTCATTCTTTCTTTTCTTTTCTCCCAACTTACTATATAAGGGAGTTTTTGTTCTCTTTTGTAAATATCTCCATTTTGTCTTAGATTTTAAGGTTTGTAAACATGGGGATCTAAACCCCACTCCTCTCTTGTACTCTTTGTTTTGTAAGTTGTACCTTTACTTTAATTTCATTAATTTAGTTGTCTTCCTTCATTTCCATGCTTTCAATTACTTTCTTTATTTACTTTCTTGCCTAGATTAATTTATTTCTTGTTTTAATTAGTTTAGTTGTAGTTTAATTAGTTATTTCATGTTATGCCCTTAGATAAATAGGGTCGGGGTTGTGTTTCGCCATTAACGGGCGTCGAGCTTCGAAAATTAGGTTTTGTATAAAATTGCTTTTAATTGAAACTGCGCGTATCAAAGTTGGATTGTTATGCGTTTATCTTTATTTGTCACGCAACGTTAGAGTTTATAGCGACAATCTGAATTTAATCCGCGTGTGACCATTTTTTATTAAATGTTTATTCAAGAAACTTTGGGTTAAATTCTTTATTGCGTGAAGTTTATGCTTAATTAAAATGTTCAGTTAAATGTTTTCGAGCCGGAATTCTAATTAGTAGTTTTTTCGATCCGTGTGGTAGGATGCGATCCCGATCCTTGCTTTACTTTTGTGTAGCGTAACTTATTCCTTTTTTTTTGTCACCATAACAACCTATCAGCTTTTACACTTTTATTTTTGAAGTAATAAATTAATTATGAGTCTAAAATTCTATCACTCCATGTGGATTTCTTATGATACCCGACTTACCGTTGTGCTTGCCTCGCAAGTGCAGTAGTAGCTTAGGTTTTTGCATGTAGAGCGGGAGCCGAAATCAACGACATTGTCCCTACACGAACACTCGGTTCCCTTGGTATCACATGTACATATATATTTTTTTATTTATAAGAATTACACTTATATTAATGTATTATGTATGTATATTATATATTAAGGTATAACTGCATTACAATATTAAGAATGAATAATTCTGAGTTGAAAAATAAAAAATAGAAGTTATAAAACACCATAAACCCATTTTCTGAAAAACTTGATTATAACACAGAAATATTATAATTATGTGTTTAAAAATAGTTTGGCAAATGATTTCTTTTATCACAATTGTATTTAAACACAGAGAACAAAATTATAGTTGCAAACGAAACAGAATTATAACTAGTTAATATTTTATTTTTATTTTTAAAGCAGGTTTTTATTAAAAACATCTTTTCATAATTTTTTTTTATTGAAAGTAGAGATTTTTAGTTTTTATCAAATGCATTCGTGTTGAAGACAAAAAATAAATAAGTTTAAAGACACAATAGTCATTTAACATTCAAATAGTATAGAGGAGGATGAGAGAGATGTGAGAATAACCATTTCCTAAATATATAATATTTTCTAGTATTCATCTTTAACCATGAACTTGAGGACATATGCATTTGGATTATTAAGACCACTCCCATATAAGCTAGTTTGGATTTCTTAATTCCTTGTTTCCCTATTTGTGAAGATAACATTGAGAGAACATGTCCCACTCTCATATGATGACTACTTTTTCTAGTAGAACAATTAGGGTCCGTTTGATAGAAAACTGGGAAAATGCAAATGATTCCAGGACATTTGATTCCAGGGCAAATAATTCCAAGGCAAATGAATATTTTCCAACTTGTGTGTGTTTGATACAAGTTGGAAAATCATCAATTTTCCACATTTTCTATCAAACGCAAAAGTTGGAAAGTAGATATAAATGTGAAAATTTTATTTATGGAATATATATATATACTAAATATATATTACTAAATATACAAAATATATGAATATATATTATATATCCGAATATATTTATTCCGCAAATAATATAATTAATATACAAAATATATGAATATATATATATATATATATATATATATATATATATATATATATATATATATATATATATATATATATATATATATATATTATTATTATTAAATATATAAATATATATTATTAAATATTTCTATATATTTAATATATATTCGGATATATTAAATATTTCTATATATTAAATATTTCTATATATTTAATATATAAATATATAAATATTTTGTATATTTATTATATTATTTCTATATATTTTGTATATTTATTATATTATTTGCGGAATAAATATATTCTGATATATATATATATATATATTCATATATATATATAATAATATATTCTGATATATTCTGATATATGAATATATATTATATTATATATTGAATATACTAAATATATATTATTTACAGAATATATACATATATTAGATATATAATATACATGTATATTCTGTAAATAATATATATATATATATATATATATATATATATATATATATATATTATATATTATATTAAAATATACGAAATATATATATTTACATATTTATTAACAATATATATTTATATATTAATGAAATATATTGAGTTAATAAAAAAAAATTGGTTTTGAGTGATTTGCCACCCAAAGGTGGCAAACAAAAACCTGACCCCCCCCAAAGAATTGAATTACACCCTAGGGTGACAAATTGTGCTTAAGGGGTGTTGTACATAGAAAACAAATTCCAAGGCAAATTAAGGCTATCAAACAGCCCAAAAGCTGGAAAATACCAGAATTTTCCAACTTTTCTGAATTTGCCTTGGAATTGGAAGGCTATCAAACGGACCCTTAGATGCACGTGCTTTTTATGAGTTACATGTTTATTAACAAATACACAAATACGCTTTTTCTTTTGCTCTTGTTAAAAAACTTATTTGTCCGTGTTTGCATAGGATTGTTGTTCATGCCAATACATAATAAATATATTGGGATTTAACATAATAAATTGAAGATGGATTTGAAGAAAAAGAAAAAAGAGAAATGAAAAAGGGGACATAAGGCGAACACAACTTGAATAAATAATACACACCAAAAGCAAGGGCATTTAACGAACCCACTCCCCTGTATATAGCTCAGCAGCCAGTGATCGCACTCTCTCAAACTCCCAAGACCAAACCTTCATTAAAACACTTTAATACAATTCTTTTTAACACCCAATGCCAACACTTTGAGATGGCGATAACAGGGAGAGAGATGATCAGCGGTGGGAATTTGTCTAGATTTGATAGTCGTTTGATCCCACGGAGAGGGCAGGTTAAGGTGGCTATTGTGTTGGGGATGTATGTTCACCCATTTACATAATATCAAACGAAACTAGGGGTGGCAATTTTTGACACGACACGATAACCCGACACGAACTCGACACGAATTTAGCGGGTTATGGTTGACGATTTCTTGACACGAACCCGAATATGACACGACCCGCCAATACGAATAATAAACGGGTTGGGTTAGTGTCAAACACGTATAACTCGAAAATGACACGAATAGACCCGCTTAACTCATATTTTATGGAGAATATATTAGATAATTTATATATCTTGATTGGCATTCTATAAAATTCATGGAGAATCGGATGATAAATTATTTATGTGTCGAAAGAAGTTGAAATTAATTAAATTTAAGTTATTGTAGGCCTATGATTGGTTAAGAGAGAAGAAAAAAATTGTTTTATATTTTACTTAATGGGTTATGCGGGTCAACCCGAACACGACACGATAATAAATAGGTCGGGTTAGTGTTTGCTCATCTGACACGATTAGTTAAATGGGTCGGGTTAGGGTTGACTAATACTTGACACGAACCCGACATGACACGACCCGAACACGACACGACGCACACGAATTGCCACCCCTAAACGAAACTGTAGCCGAAATGGATTGGAACCATACATAGAGCCGAGGGTCGTCAACTGTTCAATAGAAGAAACGGATATGGGGTTGAAAATGAGGTAGAGTATATACAATGAATTTTCACGCTCAAATGGAAATGAAAAGTATATTAAGGGTTTTAGGATGTTTATGAGCCATTAAGTGGGTGGGGAAGATGGAAAACCAAGGTGAAAAATACTTGGACCGTTCATTACAAGAAATGCTCGGAAAGATGAAGAGATTTTGTGTTTACAAATAAAGGAGACTTAAATTTAGTTCCTCGCTAATTATCATTTACACCTCTAATACTATTGTATTACAGGTTTAATATAAATATAGATTCAAACAGCTTTTAACCTTATTTTCAAGATATTTATTATTCATACAATTATTAATTTAATATGATATATTACTATAATTTGAATACCAACCTATGTCCATTGCTAAGGTCAGATATTGTGTTTGAATATATCAAAAATCGTGACTTGAATTCTCCAATTTGTTGCTCCTAAAAACTTCTTGAAACAACCCAGAATTCTGCTATTGTGTATAACTAAAATTTTGAGACAATATATAAAATATGAATTTTGAATTTTCTCTTCAACTTTAGATATTTGTGTGTTATGGGATAACCCCAAATGGAGCAAGACAACTCAATACATAATGGAAAGAGGGCCAAAATTCCTAGTCAATAATGCCCTATTTTCTAGGCTCAACTATCATCAAGTGGCAAAAAAATAGGAACCGGCCAAATCTCTTAATTTTTTGCATTTATCACAAGCCTAATTAAATATCTAACTTATGAAGACCACATTAATAGGAAATACATAATTTTGAATTTTGATATATTTCAAATTAAAATCTTAATTTCCAATAGTCTCCCACTTGGCATTAATAAGTATATCCTCATAATTTGATTAGGTAACATTAGGTGCACCATAATTGATAAATATAATTTGTCACAGTCTAATGATTGACGGATGCGAGTCATGGCAGTTCCATGCTATTCAAGACCATGTTCCTTCCATGTGTACTACAACACCCATGTTTAATTTAACTAGGCCTGTAAGTTTGGATGTTATAATGTCCTCATAATGTCATTTTGAATAAATAACTATTTCTTACAATAGGTCATAATTGTATGCATGCATTCATCATAGAAAGAAATAATAGAAATCACAAACACTTTTATTGAAATAAAATAATAGTGTCAAAAAACTAAGCTAAAAAGCAATCATAGTCAAACTAATAGAGACCCGTCTCTTCAACATGTTTCATGGAGCTCTTTGTAGATAGTCCTTTTAAAAGAGGATTTATTATGTTATCACTCGTACTAATGTGATCAATTGATACTCGTTGTTTTTGAACTTATTCTTTCACTGATAGGTACTTCATCTCGATATGTTTGGCCACCTTAGTATACATATCCTTCTTCAAAAAGAAGACTTCTAGAATATTATCACATTAAATTTTCAGTGGCTTAGATATTGAAGCCATGCTTATAAGTCCTTAAAAAAACGTCTCTCAGCAACAATCTATAATTTGTAGCTTCGAAGCAAGCTACGAATTCAGCCTCCATAGTAGACTATGCAATGACACTTTGATTAGAACTTTTCCATGAGATGGATCCTCCAACAAGGAGGAAGACACAAATCAAAGTGCTCTTCTTACTGTCCAGGCATCCTCCGAAATCAGAGTCTGAGTAACCAACCACTTCAAGGTGATTAGTCCCCGTTTATGTGAGCATGTTATTCTTGGTCTCTTGCAGGTACCTTAGCACTTTCTTTGCAACTTTTCAATGATAATTCCACGAATTTCTTTGATATTTGCCTAGCATCCCAATGAAAAAACCGATGTCCTGTCTTGTGTAGATTGTGCATATAACAAACTCCTTACGAGAAAAGTATAAGGCACGCCTTTCATATGCTCTATTTACAAATCATTTTATGGGCATTGACGTAAGCTGAACTTATGCTCTTTCTGAAGTTGAATGTTAACGGAATTGTAACAGAACTTATTCCGTTTCATTATTATTGATTGGGTAAATAACTAGTTCAACAAAAATGTTAGGAACAACATGTATGTTATGAAATTGGGATATAAGAATTTGTACCCCGAATTAAGCACACTATCATTAACTCACTTGAGTATACATTATATAGGATCTCATCTAGTTTAGAAAATAAGACAAAATTTGAGTCATCCCTATTGCTTCATTTCATCTTCAAACTCTTCATGTCTGCATCATAAAAGAGCAAAATGGTCCTCAAGGTAGTAAACCAATAACATTACAAACTCTAGGATTTCATTTCATAACATTTATGAGGTATGTGTGTTAATTTGGCTTAAAATGATTTTTTTACATTTTTTTAAGGATTTTTAGGAAATTTTAAACATTTAAAATCTATTTTTTAAGAAATTAAAATTAATGTTTTAAAATGTTTGGGTTCAATTTGCAAATATAAAACCTTCCTAAAAACTGCCTTGGGTAGAAACCAAAAGCGTTAGATAATTTTGTGGGTAAAAATGAGATTTTAAAAAGATCAAAACATGCGTTTCTTATCTCATTTGAGCCATACACGTGTTACACAGTTTGCGGATGGATTTATGTTTTCTCTTACTCGCATTAGCTACTTTCAATATAGTATGTTAAATCATTTTAAGCAATGGCCTCCATGCGTTTAAACTCAATCCATGTACTAACCCTTTGAACCAATCAAACTGATTTTAAAAGCGCTGCATTATGAACCATTGGATTGATCATTCGACATTCTAGAGCCTTCTAACCTCCCTATAAATAGAGACCATTAGGCCCTCATTTAAAATCTTTGGGAGACTTTAAGTCTAAGAGAGAGAGAGAGAGAGAAATCGAGAGGAATTTCGCAAATCCAAACAAAACACTACTAAAATTATTTCAGAAAAAGAGAGAGAGAGAGTTACGATTTTTTTTGGGTTCTGGTCCCTATTTACAAACCCTCTTTGGTCTTTATCTCTTAACCAATAGCCTCACTTGAAAACGATCTAGTTATCTAATTCAACAAGTGATACAGTCACATAACTATTTAGGCTGGTTTCGGTTTAAGAAATCATGTTAATGTTGGATCTGATTATTACTCATATTATTTCGTTTATCCAACATCTCTCTATTTTTCAAAACTGAAATAAAGGTTTACATATTTCAGATCTAATTTTTTTTATTTTGAAAAACTAGTAAATAAATAAGTTTTAAAGATTTCTTTTTAAAAGATTCATGTGTACACAGATCTGAAAATAAGAGTTCAAAATCAAAACCTAATTTCAGTAGTGTGAAAAATCGTATTTCATACTTAGAAAGATTTTAGTAATTTATAGGAATTGTTTATATAAGTGTGTGTGAGTACATTCATGTGTATTTGGCTCTTCACTCACAACACTATCACACAACATCACTAAAATAGTGTTGATGGTTATGAGATCTTGACCATTTCGAGTCGACGTAAAGAAGGAGCTAAGGAGACAAGCCAAGGAATGCTAAAGACCACATCAGAGCCTTAAATAAGTCAAAGTAACCTAACGGAGTTGGTATATCTTCTGAACTTAGAATTGGTATGTATTTGTGTGTATAATTTGTTTCTTGGTTGTAACCTAAACTCCATTCTAGTGGATTATTGTTTTGAGATGCAAAGACCTCCGTTGATGTTTTTCCAATTGCGTAGGGGTTTTACCACGTTAAAAAAACTCTCTTGCATGTGTTTTTTATTTCTTCATTTCTATTACTGCATAGATACGCTTAGTTGTTGGGATTTTAAAACCTAATTTCAAGTAACTGAAATATCACGTTTATTGATACCAAATTTAATCTGCTGACGTGGAGTCATCACTTGAAGACACGTGTCTTTTAACATTGTAATTACAAATACTTCTATCGATAAACTTATTACCACCGAGCTACTCAAGTGCCACGAGCAACTCATACATTCCAAACAGCTCAAGCGTATCAACCAGCTAAAGTCCCCCGAGGAGCCCATGCCTGCCGAGCTACATAGGCGGTCCGAGCAGCTTAAGCGGTCCGAGCTACATAGCGTACAGCGCATCCAATGCAAGAAAATCAAAGAGACGACTGCGCATTAAATGCCCATTATTATCAACAGAATGTCTACTGGATAACAACGCATTGTCCTTTTATTTTTACAGCCTCAAGGATATAAATACATTGTAACCTCCTCATTAGAAAGGGACCGGAGTTTCTTGAGAAAACCATTCCTCTAGAATTCCAAGCAAACAGTCAACAATACAAAAACAGTGGATGTAGGCCATTCTTATAAGGCTGAACCACTTTAAAAATCTATGGTCTATTATTTCTTTATTCATTTTTATCTGTGATTAAAATAATTAGGTCAAATCTAATTTTTTACATCAACATATTGGCGTCGTCTGTGAGAAATGACTGTAATTAGCATTTTTTACCAAAACAACTCATCATCAATGGCTGATAATTCAGAATTCAGTAATCGAAAAACTAGGATTCCCCCGAATCCTTTTGCTCCCCCATATTTTTCAGATCTGGCTGGTATAATGGCTAATTTGGCCCAAGAGCAAACGACCATGCAAGAAACCATGCGTCAACTCATACAAACTGTTCAAGGCAGAGTGCCAGCCCAATCAGGACAACAAAGCGTTCAGAGAAATACTTGTTTACTCCCTTGGCGAACTAGGCAAACGTTATTCCCAGAGTAATCTCAGTCCAGACGCACCGATTCATATCGTACTGAGAGATCTAATGATCCTTCTTATCAGCCTGGACGGACTTCCTCGGTACGAGCTACAAACACTCAACAAAACATCACTCTATCTCCAGAAAGGACAAGTGCCTTGAAAGATTGAGTAGAGTCTCTCATTTTGATCGTTTGGGTCCTAGGACGAATAGAAGCCCCCCAAGGATTATGTCGAGGAACTCTCAACAACCATCTGATTTAAAGGAAGGCTCTGCCCAATCACGACCAACTGCTCGTCATGAAAGATCCCAAGAGTCAAATTCAACACGATCAGTTGCTCGAACCAATAGGATCGAAGAAGGAAATGATGCATGGAAGGGCTCAATTCAAAGGTTGGAGGATAGATTAGGGTAGATGGCTAAAACCAAGAATCCTCTACAAAGGACTTTTGTCCAAGGAACACCATTCATACAAGAGATTGTGGACTTTCCCACACCATCAAAATTCAAAGCCCCGGTAGTAACACCAAAATACAATGGAAAAACTGATCATGTTCTCCATATAGAACAATACCAAGCAGCTACTGATATCTATGCTGTTCCAGACGAGATGCGATGCAGGGCATTTTCAGGAACTCTTACCGGATCTACTCAGATGTGGTACAATAACCTTCCTCGGGGGAAAATTGCGACTTTCTTTCAGCTAGCAGAACTCTTTATTGAAAATTTTTGTTTTTGGAGCAAAGCCAGTCAAACGAGTAGCACATTTGCTAAGTGTTAGACAAAAGACAGGTGAAAGCACCAGGGATTATATTACTCGTTTCAATAACGAGAAATTGGAAGTAATTTATTATGAGTAGAAAACTGTAATTACTGCTTTGATGAGTGGACTGTTACCCAATAAATTGTACTACACTTTAGCCAAAGATCCGCCTAGGACCATGGCAGAATTGATGGCAAAAGCAGCCAAAATCATGAATGCCGAGGAAGCCATGGTTGCGAAGAAGAACATAGACACTAAGGAGACCAAGGTGGAAGATGGAAAAACTGAAAAGAAGGATCAAAAGAACAATGGTGGTAACAGGCAATCAACGGGTAAGCAAGCATTGGAACAGATGAAGAAATACGGAAATTATACTCCCTTGAAGGTGGATATAAATCACATTCTGGAAAAGATCAAGAGCAGCGAGGAGCTAGCCTGGCCAGTAAAAATGAAGGCAGATCCTGATAAGAGAGACAAGTTCAAATATTATGAATTCCACAAAGATCACGGTCATACAACTAAGCGTTGCATAGCTCTTCAGAATGAAATTGAAGCACTCATTAGACGAGAAAAATTGACCAAGTATGTTGATCATCAAAGCGGTGGTCGAACCAACGAACGAGGAAGGCAAAGGTCTAAATCTCCTCTTCGGACAAAAGATGACAAGAAAAGAGATCATGAAGATGATCCAGAAGATGACCCCGATCTCCCCAAAAGACCAAGACAGCCAGAACGTGAGGTATTTTCAATCCATTTTGGATCATTTGAGTGTAATGTCATTACAGGTGGTGATGTAAGAGGAGAAGATCTTACCGCAGAAAGGAAAGCTTACCTTAATGAGGCTCAAGCTTGTTCATACATACAGTGAATAAATTTGGCTGAAGATGATCGTCCGAGGAAGGTGAATAAGGACAAACTGGTCATCGGTTTCTCTAAGAACGACCTCACAGGTGTGCTATATCCTCATGATGACCCATTGGTGATCAAAATGAGAATGAAGGAAGTAATGATTTCATGAGTATTAGTGGATAATGGTATCTCGACAGATATCATGTTCTACCCATCTTTTGATAGTTTGAATCTAAAGCTATCCCAGTTGGAACCATATCATAGGCCCCTCCTTGGTTTTACTGGCAAGAAAGTTTTTTCACTTGGGACAATAAAGTTGGATATGTTCATCGGTACATGGCCTGCTTGTCGAACAGAAAGAGTACGCTTTTTCGTGATGGATAAAAATGTCCAATCGGCTTACAATATCATCATGGGAAGAGTAGGTTTGAAAAAGTTCGAAGCAGTACCATCTACTGTACATCAATGTTTAAAATTCTCAACCAACTTTCGAGTAGGAGTGGTGAAGGGTGACCAAAAAGTAGCTCGGGAATGATACTATTCATCTCCCAAGCAAGAAGTGCGTAAAGAATCCAGGAAGAAGACTACTACTTATCAGGTAGATGAGATAGAAGATGCAAAGATTGAAACTTTAGACCCAAGAGATGAGTCTCAGCTCGTTAAGGGCTAGGTCATGGAGGCTACTGAAAATATCATTCTGGACGACGAGCATCCAGAACGAATAACTCAAATCGGTGCGTCACTAGATGTGTCAATAAAGCAAGAGCTGATAACATTTCTAAGACGCAGAAAGCAGACTTTTGCATGGAGTCACGAAGATATGCCAGGGATAGACCCAAATTTCTTGTGTCACGAGCTCAATGTGAACAAGGAAATCAAGCTAGTGAAGAAACGACGAAGGGTATTCAGTCCCGAGAAGAACCAAGCCATACAAGAAGAAGTAAAGAAACTGTAAAAAGCCTCTTTTATTGAGGATGTCAAATATCCTGATTGGCTAGCGAATGTGGTAATGGTGAAGAAGAAAAATAACAAGTGGAGGATGTATATAGACTTCACCGACCTTAATAAGGCATGCCCAAAGGATCATTTTCCTTTGCCCCGAATTAATCAACTAGTGGATGCTACCTCGGGGCACGAATTATTAAGTTTCATGGATGCTTATTCTGGTTATAACCAGATTAAAATGAAACCTGAAGATAGGGAGAGTACCTCTTTTATCACCCCAAGGGGAACTTATTGTTATAATGTTATGCCTTTCGGTCTTAAAAATGCAGGTGCGACGTATCAGAGGCTGATGAATAAGGTGTTTGCAGAACAGATAGGTCATAATATAGAGGTGTATGTTGACGATATGCTGACAAAGAGCAAAAAAGCTGCTGATCATCTAATTAACCTAGGTCAGACCTTTGATCAACTAGAGAAATATCAAATGAAGTTGAATCCCACTAAGGGCATATTCGGAGTACGAGAAGGAATGTTCCTCGGATATATTGTCAATCAACGTGGAATTGAAGCAAATCCTGAGAAGATCAAGGCCTTATTAGAGCTAAGATCTCCAACCACAAAAAAGGAGGTGCAAAGTCTCACAGGGCGAGTAGCATCACTCAACGGATTTGTGTCCCGAGCAACAGATATATGTCTCTCCTTCTTCAAAACACTCTGAAAAACATTTGAGTGAAATGATGAATGTGAGGAGGCCTTTCAAGAACTGAAGAAGTAACTAGGAATACCTCCATTGCTATCTAGACCAGTGATGGGAGAGAGATTATACTTATATCTGGCAGTTTCAGAGAACACAGTTAGCTCGGCGTTGATAAGAATGGAAGGTGGAGTGCAAAAACCAGTCTACTAAACTAGCAAAGCTTTCCGAGGAGCAGAAATCAGATATCCAAGGTGAGAGAAGTTGGCATTAGCGCTAATTGAAACCAACAGAAGAATGAGACCATACTTCCAAGCCCATACTATACTTGTGTACACTGATATGCCATTAAGGCAAGCTCTGCATAAATCGGAGAAATCAGGAAGATTGATGTACTGGGCAGTGGAGCTCGGTGAATATTACATAGTTTATGATCCTAGATCATCGCTTAAAGGGCAGGCAGTGGCATATTTTATCATAAAGTTCACCTATCCTGATACCTCCGAAGAGCAGAAATTGAATACCGACCAGCCTGTGGATGTTACAGGATCATCAAATTTAAACCCCGACCAACTTAAGTCGGTTGACGAGCAAGAAAAGATGACTGATGAGCAGCGAGAAGTACTGAAAGAGGAGAAAAGGAAGTACCAGATATTGCACCGAGGAACTCTCTGATCAAAATTTCAATAATAAGTTACCCATATGGAATTTGTATGTGGATGGCTCTTCGAGCACTGCAGGCAGTGGAGCAGGGATTGTTTTGAAAAGTCCAGATGAGATTGATGTGGAGTATACTCTGCGGTTTCAATTTAAAGCTTCTAATAATGAGGATGAATATGAAGTAATGATTGTAGGTTTAAGTCTAGCCAGAACTATGAAGGCAGAGCAAATTGTTGTATTCAGCGATTCGCAGTTAATCGTAAATCATATTCTTGGAATATATGCAGCAAAGGGAGAGTTAATGATCAAGTACCATGCAAAAGTAACGGAGTTGGTATCAAGTTTTATTGCTATTCATCTGGTTAGAATACCAAGATTGGAGAATGCAAGAGCAGATGCCCTAGCCCGACTAGCATCAGCCACCCGCACCGAGCTACGAAGAACAATCCCAATAGAGATTCTAGTTGGTCGGAGCATAGATGAAGATCTAATGATAAATTTCATTGCTCTTAACTTAGGACCATCCTGGATGGATCCAATCAGAGCCTATATTGAAGATGGGACTTTACCAACTAATAAACTTGCAGCCAAGAAACTAAAGTTTAAAGCTGCTCGTTGATATGACGCAAATATTACGTATTTCACCCATTAACGTACGCGTTATCAGCCCCCTCGGGTACCTTAATTCCTATATTTATGCTCGATAATCAGACAACCTCCATTTTATATGTTAACATGCTATATGAGGTATATTTGGGCTTTTGTAGGGATTACAGGTGCTAAGTATGAAGTTGGATGCATTCCGGTGAAGTTTCGTACAAATCCGCACGCGTAAGGGCATTTTAGTCAATTCATAATTTGGGAAATTATCCCAATGTCTTCATGCAAGTTTTATCCCTCTGAATAAGCTTCATGTGGCCGTAAACGGTGCGCAATTCCGAGTCCGAACGAAGAAGTTATGAGACTTTTAGCGGAAGAGGATTCCAAAGAGACCAAAACCAAGAAGCCAAATCGATTCGGCTCCAACCCAAATCGATTCGGCCCCCTAGACAAATCGATTCAGAAATTTCCAAATTGGTTCGCCTTGGACCATTAGCCAAATATTGGGGGGACAAATCGATTCAGCTCCAGGCCAAATCGATTCGGCCCATCCGATATTTGGTAATTTTTCCTTTTTATTTACAATTTTGCCATGGGATATTTTGTATTTAACCCTTATCTCTTCATTTTGAAGAGGGGATCTTAGATACTTTCATTTTTTCTAGATTTAGGGCTTTTATAATTGGGAGATAAACCCTATCCCTCTTTCTTTGGATGGCTGTACTCTTTGTTTTGTAAGTTGTACCTTAACCTTTTCTTCCTTAATATAGTTATTTTAGTTGGTTTCCTTGCTTTCTTTCCATTTTCCATGACTAGATAAGTTTATTTATTGTTATTTATTGCTTTTATAGTGTAATATTAGTGTAAATTAGTTTGTTTCCATGATTTGTCCGTAGATAAATAGGTTCGGGATTGTGTTCCGCCATTTACGGGTTTAGAACCTCGAAAGTTAGGTTTTCGTGTGAAATTGCATTTAATTGAAACCACGTGTATTAAAGTTGGATTATTATGCGTTTAAATTTATTTGTCACGCAACTTTAGTGTTTATAGCGATATTCCGAATTTAATCCGCGTGTGACCATTTTCCGTTAAATGTTTAATCTCGCAACTTTGGATTAAATTCCTTATTGTGTGATGTTTATACTTAATTGAAAATGCTCGATTAAATGGCTTTGGATCCGAAATTCTAATTAGTAGTTGTTTAGCCCGTGAATGTGTGTATGCGATCCCGATCCTCGCTTTCCTTTAATTTAGCGTTAACTTCTCTTTTCTTTTATCACCATTTCCAACCTATCATCTTTTACACTTTTATTCTTGAAGTTTTAAAACAATTAACATCTAAAATTTAATCACTCCCTGTGGATTTCTTACGATAGCCGACTTACCACTTTACTTGCCTCGCAAGTGTAGTAGTATCTTAAGTTTTTGCATCGCGGCGGAGAAACACACAACAATTGTGTCCTCACACGAACACACTTTTACCGCTCGATCACTCGTTATGTGTTAACCAAAGGCATTTTGTACAGACGAGGAGTGATAGCAGGGCTACAAAGATGCGTCCATCCCTCTGAAGTGAAAGATTCTATTGAAGAGGTTCATGAAGGGTCTTGTTGAGCCCATGTAGCTGGTCGGACGCTCTTACGAAGAATAACCACACAGGGGTACTACTGGCCGATGATGAAATCTGATTGCGCAGCCTATGGTAAGAAGTGTGATAAATGCCAACACTTCTCGTCCATTCAAAGAACTCCTCAGGCATTGCTAACACCCGTAACGTCCCCTTGGCCATTTTCCATGTGGGGAATAGACTTGGTCGGGCCACTCCCAACGACCAAGGGAAGATTCAAGTACCTCGTAGTCGTTGTGGATTACTTTACCAAATGGGTGGAAGTTGAACCCCTTATTGATATGACATACGACAAAGTCTATCAATACGTTTGGAAAAACATTATTTGCAGATATGGTCTCCCACATGCATTCATTACTGACCATGGAACCCAGTTTGACAACGAGGAGTTTGCAGCATACTGTCATCAATCCAATATTCTGAAAACTCATTCTGCACCAGGTCACCCACAAAGCAATGGACAAACTGATGTGATAAACAGAACGCTACTAAATGGATTGAAGAAACGACTAGATAGTGCAAAAGCAAATTGTATTAATGAACTACACTCTGTATTGTGGGCTTATCGCACTACACCGCGAACAGCAACTGGAGAGTCTCCATACATGCTGACATTTGGGAGTGAGGCTGTGATACCTGCTGAATTGGGTCTACCCAGGCACAGGGTACTTAATTTCAACTCCCCTATCAGCGATTTGATGAGAATATTAGACCTGGATATGCTCGAGGAAGTTAGGGAAGAAGCAGCAATCAGGAATGCAACTTATCAACAACGAATAACTTTGTTCTATAACAAAAGAGTGAAGAAGTGTGATCTGAAAGAAGGGGATTATGTGCTGAAAAAAGTGATCCAAAAGCATAATAAGCTGGAAGCAAACTGGCATGGACCCTACAGAGTAACCGAAATTATTCATCCAGGGATGTACAGGATTGAAACCTTAGAAGGAGAAGAATTCAAGAATGCATGGAATGCAGAGCATCTACGAAAGTATTATCAGTAGTTGAAATCTCTATGTAATACAATTAATTCAATATGAATAAAGTGATGTTTGGCCCATTTCTCTTTATTCGTTAATTTTTTTTTGGAATATTAGTGCTACACACTATACAATCCAATTACCACAAACTCCGGTTGGTCAGGAAGCAAATTACCACCAACTCAGGTTGGTGGGGAAATAAACACGACCAACTCCGATTGATCGGCAATTCAATTTCCACCAACTCCGGTTGGTTGGGAAGCAAATTACCACCAACTCCGGTTGGTTGGGAAATAAACACGACCAACTCCGATTGATCGTCAATTCAATTACCACCAACTCCAGTTGGTCGAGAAGAAAATTACCACCAACTCAGGTTGGTCGAGAAATAAACACGACCAACTCCGATTGATCGGCAATTAAATCACCACTAACTCAGGTTGGTCGGGAAACAAACACGACCAACTCTGATTGATCAGCAATCCAATTACCACCAACTCCGGTTGGTCGGGAAGCAAATTACCACCAACTCCGATTGGTTGGGAAGAAAATTACCACCAACTCAGGTTGGTCGGGAAACAAACACGACCAACTCCAGTTGATCGACAATTCAATTACCACCAACTCCGGTTGGTCGGGAAACAAACACATTTAACTCCGGCTGATCGGTATTTTAATTACCACCAACTTCGGTTGGTCGGGAAGTAAATTACCACCAACCCAGGTTGGTCGGGAAACAAACACGACCAACTCCGGTTGATTGGCAATTCAATTACCACCAACCCCGGTTGGTCGGGAAGAAAATTACCACCAACACTGGTTGGTCGGGAATAATTACCACCAACTCTAGTTGGTCGGCATTCAATTACCACCAACTCCGGTTGGTCGGTAATTTAAAAACCAAACAAGACATTTTTGTCTTTCTACAGATATATATACATGTTCATCAGTAAATAAAAGAGATATTCTATAAAATATTTTCAAACTAGTGATAATTAAATTGCAAAGAAAACTAAAAATTTCTTCATTAAAACCAGAACAAATTACATATGATATAAATTACAGATCGCATGTGATATCAATTGAACAAATTCTACTCTATGGGTTTCTTTCCCTTTACCTTTCATACAGGGTCTACCCCAGCTGGAGGATCATCAAGACTATAAGGGAAATTTATGAAGTTCAGATCTTGCAGTATTCTGACGTTCATTATAGATGGATGATCAAGCAGGTATTCTGGGTGACATATTTCAAAATCTGAATGAAGACTATAATCATCAAGATACTTAGAGATCAGAACGTGAGGAATGGCCCGGGCTGGAATCCAACTAAAGTCAAGCTTGAAAGGAGGCACGGTTAAATCAAGAACTCCAGGATTATATTAATCCCATAAGAAATGACCTATCTCCAATTTTAAAACACAAAGAGCATTCAACCAGCCCTATTTATACCCTTCATTGTTCGACTGTTCTAAACGAGCATCAAGATGACAAAGTGCTTCATTGTAACTAGCCATCCAAAACTCTCTGGGCTGTTTATGGAATTGGTAAGTTAACCTCTCCAGTTTCTCGTGAAGATTCTTCACCAGAAGTTCTTTATTTTCTAAGGCAGATCTTTGTGTTGAAAGTTTCTCGCTGAGGTTTAGAATCTTCTTGGACATCTCTGCTAAGGCTTGGTTCTTCGCTACCAACTTAAAGGCCTGATTTTCCAAGGCCGATTGAGTTCTTGCTTCTTCAATAGAAATCCGACTAACCCTTGCTCATCCCCGAGAAGAAGATCTTGCTCGTCCACGAGTAAAAGTGGAGGGTCCAACTCTTTTCAAAGTTTCCAACTCATCTTGCAAGTTGACGTTTTCTACCTCCAAAAAAGAAAAACCTTCATCATTGTAAGGGACCAAGGCTCCCAAGGAAGACGCAACAGACTTGAGTGGTTTTACTTCCTCTTGCAAGGCAATGTTCTCTTGCTCCAGCAACTTGGCGATATGCCTATGCTCTTCAACTTCAAGCTTTAGAACGCTCTCTTTCTTCTCGTAACCAGAGATGAATTTATCATATCCTTTTTCAGCACTTAACTGTTGATATTTCTTCTCGTACCCTTGGTGAAAAAGTGTGGAGGACTCTTTGTACTGCTGCTCGAGTTCCTCTATAGTTCCTTGGAGATCCTCAATCATCTCATAATAAGCCACATTATTGGCAAGAGCTCGGTTGAGCAAGCCCTTCAGATATTGGTAAGCTTCGACTGGTCGTTCAGAAGTATCTGGACCAAGGATGTGAATGATTTAAGCCTCGTTTAGGTCTGCATGACCAGCTTTAAAATAGTTATTTCATTTCTTCATCAACTATGTGTCATAAGCTTATAGGAGCTCCATCCTAGCCAAAAACTAGCAAAGATAAATAAAGAGAATCAATAAGGATGCATACAGAGCAAGTAAAAGAGAAATTCAAGGTGAGCAACCAAAGTTTGAATTTTATTTTATCAAAGAAGAAAATACAAAGTCTGAGGTTACATTCAAAAATAATAAAAAAACACCCGAACAACTCTACACCTTCTCCTTGTTCCCTACGACTTCCTCAAAAAGTTTGGAGGAAATGAATGGTTGCTCGGAGGATGAAGGTAGCTGCTCGACAGAAGTGCTGGTGGGTTAGAGTTGCTCGGAGAAAGTTTGAACAACTGGAGCAGAAGGAACCTGATCTCCAGTCATCATGAAAGACTCATCTGAGGCAGCTTCGTCCTCTTCTTCTCTAGGAGAGGGAGGAGGGCCATGAATGTGTTGCTGGAATAACTCAGAATTCTCAGCAATTTTCAGCTCTTGCAAGGCTGCAACCCATCCATCCCTAAAATATTTAAGGCTGGCATACTCCATTTGTGAAGAAGACATGGCGGCCAGGCCTTTATTCTAGCCTTTTCCCAACCAGCGCTAAAAAACTTTTTAACTGCCTTCTTCCTCTTTGCCTTCTCCGAGGAGATCCTTTCCCTAAGGAGCTCTTCGGCAACCTTCAATTTCTCCTCCACCTCCTGTTTCTGGTGATCAACGTCATGAAGTCTAACAATTTCCTCTTCAGCATTTTTAGCTTATTCTCAAGCTCTTTAGTATTCTTGAGATTATCCTCAAGCTCTTTATTGTTCTTCTCAAACTCTTTCAATTTCTCCTCCAAATCCTTGGAGGCATCCACAAGTGGATCTCTCTCTTGTTCAACGGACTTAATTTGCTTCTCCCAAGTAAGTTTATTTTTCTCATACTTCTGATGAGGGTCTTTTAAAGACTGTGTTAATCCAGTAAAAGCCTTTTCTACTCCATCCAAGGAACTGGAGGCCCTGATGGCTTCATCTCTTTTTATAATGCTGTTGAAACACGTTACCAGCTGAGAAAAGAAATAACTCTAAGTCAATGTACGAACATAGTATTAAAAAGTAAAAGGCTCAGATCAATAGTACTTACTGAGGCAATGTGTTGAGCAGCTAGAGCAGTAAATCTCTCATGAGTGAGAGTAATTTCAATGTCATGGACCTATGGGATAGTCCAAGATTTTACTAAGCCCGCAGCGGAGCTCGAGGGAACAAAGGTTGAAATACCACCTTCAACAGTTGATGGTTGAGAGACTAGTTCAGTAAGTCTCTCAGAAAAAAATTTCTTTAACATCCTTGGAGGAACAGGAACATTCTCAACTAAGGACGTTGTCTTAGCTGGTGATATGAAAATAACCTCACTAGGAGGAGTAATAACAACAATCTTGCTCGGAGCCACAAGGGTCTTCTCAACAACTTTCTCGGTAGCAGCAGGAGGAGGTGCATTAAAAACTTTTGTCCCTTCTTCTGAGACATTTTGTTTGCTTTTCTTTGCCTCCACATTGGTAGAGGAAGATTTATCAAAGAAGGCAGAACAAGAACCTTCCAAACTAGTTTTAGAAGCTGGTACTTGGTCAAGATTCACTACCACTGAACAAGGACGAGCAGTGAAGGAGGAAGTATAACTCTTGTACTGTAATAAATAAGAAGCAAATCTAATGTATTCCTCGGCCACAGATTGGTGCAAATCCCAGATAAGTTTCAAATGCTTCAAATTAACATCCGCTTCTTTTGGAGTCTTTCTTTTACTGTCAACTGCAAATAATCAAAAATTAAATGTCAGTGATACATCTTATCAAACACAAAGAAAATAATATTTCAAAAATAAAAATAAAAATAAAAATAACCTATCCCATTGCCATAAGGAGGACATCTAGGACCTTGGTATACATCATCTCCATTTAATGGAGGGTGTTGCCAATTTTTCATTACCACTCCATGTTCAAAATAATCCTTGTTGGCGTTAGGAAGATTAACAACTAACGCCCTATTCAAAAACCTAGTTTTTAAATAAAAAGTACTATCGCTGACAACCCATCTGTAGCGATACATAATCTCTGGAATCCCTAAACGGGTTCTATGAAGTTGGTTCAACCTATGAACTCCATTAACTATCCTCCAGGTATTTGGAGCTATTTTTGTAGGAACAACGTCAAAATATTGACAGAACTCCAAACATAAAGTATTTGGAGGAAAAGAAAAGCCACATTCGATCACAAAGAGACTTGGGAACCAATGTCCCTCAGCCAAAGAAAAATAGTCAAAGGGTTCAGAAAGTTCTTCCAATATGTCCCATGAAGGAATTGAAAATTCAGAATGAAATTTATCAAGCAATTCAACAAGGTAAACCATGATGAACAAAGTAAATAAAAGAGAAGGAAGAAAATCTTACAGGAAAAGAGTGAATCAGTTGACAACGAATAATGGAAGAAACGAACGCACAAGATAGAGAAGAAATGAAGAGTTCAAAGATACATATTTGAAAAGTGAAAGACGAAAGGATTTCTGTCGCGCTTAAATACATTACCTCGAGAATAGAGAAAGCAATAATTACAAGGAAGTACGTTTGCGTATTTGGTGGCTAAAAAGAAGAAAAGGGGCACAAAAAACGAAGCGGTTATGGAAATTTAAAATACTTTAAAAGCCTGATACTATGCACTCAAAAAAGGAGTTATATACAACGAAAGTTTGCCTAAAATCCATAAAAACCGAAAATCTAAGCAGCAGAATGTTCCATACTTTTCTTTAACATCAAACTACGAAACATTGGGGGCTTCTGTTGATACCAAATTTAATCTACTGATGTGGACCCATCACTTGAAGACACATGTCTTCTAATATGGTAATTACAAATACTTCTATTGATTAACTTATTGCCATCGAGCTACTCAAGTGCTACAAGTAACTCATAGATTCAGAACAGCTCAAGCGTATCAACCAACTAAAGTCCCCCGAGGAGCTCATGCCTGCCGAGCTACTTAGGCGGTCCGAGCAGCTTAAACGGTCTGAGCTACATAGCGTACAGTGCATCTAATGCAAGAAAATCAAAGAGACGACTGCGCATTAAATGCTCATTATTATCAACAGAATGTCTACTGGATAACAATGCATTATCCTTTCATTTTTACAGCCTAAAGGCTATAAATACATTGTAACCTCCTCATTAGAAAGGGACCGGAGTTTCTTGAGAAAACCATTCCTCGAGAATTCCAAGAAACCAGTCAGCAATACAAAAACAGTGGATGTAGGCCATTCTTGTAAGGCTGAACCACTTTAAAAATCTATTGTCTATTATTTCTTTATTCATTTTTATCTGTGATTAAAAAAATTACGTCAAATCTAATATTTAACATCAACATCGTTCATAATAATCAAACACATCATGGGTACTTATATTGTTTTAGAAAATAGGTTCCTTAATAAAACAAATCAGATCTTACCTAACTGATTTAACTTTTGTTAAACGATTTAGTAAGAGTGTTTTTAATTGATATGAGATTAGCGTGCTTTATTTTCTACACTTTCTAAGATCTTGTATTTTTTGAAATTGTTTTAAAAAACAAATAACTATGGACGAGAAATTTGAGAGATTGGAAAACTTGTCCAGGCCTCCCTTCTTCGATGGGACTAATTTTCCTTACTGGAAAGTAAGGATGATAGGCTTCATCCAAGGAACTTTGGGAGATGATGTCTGGGATGCTATTAAAAATGGCTATATACATCCAACTAAGCCTACTGTAGAGGGTAGTACTGTAAGAATTAAAAAACTGCTAAGCAATTTCATTAAAGAAGAAAAACTACCTCCCTAAGTAACAATAAGGGAAATAATCCTATATTTATATAAGTGAATGAACATGATTTCAAAAGAAAATCTACTTGTTCTACCTCTAAGGAATCCTGGGATATGTTGGTTACTGCCCATGAAGGTGACACTCGTGTTAAGTCTGCTAAGACCCAAATGTTGATCCAACAGTATAACACTCTATTAATGGCTGAGTCTGAAACATTTGACAAATTTTACATAAGATTGACTCATATTGTTAAAAAACTTCATGCCAATGGTACAGTGTATGATATACGAGAGATTGTATCTAAAATTCTAAAATCACTTCCACCAAAATTTGACAACAAAAGCTATGCAATTGAGGACATGACGATCCTAACCTTACTCCAAAAATTCTCAGTAGCAAGCTTCAAACTGTGGAAATGGAATTAGACTTTAAGAAACATATCTAAAACAATCAAAAGAACTGTACCAATCCTAATGTAATTTTCAATCCAATGTGACCAAACCACAATTTGTTGTCCCTAATCTTGGACTTAGACTCTGATGAGGATTGTGACTTAGATAATTTGGATAATTAGATTGCCCTAATGTCTAAAAATTTTAAAAATATTTTAAAGTTTAAAAACAATGTTTCTTCTAAACAAGGGAAACCTGCTTACTCAAATTTCTCTAATAACAAACTTCATGAGAAAAGACAAGATAAAAACGATACTAAGAACAATAATAGACCTGACGGAGACCTTAAAAAGATTAAATGTCTTAGATGTAGAAAATTAGGTCATACTACCAGTAATTGTAGGGTTACGTTGAATCATAATATTAATAGGGCTAATCTTTGTAAGACTTGGGACGATTCAAGTGAATCTGATGAAAATAAGCCTGAATCATCCAATATCGTTGACCCCTGCATGTCCTTTTTTGCAAAGATCATATATGCTGATGATATGCCTGCAACTCATGCTAAACTTGATGTTAAAATGCCTAATCTTGATATATTTTATGATAATTTGTGTACTGTTTATCTAATCTATGTCTAGATTCTGTTAATGTTGTTAATACTATTAGTAGTTCATCAATAGGGTGTGTGAGTCAAATGGAATGCTTGAATGACGAATTGAATGTGTGCGTGAGTCCTAAAAATGAAGCATTGGGGGAAAATCCACACACCACACTTAGTGACTCCGATAATGACGACCTCCATGACATTCACACAGTATACACATCAACTCTTAGGAAGAGCACTAAACTTGAAAAAACAGTCAAGGACCTTACTGAGAAAATAGAAGCCCTAAGTCTTATGGTAAAACAGAGTGCTGAGGATTACACCACTCAATGTATGGCTCATGAGAATAAAAGTAAGTCTTTTCTTGAAAAAATTAAAAATATTTCAGAGTCAAATGAGATTTTGGGAAAAGAAATACCAAGCTACTTTGCCGGAATTGAAACAATCTAAAGAGAATGTCTCCACAATTTTAAAAAAATTCTCTAAATTTGAAAATAATGCTAATTGTTTTGAAGATTGTGTAGCGTCAAGTAAAACCAATTCTGATGATAAAACTAGCATATGATTTTAACAAAATCCTAAGGAACTAAATAAACCTTTTCAAAACGTGAAACTTGTGCCGGGTGGAATAAGACCTAAAGACCTATGTCCAGATTTTCAAGCATTAAAAAATGACTTTGATAAAAAATAGAAAGGACGAGACATTATTATAGGAAATAGTTCCAAGCGAAATGTTGAGCCTAACGCTAAATATGTCTGCCCCCTATAAGGCAAGGAGACCCTTTGTTTTAACGTAGTGCAACTAAACATAAGGCCAAAGTCCAACAAATGGGCAACCCTATTTTCAATGAACTTCAAAATTTAAGAAACCATCTAGCCATCTATACTGATACTATTGCGATGTTTATGGACACTTCCTTAAATAATGTTTTCAAAAGCGTTTGAATAAGCCTCCTTTTAATTCACCAATTTATAAAAAAGTTAACTATTCTAGACATAACAGAATTAACTACGTCCTTCCTAGGCAGCCCGATAAGAACTCTAACTATAGAAATATGAAGAAACGATCTAATGCTAAAAATAATTCTAAGAGAAAGAGTCCTAGATTCATGACTAAACCAAATGCACACAAACCTTTTGAAAATCAAACTAATGCTCACAATTTTTTTAAGATTCAAGCAAATGCACACAAAAACTTTAAAATAAGAGCAATTTGGGTAAAAAAAGATGATCTAATACCCTAGATGAAGTGTAAGATTGTGATTAGCGCTTTAAAAGATGAACACACTGCTTTTGGATGGTATTTAGGCTCTGGTTGTTTCAAACATATGACCGGAGATGATACTAAACTAACCAATATAACTGACTTCTTAGGAGGAAATTTTTTGTTTGGAGATGGAGTATCAGCTCAGATCATAGGTAAAGGGACACTCCAAGAAAAGGGACTACCTATTATCAAAGACGTCCTTTTAGTAAAAGGTCTTAAATCAAACTTGTTAAGTATATTGTAATTTTGCGACTCCAACCACATAATTACATTCTCAAAAACAAACTGTAAGATTTTAAACCAGAATGGAGACTGCATTATTATAGGTCTCAGAACTCTTGATAACTATTACACAGTAAATCCAGGTAGTGAGATTTGTAATATAGCTAGGGTGGAAGATAATGAAATCTGGCACAACGGGTTGGGTCACATAAATTACAATTTCCGTGGAAAAATTAAGCTCCCAAGAAATAATTAGAGGTCTGCCCAACATAAAATCTATTTCAAATGTTGTTTGTGGGACCTTCTAAGAAGGAAAGATAGTTAAAATAGCTCATAAGAAAGTTAAAGGTACCTTAACAACAAAACCTCTAGAGCTTATCCACATGGACCTAATGGGTCCTTCATGAGCTATAAGCCTTTGTGGTAATAATTACATTTTGGTAATAGTGGATAATTTCACTCGATTCACTTGGGTAGATTTCCTTAAATAAAATCCGAGACATTTCGTGCATTTTTTTAAATTCTTTTACGTATTGAGAATGAAAAAGATACCCAAGTAAATCAATTCGTAGCGATAGAGGAGGTGAATTCAAAGACTTGGTCGTAACAGAATATAATGTGACTATAATGGTTACAAGTACGAATGCAGTGCTCCTAAAATTCCATAACAAAACGGTATAGCCGAGCGTAAAAATCGCACAATCCAAGAGATGGCTAGGGTAATGATACATGCTAAGAACTTGCCAAAATAATTTTTGGTTGAGGAAGTTCAGACAACATGTCACATAATCAATAGGGTTTATATTAGGAAAAATACCAAACAGACTCCCTATGAACTCTGGTATGGAAAAAAGCCCAATTTAAAATATTTGGGAGTATTTGCTATTTTGTAAAGAGAGAGAACATCTGTCCAAATTTGAAGCCCGTGGCGATAAAGAAATCTTTTTGGGTTACTCCCTTAATAGTCGGATATATCGTGTTTATAATATGCATAACAAAATTCTTATAGAATATATAAATGTGATTGTTAGCGACACTAATGTTGAGAGTAAAGAACAAGATCTAACTATAGTGGATGAGTCTGAAAATATTTTAAATTATGACTCTCTAAAGATAGTTTATTCTTTATCAACTGAGACCCCTGAAGTACCTAATTGGGTTATAGTGGTTATAGTTGATTCTTTATCAACTGAGACCCCTGAAGTACCTAATTGGGTTTCTAAAGATCGTCCTTTAGATAAAGTAGTTGGTAACCCCAATGAGCCTATTCGTATAAGATCCCAATTACGTAATGTTGCTCATATTGCATGCTTTGTTTATGTAGTAGAACTAAAGAATGTGAATCAAGCACTAAATGACTCTTTTTGTATTGATGTTATGCAAGAGGAGCTCGCTTAATTAAAGAGTCATGATGTGTGGTATCTAGTACATCGGTTAGAAAATAAAAGGGTTATCAAAACTAGATGGAGTTTGAAAAATAAAACCGATGAATTTAGGATGATAGTTAGAAATAAATCTAGATTAGTAGCTCAATGTTACTCTCATATTGAAGGAATAGACTTTGAGGAAACACATGCCCCTATTACTCTCCTCGAGTCTATTCGATTACTCTTAGCAATAGCTTGTCATTTACACTTCACACTTTTTCAAATGGATGTAAACTCCTCATTTCTTAATGGTATTTTGATAGAAGAAACCTAGGTTGAACATCCTGAAGGATTCATTGATCCTCATTACCCAAACCATGTCTATATATTGAACAAAGGCGTTATATGGTTTAAAACAATCCTCATGGGCCTGTTATGAACGCCTGTCGACCTTTCTTATCAATAAAGGTTTTCGAGGTGGCAACGACTAGACATTATTCGTTAAATTTTTTAACAAATATGTCTTAATCGCTCAGGTTTATGTAGATGACATTATTTTTGGATCAACATCCCCTACTGAAGTTAAAAACTTTACAAATATTATGCATAGGGAGTTACAGATGTCATTAATAGGGGATCTACAATATTTCTTAGGTCTCTAAGTCAAGCAAATGTCTGATGGGTTATTTATTTCGCAATCCAAATATGCCATAGAATTAGTAAAGAAATTCAGACTAAAAAAGCCAAAGACGCTAGGACACCCATGAGTACCTCAATCAAATTATCGAAATATGAACATGGGAAACCTATTGATCCTACCTTGTATAGAAGTATGATATGTAGCCTAATATATCATACCGCCTCACGTTCGGATATAATGTATGATGTTTGTGTGTGTGTCCATTATCAAAGCGCTCCTAAACAATGCCACTTTCTTTGTGTCAAAAGGATTATGAAATATGTTAAACAGACTATAAATCTAGGAATTTGATACATAAAAGGCACATCTAGCATGATCATAGGATACACCTACGCTAATTGGGTTGGCTATTCCGATGGCAGCAAAAGCCCATCAGGCGTATGTTATTACATAGGTAATAACTTGGTAGGATGAACTAATTAGAAACAAAATTGCACTTCACTTTCGATAGCCGAATCAGAATATACAGTTGCAGGTAACTGTTGTGCTCAATTAATGTGGATTAAGAAAATGTTAAGCGACTATGGCATTAATGAAGACAAATTAGATCTCTACTGTTGTAATTAAAGTGAGATTAATATTTCCAAAAATCCTGTTCAACATTCGCATACTGAACACATAAATATTCGACATCACTTTATACGTGAATTAGTAGAATATAAGGAATTGGAAATAAATTATTTACCCACACCACTTCAATTAGCATATTTGTTCACTAAGCCTCTAGATCACTCAAGATTTGAATCTTTAAGGAAGTCTATTGGCATGATACATCCTGAATAGTATCTATCTTCTTTTAATATATCCTCCTGTCATATTCATGCTTATAATTTATTGTTGAGCGTATAGGGTAAGGTCGTTCAAAAAACAACAAAAGATACCTCCTATATCTATTTTATGTAGGAGATCTGTGATATGACCCGTTGATTATTATAACTTGATAGATATATCTTTCATTTATTCTTCATAATATGCTTATTTGTGATCCTTTGTCCATTTGAGACAAAATGGGGGAGAATAATTTGAGTCCATCTTGGACATTTTATGTGACACCCAGCCTAATTAAATACCGAGTGATCAATCCTTTATTAAATTAAATCAAAGTGTCCAGTTTGTTCATTCTTAACATCAATGTCGAAAAATATTTTTCTTTATTTATCACCTAATAAATAATTAAGCTAAGTGTCAAAATGTTTAATTTTATCGATTAAGATCCATCGTTACGAATTTATATACACAAACCATTCTATGAACACAGATAATGATATTGAATATAAAACCATCTACGTGGAATAAACAGGCTCGATAAATCATTCCAAATAAAATATCCCAAATTGAAGGACAATGTAATAATAAAAAAATAATCCCAACTAAAACGGAATACTAAAATAGATAAAGAATACAAAATCTCTCTGAGCTAATTTGAAATTGGAATTGGAAAGGGGAGACACATGCCCTATCTAATAATGACTAAATGAAGAACTAAGATGATAAGGATGAAGTCATCTACTGAAAAGACCTGCAACTCCCACACTAGCTACAACACGTAAATAGTCCAAAGATCTAAGCCCGACGCCCCTGTGGCTAGGAACCTGTAATATATATATATATATATATATATATAAGAGAAAGAAGAGATGACAGGAAACGGGTCAGAGCCCGAGTGTAAAATATCTTTTAAAATTGTTTAGCAAGTATATAAAATGCTTACCAGTTGATATTGCATATATGTTAGTGCCTCGACACTCAATGGAGAATTCTCACCTCTCAACTAATGTGCGCGCCTAACGTACTACTGAATTGACCCATCTTAAGCTAACCCAGTTAACTAGTATAACCCAATATCCTCTCACCAATCTTGATCCACGTAATCACATAACTATGATTTATATATGATAACTCTTCTTATGAATTTATCTAGCCAGTTATCTACATATCAGTATAACTTTAGGTTCTAAAACACTTAATTTATTAAATATCAATTCTTCAATTTTATCTACTTACAAGCATAGTAGATGAATCACAGGTACATATATTTATCACATATAATATATATACAACAGGGCACACCACATAAAATCTATGGTGCTAGCATACTCTGCTATCAAGTCCCCGTATCTATCGTACAAAAGGGAAATACTAGTTCGGAATCACCCTCGAACTGTATTAACATAAAATAGTAATACTGGAGGAGAAGCATAGTTCCAAGTCTCTAAGAGGTCAGCACATACCCTCACATCTCTTAGGACCGTCTGACTACCATTCTCGAGTATCCTTTACCAAGGATGCTATGTTCTAGGGTACAAGTCAATATCCCCTATGAAGGTCCAATCGAGATAAGACTGTCCCGGTGCGAAAACCTCTGTGATAGCAAGTAGCGCGGGTATGATTACACACAGATATTCACATACTATATATACGTACATGCAGTCATATCTATCTATATATATATTCACATTATTTCGCTAGGTACACCCATGACCCATAATATATTCTAACCATATGTGGCCCATAACGCCTGAGTCCTACATATAATTATGTCATTCTTTTATTTTCTCAGTTACCGCAAGTTCTAAGTACTTCTCGTCTCTCGAAGTATTTCAACTTAATAAGTATAAAATCAGTAGGTATACACTCTCTACTCTACTAGTCTAAGTCACTCTTAATTCCAAGAAAAATCAATTTAATATACAAACGATCTTCTCCCCATTTCATACCCCCGTAACCCCATGGTTGAATCACATATGAATCGTATCACCCGAACCTTGCCTACAACCCTACTTGTCTTTCCCAACTCCCATTATGGTATATAAATTATGTATAAGGGTTCCCGCAAAGAGGCGTAGGTTTAATCATTAATAAAAAGGACAAGATTTAAAATCGAGGAGGGGTCAATCGATCGAAGGGAGGGGGTCGATCAATCGATCCAGTTGATCGATCGACATTCAAGGTTGATCAATCGATCTCCCAGTTATTTCCAAGATTCTGCATATACAATCCTACGGGTTTCATCACCAAAAATACTGAAAACCTCTATCAATTTGGCCCAAAATCCCAACCAAGAATCACAAATGTTATAGTAACAGGTATATACAATTTCTAACAAAAATCTTGATTAAATATATAAGGAATCGTCATTAAATGGGATCAATTCAAAAAGCTGTCCCAAACCCTAGTTGATCATATAAATTCCAAAACTTCTTAATCATTACTATATTTCTTCCTTTAAATATCATGCAAATTCGTAATTATGGTTCCACACATAATAAGGATATCATTCTCGTATGGTTTCTACTCAAACCTATTATTTCAATTCTTCCAATTACATGAAATCTCCAAGAAGCATTCAATTATCCTTCCTAATCTAACATGGATATTGTATCTACATAAAAACAACAAGATAGATACTTGCCTCGAGACTATAAGTTTGAATCTCTGAGATTTGATGATATGGTTGTGTTCTCCTTCCTTCGATCTACACTTCGTCATTATTTGTGGTGAAAATGGTGCAACTATGGTGGCTCTAGCCTTAGAGAGCTCCTCACCTTCCTCCCCTAATGGCCTGTGTGAAATACAATTTCTAACCCTAGAAGACAACCTCTAACACCTGATATACATCTCTAATTTTTGTAGGTAATTAAATCCCAAAAATAGAAATTCCCAAAATGCCCTCCCAGGATGCCGAGTAGGCCTAAAAATGCCCCAGGACCCAAACAAAACCCCGGGTACACTTTTCTGACTATCTCGACCCTACTAGATACATTGGTGCACTCAAAATGATCATATGGGCCACTTAGATTTAATTTACTTTTTGTTCTACTAATTTAGTCCCGACACGACACATGTGCGTCCCGACTTAATTTCTGTAATTGTCGTATTATTCACTCACGATAATTTTAATAAATTCAATCTCATATACTACTTTACTCGTTAAGTAATATTCAACATAATTCCCACCATATAATTACTAACTCTCGTCCCTCTAGTAAATATTTATTTTAAAAAATTCGAATTAATATTAAATTAATATATCCCAATTTAATTTAATTAATCCCATAATTTAAAGGCCATAAAAATACGGGGTATTACATTTTGCTATATAATTCAACAAAAATCCTTGATCTTTACCTTAGGATTCTTTTACTTCTCTAGGATTCACCACCACTACTTTTATTAGAAATATTTAGGGTATTGGTCTGTAAATAGTTAAGTCATGTACCTTTTCATTTCTAGGATCTCGGGTAGATAGAATTTTGTATAGGAATAAAAAATTTTATTCTTTGTTATTCCTACTAGTCCTAGATGACTCAAAGGAGATTAGTCTCTCATTTCCAAATCGAAAGATTAAAGGACACTATGTCTTTGACTCACTTGAGTCTACAATACATAAGATCTCATCTAGATTGGAAAAGAAGACAAAATTTGAGTAATCCTTATTACTTCATTGCATCTTCAAACTCTTTAAGTCTGCATCATCGAAGTGCAAAATGGTCCTCAAGGTAGTAAACCAACAACAATACACACTCTAGGATTGCATTTCATTACATTTATGAGGAGTGTGTGTTAATTGGGATTGAAATGCTTTTTCTATTGTGACAACCCGCTCCAAATAATAACGGGTGGCCAGCCCTATACTATAATAAATCAGGTGTCTCAGATGGCACAGTCTCAACATCAACTGACAAAACACTATAATATAAGGCTAACTACCCGAAATCATTAAAAGTGGATTGTCAAAAATTTAAAACTTTTTATTTTACAACAACAACAAAACCAATAATGCACATAACCAACAAATACACATCTAACTATGATGAGTGAAAGGTGAAAACTCCAACAATATGAAAGAGTATAATAGAAGGCACAACAAAATCTCAACAATGAAATACCCGAATATGCTGTCGGCTAACAGACAATACGATAATCTGAGAAATGAAATAAGAAAGTGTTAATCTATAACACTTGAATACTAACTCCATATACAACTGAATCCTACTCTAGATATACAAAAGATAGGAATCGACTAAAATAAAGTGCCGCAACAGTCCGCTACTGCTACAGCGCCACAAATCCTGAATGGAGGAACATCAAAGGCGTCCTTGCGGAGGAACACCTGAAGTAGTATAATATATACATGGAGGAGAAAATATAAACGGGCCAGAGCCCGAGTTTGAAAAACATTTTATAGCAAGTGTATTAAAATGCATAATAATTATAAATGCATTATTACATGATTTAGTTGGAATCGAACTCTCCATAATAATTCAACTCACCTCTCATCTAAAGCGTGCACTAAACGTATGCACGTGATCTCCAAATGGATGTTCGATTCTATTTAGGTAGGAGGATTCTAACTTAAACCCAAATAAAGTATTTAAGTGAAACCGTCTAACCTAACACTCAATCCACATTTATCTACATTCTTTAATTCATTACTTTAACATTAGTATAATAGTTATCTTTATAATGTTCATTTGTTGAACATATAAAGTAGCATCATCATGCTCATAATCACAACATTCTCAATTACTAGAATTTCATATATTCTAGTGATGCCCTTCATTGGCATGTAAACAATATGTATAAATATCTATGAGTTATTAGCATCAAGAGTTAAGGACTAAACTCCTCCCGATTTTCAACACGGCACTGCGTTTCGTGCGTGGGACGTCTCGCCAAGGCGAAATCCAAACAAGGAAGCCCCCCGTTACACTACTCCTGACCGTATGGACTCTCGAGGCTCATTATTCCCTCAATGCAAGATGCGTGTAAACCAAATTAATATTATCCAAATTTTAATTAATTAATATTCCCAATTCTCAACAGTACATGGCGTTTCATGTGTGGGACGTCTCGCCGAAGCGAAATCCAAACAAGGAACCCCCCGTTACACTACTCCTGGCACTGTCGATTATCGGGATAGGTGATTTATATATATATATATATATATATATATATATATATATATATATATATATGAGCATAAAGGACTAAACTTATCCCCAAGTTCCAACAATACACTGCGATTCGTGCGTGGGACGTCTCGCCGAGGCGAAATCCAAACAAGGAACCCCCCGATACACTAATCCTGGCAATGTAGGTCGTTGGGGTCCATTATGCCCTTGATAACCAAATACAAACACAAACAATAATAACTATCCAACCGAGCTATAACTTGAAGGACGCAGGCTAACATGCTATCATCTTCCAGCAACCCATATACGTAGCAAACTCGGGTCACCTGGTGGGGTTCCATGACACCCACCTCGTGATCAACTCACGCACACAATGTCCCGGGAAGCGGTCATAGCTCCTAACCGGCAAGTGAGAGCGATACATACCCACGACCTCTCACCCCCAAAATAAATAAATGTATATATGTATGTCATTTGCTGACCACCATGGACGACTATGACCTGGGGAATATCCATATCCTGCTTTTCTAGTCAGAATACTCACCCCCTACGCACGAAACTTCCCAATGATAGCAAGGAGAGGGTATGCTTAACATGTATATACACCATCATATAAGGTATACATACATCCCACATAGTAAAGATATACCATTTTATAAGGTATACCTGCAACATCATATTTATCTTCATTTTCATTATACACCCATTGGCGCAATTTGATTAACATCAGTGTTTAGTATATTTCTCTCAAGATATACTAATCATCAATTCTCACACATCATCCACACTTAGTATACACTATATTATTTCTCACTTGAAGCTCACATGTCGCTTCTAATAATGAATTGTCTCTAAATTCAATTCAAGTTAAGGATATTCTTGATCCTAATAAACCTCAATTAGCATACGCGGTTCTCCATCCATAATATGGTTTAATTTATTTTATGAACCTTTAAAGTTATCCCATTTGGGATTGGATCCTAAGATTCGGTGTCTCTAAGTTATTCTCATTCTCAAATCATGAAATTGTTATTATCACCAAATAAAACCCCAAATAAAAGTGGGCTTCCCCACTTAGTAAAATACCAAAATCTCTAATCGATATTCCTCAAATTTAGTCAATATGACTCCAAAATTTCTTATAAGGGAAACTCGCTAAAAGCCTCCAAAAAATACTCAAAATATCTCCTATAGAGATCCCCAATTGACAACCTCGAACAAAACGGGATAAAATTCCCTTTTAGAAAAAAAATCCCTCAAAAGCCCTGTTTCCGAATCGATTCAGGCCTATTCCGAATCGATTCGGCCCAGCGAATCGATTCGGCCAGGAAGGCGAATCGATTCGGGTCATAAGACCTGGGATTGTGTCTCAGGCCGAATCGATTCGGCTGGGGTCCGAATCGATTCGGTCACTCAGACCTGGGCACCTACAAAATTCCGAATCGATTCGGCTAGGGGGCCGAATCGATTCGGCCCTTCAGAACCTCGAAAATGGCTGCCTTTTAAGTAAGCCAAAATACCCAAAATTCATTCTAATGGGTTTATATCCATTTCTCTTCAACCCATTCACATATATAACATAAATAATCATTCTAGAATACATTTAAACTAATTTCTATCATCAAATCTAAGATCTACATATTAGATCTAAGATTATACCCAAAAGTTAGGTTTTTGTTAAACTAAACCTAAAACCCAAAATATCAATCCACAAATCATGTAACAAATGTACACAACAATTATTTAGCAAGTTTAATCACTTGCCTCGGGTTCGTAGGGTCTGAATCTGCCTTGAGATCGCGTATTTGGCCGGAAAATCCTCTTTCTCTCTTTTTTCTCCTTCCTTTTCTTCTTCTTTCTTTCTTTCTTTTCTTTTTCTCTTTCTCTCTTTGGAGAAAAATCTCCCGTAGTCTTTTTAAGCCTAATCTCCCAAGGTACACATCTTTAAATGATAATACACACTTTAAATGACCCGGTAACTTTAATTCGAGTCAAACGCACTTAAATTATTTTGAAACCCAAATAGACCCCAAGTACAGTCATTTCGACTTTCTCGACCCTTTCGGAAACGATGGTACCCTCAGAATCTCCATTCGAGACACTTTCTAACGACTCTAAATTTTGATCTCAATTGCCAATTTAATTATTCTTCAATAAAATATTATTTATTTCTCCCAAAATAAATTTATTACTGTTCCAAAAGTCTTGGGGTGTTACATCTATATTTTTTAAGGATTTTTAGGAATTTTTAAAATTTTAAAACCTATTTTTTTAAAAATTAAAATTAAGGTTTTAAAATGTTTGGGTTCGGTTTGTAAATATAAAACCTTCCTAAAAACTGCGTTGGGTAGAAATCAAAAGCGTTAGATAATTTTGTGGGTAAAAATGATATTTTAAAAAGAAAAAAAACACGCATTTTTTTATCTCATCTAAGACATACATGTGTTGCACAGTTAGCGGATGGATTTGTGCTTTCTCTTACTCACATTAGCTACTTTCAATCTGGTATATTGAATCATTTTAATCAATTTCCTACATGCTTCTAAACTTAATCCATGTACTAACCATTTGAACCAATCTGGATGATTTTAAAAGAGGTTCATTGTGAACCATTGGATTGATCATTTGAATCGTCTATATAATCTCAACCGTTAATTTCATTCAACATTCCAGAGCCTTCTAACCTCCATATAAATAGATACCATCATCCCCTAATTTATAATCTTTGGGAGACTTTAAGTCTGGGAGAGACAGAGAGAGGGAGAGAGATAAATCGATTGAAAGTTTCAAAATCCAAACCAAACTCGACGAAAATAAGAGTTAGGGTTTTCTAGGTTTCTGGTTCGAAGTTACAAACCCTCTTTGGTCTTCATCTCTTAACCAACAACTTCACTTGAAAATGATCTAGTTTCTTATTTTGAAACTTTAGATCTAATTCAACAAGTGATACAGTCACATAGTTGATTAGGCTTAGTTCTGTTTAAGAAATCTTGTTAATTTTGGATCTGATTTTTACTCATTATTTCGTTTATCCAACATCTCTCTATTTTTCGAAACTGAAATAAAGGTTTACATATTTCAGATCCAAGTTTCTCATTTTGAAAAACTTATAAATAAGTTTCCAAGATTTGTTTTTAAAATATTTTACCATACACAAATCTGAAAATAAGAGTTCAAAATCAAAACCTAATTTCAGTAGTGTGAAAAATCTTATTTCATAGCTAGAAAGATTTTTGTAATTCGCAAAAATTGTTTGTATAAGTTTGTGCGAGTATATGCATGTGAATTTCGCACTTCACTCACAACACTGTCACATAACATCACTAAAATAGTGTTGTTGGTTCTGAGATATTGACCATTTTGAGTCGACATAAAGAATAAGATAAGAAGACAAGCTAAGGAACGCTAAAGACCACATTAGATTCTTAAATAAGTCAGAGTAACCTAACGGAGTTAGTATATCTTCTAAACTTATAATAGATATGTATTTGTGTGTATAATTCATTTATTGGTTGTAACTTGAGCTCTATTCTAGTGGATTTTTGTTTTGAGGTGTAGAGACCTCTGTGGATGTTTCCCCAATTGGGTGGGGTTTTTACCACATTAAAAAACTCTCTTGCATGTGTGTTTTTTATTTCTTCATTCCTACTATTGCATAGACAGACTTCGTTGTTGGGATTTTAAAACCTGATTTCAAGTAATTGAAATATCTAATTCATAATAATAAAACACATCTTATGTTCTTATATTGTTTTAGAAAAGAGTTGCCTCAAGAAAACAACTCGGATCTTAATTAGCTGATTTAACTTTTGTTAAATGATTTAGTAAGATTATTTTCACTGACTTCTTCAATGATTACTTACCTTTCTCTTTCACTCCCACTTACTTCACCGTCTTCAATGAATTTAGCGTTTCCAGATTCTATTATTCTTTCTAATTGTATGATTAGGAAAATAGAATTTATATCACCTTGAGTTTTCTGGATACCTAATGAAATGACTAGATAATGTACTAGGTTCCAATTTTTTTTCTTGAGGGTTATAAATTCTAGCTTCCACTGGGCAACCCATACATGTAGATATCTTAAATTAGGTTTTCAACCTTTTTTAAGTTCAAAAGGGGTTTTTAAAGCTGACTTAATAGGAACCCAATTTGATATGTGTAAAACGATCATAATAACATGTGTCCACAAAACATAGGTAATTCAGCCATACTTATCATACTTCTAACCATTTCTATAAGGGTAAAATTACTCCTTTCAGCTACACCATTATGCCGGCATAGTGTATTGGACACAAATACCAAATTTTTCTTGGAGTTTAGTAAAAGGGCCAGGGTGTTACCCTGACTCATCATATCTTCCATAAAATTCATCACCTGTATCAGACTTAATAATTTTCACCTTATTACCTAGTTGTTTCTCAACCTCAATTATGTATATTTTAACGGCATTCAAAGATTAAGATTTATCATGCAATAAGTACAACATGAAATAATGTGAAAAATCATCGATAAAGGTAATAAAATATTATTCTCCACCAATAGATGGAACATCAAAAGGTCTACATATATATATATATATATATATATATATATATATATATATATATATATGTTTTGTGTGTTTTCCTTTATTATATCCCACTAATACATCATAATTTTCTCAATCCAGTTTAGGGAGAATTTCATCTTTAATAAGTCTTTCAATTTTGGGATGGGATACGTGCCCCAATCTCTTATGCTACAAATAAGTATATTTTTCATTATTTAGTGTATGATCATACCAACATTAGGATGCAGGATTACTAGGGATTCAGAAAAATTCTTTTCAAGGTCAAATTGGTATAAACCACCCATTAAAAATCTAGAACCAGCATCAACAAAATTTTTAGTCAATCTAAAGCAATTATTCTTAAATTCAACTACAAAACTTCCAAGAGAAAGTTTTGAATCTCAAACTAAATTCCCAGAAATAGAGGGGACATAAAGTGTTTCTTGCAAATCTAATTGAAAAACATAATTTAAAATCAAGGGAAAGACTCCAACAACTTCTACTTTAGCCTTTCCTCGATTGCCCATGTAAATAAAATGATTACTTGAGTTTGTTTTGTGGATCGTAATGAATCCTTGCATCGAATTAAAAACATGAAAATAGAACCACACCTAATCCACAAAATATTATAAGTAATATTAATAAGGTTTGACTCAAAACATACAAAAATAAAAGACTTATCCTTTTTCTTGAACCAAGCCTTACGTTTATGACCATATTTCAGGAAATGACCCTTCTTTTTACAAAAGTGACACTTGTCATTCTTTTCCTTCTTCCCAAAAGATAATGAAGGTTCGATTTGGAAGCGTATGAAATTGGGGTGTAGTTATTTTCTTATATTGTAGAGTTTGTTGTACCCTAATTGTTTTGTTCTTCCTCTACTTTTGTTTATATTTACCGATCAAAAACATATTATGAGTACGTCATTTCAATTTAACTCATTACATCCTATGGACTTAATGTGATTCAAAATAGGATATAGTTCATCTATATTAGTTTTCCCTAATTTGTTTAAATTTACTATTAGATGATTGATTTGTGGTAGACTAATTTTAATAGTTGATAAAAAAAATGAAAACTACTTTTCGTGTGTCAATTGTCCAGAATAGTCTTGAAAAGAATGAGGGAAATTGAGTAACAGAGATGACCTTGAAAAATTATTGTTTTCTTAAAAGGATCTCAATGTTTCAATTATATACATATATACAGACACATATTGAAGTAAAATATGAATTCTATAAAGATTAATCACGACAAAAATAATTATCAATTGTTGAAGTTGCTAAGAGGACTATATAATGCCCAGTGTCGGCATACATTAGATTTGATTTCACTAAAGTTCCTCCATCAGCGTTGTTTCTTAGACTTTCTTAACATGATCATCTTAATCCCCTCTTTTCCATCATTCTGAATAAGTAAGAGTGAGTAAATAAAGTCGTATATATGTAATAGTGTTAGGGAGGATAAATAGTTCGTATGTATATTTTATACATGCACCAAAGATAGTGAATAACGTGTAGAGATTATCCCGATCGAAATTATTTAGAGTTTGGTTTTTACGAGAAGTTTGTTTAAGTTTAAATCAAACTCTCATTTAGTTTAACTTATTTATCTGGTTGGATTTTAGTATCTAAGCCAGCTAGGTAACTTTAGTTATATAGTTTATGAGGTATTTTACACCATTTAGACTCATGGATTTTATCTCCCATTTGAGAGATTCCCCATCGAATTTTAGATATGAGAGAATGACCATGTATCCATCTATGAACTTAATTATAGGAATTATCTTTCGAGGGTTTTAGTAGAATCTAGTGGTGACATTAATGTTGTGAGAGTCGTTCGTTATTGTGAATGAGGATTATTTTGTAAAAAGAGATATTATTCTGTATGCGGAAAGAACAAAAAGTCCTTACATTTTTAATCTTCTTCTATTTAGTGACATGGATCCCTTGATGACGTAAGCAGGTTGGTAAGCCACACAAATATTATGTTTGTAACACCCCACGTATTTTAACCACGGGTGATTAGTCATTTATTAAAATAAACACGAATCTCATTTGGTTCATTCTTAGCATCACTCTCGATTTTTTTTAATTTACTAATCACCTAGGTTATATTAAGCCGGTGCCAAATTTGTATCTTGCATTATTATAACAACATGGGGAAATAAATTAAATTAAGCAAACAATCCACACAACAATAGCCTGAACAATCACATAACTAATATATAATTAAATAAAACCGAATAAACCATTGGTTCACAAAATAAATAAACTAACTACAATATGAAGTAAATAAAACTGAATTTGAATAAAGTCTGATATATACACTGAATTCCTAAATAGTCTGAAGGGGAAACATGCCCAAATGAAATACTGAAAGAGCTCCTAACTACGAGTGAATAAACAGAAGCGTATAAAGAAACTTGTGCAAGCCTCCACAAGTGCTGCAACTACGCATCCTTAGAAAGAATCATCAGGATGGGCGTCCCGACGGCTGGACACATAAAATGTTTTGGAAAATTGATTTGACATGGGTCAGATCCCTAGAAAACTGTTTGAAAATATTTTGCAAGTATTTAAATCACATTTTAAATCAGTTATTAGATACACATGTTAGTTCAACGTACACTCCCTTGAGTACCTCACCTCTCAACTAATGTGCACACCTAACGTATCCTACCTAGATATGCTACTCAACGCAACTAGATAATATATATAATTATCCACGAAAGGTCTAACTCCATCGTATTACACATACGATGCGCTACCATAATATGAATAATTAATATTACCCCGTATTATTATTGAGTCAATTATTTAAGTCTCTCTACTTAAATAACTTTTAGATGTACTCAATCTATCAGTTCTACTATCACACATAAGTAGATAAATCACACTTGTATCTATTTATCACACATATAATATATACAACTGTAACATCCTAGGAATCACCCCTCGTGATGCAGGCATACTCTGCTATCAAGTGCATGTACCTCTTGTACCAAATCAAGGACTATTGGTTCGGCATGTCTCCTAGAAACCATAATCAATTAACACGTAATGGAGGGCAACATGGTTCTAAGCCTTTGGGATACGTATATACCTAACGTACCCAAACAACATGCCAATCTCACTGATACACTATACATAGTGAGGTGCCCTAAGTTCCATGTTATAGGGAACATATCCAGACCTCACTAGAATCGTCAAAGTGGGATCTCCCTCTTCTTGGAAACCTCTTGATAGGAGGCAATGTAAGTATGTTTACACATATAATCAAATCACCACAATTGGTATTCACACAACCTATATATACATATTATTCAGTAGGTATACACACAACCTATTATATTAAACCCTACGTAGTATATCTCTCTCGCATACTTAATGTACTCATTGTAACTCATTTTCATATATTCTCGAGTATCACTCAATACCCAAAGGTTCCTATTTATCATTTTAGTTATCTCAGTAGCTAATACACTCATACACTACTGGTCGGCATCATAGGTTCACTCATCCCTCTGTGACCCATTTTAAATCTTGTAAATTCATTAGCTATGAATATATGCCCAATAATTACTAGTCTAAATTCTTCTCAATTTGGGTAAACCTCAACCCCACCATAGGCCCACTGATATTCACGATATCCCTATCCAGAGTTTAAGGATGGCCTCAAAGTCTCCACATAATTTATCAATTAATTTAGGACATAAAATAAAGAATCTTGGAAAATCTGGGGAACCGAATCGATTTGGTAAAAGACCGAATCGATTTGCCTATCGAATCGATTTACTCCTTGAGCTGAATCTATTCAAAATGGTTCAGATCATCTCCTTTATTATGCTGTTACATTTTTTTCACCATCTTTAACAAACACAACCTCCACGAATCGTACCCAACCACCCCTATAATTTATCCTAACATCAAATACGAGTGTATAACAAGTTCTAATGGATCTCTATCATTAAAACGTCAATGAGTCCATAATTCTCTAGATTTCATCAATGATTTTCTACACCAACCCTAGTTATATCTTTTCATGCATGTTTTTAATAGAACCCATAAACAATTCTCTCATATCATCATAAATATCAAAATTCATAAATCTTAAACCCATAATCAAATCTTTAATTTATATTCCAATTGCTATATGAATTTGTCCTATTATTTTATCACAAAAATACATGTTCATGTTAGATTTCATCAAATCCTACCATGGGTATTATAACTCACTAAAGACATGCGAGATAAACAAGTTCCTTATCAATTTTAGGTATGATTTCATTTTATGTATCATGAGAATGCCTTCCTTTCCTTCCAATCACAATTTTTGGCAACTTGGTGGAGAGAAAAGGTATTGCACCTCAAAGAACTCTCTTCTCTTCCTCTCTTGTGTCCTCCTTCGTCTCAATATTGATGTAACCCTATCCCCACACTCCCATGGGCTGATATACTTCTTAAATTTTTGGAGTTCTCTCTACCACAAACACTTGAATGATCAAAAATCCCTCTCATGTTGCCGATTTGGTCTATAATTGTCTCGAGATCCAATCTATACACCCGAGTATACTGTTCCAACCATTTTGACCTTTTCAAAATCAATTGTGACCTCAAAATTACCCTCCGAGTCACCTAATTTTTTTTTACTATCTCGCCCTCATATGGTCTACACATGACACCTGGTTGAGATGTGACACTATCACATCACTGTCACTCGTTATGATGTAAAAATAATTATTTACTATTCACTTAGTAATTATATTAAATAAACATTAATTATTTTATCTCCGATTAATATTTTAATCAACAAATAATATTTAATTTCATTAAAATACGTCATGCATGTAATTTAAATCAACCTAATTTATTCAAATTTTAAATACTCAGAAATACGAGGTATACATACTTCTCCCCTTTCAAAGGAATTTTGCCCTTAAAAATGGGATGCACCTGTACTGAATAACTCTTGATACTGCTCACGCATGTCATCCTCCCACTCCCACGTCGACTTGTCCTTATTGTGGTGCCCCCACTGAACTCTAACTAAGGGTACCACCTTATATCACAACTTAAGCTCACTACGATCAAGTATCGACACCGGTCACTCCTCGTAAGAGATATCTGGCTGTAAGTCGATCTCCTTTAATGGAACATGACAAAAGGTGTAATACCCCGTATTTTTATGCTTTCTAAATTTGGGGATTTATTAAATTTAATGTGAGTTATTAATTTAATATAAATTCGGAAATTAAATATTTTTAATTACTAATGTGACGAGAGTTAGTAATCATTGAAAACTTGTAGAATATTACTAATGAGTAAAGTAATATAATATTGGTACTATTAAATGTCACGAGTGAATAAAATGATAATTTTGGAAATTTAAGTCGGGACGCGCCCGTGTCGCGTCGGGACTAAATATTGATTAATAAAAGTGAATAAATTATAAGTCACTTGTATGGTCGTTTTGAGTGCGCCAAAGTGTTCGAAAGGGTCGAGATAGTCATAACAGTGTACTCGGGGGTTTAGTTTGGGTCTCGAGGCGTTTTTAGGCCTATTTAGCACCCCAGGAGGGCATTTTGGACATTTTGCATTTTTGGGTAATTAAACCCACGAAATTTATTAGGTTATATCAGCTATTTGGAATGGTATTTTAGGGTTAGCAGACTCACAACCTTAAAACGGCCATTAGAGAGGAAGGTAGAAAGCTTTCCAAGCAATCCAAGGCCAAAAATTCATCCGGTTGCACCGCCACCACCACCAACGAGTCGATCACGCGACGGGGAACGCAACCACACCAAATTCGTCCACAAATCAGAACCCTGAAATCTATAGGCAAGTATTTATCTTGCTGAATTCTAGTTAATGTTCCTCTCATGTTAGTCTAGGAATAAAAATTTCGTATTTTGATTGAAAAATTATATGTTTTTGAAGAAGAAATCGCATGTGTTGTAAGGAGAATCTGTGTAGCTTGAACCTTGATCATATGTAGAGGTTGTATTACGAAATTTGGAATTAATATGGATGAAAAAATTGATTTTGATTAGGTTCTTTAATTGAAAATTTGGGAATTAGGGTTCTTAGGAATTAATTTGGGGATTTCATGTAATCTAAATGATTTTTGATGAATTAATGATTCTAGGAAGTTATTAATGTTATATAATCATGATATTATTGATTGGGATTGAAGAGGAGACGTTTGGGATTAGACTATATAGGTTTTTAGGCTTAAAAATGGTGAAAAATGAATCTGCCAAAGGTTGAAGACGAAACAGTGCAGTTCGCGCGATGTCGCGCGAAGTAGTTCGAGCGAGATTTCAATGTCACGCGAAGTCGTTCGAGCGAGATGGACAAGTCGCTCGAAGTAGTTCGAGCGACACGTGGAATTCGTTCGAGCTAGAACCATTCTGGTTCGAGCGAGATTTTTAATTTTTAGGGAAATTCCTATTTTTACCCTATTTTAGAAATTGGTTAATTTGAGTGAGGAAAACCAGTATTCGAGGAATTCAGATTAGTACAAAATTTTTGGGGTTGTGTAGGTGTGACGATTTAAGTATTTGGGACGGTGAGGTTACTTTAAAGATCATAAGAGGGAGATAATCGTAATAAACGATATGAGTCCGTTATACGGGATAAGTGAGTAAAATTTCTTCAGAACAAGAAGTTATAATTATAGGTTGTGGGTACACCAAATTGAGAAATGTGAATAAGTGTTGTATATATATGATTATGTGATTGTGCATATATTATAAATGTGTAAAAAACCATGCCCGCACTACTTTCTATTCCTGAGGTTACCGCATTGGGACAGTCTTATCTCGATGGGACCTTTATGGGGGATATGACTTGTACCCTAGAAGATAGAGATCCTTTGGTACAAGCTAATTGGATCAATAGTCAGACGGCCTAAGAGACGTGGGCCATGTGCTGGCCTCTTAGAGACCAGGACTCTATGCTTCGCCTCCGTGTTGTTTGTGATTATGTTAATACAGTTCGAGAGTACTTCCGAACATGTATTTACCTTAGTACGAGTGATACGGGGACTGGATAGCAGAGTATGCCCGCACCATAATTTTTATGTGGGGTGCTGTTAGAATATATATATTATATGAGTATTTAACATATATATTTAAATTATGAAATTTGAGAACTACCTCCTGTGTTTATAGTAAGTAAGAGATGATAAATGATTTAAATTTGGAAATACTTGTTTGAAAAATATAATGTGATATTGGAAAACTTTATTAGAAAATAACGTTAAATTGAGAGCTTTGTTATTAAATGAAATTTACTTCTTAAACAGTTGAATTGCCAGTTTAAATCTTACGAGTAACCTAAGATAAGACAAATTTAACCGTTGGGAAGGTTAGTGAGATAGGTGTGCACATTAGAAGAGAGGTGAGAATTTCTCAAGGGAGTGTCGCACTAATATGTTATTGCATTGGCCAGTAAACATTTTAAATACTTGATAAACAAATTTTAAATTGTTTTTACAATCGGGCTCTGACCCGTTTCCATTTTCTTTTCCCTCTTGTATATATATGAATATATTACAGGTGCCCAGCCACAGGGACGTCTTGCATAGGATCCTTTGGAAGAAACGCGCTGCAGCTTAGGTGGGAGTTGCAGGCCTCTTGCTTAGACGACCTCACTTCTTGATTCCTCTTTTAGCACTATTATTTCAGTTGGGCATGTGTCGCCCTTTCCATTATTCAGTTGTTTTATTGGATGTTGTAATTATTTCTAGTATTTGCACTTTGGGATTAGTATTGTCAGGATGTTTTTCATTTAAGTATTAATATTGGATTCAATTAATTGAATGTTTGGCTATTTGGATTTATATATTCCAGGATAGTTATTGTGTGATTCTTTATCTATGAATGATGTCCACTTTAAATGGTTTTGGAACTTAGCTTAATTATTTAGGGTGTTAAATTGGTAAAGTTATTTTTTACGATAATGATGCTATGAATGAACCAACCGTCACCTTAATTTTAATTTAATAAAGTACTGATCACCCGATATTTAATTAGGCGGGGTGTCACAGGTGGTATTAGAGCATCAGGTTCTAGTGTCCTTAGGATCTGTACGTCTTATTTTGCTTTCAGCTTAGCATTTTTATTATAGAGCCCTATTTTAGGATTTTTGTATTCTTGCTTTTACGATTATGTCTTCAGCTATTTAAGATTTGATAATAACTGTAGACTAATAAATTTCTTCACATTTCGGATGCCTTCGAGACGTGCACCAAAGGATAGGCGTGCCCAAGCCGAGCAGCCAGCAGTTCCGGCTCAGGGAATGATGAATGCTAATGAGGTAGCCGCTATTATTGCTCAGGCGGTGAATGCCGCATTAACAGTACTACAACAGGCTCCACCCTAGATTCAGGCAGTGGAGCCAGTGCCTGCACAGCTTCCATCAGCATGGGAGAGGGTTAGGGATGCCTTTCAGAAGGCGCATCCCCCTGAGTTCTTGGGTAGTTCAGATATCACTATCATCAGCCAATGGAAGAAAGATATCCATAGGCATCTGCGTATGTATGAGTGCACGGACGTGCAGAAATAGTTATTGGCTTCCTTTAAGCTAGTGGGGGCCGCTTTGCAGTGGTGGGAGTCCACCACCACCTTGGAGGAGAGGGATACTATTCCGATTCAGTCATTCTGGGAGCGATTTGACCGCAAGTATTTTCCACCCGCCGTGCAAACTGAGATGAGGCGGAAGTTACTGAACTTAAAGCAGGAAAATTCTACGGTTGCTGAATATGAGGACGAGTTCACAAGACTTCTCACTATAGTACCAGATGAGGCACCCACGGAGAGTAAGAAGATACTATTGTTTGTGGACGGGTTAGCTATGAGGATCCGTCAGCACCTTATAGGGAATCTGTCCCTAAGTACTTTCACTGATGTACTCAATGCTGCTTTGCTACACAGCCAGGATCCCCGCTTCCATCTGTAGGGAAACAAGCGGGCAGAAGAGTCCAGCCAGCAGGGCCGGACAGGGGGTAGTGGCGCTAGTGGATCCCCGACATCGCAGGGATAGACTCGCCAGCATGAGCAGAGTTCCCATTAGGGGGACCCTGCTAAGCGGTTTCGATCAGGTGATTCTCGGTAGGGATTTGGGGGATATAGGCAGGGTCAGCAAGGCCACCCTAATCAGCAGGGCCAGCAAGGCCAACACCGCCAGCAACAAGGTAAATAGCAGGGCCAACAGCGTTTTCATCAGGGCCAACAAGGTCAGTGGTCAGCAGGGTCAGAGGGGAGGAAATTTCAGAGGCCGATGTTTTGTGTGCGGTAAGAATGGCCATAAGCGTCAGGATTATCCAGATGATGATAGGGCCCCGCAGCAGCAGGGTGCCCGTAATGAGCCACAGAGGCCACTTTTTCCAGCTGCCCTTCCAGCACCAGCTCAGGTACCAGCCCTACCGGCCATTCCATCTGCTCTAGTGCAGCAGGGGCAGTTACAGTACGGACGTGTCTATAACGTCCACTAGGCAGCAGCTCCGCAGGCACCACCCGCAATTGAGGGTATGTTTCCTATCCATGGTACTATGGGTCAAGTTTTATTTGATACTGGGGCGACGCACTGTTTTATAGCTACCCATTTTGCGAAGGCCTTAGGGTTATTAGCCACAGCAGAGAGCACTGTGACGTGTGTAGACTCACCACTGGGAAATGGTTCACTTATTTTCTTTATATGCCGGGGTGTGAGGGTAGAGATTGGTAGCTTGGTATTACCAGCAGACATGTTAGTCTTAGATATGCATGAGCACGATGTTATTATCGGTATGGATTGTCTCGCAGCTTACAGAGCCATGATAGATTGTTTTGGTGGGAGTATTGTCTTTGCCATTCTTGGGCAAAAGATGTTTGTAGTGGTGATGCCTCACCCAGAGGGAGGCTCGACTGCTCATTTGTATTACATAGAGGAGGATACCTATAAGGAGGTTGTGATTCCCTTAGACTCAATCCCAGTTGTTCGTGAGTATTTCGATGTATTTCAGAAGATACCAGGCCTACCCCTCAGTCGTGAGATAGACTTTGTCATAGATTTATTATCAGGTACTCGACCTATAGCGCGCGCTCCATACCGTATGGATCCGGCAAAGATGCGAGAGTTACGAGATCTGATAGAGCAGCTGTTAGGTCAGGGCTTCATTCGAAGGAGTACCTCACCTTGGGGCGCTCCAGTTTTGTTTGTTAAAAAGAGAGATGGTTCACTGAGGCTATGTGTGGACTACCGGTAGCTAAACAAGGTCACGATACGAAATAAGTATTCGTTGCCTCGAATCGATGATCTGTTCGACCAGCTGAGGGAAGTAACTTTCTTTTCGAAGATAGACCTGAGGTCAGGGTACCATCAGCTACGTATTAGGGAGCAAGATGTTTCAAAGACGGCTTTCTTGACGAGGTATGGATCCTATGAGTTCAGAGTGATGCCATTTGGACTCACAAATGCTCCAGTCGTATTCATGGACTTAATGAACCGAGTGTTCAGAGAGTTCTTGGATCAGTTTGTCATCATCTTCATAGATGACATTTTGATATATTCACACTCCGAGGAGGAGCATACCGAGCACTTGAGGCAGGTTCTTTAGACTCTACGAAAGCATCAGTTGTATGCTAAGTATGAGAAATGCGTGTTTTAGTTGCGGGAAGTACAATTCTTGGGGCATGTTGTTTCTGAACAAGGGATAGCAGGTGACCCGAGTAAAGTGTCAACGGTGAGGGATTGGGGACAGCCCACGACACCGACGAAAATGCGTAGTTTCTTGGGATTAGCGGGATACTACAGGAGATTCATTCGGGGGTTCTCCAAAATAGTGGGGCCATTGACGAACCTGACTCACAAAGGGGTTCCATATGTTTGGGATGATGCTTGCCAATTGGCTTTCGATGAGCTGAAAGACAAGCTTACTTCAGCACCAGTCCTTGCTTTACCTAAGACGGGGTGTGGAGTACCTGGTTTACACCGATGCTTCCTTATGAGGACTTGGGGTAGTACTTCAGTAAGAGGAGAAGGCTATAGCTTTTGCCTCTCGCAAGCTTAAGCCGCACGAGAAGAACTACCCACTCACGACCTAGAGTTGGCAGCGGTCATTTTTGCATTGAGGATTTGGAGGCACTATTTATTGGGAGAGAAATTCTGTTTGTTCACAAACCACAAATCACTGCAGTAGCTGTTCACTCAGCGAGAACTGAATATGCGTCAGCGCAGGTGGTTAGAGTTTGTGAAGGACTATTAGTTCGACATACAGTACCATCCGGGGAAGGCCAACGTAGTTGCTGATGCGTTGAGCCGTAGACCGATAGACAATGTAGCGGACGTCTGGAAAGAAAAGTGGAAAGAGTTGGGTCACCAGGACGCAGTGGCCCATTCCTTCATATCTGTGATGATAGTGACACCCGAGATTGTTACGAGGGTGATACAGGCACAGACCGCAGAACCATTTTGCCAGGAGCAGATTGTATGACTTTTAGCCGAGGGTGCTGAGTCCTATTCTGTTATATCTGATGGGGGTTTGAGGTTTAATGGGAGATTAATGGTTCAGGAAGGAGCAGACTTACGTCATGCAGTGATGACCCAGTCCCACGAGTCCCGATTCTCAGTACATCCTGAAGGAGATAAGATATACCAGGATATGAGGCGGTAATACTGGTGGAGTGGGATGAAAGAGGATATTGCTGAGTTCGTATCCAAGTGTTCTACCTTTCAGCTAGTAAAGGTGGACCATCAGAAACCGTCAGGGTTGCTTCAGCCATTGGAAATACCCACATGGAAGTGGGAGAATATTTCCATGGATTTTATTACAGGGTTGCCTACATCACAGCGGGGCCACGACTCCATCTGGGTGATTGTGGAATGTTTGACCAAGGTGGCTCACTTTCTGCCGGTGCGAACAGACTATACCACGGGTCAGTATGCTCAGTTGTTCATTGCTGAGATTGTCAGATTGCATGGGGTGCCCCTGAATATTGTGTCAGATAGAGACAATATTTTCGTGTCGCGTTTTTGGGAGAGTTTTCAGGAGGCTATGGGTACATAGTTGAGGTTGAGTTCCTCTTATCACCCACAGACAGATGGACAGACAGAGCGTACTAATCAGATGTTAGAGGATATGCTACGCATGTGTGTTCTTGATTTTGGAGGAGGTTGGGAGCCACATCTTCCACTGGTAGAGTTCGCTTATAATAACTCTTATCAGTTCACGATTGTCATGGATCCATTCGAGGCTCTGTATAGCAGGCCTTGTCGTTCCCCAACTTGTTGACTAGAGGTGGGGGATAACAAGTTGCTAGGACCAGAGGTGATTCAGGAAACCTCCGCGAGGATTGAGATTATTAGGAGTCGGATTCGAGTAGCACAGGACAGGCAGAAAAGCTACGCCGATGCAAAACGATTCTTTCGAGAGTTTAACGTGGTGGACCAAGTGTTACTACATGTATCTCCTATGAAGGGAGTGATGAGGTTCGGGAAGAAAGGGAAATTGGCCCCGAGGTACATGGGACCATTTCCCATTATCGAGAGGTTAGTTCGGTGGCATACAGATTGGGACTGCCAAAGCGTTTACATCGCATTCACGATGTATTCCACATCTCATCGTTAAGACGATACCTTCGGGATGACATGGCTCACACCCACATCGTAATAGATGAGATAGACTTATAGCCTGACAGCTCTTACGAGGAGAGACCAGTGGCTATCCTAGACCATAGCGAGAGGAGATTGAGGTCGAAGGTAGTTCCACTTGTACGGGTCCAGTGGGAGCATCATAATGTGGAGGAATCCATCTAGGAGCGCGAGGCAGATACGCGCGAGAAATACTCAGATTTATTCTTACCAGGTATGCCTTATTTTTCAAATTTCGGGACAAAATTCCATTATTAGTGGGGAAGTATGTAATACCCTGTATTTTTATGCTTTCTAAATTTGGGGATTTATTAAATTTAATGTGAGTTATTAATTTGATATAAATTCGAAAATTAAATATTTTTAATTACTAACGTGATGAGAGTTAATAATCATTGAAAACTTGTTGAATATTACTAATGAGTAAATTAATATAATATTGGTACTATTAAATGTCACGAGTGAATAAAATGACAATTTTGGAAATTTAAGTCGGGATGCGCCCGAGTCGCGTCGGGACTAAATATTGATTAATAAAAGTGAATAAATTATAAGTCGCTCGTATGGTCATTTTGAGTGCGCCAAAGTGTCCGGAAGGGTCGAGATAGTAAAAAAAGTGTACCCGGGGATTTAGTTTGCGTCTCGGGGCGTTTTAGTCCTATTTAGCACCCCAGGAGGGCATTTTGGACATTTTACATTTTGGGGTAATTAAACCCACGAAATTTATTAGGTTATATCATCCATTTGGAATGGTCTTTTAGGGTTAGAAGACTCACAACCTTAGAATGACCATTAGAGAGGAAGGTAGAAAGCTTTCCAAGCAATCCAAGGCCAAAAATTCATCCGGTTGCACCGCCACCACCACCAACGAGTCGATCACGTGACAGGGAACGCAACCACACCAAATTCATCCACAAATCATAACCCTAAAATCTACAGGCAAGTATTTATCTTTCTAAATTCTAGTTAATGTTCCTCTCATGTTAGTCTAGGAATAAAAATTTCGTATTTTGATTGAAAAATTATATGTTTTGGAAGAAGAAATCGCATGTGTTGTAAGGAGAATCTGTGTAGATTGAACCTTGATCATATGTAGAGGTTGTATTACGAAATTTGGATTAATATGGATGAACGAATTGATGTTGATTAGGTTCTTTAATTGAAAGTTTGGGAATTAGGGTTCTTACGAATTCATTTGGGGATTTCATGTAATCTAAATGATTTTTGATGAATTAATGATTCTAGGAAGTTATTAATGTTATATAATCATGATATTATTGATTGGGATTGAAAAGGAGACGTTTGATTTTAGACTATAGATGTTTTTAGGCTTAAAAATAATGAAAAACGAATCTGCCAAAGGTTGAAGACGAAACAGTGCAGTTCGCGCGATGTCGCGCGAAGTAGTTCGAGCGAGATGTCAATGTCGCACGAAGTCGTTCGAACGAGATGGACAAGTCACTCGAAGTAGTTCGAGCGACACGTGGAAGTCGTTCGAGCGAGATTTTCAATTTTTAAGGAAATTCCTATTTTTACCCTATTTTAGAAATCGGTTAATTTGAGTGAGGAAAACCAGTATTCGAGGAATTCATATTAGTACAAAATTTTTAGGGTTGTGTAGGTGTGACGATTTAAGTATTTGGGACGGTGAGGTTACTTTAAATATCACGAGAGGGAGATAACCGTAATAAATGATATGAGTCCGTTATACGGGATAAGTGAGTAAAATGTATTCAGAACAAGAAGTTATAATTATAGGTTGTGGGTACACCAAATTGAGAAATGTGAATAAGTGTTGTATATATATGACTATGTGATTGTGCATATATTATAAATGTGTAAAAAACCATGCCCGCGCTACTTGCTATCCCTGAGGTTACCACGCTGGGACAGTCTTATCTCGATGGGACCCTTATGGGGGGATATTGACTTGTACCCTAGAAGATAGAGATCCTTTGGTACAGGCTAATCGGATCGATAATCAGACGGCCTAAGAGACGTGGGGGCATGTGCTGGCCTCTTAGAGACCGGGACTCTATGCTTCGCCTCAATGTTGTTTGTGTTTATGTTAATACAGTTCAAGAGTGCTTCCGAACTTGTATTTCCCTTAGTACGAGTGATTCGGGGACTAGATAGTAGAGTATGCCCGCACCATAATTTTTATGTGGGGTGCTGTTCGAATATATATATATTATATGAGTATTTAACATATATATTTAAATTCTGAAATTTGAGAACTACCTCCTGTGTTTATAGTGAGTAAGAGATGATAAATGATTTTAATTTGGAAATACTTGTTTGAAAAATATAATGTGATATTGGAAAACATTATTAGAAAATAATGTTAAATTGAGAGCTTTGTTATTAAATGAAATTTACTTCTTAAACAGTTGAATTGCTAGTTTAAATCTTACGAGTAACCTACGATAAGACAAGTTTAACTGTTGGGAAGGTTAGTGTGATAGGTGTGCACATTAGAAGAGAGGTGAGAATTTCTCAAGGGAGTGTCGCACTAATATGTTGTTGCATTGGCCAGTAAACATTTTAAATACTTGCTAAACAAATTTTAAATCGTTTTTACAATCGGGCTCCTCTGACCCGTTTTCATTTTATTTTCCCTCTTGTATATATATGTATATATTACAGGTGCCCAGCCACAGGGGGGTCTTGCATAGGATCCTTTGGAAGGAACGCGCTGCAGCTTAGGTGGGAGTTGTAGGCCTCTTTCTTAGATGTCCTCACTTCTTGATTCCTCTTCTAGCACTATTATTTCAGTTGGGCATGTATTGCCCTTTTCATTATTCAGTTGTTTTATTGGATATTGTAATTATTTCCAGTATTTGCACTATGGGATTAGTATTGTCAGGATGTTTTTCATTCAAGTATTAAATGTTGGATTCAATGAATTGAACGTTTGGTTATTTGGATTTATATATTCCAGGATAGTTGTTGTGTGATTCTTTATCTATGAATGATGTCCACTTTAAATGTTGGTTTATATAAATAAAATTTGGAAAGTAATGTCTAAAATGGTTTTGGCACTTAGCTTAATTATTTAGGGTGTTAAATTGGTAAAGTTATTTTTTACGACATTGATGCTAAGAATGAACCAACCGTCACCTTGATTTTAATTTAATAAAGGACTGATCACCCGGTATTTAATTAGGCGGGGTGTCACAAAAGGTCCTCTCACTCCCTTGGCAGCTCTTCAACGATGACACATGGAATACATCATGGATCCATTGTAGGTGCTTCAGTAGTCCAAGCCTTTATGCTATCGGTCGTACCCTTTCAATAATAGGGAATAGTCCAACAACACTAGCTTTCCCTTCTTATCAAACCTCATGACCCTTTCACAGAAGACACCCCACACCAACACCTAGTCATTAACCTCAAGCTCTATGTGCCTCAAGTCTATATCGGTGTAACTCTTATGCTTGACTTGAGCTTTACGGATGCACCCTCAAATCAGCTCAATTTTGGTAATGGTGTCCTGAATCATCTCTAGCCCCAATAGCTTATTGCTCCCCACCTCTATGTAGCAAGCGAGAGAATGACAACGCCGACTGTAGAGTTCCTCCAATAGTGCCATGCTGATGGTGAACTGGTATGAGTTGTTATACGAAAACTCCACCAAAGGAAGATACTGATCCCATCCTCCCCTAAACTCAAGTATGCAGATCTGTAATATATCCTCAAGAATATGATTAACTCTTTATGTCTTCCCATTTGTCTGTGGGTGACACGTTATACTTAATCGTAAATCCGTGCCCATCGCCTCTTGAAATCTCTACTAGAAATGGGACACAAAGATCTTGTCCCGATCGGACACAATATTAATTGGAACCCCATATAATAGTACTATCTCAACAAAAACAACCGTGGATATTGCCTCATCTTAAAATCTGTACGAATCAAAAGAAAATAGGCCGCCTTAGTCAATCGATCCATTATCACCCTTATGGAGTCGTGACCTCGCCGCGATAACGACAACTCGCTAATGAAATCCATGGAGATACTCTCCCATTTCTACTCAGGAATATCGAGTGGCTGAAACATCCCTATCGGGCTCTGGTGGTCTATCTTCACTAGTTGGAAGGTATTACACTTGGAGATAAACTCTGCTACAACCCATTTCTTCCTTGGTCACCAATCCTATCTGCGCATATCCTGGTACATATTATCCCCATTAGGATGTACCGCAAACTTGGACCCGTGAGCCTATAACATCACTGCATGTCTTAAATTATCATCCTCAGGAACCATAAATCTCCCATTAAAATGCAAACCTCCCTCTGAACTGATTGAGTACAACCCTGCCCCATTAGCTAACAACTGGCGAACTTTGTCCTAGAAATACTGATCCCTTGGCTTATATTTTACAACTCTCATAATAATCTCAAGCGTGACAGCTAATATGGACATATAGGCCCTGACAATCTCGTCATTGTACCGAAGCTCTATCCACTTCACCTTCCAAACCTACGCTATCTCCCCAGCAGGTCATCGGCTCAACGCATCTGCCACTATGTTAGCCTTCCCAGGATGATATTGAATATCAAACTAGTAATCCTTCAAGAAATCCAACCATCTTCTCTGCCTCATATTCAGATGATTTTTTGTAAACAAATACTAAAGTGATTTATGGTCCATGAACAAAGTAAACTGCTCCCCACACAAATAATGCCTCCAAATCCTTAATGCAAACACAACTACCACTAACTCCAAGTCATGACTGGGGTAATTCCTCTCATGGGGCCTAAGATTGCAGTATGCATAAGATATATCCCTCTTCTCATACTGTAATACACCCCCAAGTACCTGCAAAGATGCATCTGTGTAGACAAGGTACTCCACTCCTCCCCTAGGCAGTGAAAGTACATGTGTTGAGGTCAATTTTCTTTTATCTTATTGAAAATTAACTGAAAGTGGTCATCCTAAACAAATGGCACCCCTTGCAAGTTAAATTCGTCAATAGACCCGCAATCTTTGAGAAACCCCGAATGAATCATCTATAGTATTCGGCAAGCCCCAAAATACTGCGAACCTCGGTCGGTGTAATTGGAAGTACCCACCCCCTCCTCGTCGATACCTTAACGAAATTAACTTCTATACCTTGAGACAAAATGTGGCCCCAAAACTGCACCTCCTAAAGACAAAACCCACATTTCTCAAATTTTGCATACAACTGGTGATCCTATTGTGTTTGTAAAACCCTCCGCAGACTCATCCTCAAAGAGAGAGTAAACCAAGATATCGTCGATGAACACAATCACAAATTAGTCAAGGACACTCTAAAAACCTGGTTCATCAAATTCATGAGCACTAATGGCAAATTGGTGAGACCAAATGGCATCACTCTAAACTCTTATGACCCATATCATGATAGAAAATAAGTCATAGGAATTCCCTTCTCTCTGATGCACAATTGATAATAATCGGACCTCAGATCTATCTTGAAGAAGTAGGTTGCTCCCCTCAGCTGGTTGAATAAATCATCGATCCGAGAAAGTGGGTACTTATTCCGGATTGTGACCTTATCCAACTCCATATAATAGATACATCACCGAAGAGATCCATCCCTCTTTATGACTAACAAAACCAGCGCACCCCACGGTGATGTACTCCGTCTGATGAAACCCCGACTTAGGAGTTGTTGAATCTGCTCCCTTTACACCCTCATTTTAGATGGGTCCATGTGATAAGGCTCTTGATAGATAGGCCTCGTACTTGACACGAGGTCAATGACGAACTTAATTTCCCTACTAGGCGATAACCCGGGTATCTCCTGGAATACATCCTCAAACTCCATCACCACTTAAATCAAATCTACTGAAACAAACACCTCTTGTGAGGTCTCCTCCTCAATATAACACAGATGTGTGCTATGCCTTCCCTCATGAATATGCATCGCCACTAAGAACATCTATTGTCCTGGAATTTAGAACAAAATAGTCCTCCCGAAACAATCCACCATCACTCGATATCCGGCTAACCAATCCATACCCCAAAAGACATCATATGCCCCTATATGTAACACAAGAAGGTTGTCGGCTAAACATAATCTACCCACATCGATGTCCATAAACCTATATATCAAGTGTATAAGTGACCCACTACCCAATGGTGACTCCACACACATAAGGAGACTACCGACTATCTCTAATAGACCGATTACTTATGTGAATATAGTCACTATGAAAGAGTGTGATGAACCCGTATCAAATAGAATCCTACCATCAAGCCCGTGAAAAGGAAATGTACCCTCTACGACTGGTGGTGCCTGTTGTATGGTTGTATCTCAGACGTTATATACATGTCGTTACTGTAACTGCCCCTGCTGCGGTGGGGTGGGTGTGGCTGAAGGTAGTATCTACTCCTGTTACCCCTACTATTGCGATGCTCTACCCTATTGTGGGAAATATATCATCTTATGGTTCGTTTTTCCATAAATAAAACACTCGCTTGGAAACTCTCTCTTCACCTGGCTCTGATGCCCATGACGGGCTGAATTTGCTATTGGCTTTGATGGCCTCCCCTGTTGTTCCTTTTGCCATGATGTCCCTAAAGAACCTGTTGCTGTTGAGGACCCTGCTGGCCTTACCTGTAACCTCCATCAGGTTGATAGCCCCCAGATCTAAACCTCTTGACCTGATCCCCCTGTAGAAAATCCTACCACTGGTGTAAGTCTAACTACTACTACTATTGTGGTGCTCCGCTAACACCGCTTCCCCCTCCTTGACCAACTTGTTAGGCTCACCTCCCCTCTTACTTCCCTCACATGGAAGCGATGGTCCTGTTAGTGTGAAAGTGCAACATTGACGACATCTATATAAATCACCAATGCGGGGTTTCTAAACAAATGCTGTCTGATCCTCCAGGCAAGCCCATCCATAAACCTCACCTTCTTCTTTTCTTCATTGTTCACCTCGTCTGGCACAAAATGAACCAAATGAGTGAACTCCTCCTCTTTCTCGGCTACTGAGAGGTCACCCTGAGTTACCTCAGTGAACCTCTTATGCATCTCTGTCTCAATGGTTGACAAAAAATATTTGCGGTCAAACCGCACTTAGAACTCAAAAATTAACATTGTGTCCCTCTTCTCGATAGTAGTAATCGACTCCCACCATTGTAAAACTTCTCTAACCAGCCTAAAAGTGGCCAACATATTCTTCTTCACATCGCTACACTCAACCATGCTCAGGTGGTGCTGAATATCTTTCTACCACTAGCACATCGCAATCACATCTGAGCTACTCTGGAACTCGGTTGGATGTCCCTTCTAAAAATTCTCCCTAACTCTATGCCAAGCTAATGGCCTCGTGTGGTCTTGGACAACTAGTGCCACTGGCTGTGGTGGCTGTTAGGCCTGAGGAAAATGGGGAGCCATGGCAGTTATATAGGCGTTAACTACCTGTGCCAAAATCACTGCCACCTCTACTACTAACGTTGTTCCCTGTGGTGGCCGTGGCTCCTGCTGAGGCTCCCTCACATTATCTCTAGACGCTTCTCTTGCCGCTCGTCCTCTCTTGGGTGGCATTTGAAAACTGATCAAATTGTATGAGTTCACAGTAAATGCAAATATAATAGCAGAACAATGTCATCTCAAATATGTAATCATGAATGCTATAATCCTCACTACAGGGCTCTATGTCAAAGAACACTACGTTGAAGTCGTAGTAAGCCTTACAGATCCTATGGACACAAGAAACTGATGTTGTGATACCATCTGTGATACCCCACCTATTTTAACCATAGGTGATCAGTCCTTTATTAAAATAACTAGGAATATCATTTGGTTCATTCTTAGCATCACTATCAAAAAAAATTTTAAATCACTAATCACCTAGGTTATATTAAGCCGGTGCCAAATTTTTTTCTTGCATTATTTTAACATCATGCAGAAAAAAATTAAATTTATCAAACCATCCACATAATTATAGTTTGAACAAGCACATGACAAATATATAATTAAATAAGACCGAATAAACCATCGGTTCCCAAAATAAATACTCCAACTACAATCTGAAGTAAATAAAAGTGATTCTGAATAAAGTTTGATAAATAAACTGAAGGACTAAATAATCTGAAGGGGAGACATTCCCAAATGAAATACTGAAAGATCACCTTACTAGGAATGAATAAACTGAAGTGTCTAAAGCAACTCCTGCAAGTCTCCACAAGTCCTGAAGCTACGCATCCCAGGAAGAAATCATCAAGCTGGGTGTCCCTATGGCTGGACACCTAAAATGGTTTGGAAAATGGATTTGACACGGGTCAGAGCCCAAGAAAATCATTTGAAAATATTTTGCAAGTATTTAAATCACAGCTTAAATCAGTTATTAGATACACATGTTAATTCAACGTACACTCCCTTGAGTTCTTCACCTCTCAACTAATGTGTACGCCTAACGTCTCCTACCTAGCTATGCTACCCAACCCAACTAGATAATGTATTTAACTATCCATGAAAGGTCTAACTCCCTCGTATTACACATACGACGTGCTACCATAATATCAATAATTAATATTACTCCCGTATTATTATTGAGTCAATTATTTAAGTCTCTCTACTTAAGTTACTTTTAGATGTACTCAATCTATCAATTATACTATCACACATAAGTTAGTAAATCACACTTGTATATATTTGTCACACATAAAATATATACAATCATAGTATCCATGAAATCGGGCCTCGTGATGCAGGCATACTTTGTTATTAAGTCCATGTACCTCTCGTACCAAATCAAGTACTATTGGTTCATCATGTCTCCTCAAAACCAAACTCAATCAACAAAGAATAGAGGCAAACATGGTTTTAAGACTTTGGGATACACACATATACCTAACGTACCCAAACGATACACCGGTATCACTACTGCACTGAACATTGTGAGCCTTCCTAAGTTTCATGTTTTGGGCACACATCCAAAGCTCACTGGAATCGTGAAAGTGGGAACGCCCTTTGCACGGAAATCTCCTGATAGTAGGCAGCGTAGATATGTTCACACATATAATGAAATCGGAAGAATAAGTTTTCACACAACCTATATATACATATTATTCAGTAAATATATACACAACCAATCATATAAACCCGTGCGTAATATATATATATATATATATATATCGCATACTCAACGTACTCATTGTAACTTATTTTCATAAATTCACGAGTATTAGTCACTACCCGAAGGGTCCTAGTTACCCCTTTAGTTATTTCAGTAGCGAATACAATAATACCCTACTCGTCGGAATCATAAGTTCACTCATCTCTCCATGAACCGTTCTAAATATCGCAAATGCATTAACAATGAATATATGCCCGATAATTCCCAGCCTTACTTCTCAATTTGGGCAAAACTCAACCCCACCATAGGCCTATTGATATTCATTATATCCCTCTCTATATTTTAAGGATGCCCCTAAAGTCTCCCCATAATCTATGAATGAATTTAGGATATAAAATAAATAATCTACACGAATATGGGTAATCGAATTGATTCGATGAAGAGATCCAAACGATTCGTGGTTCAGATCGTCTCCTTCATTATGCTATTACATTTTTTCACAATCTTTAACCAGCACAACCTCCATGAAATGTACCCAACCACCCATATAATTTATCCTAGCATCAAATATGAGTGGATAGACAAGTTCTAACAAATCTCTATCTTTAAAACATCATTAATTCCCTAATTCTCACGATTTCATTAAGGTTTTTCTACAGCAATCCTAGTTTTCTCTTTTCATGCATGTTCTTCAAATAACCCAGAAATGATTCTCTCATATCATCATAAATATAAAATTTCGTAAATCTTAAACCCATAATTAAATATTTATTGTATATTCCAATTCCTATATGAATTTGTCCTATTATTTTATCACAAAAATACATGTCCATGCTAGATTTAATCAAATCCTACCATGGGTATTATAACTCACTAAAAATTGCAAGATAAACACTTGTCTTATTAATTGTAGGTCTGATTTCATGTTGTGTATGATGAGAATGACTTCCTTTCCTTCCCATCATAATTTTGGGCAAATTGGTGGAGAGGGAAGGTATTGCACCTCCAAGAACTCTTTTCTCATCCTCTCTTGTGGCCTCCTCCCTCTCAAGATTGATGTAACCCTAGCCCCACACTCCTATGGGATGATATACTGCTTAAAATTTCAGTGTTCTCTCTACGACAAACTCCTGAATGATGGAAATACCCTCTCGTGGTGCCAATTTTGTCTAAAATTACTCGGAGACCCAATCTATACGTTCGGGTACACTATTCCACTATTTGGACCCTTTCAGAATCAATTGTTACCTCAAAATTACCCTCTAGGTCACTTAATAATATTTTTCTATATCAACCTCATATAGTCTACACACAACACCTGGTTGAGATATAACACTATCACGTCACTTTCACTCGTTATGATGTAAAAATAATTATTTAATATTCATTTAGTAATTATATTCAATAACCATTAATTATTTTCGCTCCGAATAATATTTTAATAAGCACATAATATTTAAATCATTAAATTACGTCACGAGTGTAATTTAAAATTAACCCAATTAATTTAGTTTTCAAATACTCAAAAATACGGGGCATTACAATATTTTTTCATCTTTATTTTTTATTTTTTTTATATGAATTGCTATATTTTTTGTACCAAGTGTAGGGTTTAGTGAAATGTTAAATTAATTAAGGTTTAGTAAGTCTTTCCTTTATATGCTTACTCTAGAAATTCTACTTAATTCTATATTTAAGTGAGCGTCTGCACCTCCTGTTTTTTCAGTTTTGGTTTATTTACAAATTTTCCATTTTGGCTCAAATTTATAAATACAAGTATTATTTCTAATTTTTGGGAGTGGGCATATTTGAGAGACAATCAAAGGCAAAGAGAGATAGAGAGCTACTTTGAGCGGGGTGAGTTCTTGTGAGGTTGTGAGTGACTTTCTAAGAGAGATAAATTGTGTGTGTGTGTGTGTATAACCTTAGGGTTCCTCCATTTACCTATAGAAAGAAGAAATCCTCCATGGTGGATGTAGGACAAATTTGGGTGAACCACGGTATATCGTTGTTGTTTTTATTTGATGATTGTTTGTATGTTATTATTGTCTCTTCATTGATGCTTGGTTGAATTGATTGGGAGTTTGCACACTAGTTCATTTTGGAAACAAGGTCTTGGGAGTTTTCCGCACACCAAGTGTATGATAAAATTTTCGAGTGAGTTTTATTGTCTTGGTCGCTAGTGATAGTCTTTCTTTAGTGCAACAAGTGGTATCAGAGCTTTGGTTGCATTATTTGTTCGGTATTTTAGTTCGAGGTTGAATTAATTTTGACAATTTTGGCATAGCTTTTATTTTTGTTCCAAATGACGGAAAATGTGGAGAGTACTCGAGAATCAACCTCTATGAGCGGAGGCTCTAAGAGATGGGATCCGAGTTATGGATCGAGTGGCTCAATGAAGACGAACATGAAGGATTTTGATGAGAAGATCAATTTCGAGTTACGACAAAGACGAATGCGAGGCGTTTTTATCCAACAGAGGTTGCAATTAGCATTGTTGGGGGTAGAGGGATGATCGGTAGGCATGACCGATGTTGAGTGGATTGGCATTGATCAAAGAGCGGCTTCATGTATTGAGATGCTTATCACGGATGATGTGTTGAATAACATGATAGCAGAGACCACGGCTAAAGGCATGTGGGATAAGCTTGAAGAGATTTATTTGGGAAAGTCGTTGTCAAATAAATTGTTCTTCAAGAAGAAACTCTTCAAACTTGATATGAAGGAGGGTGAGGATATGATGAAGAATATCAGTGTTTTTAATGCCTTGATTAATGACTTGAATCGAATAGACGTTCAATTCATTAAGGAGGATCGAGCATTGTTGTTTCTTGCATCATTACCCGGTTCATACGAACATTTTGTGATGACGCTCATGTTGGGGAAGTCTACGCTCCGGTGCAACGATGAGAAAGAAGGAAGGTGGAGGTGATGGGTATTCCCATAATGAAGGCCTTACGGTAAGAGATAGAGGTGGGAAAAATGGCGGGAGGAACTCCAACTGGGGATTTAATGATGGTAGTAGGTCTAGATCGAGGGGTTTTGGTGGTAAAGGTCTGAAATACTACAAGTGCCGGGAATGGGTTCATATGATCTGAGGATGTCCTTTGTGGAACGACAATGTCAAAGGCAAGGTTGATTCCGAGAGGGCAACGATAGCGAGTGCAAATTATGAAGATGAACTTGGATAACTTCTCATAATCTCTAAGGTTAACTCCCTTTCCCTAGATGATTAGATATTAGATTTGGGATCGTCAGATCACGTTTGCTCTAAGAGGGAATATTTTGATACTTTCACAGAAAATGGAAAAGGTTCCATGCCTTTAGCTAACGAAGAGAAGGTTGCCGTTGAGGGTGTCGGGATGGTGAAACTCAAGATGTTCGATAGGGTGGAACGCACTTTGGTTGGTGTGGCCTATGTCCCAAAGTTGTGAAAGAATTTGATTTCCATTCGCCGTTTGGATTCCAAGGGTTGCCGAGTGTTCGGTGGCGGGTGGAGTCCTGAAAGTCACACGCAGTTGTATGGTCCTAGCGAGGGGAGAGGAGAGAGAGGGGTTGTATCGTATAAATAAGACTTCGAGAAAGATGGGGAAGCGGTGTGCACAAGTGATAGAACGTTCGAGGCATGTCTCGTTTGTGAACAAAGCGGAGACATTGGGTGCCAACTTTTCGAGACTAGACGGTAGTGATGAGATAATACCTACTAGTGGAGGGGATGGATCGAAGTCCCCCTCCAGGGCCAACGGGTGATGTTGAATCGGTTTAGTTGCACACATGCATTGGCCGATTGGAATCGAGGAGGTGTAGGACTGTGATGGATTCGAGGTGTGTGTAGCTAGTTCAAAGAAGGCCGATGAGTTATTATTTACGAGCATTGGCAAATGGGATTTCTTCGTGACAAAGACTTGGTACATCTTTCGAGGGTGTGGGAGGTGAGAAATTTTCCCTCTCATCCGTGTTTATTTCTCAAGGTGAAAGATTGTGTTGATGTGTTTGAATGTTTCGTGTAAAGAAGGTGTATGCTATATGTATTGTGTGGGGGTGTACTCTCTAGGTTACATGAAGAGTGAGCTTCACCATATGATTACATGGGAAGCATTCAGGGGAGTTCTTAGTTTAGAAATTGGTTCCTCGACGAGTGGAGTTATTTGGAGTCTTGGAGTGAAGACTTGCAGTATCTCACCTCATAGTTAAAGTTTGAGGTGGCTTAGCATCGGGTGGAGCGTATTGGCTTGACAAATGTCGGGATGATCTTCGAGCGGATTTGATGTTTGCATTTCGGGTTCGATTGGATTGTGAGGATCGCCTGAGGGAATCGAATTATCTTGGTAGATGGTGGGACAGTCTTCAAGAGGGTTCAATTTCATCATTCTAGAGATTGGTTGGATCGTCAAGATCGCTAAGGTGGAGTTTTTTAGTTTTGGGTCTCCTATTTTTTCAGTTTTAGTTTATTTACAAATTTTCCATTTTGGCTCAAATCTATAAATACAAGTGTTATTTATAGGTTTTGTGAGTGGGCATATTTGAGAGCTAATCAAAGGCAAAGAGAGATAGAGAGCTACTTTGAGCGGGGTGAGTTCTTGTGAGGCTGTCAGTGACTTTCTAAGAGAGATAAATTGTGTGTGTGTGTTACCTTTGGGTTCGTCCATTTATCTATAGAAAGAAGAAATCCTCCTTGGTGGATGTAGCCCAAATTTGGGTGAACCACGGTATATCATTGTTGTTTTGCTTTGATGATTGTTTGTATGTTTTTATTGTCTCTTCATTGATGCTTGGTTGAATTGATTGGGAGTTTGCACACTAGTTCATTTTGGGAACAAGGTCTTGGGTGTTTTTCTCACACCAAGTGTATGATAAAATTCCTGAGTGAATTTTATCGTCTTGGTCGCTAGAGATAGTCTTGATTTAGCCCAACACCTCCAAGCCCAACTCTAACATGTTCAAAATCATCCCATTAGGTTACCACAACCGATGATTCACTCATGTTTTTTACCTTATTTGGTTCCTTAAGTAATCCTTAAAACCCAAATTAAATCAAAATAATATTTTAAGTGCAACTAATCATATTATTATTGTTAAAATACAACACACAAGAAATACACAGTAACGATACAACCAGAAGCAAGAGCTTAAGAACGTTGCGATGATAATAATGGGGAGTAACTAGGGTTATATGATGGAGTACATATAGGGTGGTAGAGGTTTTTGTACCAATGGTGGCATACCACAACATAAATGTTATAACCATGACAAATTTATAGGGGAACCAAGACTTGGTTTGGTGGGTTATCTATTTTCAAAGGAGCAAGTAGAGTAGTAGTAATGCCAATCATTACCGCACCATCTTCCTCAGTAGCAGTCACGCGATGGAGGAGTCGAGTCTTAGCGTTGGGTTTTGTGGGCAACATGATTTCTAGTTTCATTTCATGAGTATGTTAGCGTATTTCATAAAATACTGAAAACACGGTTAATTTATGAAAAAAATTAAAAAAATAATATGTGGAATTTTGATTTTATTTTGTATAAAATTTAATAATTTATAGTCAGACTCTCCAACATACCTTCTAGCAACATACCTATGAACATACCCATTTTTTTAAAACAGTAAAAATATATTTTTTAACCAAATTCAGTATATATGATCTACATAGTGAGGATATCATCTATCAAAATAATCATAAAAAAATTCAATTCGAAAATGGGTGAAAGGAAAAGAGGGTATATATGAGCATTTTTGGGCCATTCAAATTTTTTCCATCATCTCATCCACTTCCGGGTTGAATTTTTTGATTACTTTTTTTTGTAGATGATCTCCTCATTATGTTGATCATATATACCGGGTTTGATTAAAAAAAATACATTTCTTACTATTTAAACACATGAGTACGTTCATAGGTATGTTAATTAAGGCATGTTGGAGCGCCTGACCGTATAAAAATATACATATATATTTCTAAAAAAAATACATAAAACTAGTGCGCTTTATGTGAAACTATCATATTTTGATATTACATAGTGATTTAGTTTCAAACAACAAAAACAAAGAAACGTATGTTTTTTTGGAAATGAGTTTAAACTTTTATTAATAATAACAGTGGACGGTGGATTATTGATATTAATAGATGAGCGGAGTCTTCACTATTTTTCCACAGGCTTTGTACATGATACAAGCTACAACTTATATGTTAAAAGTTTGTTGCTTTAGATAGGTATAAATGATGAGTTAATTTCAATATGAAATTATGTTGCCCCAAATATGAGTTACTGTGAACTGCTAGTAGTAATGGGAGAATTCCATGAGGTTGCATCCATGATGCTATGAGACCAAGTTGGGCCTCATACACAAAGTGCACAGATTTATGACCCCTAATCGTAATGTTGATATGTTTGTAACAAATTACAAGAGATGATGATAATATAGATTGAAATTTTGAAATAAAAAATTCAAGCGGTATATGAAGACAATGTGTGCTATTGTTTTGCAATGGATATGTTTGTGAAATCACGAGTTCAATTAAAACAATGCTAAAAGAAGAATTTGTTTTTACTTTAGGCTTATCTAAAAAATTTGTCAGGCTTTACTTCCGTGTTTTTTTTAAAATTTTAATAAGTCCTACAACTACCCAAAATCTTCCATAACTTCTCTATAACCTGTCCTCTTTCTTTTTGCATATAATAACACTTGTTCCATATTTATTATAATCGGACCAACAACTGAAAAAAAATAAGGGAGTGTCCACAATTCTTCATAAGATATTTCTATATTGAGTCAAACCCCAATGGTAATGCCTTTTTTGTAAAAACAATATATGTTGTTTTTCAATATTTAATATCATGAACTATTTTTAACACCACGCTACTATAAATATTGAGGAATCATAATGCTCATACCAATAACATGAAATTATAGAAGTACCTTGAGAAGTATTAATGTATAATAAACATATACTACCAAATCTTAAACAATGTAAAAAAAAAGTAAGAAATGTATACCAATTTCAAGAAAGGCATATTTATAAAAGCAAATCTATAATTCATCTAGTATCAACTAGAATATAACTATACATTTGTTTTTAGGGAATATATATTTTTTTTCTTTCCCTAACTCTCTACCTTCAAGAGAAAATAGAGTATCAACATATATAGAGGAATGTAACCACTTATGACATTCTGGTTTCCCCAGATATCTTAATCTTCTCTACATTCCGATCTTAACATCCCAATAAATAATTGTATCACTCCACAAAAAACACAGTTCCCCATCTTTCCTATCACTTAAAGGCGTATAAAACAACAAGCGCACCCAACACTGCCTCATTAGTATTTTTCGAAGGCGACTAAACCGATATTGTGTAACCCACAAGTTCTTTCTCATCATCGACATAACAATCTCTTCACCTATGCTCTCCGCCATGGCCTTTCCCGAGATTGAAAAAAATTGACAAGGTCCCGTGCAAAATTTATAAAATAGGCACCTTTTGCATGTATTGTGTTGGATTAATTTCTATTTTGTGAAAACCATCACATAAACACGAACATTCATATTGAATTATCAAGAAATGTAAACATTGACTTTTGCGGAAGCATACCTGAATCCATAATGAGAAAATTAAAATATCCGAGTCTGAGGTCTTATGCTCTTCGAGATCAACAATTTTATTTCCTCTCTAAATTTCTCTCTGACAATAGAAATCATAAGGATGGTGGAGTGTGATCTGGGGACCATGACCCCTGTTTATAAGACAATCCTATATTTTCATATTTCATATATTTCTATTTTGACCCATCATAAAAATAAAAATTACTCTTGTCTCTACACATTAAAACCCACACTTTAATAATACATTATTAAGGCCCCAAAACTTAAATTAATCACTTTAATTGGCGTAATTTTATTTGATAGCCTATAATTCATATTTATTTTATATATAAGCCCATATATTAAATTTTACTCTAACAAACTACCACTGGGGCTATATATATATATATATATATATATATATATATATATATATATATATATATATGTAACTTTATAAATTTGAATTATAATTTATGAGCTCATGAGTTTTTGCTATCAAAACTTTATGTATCTTAACAATCTTGTCCATTAATTGCACTAATATAGAATCAAAGTGATCATCATTACATATTTCGTAAGTAGACCCATCAATGATCACATATATCAATGAAACTAATGACAAAGATCAAGTGTGGATGTGTACCATGGAAATTTCATCCAATGTGATCTTAACATGACTATTTCCAACTGGTCCTCCTTAAACCTTCATGACATCAAACCATATAAAGTCAGAGTGAATATACACTGAATACTTTACTGTAGTAAGGAACCATACAATAACCATTAAATCAATTCTGTCTATGAAAGCATATAAAATACTAATTCCCACTAAACCGACATATCCTGAAAAGAAATTACACCCACATGAGCAGTGTGCTCATGAAAGACCTTAAGTTGTAATCGCTTAGTTAGCGAATCCACAATCATGGAGTTTGTCCCAATGTGCTCTATAGATATAAGTCCACTATGAACTCTTTCTTTTACAACTAGGAACTTAATTTCAATAAACTTTGACTTCATAGAACTCTTGTTATTGTTGGAATACGATACTGCTGATTTATTGTCACAAAATAACTTAAGCAGTCTTTCAATGTCATCCACAATACGCAGCTCCGTGATAAAATTTTGTAACCATATTCCATGATTGGATGCCTCATAACAAGCTACAAACTCAGCTCCCATGGTGGAAGATGCTATAATAGATTGATTAACACTGTTCTAAGATATAGCACCTCCAGCAAGTAAGTAGATATAACTTGAAGTAGATTTCATGCTATCTTGGCATCCAGCAAAATCGGAGTAAGAATATCCGATGATCTCCAACTGATCTGACTTTAGATGCATGAGCATGTAGTCTTTTATTCTCTCTAAGTACCTCATGACTCGCTTGGTTGTAATCCAATGATAATTTCTAGGATTAATTAAGTATCTGCCCAACATGCCAATAATGTACGTAATATCCGGACGCGTACGTACTTGAACATACATAAGACTTCCAATTGCTAACGTATAAGGAATATTTTGCATTTCTCGAATCTCAAAATCATTCTTGGGACATTGACTAAGACTAAATTTATCTCCTTTAGCTACAGGGGTGTCACCTGGTTTATAATCATGCATGCCAAATCTTTTAAGAACCTTCTCAATATAGATATTTTGTGATAAATGAAGTGTACTCCGAGAGCGATCTTGGTGTATCTGTGTACCCAACACAAAATAAGAGTTACCAAGATCTTTCATCTCAAATTTCTTTGACAGAAATCTCTTGGTTTTGTGCAACATACCTATATCGTTGGTGGAAAGTAAGATGTCATCAACATATAAAACCAAGTAAATATTCTTACTCCCATTGAACTTGTGGTATATACAATCATGAACCAGATTCATCTTAAAACCAAATGAGGTGAAAACTTGATGGAATTTGTAATACCATTGACGAGAAGCTTGCTTAAGCCCATAGATGGATTTCTTTAACTTGCAAACTGTTTTATTTGCATCTCCCAACATAAAGTTTTCTTGTTGCACCATATATATTGTTTCATCAATGTCACCATTGAAAAATGCAGTCTTAAAATCCATCTGATGAAGTTCAAGGTCAAAGTGCACCACAGGTGCTATTATTATCCTAAAAGAGTCTTTCAATGAAACCGGAGAGAAAGTCTCTTTTATAGTCGATGCCTTTTTGTGTAAAGCCTTTAGCGATAAGACGGGCATTGTATCTCTCGACATTACCTTTCGAATCCCTATTGGTTTTAAATATTCATTTTCAACTAATGGGTTTTGCACCTTCAGGCAACAAGACAAGATCCCAAACGTCATTATCCTTCATGGAATTTATCTCCTCATTCATGGCATCAATCCACTCTTGAGATTTAGAACTTTCTATGGCTTGATGAAAGGTGATCGAATCATAGAATGTCAAACTCATGTCCTTAGAGGAATACAATGTAATTATCTAGCACATCACTTCTTCTTTCTCTAATGGATCTCCTTAATGGCATAGGATCTGGAGGTGGTAGAGTTTGTTCTTCTAGAACAGGAGGTTCTTGGGTATTATTTTGATTAGGATCTGCTTCAGGAATATGATCCTGATCAGTGTTAATAACAGTCATGGGAATATCAACATATTCCTCTTCAAAACCAAAATCCCTACCTTATCCCCCCGAAAAACTCAACATCCTCAAAGAACCGGGCATTTACCGTCTCAAAAATTATTTTAGTAGTAGGATCATAGAATTTGTAACCCCTAGATCTTTTTGAGTATCCAATAAAATATCAACTAATCGTTATGGAATCCAGTTTCTTTTCTTGTGGCCTATAAGGCCTCGCTTTAGCTGGACATCCCTAAATATGAAGGTGCTTCAGACTAGGATTTTTTCCTGTCTAAAGATCAAAAGGGGTTTTAGCATTTGTGTTAGTTTGTACTCTATTAAGGATGTACACTGCAGTCTTTAATGCTTCACCCAGAGTAAATCTGGTAGGTTAGAGTAACTAATCATTCTCCTTACCATGTCTTTAAGCATTCTGTTTCTCCTTTTAGCAACACCATTCATGCTTGGAGAACCTGACATGGTGTACTGTGGGATGATACCACACTTCTCTAGGAATTTAGTAAATGTTACTGGACGTTGTTCACCTGAACCATCATACCTACCGTAGTATTCATCACCACGATAAGATCTGACGCTTTTAATACTTTTTTCTGAGTTGATTTTCAACTTCAACCTTGAATGATTTGAACACGTCTAGAGATTGGGAATAATCATGGATGAGATAAAGGTAGCCATAATGAGAAAAATTGTCTATGAATGTGCTAAAATAATATTGACCGTTCCATGAAACCGTAGGGAATGGACCATAAATATCTGTATGTATCAGTTCTAAGACGTCTGTATCCCGATTAGCACCAAATCTCCTTATGTTTGTCTGTTTTCCCTTTTTTTAATTTATGCAAATTTTAAAATTTGAAAAATCAAGGGAATCTAGAACTCCATCTGACACAAGTCTTTCAATTCTCCTTTGGGAGATGTGACCTAATCTCTTATGCCATAATGATGCGGAATTCTCATTGGTTAATTTCCTTTTAATACTCGAATACTTAGTTGCAAGGTTTCATGATATGAAGCAACAAAATCAAGCATATAAAGGTTATCTACATAAGATAAAAAACCAGTACCAACCAAATTTGAATTACGATGAAGACTAAATTTATTATTTCCACAGGACAAGTACAACCAAATTTGTCCAATACAGAGATAGAAACCAAACTCCATCTAAATGACGGTACGATAAATGTTTCATTCAAATCCAAATAAGTACCAGACTTCAATGATAACCTAAATATCCCAATTGCTTCAACTTCAACCTTCTTGCCATCTTCCATAAAAATGTATCTTTCACCATTATTTGGCTTTCGGTAACTCAGGCAACCTTACGTAGACACACTGAGAATTTATCTCCTGTTTTAGGAAAATAAACTTTTGGACACTTATTAATGATTTCTTGTTTAATTATTTTAATAACAAGAGTATCATTAGCACTCCATGTAAAAACTTCATACTTTTTAAGTTTTTCAAGAAGTGGTAATTCTTTTTGAGATAATCCTTTTATGAAATTTCTTCCATAATTAAGGATTCCTAGAAAACTTTGTAATTGTTTTTTATCCAAAATTTCCTCATTAAAATCTCTTATTTTAGAGATGATATGATCTTGTAATTGTAGGCCATCCTGGTTTAGGATTATGCCAAGAAAATTAATTTCTATTTTTTCAACATCAATTTTCTTAGGTGATAAATGATTCCATGTTTTTGGAGTTTTTCACAAATAATTTTTAGATGATATCTATGTTATTATATGGTTTTGGAAAAAACAAGGATGTCATCTATATAGACAACACAAAAATCTTTAAGGCCTTTAAAGATTTTGTCCATCCATCTTTGATATACCTGAGGAGTTGTGTTTAGTCCAAAAGGCATAACATTCCATTGATAGTGTCCTCTAGGAGTACTAAAGGCTGTCAATGGCTTGGATTCTTCAGTTTTAACTGCCAAAATCCAGATTTACAATCGAATTTGCTAAAGAACTTTTTTCCTTTAGTTTGGTTAATTAATACATCCTTTATTGGAATAAAATAACCACCAAATTCTAATTGTTCATTTAGTCTTTTATAATTTATAACCATTCTAGCTTTTCCTCTTATAACTTCACTGTGTTCTCTCACCATGAAGGCAGGGCTAGAGTGTGGACTTATTGTTTCTTCAATAAGGTTTATATTCAATAATTCTTTGATTTGTTTATCAAATTCATCTATATCATTTCTGGTATAGATCATTGGTTTTATTCTTATAATGACATCGAGATCTCTTAGTTTGAGATTACAATATCTTGGACTTTTATTCAATAATTTTATTGGGTTTTCACTAAAATTATCTTTTAATATAGTATAAAGCCAATGAGTTTCTTTAAGGGCTTTGATAAAAGGAGTTATATCCCCTTTCTTAGTAGGGCAAAAATCTCTTTCGCACTTATATTTATGTTGTTGTAGTAAAGGAATTTTTACTACATCTTTGTTGAGGGTTAAATTTATAGTTCCCTCATTAATACTTATAGGAAAATATTCTGAGATAAAATTATTGGCTAATATAAAATCTCCATACATTTCTAGAAAGCATAAGATTTTTGGAATAATGAATTTCTTTTCATTAAACGATATAGCCACTTTTTTGGCTTTTAAATCAATAAAATTTTGTGTCCCATTGATGCCTGTTACAGCAATTGGATTTTTTATTTTTATCCATTTTTCACGAGGTAGAGCATTAGGTCTACAAGAACATATGGTTGCTCCTGTATAAATTAATGTTCAAAAACTATATGGTTTATAGCCTGCAAAATTGAAGTAACCTAATACATAAGTATATCTTCTCTTTCCATGGCTTGGTGAGAAGATTATTTCTTCTTGTCCTAATTGGAAATGATAAATTTGACTAGATTTTATATTATCTTCTTTTAGATAATTTGTCCCAGGTAATATTGGTACTTGTATATTTTTCATAGCAATAGGAGGTTTACTATTACTATTATTACTACTCTCGCCTTTTAAAAGGTTTTTTCCTTTTAATTTTTCCCAATCATTGTCAGGAAAATTCTTTTGCCAATTTTCTGAATGTTTATTTTTAAAATAAACATTATTACCAGATACCTGTAATTCAACGCTGTTTCGTTGTTTTTCAGGAGGTGGTTCTGTTATTTGGGGTAGTATCCATTGTTTTGGTACTTCCAAATCTCTCCAGTTGATTAATCTGGTATGGATTTCCGAATCAAATGGTCGAGGTTCAAATATTTCTATAATATATCTATCCACATTCTGTGTATTTTTATATGGTAGAGTTGTCAATTCATGAATTGTTTTCCAATGTATTGACATATTTCTTGAGGTATCTTTCATTCCTATTCCTTTGGTTTGCATTTTTATAATGACAGATTCCTTAATATTTGGATCATCAATAGATATGAAGAAATTTGGTTTTATGTTAAACTAAATAACTCCATTTAACAAATTGGATTGGACTCCTCCAATTATGTCATTCATAGGGTTACTGAATCTTTTGTCTAAGACCAGTATAGCTACGGGTGTATCCATACCTTATCTAAAGAGGGCAGTAATACATATTTGAATAAACCCTATATGTATATATTTAATATTTGGGTGTTTTTTCTTCCATCTTTTGATCTTTTTTAGATCAAAAAGTTTAATATCTGATGTTTCATCATCTGTTGATCCAACAGTAGTATTACCATTAAATTGTTCAAATATTCTTGTTGAGAATATTTGAATTTTGATAATTTATAGACATCTTCCTTTTTTATAAGTTGTCTTTGATTATCAATTTCTTGCAATTGTCCGTTGGTAAAAGTGATTTCTTTTCCAACTATTTCACGAAGGGCTATTGTTTGTAGCTCATCTTCGCTACTACCTTGTACTTCTGCAGTATTATACATAAATACGAGTTCTTCATCGGATGTTTCCGAATCAGATTCAAGCTCATATAAAATTTTATTAGAATAATTAGAAATATCAGAATCAGATAAATCTTCTCCATAAAATATTTCTAATTCTTGTTCTTCAAGAAATTTTATCATTTTATTTGCACTTTTTCCTTTTTTTAGGACAATCGGGTGCATAATGGCCTTCTTCGTTACAAATATAACAACGACGCTTCTTTTTTAAAGGTGGTTTTTTATAAGGTTTCTTTTTCCTAATATATTTTTTATTCTTTGAAAAAGATGTTTTCTTTTTCGAAGGTTTCTATTTAAATTTTCTCTTTCGAGAATATTTAGAATATTTGGAATTTCTAGGAGGTGGATTACATCCTATTTTCCAGTTTTCTTTTAAAATCTTATCACAGCATTTATAACCAGCTTTAGATTTTGTGATTTGATTTTTAATTTGTTTCTTGGCTTTTATTTCAATGCATTTTTCAGATATTTTTCTTAATACCCAATTAATGCGAAAACCAAGATTGTCATCTGTCTCATTCTTCCCGATAGTTTTTAACCAGCCAGGATAAGATTGTAAGGATATTTCATCCCATGGATTTGGGAGTTTGTGAAAGAATTGATCCATCCAGTGTTTGGTTTCTGAATGTTTTAGTTTGAAATAATATTTTTTTTATATTTCAACAAATTCTTCAAATTGACAAATGTTACATAATTCCAGTTTAGATAATATGTAACACGCATGTTCTTGGAGTCTGGGTTCTCCAGTATATCCAATCATATTTTCTTTAATTATTTCAACAAACCCTTTTAATATTTCATCAAAAGATTTGAAGGTTTGTAGGAGTTCAGTTTTTTGTTGAATTCCTTTATCTAAGCTTTCCCATTGTTGCAACCATTGTAAAACATCTCCTTGGAGTGTTGCAGCAAGGTAGTCTAAATTTTTTTCTTTAGACCATGTACTCTTATAGTTAGTAATGAGTATAAACATGGATTTTGCCCACTCATTAATAGTTTGTTCTTGATCTTTAAAAGGGATATGCCTTAGATCAAGATAAATACCATGTTGAGATATATTTTGTTTGTTCAAATTATCTCTTCTTAAGAAAAAATAATTTGGTTCATCCTCATTTTTAGTGTTACTTGTAGAAGCATTGCCTGTTTTAACAAAATCTTCTTTTTCATTTTTATATGCAGGGGTTTGCATATAATCTTCAAAAGCTTCCCAATTTTGGAATTCCTGAAGGGGTTCTTCAGCCTTACTTTTTCCATCAATTGTATTTACTACATGTGGTGGATTTTCTTCTTCATCAGATGAATATTGGTTTAATTCATACTGATAATGTTGTAATAATTTTTCATTTTCTAAATGCGTAGTTTGTATTTGTTCAATGAGTTTATTACGTTCTGAGACAGTTAATATTGGATCTTTGTATAGATGTCTCCAATAATCTAATATTTCACGAACGTTTATATATTCGGTGTAATTAAATTCTTCTGTTTGGAGAGCTTTAATTTCTTCCGAACCATAATATAACCTAGAAATTTTATTATCCCCTGGGTTATTCATTCCAGTTTGTTTTGGATTTTGATTATCTATTATGTTTAATAGATTCTCAATTTTTTGTTTAGTCTCCTCTTTTAGATCTAAATTTGTAACCGTTTCGAGTTGACTAATTTTTTGATCAACTTTGTTTAAGTTTAGTTCAATACAATCTAATTTTTTCTCTACATAATTTTGATTAACGACCTGATGTCTTTCAGTTCGTTTTACCCAACTAAAAACTATATCAGTTAAACTATTTAACGTAGTACTAATTTTACTAATATCATTTTCAGATTTTTTATCTATATGCAAACTATGATTATACATAGACTCATCTTTTTGTAACCATGGTGCTAAACATTGTAAATTAATATTATCATTATTTTGTTCATCTTTTCCAGATTCCATTGGTACCTAAGACCTCCTATTATATGTTGTTTCAGGTGCCTAAAACCTGTTTTCCTAATGCCGATTGCTATCTACAGTAGCTTTTTGGCAAACGAAAATATGGGCTTTGAAACAATAATAGGGATATGGATTTATGAAAACTTTAAAGATTTTCAAAATAACTCTTTTTTTCCCAAAAAGGTTAACACACTTATTTATATAGAACTAAGATTAAACGGTATTTCATACAACAATTATTACGGCACTTAATTCCAATAAATTTATGTTTTACCCTAAAATTTTCTCCAGCAACATAAGTTCTGTGATGGAGTATAATAGTTTCTACATTAACATTCATATTAGCATAACAATATAAACATAATTAGAATACTAACAAAATGGTAGAATACTAACCTTTGATAACAAGAAGTAACAAGGCTCTGATACCAATTACACAAGTGCGGAAAAGATCGAAATGGTATTGAATTAATATTCTGGAAAATGTTACAAAACAAAGAGAAGAGAAATATTACAACTGATGATTACAACTGAGGAGAAGCTCTCCTTTTATAGCCTCTAAAAGATAACCTTATATTTTTCTTAATGAATAAACAAAGAAAAGAAAACATAAACGTGGGATACTGAATGTAAACTGCACAGTGATTACACAGTAAAAGCACACAGTAATTTACAATGATTCAAAAAGTAAATAGTAACTGATTTGGATGTTTTTGTTTTAAACATCCAAATCGTCATCACATGCGTCAGTTGATTACTGACCGTATGCATATCCCACTTCGTGTGCTGGATGATTTGCAGTCGTCCATGTGGGTTAATTTTCTTCGTCCAATTGTCATGCATCAAATGCATTGGCAATGTTGGCCTCAGCAACAGAGTCGAAGGACATGCTGTCGTTAGGGCTGTGGTTTGGAGGTCCATATAATTGGGCTTGTTCGTATTCCTCTGCATGTCTTAATTGTTCAAAGGGAACATCTAAATTATTTTTGTTTTTCAAGTTATTTAGAAACACACTTACTGCCGCTCGTTGTTCAAGCGAGGTAGTATAATTTATTGGTAAATCGGTAACAAATAATCGTCTGCCATCAGTTACCATGAATTTTAATCTTGATTCCCGACAAAAATATTCTGCATAATTTGAAGTATTGAACAGGTTTTGTGACCAATATCTTGTTGTGTCCAACTGGTCCAACGGTGCATTAAGTGCAATTTCCCAATTTTGTTCAATCTCGTCCCATTCATAGTCCTCAGTGGCTCTGAGGTACCAGATCTGGTAGGGTTGATAGAAAATTTCTCTTGATCGCCAACCAATTGTGCTTATGATATGAAATGACAGATAGAGAGTATATTTGTACTTGCTTTTTATCAATACATGATAGATCATGGTTTTGATCATCATAGGTAAAAAATCAAAATGATTTAAATAGGCTACACTGGAGATGATTAGTTTATTTACTAACTCCCATTCAATTGTTTCAATATCCCAAGGTGGATACCCTTCTTCAGTAATGAAATGCAGTTTTGGTATGTCATCACTATAATTTAAGCTAGAGTAAAAATGTTGGAGTAAAAGACTTTTTATCTTTTGCTCATGGTCCTCAATTTTTGGTAAAATTTCAATTTGGAATAGAGGACGTGGGAGAATTATCTTTGCTTTTTAAAATAGACAAATTCTCCTGATAGTATTGAAGATCTTGTCAGAAAAATTATTTTCCAGTAATTCAAAAAATTCCAGAAAAGTATCAATTTTTTCTAAAGAAAAATTTTCATTTTCATAGTTTAAGCCTTTTATGAGTTTGAGGCTCAGACTTTTGAATTTATCCAAAGTTGATGTTTGTTCAGCAATTTTGTCAGCAAGGATACTCATATTTCTTCTAAAATCTTTTCTCTTATCTCGGAGATGAGATTTCCATGCTTCATTTAATGGTGTATACAACTCGCAAGGGATTCCTGGGTTGTGAAAGTCATAAGTTTCAGTATCAAGGAGGCTTTCCTTGGTCTGAAGTTTGGAGAACTGGTAAATCATATTAAGAGGTCCAAACTGTTTCATCCAATTTTCCCATGTTGTAATGGCTTCTGGCATAGTATTATATTTTTGGTGACATGCACCAGGAAATTTGTTTACTTGCATAAAACATTGATTCCAGTTGTCATAGAAGCCTGGGTTTCTTCCACTGAATACAACATAAACAGGGTTTGGTTTAGGCTGTGTGGATGATGATGCTTGGGTTTTTGCCTTTTTATCAATAGTTACCCAATCTCCTTTGGTTTCTCCTGGATGTTTATCTCCCATCTTGAAAATAGAAAAGAAAGGCCACTTGTTTAGTGGTTTTAATAAAATATATTTCAAAATATTCCACTTGTTTAGTGGGTGTTATTTAAAAATATTTAATATTCTACACTTGTTTAGTGGGTTTCCAAAAACTCTACTTGGTTAGTAGGTTTTTCATCATAGTTCCTGCTAAGATAATCTGTAAGGAAATTATTAGTATCATTTAAATGTTCAACTTCAAAAGTATAAATACCAATTTGGTTGAACCATTTAAGTCTTCTTCCTTCTAAAATATTTCTTTTGTTTATCAGGAAGTCTTTTACAGCTTTATTATCTGTTCTGACAATAAAGTCTTCAGGTGCTAAGAAAATATGGAAATTTTCAATTGCAAGTTGTATTGCTAGTAATTCTTTTTCAAAAATAATATAATTTAGTTCGTTTGGTTTAAATTTTCCTGAATTATATCCACATATTAATTTATGTTTTTGAATTGATTTTGGTATAGCAGTTTTCTTACCACGAATACCGAAATTATTGGAAGGATTGTTTTCATTCCAATATTCTGAAGGAATTTCTTTGAGAACACGTCCCCAGCCAGAATCTATCCACCAAGTGTGTTTAGGTACCGAAGTCAAATTAACCTCAGAACAAACTAGATTAAGAAGTGTACCTTTCTTTACACTCTAAGCATGATAGTTGGTACATTACTTCTTCCTATGTCCCGCAGCTCCACAGAAGAAACATCCATCAACATTTTTTATTTATGTTGTTTCTTTGTATATGGAGCCACTGCAGGTTCTTTATCCTTCTTTCTTTTCTTCCCCTTATCCTTGGAAGTACTACCCAAATGAGCACTTTCTGTCTTATCTTGCTTCAGTCTTTCCTCTCCTTGCACACAATGTGACATGAGATCATTAAGAGACCAAGTCTCCTTTTGGCCGTTGTACTCACCTTAAATTGACTGAATTGTGGGGGAAGAGATATCAAAACCAAATGAACTAGCAAATCCTCAGAGATATCAAGCTTAAGTCCTCTTAATTTTAAAGCGAGATGAGACATTTCCATAATGTACTCCCTAATGTTCCCATTACCTTTATATTTCATTGAGATGAGACTTGCCAGAAGTGTACTTGTTTCAGTCTTTTCCTTCTTGGCAAATCTGTTTTTAATTTCTTCTAGGAACTCTTTGGTTGTCTTTATCATTTTCGATATTGTGCCCCTGAATGCTTCCGGAATGGCCTTCTCCATGATTATGAAACACATGCGATTTGACTTCTCCCACCTTTCAAAGTCTTTTTTGTCATCAGGGGAACTTTTATCCCTAAGAGTTGCAGGAGTATGAACACTTAAGGCAAGGTCTAGATCCATGACACCGATAACTATATGAAGGTTCTCTTTCCATGACTCAAAGTTTATGCCATTAAGCATAGGAATAGAATTAATACTAGCAGTATGTTGGAAGCAGAACTGATAGCTGCATTAAAGAATAATAAATAAATAAAACTAGGTCATATAAGTATTAAATAAAAAATAAATTTAAATAAAGAGCAAACCCCATTTTAAGATACGAGACACTCTATTAATATTTTATCTTTGGAAAAGATATTAACTTGTAAGTGATATCTTGCTGTAATAATCAAACACTGATAATAAGAAAATATCGCATAAAATCTCTTCCTTTGGGTCGATTTATTATTCATATGTAAAACTAAATAATTATCATGCACTTATTATTAAAGTGGCATATGCAATTTTGTTAAAAAATAATATTCCTTTGGGCCGATTAATATTCACATAAATTACATGCACATAATCCTTTTATATTTCGAAATAAAAATAATTAATTTGTTTTTGAACAAAAGAGGTCACTTTGGCGACATATTGTTTAAATTAATTTATATCGAAATATATATAAACACACCAATATTTGTGTTGATGTAAAAAATTAGATTGCTTCTAATTATTTAATTTAGATAAATATGAATGAGACAAAGAATTTTAAAGTGATTCAGCCTTATAAGAATGGCCTACGTCCACTGGTTCTGTTATTGCCAAGTGTTTTGGATTTCTCGATATGTAATTCTATCAAGAAAATCCGGTCTCCTTGAATGAGGGTGATACAATGTATTTATAGCCCTTAGGCTGTACATGTGAAAGGGTAAACAATTAATGCCCTTTAAGAGTATACGCCTGTATGATAAGCATTCAATGAATAGTTGAACTGTTAATTATCTGGAAATTAATGCTGTGGCCGAGATGCAGCTCGGACCGCCTTAGTTGCTCATCGTTCAGGAGTTCCTCGGAGCGTTGGAGTTCCTCGGAGTACACTTGTTGCTCGGAGTGTCTGACTTGGTCGGGGAAATAAACTTTCTCGTTGCTATTGTGCCACGTAGGTTGACACGTGTCTTCTTATGATTCGACTATATCAGCATATTAATTTTGGTATCAACAGAAGCCCCCAATGTTTCATGTTTCGAAATTTGAGGAGTATGGAACATTCTTTCTCGGTATATGGCAATATTAAATGACCTTCCGGGTTTTTAGGAGAATTTTCTCCGTATTCAAATTTCCTTCCAAATTCGCAGAATCCGCCTTTTTGAATTTTTATAAACACTTCGATCTTCGCGCACTTTTTGTCCTTTTAGCCGCCGGTAGCGTAATAGTTTATTTTTTGTAATCATTTCTTTCGCCGTTTCCCAAGGTAAAGTATTTAAGCTTCATAGGCAATCCCACCGTCTTCTACCTTTTTTCAATTTCGACTTTCGAGTTTTCTATAGTCTTTCTCTCTCTTGTGCGTTCATCCTTTTCTTCGTTCGTTGTCAACAGATCTCCCTTTTTTCTGTAAGATCTTCTTCCTTCTTCTTCATTTATTTTATTCACCATGGTTTATGTTATTGAATCTCTTGAGAAATTCCGTTCTGATTTTTCTATTCCATCTTGGGTAACTCTGGAGGATCTTTGTGAGCCTTCAGATTATTTTCGCTTAGCTGAGGCACATTGGTTCCCAAGCCTCTTTATTGCTGAATGTGGATTTTCTTTTCCACCAAATCCCTTATGCTTAGAATTTTGTCAGTATTTCGATGTTGTTCCTGCAAAAATAGCCCCCAACACATGGAGAATAGTTAATGGGGTGTATAGGTTAAATCAAACTCATGGAACTCGTATAGGAATTCCTGAGATTATGTACTGTTATAGATGGGCTGTTCTAGATAATGTTTTTTATTTAAAAACTAGATTTTCGAATAGGGCTTTAGTAGTCAACCTCCCTGATGCCAATAGGGATTATTTTGAACATGGGGTAGTTATTGAAAACTGGCAATATGCCCCTTTGGTTGGAGATGAAGTATATCAAGGTCCCAGATGCCCTCCATATGGCAATGGGATAGGTTATTTTCATTTTATTTTATTTCTGAAATTACGATTTCATTATGTTTGATAAAATGTGTGACTGATATTTCACTATGTATTTGTTTACAGTTGACAGTAAGAGAAAAACTCCAAAAGAAGCTGACATTAATATCAAGCATTTGAAACTTATCTGGAGTTTGCATCAGAAAGTTGCAGACGAGCACATCAGGTCTGCTTCATATTTGTTGCAGTATAGGAGTTATACAACCTCTTTCACTGCTCGCCCTGTAATCAACACTGGTGAACCAGCGCCAGCTCCTGAGGATTCTTCACCAGACTCTCATATTCCTTTGAGTCAGAAAATGGGCAAAAGAAGGGTTCCTGCTATCTTTGAGGAGACTACCTCTGCTGGAGATGGAAAAAGAAACAAAACTGATGTCCAAAAGGGGACAAAGAAGATAGATGCTGCCCCTTCTGTTGCTCCTCAAAAGGCTGTCGAGAAGCCCCCAGTGGCTCCCAAGAAGGATGCACCTGTGGAAGTGATCACCATTTCCCCAACCAAGAGCTCTTCTTTGGTTGAAACTGCTGCAGTACCACCGAGGAGACTGAAGAAATCCTCCTCGGTCAATTTGGCTGAAACCATTCCCCAGCTCCAAGTTAGTGGAGCTGGTGTTCCAACTATTATTCCTCCGAGTTCTGCTATGAGCTCAGTGAAGACTTGGACCATTCCTGAAGTCCAAGGAATTGAGGAGAATATGTCTAGGGATGTGCTTACATCCCTGGATGCTCGTCACATTGCTTCAGTAAGTTTCTTATATTCTGAATTTTCTTTCTTTCCATCAATACATGTATCTCTGTGCTGACTTATCATTATCTCCTTTTTCAGTTGGTGAGTTATTTTAACACAATTGTGAAGAAAGATGAAGCGATTAAGACTTCTAGCTCCTCGTCCGGAGTAGAGGATGATTTGATAGGTTTGGACCAGTCTTTGAAGGAGTCCCGTCAAAAGTATGACAAGGATAAGGCTGAATGGGCGAAGAAATTGGCTGCAGTTGAAGCAGAGAAGGTGCAGTTGGAAAATAAAGTGAAAGATTTAGAGGGAGAGAAAAAGAAGTATAACGAGAAGCTCAAGAGCTTTGGGGAGCTTGAAAACAAGATGAAAATGGCAGAAGAATAATTTTCCCTTTTGCGAGAAGTGAATCACCAGAAGGAAGAGGTGGAAGCTAAGTTGAAGGCCACCGAGGATCTTCTATCCGAGAAGTTCTCCTCGGAGAAAATGAAAAGAAAAGTGGCGGTGAAAAAATCTTTCTGCACTGGTTGGGACAAAGGGTGGAACAAGGGGGTAGCAGCAATGATGACCCAGGTGCAGTATGGGAGTTTGAAATACTTCCGAGATGGTTGGGTGGCTGCCCTGCAAGAATTGAAGATTAATGAGGACTCATAATTATTTCAACAGCATCTCCCTGGTCCTCCCCCAAATATTGAAGATGAAGAAGAGGACGAAGCTGCCTCTGAAGAATCTTCAATGGCAGTGGGTGATCCAATCCTTACTCAGCCTGCCGACGAGAAGCTTTCATCTCTGCCTGCTCCTCCTGAATAAGTTCCAGCTCTAACCGACCAACTCATTGTTCCCACCGAGCAACCGAGCTCCTCATCCCAGCCTCGCGAAAAAGTCTTGGGAGACAAGGAAAAGGTGTGAAGTTGTTCGGTATTTATTTTTCTTTTTTCACTTGTACTCTGAACACTGTACTCCTTTCTATGATGTAATAAAAATCATCTTTTTCGTTCCTCTATGTTTTTGATGTTCTGTCTTCTTTTTTATTAACTATTGTCTTCTCTTCTTTACTAGTTTATGGATAGAATGGAATTGTTGTCTGCCCATGACACAACTCTGCTTCGACAATGTAATGAATATTTTAAGGCTGGCCATACCGACTTGGACAAATCCCAGATTGTAGATATTCTTGGTCGGGATGCTTCAGACCAAGCAGTGGAGGCATATCAGTACTTGAAATGTTTTCTTGATCATGCTGTAGCCAACAATGTGGCTTATTACGAAATGCTTGAAGACTTGCAAGGTACTCTCGATGAACTTCAGCAGCAGTATAAAGAGTCTTCAGAGCTTTTGCACGAAGGGTATGAGAAGAAAATCAAACAACTTAGTGCTGAAAAAGGCTATGACAAGATGCTTGTTGGCTATGAAGTGAGAGAGAGAACATTGAAAACAGATGTCGAAGAGCACAGGCAAATAGCTGAGCTATTGGAACAAGAAAACATAAATCTGCAAAAAGAACTAGCTCAGCTGAAGTCTATTGCTTCATCTTCCACTGCCTTGGTACCTGTCACCGATGAAGGATTCTCATTTTTAGAAGTTGAAAATGCCAAGTTACGAGAAGAGTTAGAAGCTTTGAGAAGAGATGGCCCTTCTACTGCTGCTCGGGGACGAGGAAGAGGTTCTCGGGGATGACCAAGGGTTCTTCGTCCTACCATTGAAGAAGCTCGCACACAAGCAACTTTGGAAAACCAAGCCTTCCAATTGATTGCAAAAGATCGAGCCTTTTCTGAACTGTCCAAGAAAGTCCAAACTCTAGAGGATCAACTTACTGCGACAAAGTCTGCTTTGGATCATAAGGATATTTTTGCCAGAAACCTTCATGAGCAATTAGAGAGACTAACTTTCCAATTCCATAAATAACCTCGTGAATTCTGGATGGCAGGCTACAATGAGGCCCTCTGTCACTTGGATGATCGTATTGAAAATGCCAATAATGAAGGCTACAAGCAGGGATGGTTGAACGCCCTGGGTGTGCTGAAACTGGAGCAAGGTCATTATTTATGGGATTACCATGCTCCTGGGCTGCTCGATCTACCAATTCCACCCTTCAAGCTTGATATGAGCTAGATCCCTGCTCGGGCCATTCCTCGTTGTTTGATCTCTAAGTATCTTGGTGACTATTCCCTTCATTCACAGGCAGAACTATCTCGTCCTGAGCATTTACTGGATACACCTTCAATAATGAATGTCAGAATGCTTCCAGATCTTAACTTCATCAACTCTCCCCTTTGTCTGGAAGATCCTCCTGCTGGCGAGGAGCCTATTTCAAAAGCAGAAGGGAAAAGACCAGTAGAATAGGAAATTCTGATGTAATACATAGTACACAATTTAATATCAATGTAATAAATTTATGTAATTTATTTTTAATTTAATGAAAGACTTTCATTTTTGTTTGCAAATCTGTATTGCTATTGTCTTGTACTTGTTAAACACTTTATATTTGTGCTTGCATAACAATATTGTGTGGTTCATCGACCAACTTAGTAATAAAAAGTTACAAGTATCAGTAATGTTGCTCAATCACTTAATAATAAAGTAGTGAGTATAAAAATGTTGAAATTTTTTCCAACCAACCACGGTTGTTAAATTGTGTTTGTCGACCAACTACAGTTAGTGGGTTTTTATCCCCGACCAGCCATACTTGGTACAATTTGGAATATTTTCTCCTTGTCGACCAACTACAGTTAGTGGGTTTTTATCCCCAACCAACCATACTTAGTGCAGTTTGGAATATTTTATTCTACGAGGAACTTTTATATTTTCTGGAATAATCTTACCTCCCGACCAACATAAGTTGGCATTTGAGAGCATATCTTGTTTCTTAACCAAACATGTTGGCATTTTTAAGAATGTTTTTCTCGCCCTTTTACCAACCGGAGTTGGTCTGAGTTCGAACTATCATGTCCACTTGCCCTTTTACCAAAATTGGTCTGAGCCAGTGTCAGCCTCCTAACCAAAGGAGTATGGTTTCCTAACCAACCGGAGCTGGTATTTTTAGGAATGTCTTGTTCTCGCCCTTTTACCAACTGGAGTTGGTCTGAGCTCGAACTGTCATGTCCACTCGCCCTTTTACCAACCGGAGTTGGTCTGAGCTAGTGTACGCCTCCTAACCAAAAGAGTATGGTTTGTTCTTGCCCTTTTACCAACCGGAGTTGGTCCGAGCTTGAACTATCGTGTTCTCGCCCTTTTACCAACCTAAGTTAGTCTGAGCTTGAACTATCGTGTTGTTTTTACTGCCGAGCAGCGTAGTGTTACACACTAGTATTCCCCGAAAAACTTTCAATAAAAGGAGAGAGGATGGCAAAATATCATCATTTTATTCACATGAATGGAACTGCTTTACATTTTACATCACTGATAATACTTACGTAGGTGTTCAGCATTCCATGCATTCTTAAAGTCCTCTCCTTCTAGAGTTGCTATGCGGTAAGTTCCTGGTCGAACAACCTCTGTAACTCGGTAAGGTCCATGCCAGTTTGCTTCCAACTTATTGTGCTTCTGAATGACCTTCTTTAGCACGTAATCTCCTTCTTTTAAGTCGCATTTCTTCACCCTCTTGTTGTAGAACAGAGTTGTTCGTTGTTGGTAAGCAGCATTCCTAATGGCTGCCTCTTCTCTAACTTCCTCGAGCATGTCCAAATCTAATCATCTCATTAAGTCGCTGACTGTGGAATTGAAATTCAGCACTCTGTGTGTTAGAAGACCCAACTCGGCAGGTATTACGGCCTCACTTCCAAACGCCAACATATATGGTGATTCTCCAGTTGCTGCTCGGGGAGTTATTCGGTAAGCCCATAATACTGACTGTAGCTCATTAATCCAATTAGCTTTAGCCTCACTTAGCCTCTTCTTCAAACCATTTAGTAATGTTCTGTTCGTCACTTCAGTCTGTCCATTGCTTTGCGGATGGCCTGGTCCTGACTGAACCTTCAAAATGTTTGAATGGTGACAATAGGCAGCAAACTCCTCGTTATCAAATTGTGTTCCATGGTCTGTGATGAAGGCATGAGGGAGACCATATCGGCAGATGATGTTCTTCCAAACGAATTGATACACCTTCTCGTATGTCATATCAATCAGTGGCTCAGCTTCTACCCATTTAGTAAAATAATCCACTACGACGACGAGGTACTTGAATCTTCCTCGGGTCGTTGGCAGTGATCCAACCAAATCAATTCCCCACATGGCAAATGGCCAAGGGGAAGTTATGGGTGTCAACAATGCTTGTGGAGTTCGTCGGATGGAGGAGAAACGTTGGCATTTATCACATCTCTTATCATAGGCTATACAAACCAGCCCTCGTGGTTGGCCAGTAGTATCCCTACGTCATCACCCTTTGCAAAAGTGTCCGACCTTCTACATGGGCTCCACAGGACCCTTCATGGATCTCTTCAATCAATGATTTCACCTCGGAGGGATGTACACATCTTTGCAAACCTTCCATAATTCCTCATCTATACAAAACACCATTAGTTAGTACATACCGAGCAACTTTAAACTTTAATTTCTTGGCAGCGAGCTTATCCTTCGGTAATTTTCCCTCCTCAATATATGCCCTGATGGGATCCATCCAAGATGGTCCTAAATCAAGGGTAATAATATTCATCGTCAGGTCTTCATCTATACTACGACTTTCTAATACTTCAATCGGTATCGTTCTTCGCAGCTCGGTGCGAGTAGCCGATGCTAGTCGGGCCAGTGCGTCTGCTCGTGCATTCTCCATTCTTGGTATTCTGATCAACTGAATGGCATCAAATTCTGCCAACAACTCCATCACCTTTGCATGATACTTGACCATTAATTCTCCTTTAACTGCATATGTTCCCATTATCTGATTCACAATTAATTGAGAATCACTGAATACCATCACTTGTTGCGCTTCCATAATCTTTGCTAAATTAAGACCTGCTATCATGGACTCATATTCAGCCTCATTATTGGAGGCTTTGAATTGGAATCGCAGGGCGTATTCCATGTCAATCTCGTCTAGGGTGTTCAAAACAATCCCTGCTCCACAACCTGTTGTGCAAGATGACCCATCTACATATAATCTCCATGTAGGTAACTCGTCTTCAAATTTCTTATCTGACAGAGTTCCTCGGTGAAATATTTTTTGTTTCCTTTCATCCTCCCCTGATATTTATCGCTCCTCGTCGATCATCTCTTCTCGCCCTTTTACCAACCGGAGTTGGTCTGAGCTTGAATTTGATGATCCTTCAGCATCCACAAGCCCTTTTACCAATCGGAGTTGGTCTGAGCTTATGTCTATTGATTCTTTAACATCCACTCGCCCTTTTACCAATCGGAGTTGGTCTGAGCTTGTGTTTGTTGATCCTGTAACATCCACAGGTTGATCAGCGAGCAACTTTTGTTCTTCGGGGGTATCAGGATAAGTAAACTCTACTATAAAATCTGCTACAGCCTGCCCTTTTAGTGATGATCTGGGTTCATACACAATATCATATTCACTGAGTTCTATTGCCCAGTACATCAGTCTCCCTGAATTTTTTGGCTTATGAAGGGCTTGTCTCAATGGCATGTCGGTATACACGACGATGGTATGGGCCTGGAAATATGGCCTCATTCTTCTACTTGCCTCAATTAATGCCAATGCCAATTTTTCCAGCTTTGGGTACCTAATCTCTGAACCTCGGAAAGCCTTACTTGTGTAATAGATTGGCTTCTGGACTCCATTCTCCATTCTGATCAATGCCGAGCTGACTGCATTCTCTGATGCTGCCAGGTACAAGTACAACTTTTCTCCCATTACTGGCCTGGACAACAGTGGAGGTGCTCCCAAATATTTCTTCAAGTCTTGAAAGGCTTTTTCACATTCATCATTCCACTCGAAAGTTTTTCGAAGTGTTTTGAAGAATTGGAGGCATCTATTAGTTGCTCGGGATCCAAATCTGTTGAGCGCTGTAACTCGTCCTGTAAGACTCTGCACTTCTTTCTTCGTGGTTGGAGATCGCAATGCTAAAAGAGCTTTGATCTTTTCTGGATTCTCCTCAATGCCTCGGTGGTTGACAATGTACTCGGGGAACATTCCTTTTCGTACTCCAAATGTGCACTTCGTCGGGTTGAGCTTCATTTGGTATTTATCCAGTTGATCAAAGGTCTGACCTAATTCAACTAGATGATCAGCAGCTTTCTTGCTCTTTGTCAGTATATCATCGACATAGACTTCCATATTGCAACTGATTTGTTCGACAAAAACCTTGTTCATCAGCCGCTGGTATGTCGCACCTGCAGTTTTCAAACCAAAAGGCATAACATTATAGCAATAAGTTCCCCTAGGGGTAATAAAAGAAGTACTTTCCCTGTCTTCAGGTTTCATTTTGATATGGTTATAGCCAGAGTAAGCCTCCATGAAGCTGAGCAGTTCGTGCCCCGAGGTAGCATCCACTAGCTGGTCAATTCTGGGCAATGGAAAGTGATCTTTTGGGCATGCCTTGTTGAGATCAGTGAAATCAACACACATTCTCCATTTATTATTTTTCTTCTTTACCATCACCACATTTGCTAACCAGTCTGGATATTTCACATCTTCAATGAATCGAGCTTTCTGGAGCTTCTCGACCTCCTCTTGTATAGCTTGATTCTTTTCGAAACTAAATACTCTTCTTCTCTGCTTTACAGGCTTGATCTCCTTATTCACATTGAGCTCATGACATAATAAATTTGGATCTATTCCTGGCATGTCTTCATGACTCCATGCAAAAGTTTTCTTTCTGTTTCTCAAGAAAGTTATCAACTCCTGTTTTATTGAAGCCTCCAATGACGAACCTATCTGAGTTGTTCGTTCAGGGTGTTCGTCGTCCAGAATAACATTTTCTGTAGATTCCACCACCTGTCCTTTTATAAGTTGGGATTCATCTCTGGGATCCAGTGTTTCAATTTTTGTACCTCCATCCACCTGGTAGGTAGTAGTCTTTTTCCTCGACTCTTCAAGCTCCTCTTGCTTGACAGTTGAATAATAGCATTCCCGAGCTACTTTTTGATCACCTTTCACAACTCCTACTCCAAAATTTGTTGGGAATTTTAAGCACTGATGTACTGTAGATGGAACTTCTTCGAACTTCTTCAAACCAACTCTTCCCATGATGATGTTGTAAGATAATTGCAGATTCTTATCCATCACAAAGAAGCGTATTCTTTCTGTTTGACAGGCAGGCCAAGTTCCAATGAATATATCCAACTTAATCGTCCCAAGTGGAAAAACTTTCTCGCCAGGAAAACCCAGGAGAGGTCTATGATAAGGCTCCAATTGAGATAATATCAAATTTAAACTGTCAAAGCATGAGTAGAATATGATGTCTGCCGAACTGCCATTATCTACCAGAACTCTTGAAATCACTACTTCTTTCATCCTCATTTTGATCACCAAAGGGTCGTCATGAGGGTAAAGAACACCTGCAAGGTCATTTTTTGAAAAACCAATGACCAGCTTCTCTTTGTTTACCTTCCTCGGACGATCCTCCTCAGCCAAATTTATCCGTTGAATGCATGAGCAAGCCTGAGCCTCACCGAGGTAAGATTTTCTTTCTGCAGTAAGATCTCCTCCTCCTGCATCTCCACCTGTAATAACATTACAGTCAAATGTTCCAAAACGTATTGAAAATACCTCGCGTTCTGGTTGCCTTGACCTTTTGGGAAGATCGGGGTCATCCTCTATATCATCTTCATGATCTCTTTTCCTGTTTTCTTTTGCCCGACGAGGAGATCTAGATCTCTCTCTTGCTCGGTCTTCATTTCCTCTTTCATTTCTACGATCAACATACTTTGACAACTTTCCTCGTCTAATGAGCGTTTCAATCTCATTCTGGAGGGCTATGCAATTTTTAGTCATATGACCATGATCCTTATGAAACTCGCAATATTTATCTCTATTTCTTTTGTCAGGGTCTGACTTCAGTTTCTTTGGCCACCTTACCTCCTCATTATTCTTGATTTCTTCCAAGACATGATTAATACCCATTTTCAAAGGAGTATAATTATCAAATTTCTTCAGGACTTCCCATGACGACCTATTATTTTTGGAATGCTTGTCACCACCATTGCCCTTATGCTCTTTCTTCTTAGATTTGTCGACTTTCACCTTGGTTTCTTTATCCACATTCTTCTTCGCAGCCATAGCCTCCTCGGCATTCATGATTTTGGCCGCTTTTGCCATCAACTCTGACATAGTTGCAGGTGGATCTTTGGCCAAACTGTAATACAACTTGTTAGGCAACAACCCACTCATCAAGGCAGTGATTGCTGTCTTTTCTTCATAATCTATGACTTCCAGCTTCTCGTTATTGAAACGAGTTATGTAATCTCTAGTACTCTCACCAGATTTTTGTCTAACACTTAACAAGTGTGCTACTCGCTTTACTGGCTTTGCTCCAAAACAGAAATTGCCAATGAACAACTCGACCAATTGAAAGAAAGTTGAAATCTTACCCCGAGGAAGATTGTTGTACCATATCTGGGCAGATCCAGTAAGAGTTCCTGAGAATGCTCTGCATCTCATCTCGTCGGGGACAGCATAGATGTCGGCAGCAGCTTGATATTGCTCTATGTGAAGAACATGATCTGTCTTTCCATCATATTTGGGGGTCACCACAGGTGCTTTAAATTTTGACGGTGTAGAAAAATCAACAATGGCCTGGACAAAAGGTGTCCCTTGAACAAAAGTTCATTGTAGGGGATTCTTCGCCTTAGCCATTTCTCCCAATCTATCCTCTAACCGCTGAATGGAACCTTTCCACGCATCATTTCCTTCCTCGGGCCTATTAGTTCGAATAATTGATTGATCTGACGTGGCCTCCTGAGATCTATCTTGACGAGCAACTGGTCGTGATTGTGATGATCCTTCTCTTAGATCTGATGGTTGTCGAAAACTCCTCGACATGGTCTTAGGTGGACTCCTATTCCTCCTAGGGCCTAATCGACTGAAAGGAGACACCCTGCTCACTCTTTCCAAGGCACTGGTCCTCTCTAGAGAGAGAGTAATACGTTGCTCAGTATCGGTGGCCCGTATTGATGAAGTTCGCCCAGGTTGATAAGAGAAATCATCAAATTCCTCATTACGATACGAATTTATACGCCTGGATCGTGAAGAAAGTAAATAGGTTTGCCTCTGACCACTTCGCTGTCCCGAATGTGTAGGTGCACCCACATGAAGGGTTTGTATGAGTTGCCGCATTGTTTCTTGCATGGCGGTTTGTCCTTGAGCCAGATTCGTCATCATTCCAGCCAGATCTGGAGGTACAGAGGGATTTGGAGGATTTCCAGCATTTCCAGCGTTTCGATTGCTGGATTCCGGATTATCTGCCATTGATAATGAATGATTTTTGGTGAAAAACGATAACAATAGTCGTTTCCCACAGACGGCGCCAATCGGTTGATGTAAAAAATTAGATTGCTTCTAATTATTTAATCACAGATAAATATGAATGAGACAAAGAGTTTTAAAGTGGTTTAGCCTTATAAGAATGGCCTACGTCCACTGTTTCTGTTATTGCCAAGTGTTTTGGATTTCTCGATATGTAATTCTATCAAGAAAATCCGGTCTCCTTGAATGAGGGTGATACAATGTATTTATAGCCCTTAGGGTGTACATGTGAAAGGGTAAACAATTAATGCCCTTTAAGAGTATACACCTGTATGATAAGCATTCAATGAATAGTTGAACTGTTGATTATCTGGCAATTAATGCTGTGGCCGAGATGCAGCTCAGACCGCCTTAGTTGCTCGTCGTTCAGGAGTTCCTCGGAGCGTTGGAGTTCCTCGGAGTACACTTGTTGCTCGGAGTGTCTGACTTGGTCGGGGAAATAAACTTCCTCGTTGCTATTGTGCCACGTAGGTTGACACGTGTCTTCTTATGATTCGACTATATCAGCATATTAATTTTGGTATCAACAATTTGAATTTAAATTTGTAAACATGGATATAATATTCTGCAAATATAAGTATCATATATTTGCAAACAATGAGATAAGCAAATACTGGCTTCACCAAAGTCGGTGATGGTCTTAAATGAACTTCTTGGAAATGGAAGGTGAAGAGTTCAAGTCCTCTTAGGCTCCAAAATCATTATTTTTTGTCATTTTACTGTATGGCAAGAGTCGAACTCTTGACCTTCTAACTCCTCTAAGTTACTCTTTGCCTATGAACCAACGTCAAGTTACGTTAATATAACATGATTAAATAATGAAAACAACAAAAAAATGTCATTTGGTTACCCAAAAAGACGTCGTTTTGTGTCGTCTAGTGTGCTGTTCCAAAACCTCCATTAACAACAAATCCAAGTTTTTTCTTAATCTTCAAAAAATCTTATAAAATCATCTGCAAGTCCAAATTTCATGAATTTTATATCGTTGGAATCGGAATGAAACTAAGAATATTTTTGTACCAAAATTTCTCAGAAATATTGAACTTTTTGAAAAAAAAATTAGCCCAAAATTAATATAAATACCTTATGAATATATTCTTAAAAATTCAATATGAAATAGCACTGATACCACATGTTGGATTAATCACCACAAAAATAGTAACATTCATATTGAATTATCAAGAAACATAAATATTGACTTTTGCGAAAGCGTACCTAAATCCATAATAAAAAAAATTAAAATATCTGAGTCTGGGGTCTTATGCTCTTCAAGATAAGCACTTTTATTTTTTCTCTAAATTTATCTCTGACAATGAGAATCAGAAGAATGGTGTAGTGTGATGTGGGGACCATGACCCCCATTTAGAAGACAATCATGTTTTTTCATATTTCGCATATTTCTATTTTAACTCATTATAAAAATAGAAATTACGCTCGTCTCTACACATTAAAACTCACACTTCAAAATACATTATTAAGGCCCCAAAACTTAAACTATTCATTTTAATTGGCCTAATTTTATTTGGTAGCCTATAATTCATATTTATTTTAAATATAAGCTCATATATAAAATTTTACTCTAATATATTGACATAAAAAATGGGTCCTCAACATATAAATAATAACACATGCTCAGCTGATCTCCGCCAAACATAAACACCCTCTCACCTCTATGAACTTGTTTATTACGGTGTGAACACTAGAAATTTGATCTGGAAGTTGAATGATGTGTTGTTCTTCTTTGTCCAAAGAAAATTCGAGCACCGAGAATTTTCTGACTTGGAAACTCGTATTCAGCCAATAGACCAGTGAAATAAACTCATGATTATTATTGTTATCCAAACTAACATCTTTTCAGGAACAAGAACTTGATATTAAACCATTAGTTAGAGTGAAAATTTCATAACCCATTATAATTTCTCCATAATCCCTTAAACTTCGGTACCAACGGATAATTTTATACTGATTTGTGTTAGAGAGATACCCAATACAATACTAACAGTATAATCTGAATTAAGGGAGTTGGGTAGTTTTACAACCTCATGAGCACGTGGGTTGCAAACGTGAAACATATTAGTATAATGGCAAAAAAAATACGTAGGTCTTAGTTGGTGTCATATTCTGAATAAACCACATCAAACCGAAGTCTTTTGGAAAGAGTAGTTCTATTGTGATAGGCGTCAGAAATTTGTTTTGATAATGACATTCTCTGCTTTAAAAATTTTGAAATTAAATATTACACAAAATATAAACTCTTATTTACAAGATTTTTTTCTTGTAAAGTTGTTCACGAGATGTATGATTTAGTCAATGAACCATAAGTATATTTGAAATTGTTGAGATTTTACTTTTACACCCCAATGTTTGGAATTATTTTATGTGTTTGTGAACAACACAACTAAGCTCGCTTGAACAATTAAGTGTTTTTTTTATATTTCTCCGAAGGAGTAGTGATAATGTAAATAAAGGAAGATAGTGAATGAGGGCGTCCATCACCTAAACGTAAAAGACAAAAATAGATCAAGTCACAATGATAAAAAATTAAAGGCCTATAATCATATCAAAGCTACACAAGACAAATGACTATAGTATTATACTAGACTGTTTTGTATTCATAAATAAGACATAAAACAACATGTTATAAAAAGGATTAAAATAATTTTTAACTTGTTTTCCAGGATGATTATTTTTCATGCAATTACTGATTTAATATACTATATAACTATAATTCGTATACTAATATTTGTCTATTGCTAGGGTTAGATTTAGTGCTGGAATATATAAAAACTGGTGACTTGAATGCTTCAATATGTTGCTTTAAAAACTCTTTAAAACAATCCATAATTCTGCTCTTATGTGAGCCTAGAATTTTGAGAAAATATTAAAAATATGAATTTCGAATTTTCTCTTCCATCTTAGATATTTGTGTGTTATGAGATAACCTTATATGGAGGTAGACAACACAATACATAATTCAAAGAGGCCGAAATTCCTAGTCAATAATAACCCATTTTTTAGACTTTATCATCCATCAAGTTGCATAAAAATAGGAACCAACCAAATCTCTTAATTTTTTGCATTTATGACATGCCTAATTAAATACTTGACTTACCCAGACCACATTAATGGAAAATACTTAATTTTGGATTTTGATATATTTCAAATTAAAATCTTAATTTCCAATAGTCTCTCACTTGTTATTAATAAGTATATCCTCACAATATGATTAGGTTACATTAGGTGCACGATAATTGATAAACATAATTTACCATAATCTAATGATTCACGGATGTGAGTCATGGCGGTTCTATGCTATTCAATAGCATGGTTCCTTCCATGTGGTACAATACCAATGTTTAATATAACTAGGGCTATAATTTTGGATGTCATAATGGCCTCATAATATCATTTTTAATAAAGAATTATTTTTATCATACAGTAGGTCATAATTATACTAATACATTAATTAAAGAAAGAAATAATAGAAATTAGAAACACTTTTATTGAATTCAAGTAATATTGTCAAACAACTAAGCTAGAAAGCAATCGTAGTCAAACTAATTAGGACCCATCTCTTCGACATGTTTCATAAAGGTCTTCAAGGATATTGCTTTAGTAATAGGATATGTTATGTTATCACTCGTACTAATATGATCAATTGACACTTATTATTTATGAAATTTTTCTTTCACTGATAGGTACTTCACCTCGATATGCTTAATCACCTTAGTATGTACATCATTCTTCAAAAAGAAGACTGATGTATTAACCACTATAAATTTTTAGCGACTTAGATATTGACCCCATGATTCTAACTCCTAACTCAACCATAATTCATGATTTGTAGCTTCAAAACAAGCTACGAATTCAACCTCCACAGTAGAGGATGCAATGCCACTCTACTTAGAACTTTTCCATGAGACGGATCCTCTAATAAGGAGGAAGACATAACCCGAGGCGCTCTTTCTCGTGTCAAGACATCCTCCACAATCTGAGTTTGGGTAACCAACCATTTCAAGGTTATCAATCTTCCTATATGTGTAATCCTTAGTCCCTTGAAAGTTCCTCAACATTTTCTTTGCAACTTTTCAAGGATAATTCCTCGAATTGGTTTGATATATGCCTAGTATCAAAATGACAAACTGATGTCTGATCTAGTGCAAACTTGTGCATATAACAAGATCCCTACGAGAGAAGTATAAGGCATGCCTTTCATGTGCTCCCTTTTCAAATCAATTTGTGGGCATTGACTTAAACTGGACTTATCCCCTTTTTGAATTGGAATTTTAATGGGATTGCAACTTTTTGTGTTGAACCTTTTTAAAACTTTGTTAATAATAAGCTTTCTGATATAGTCCCAATATTCCTTGTGATTTATTCCGAGATATTTCTATCCCTATCACGATGGATCCCTCACCCAGATCATTTATTTTAAAGTTTTCAGAAAGGTCTTCTTTAGTTTCACATGATAAGCCAAGATCACTGTTGATGGTAAGCAAGTCGTCAACATATAGTACTAAAACTATAAACTTACTCCCACTAATCTCTAAGTATATACACCGATCAACGGTGTCTTCGTTAAATCCAAAGGCGGTAATGGTATAAGGAACTTAAGGTACCATTGCCGAGAAGCTTGATTTAGACCATATATTGACTTCCTTAACATACAAACCATGTTTTCATTTCCTTTCTTTATGAAGCCATGTAATTGTGCCATGTATTCTTCTTCCTCTAACTCCTATTTAGAAAGTAATTTTCACATCGATTTGGTGCAACTCTAAATCATAATGAGCCACTAACGCTAATATGATTATTAAGGAGTCCTTCTTTAAAATCAAACAAAAGGTCTCATTATAATCAAGGCCTTCTCATTGATTAAAACCTTTATCAACAAGTATAGATTTATGTTGTTCGATATTTCCTTTCGAGTCAAGTTTTATCTAAACGATCAATTTGCACACGACTTGTTTTTTCCCTTCTGGAAATTCGACTAACTCTAAAGCTTTGTTGCAATTCATAGATTTTTTTTTCATTCATGGCACTATTAACAGTTATTTCATAACTAACATGATCATTAATATTCCCTACGTTAAATCCAGCCTCTTGTAAGTACACTACATAATCACCCAGAGTTGTCGATCTCCTTTCTCTATGAGATCTTCTTAACTGCGTTTCCTGTGGAGTTTCAACATGTTCATTGATTATAGTCTCATTGTGTGGTTGTTCAGGTGGTTGGTCATTCATTTGATTTTCATTCTTATTGATTGGGTCAATGACCAGTTCAATTACCATGTTAGGAATAACATGTATCTTATGAACTTGGGGTATAGGAATTCGTACTTTGACTTCTTGAATGATCACTTCCCTTTATCTTTCATACCCATTAACTTCACCATCTTCAATGAATTTTTCATTTCGAGATTATATTATTCTAGTTGTATGATTAGGATAATAGAATCTATATCCCTTTGACTTTTCTAGATATCCAATAAAATAACAAGATAATGTCATATGTTCAAATTTCTATTCTATATGGTTATAAATCCTAGCTTCCGCTGGGCATTCTATACACATAAATATCTTAAATTGGGTTTCCATCATTTCCTCAATTTAAAAGCATTTTTTAAAACTGATGTACTAGGTACCCAATTTAAGATGTGTACAACAGTCATAAGAGCACGTGTCTACAAAAATATTGTCAATTCAGTCCTACTTATCATAATTCTAACCATTTTTTATTAGGGTACGATTACGCCTTTAAGCTACACCATTCTTCTAAGGTGATATCGGTGTTGTGTATTAGGCACAAACACTTAATTTTTCTAGGAGTTTAGTAAAAGGATCAAGGTGTTGTCCTGACTCATTATATCTTCCGTAATTCACCACCTCTATTAGACCGAATAATTTTCACCTTCATGCATAGTTTTCTCTCAAAATCCTTATGTATATTTCAACGGCATTCACGAATTGAGATTTATCATGCAATAAGTACGACATGCAATAATATGAAAAATCATCAATAAAGGTAATATAATATTATTCTAGACCAATAGATGAAACATCAAAAGTTCCACACACACACACACACACACACACACACACACACACACATATATATATATATATATATATATATACAAGTGGTGACCCGTGCGATGCACGGCGGGTGTAACACGTTCTGAATTATTTTATTTAAATATGTAAATTAATATATAATTATTATCGTCATTTCAAAAGAAGATCGTAACCATAGCCATGATCATATAAATATAAGTAATGTGGTGAGTAAAGAGTACGACTTAAAATGAGTAAGAGGAAATAAATGGTAAGAACCATAATATCGTAGATCAAACCATAGTCGGAGAATCCAAGTTAGAAAAAAAAATACATTACGAAGTGAATTTTTAAATGACGTAGTAGTTAAAACTGTCGGGAACTAATTTTTGTAGTAATGAAAGCGATATTCATTTTATTTGAGCCACTCCAAATATGGATTATCTGCATACTCGTAGTGGGTAAATCCATATTTCCTGAACATAGCCTTTCGAAATTCCCATGTCTTGATGTGAACGCATTTCTTGAGTTGAGGGATGAAAACTGCAATCTGTTATGTCATCGTTAGAGGAGCAGACATCAGTATATTTTAATGAGAAGTAAATATTAATGCACCATATGGGATTACAAATGTTGTAAGATGTGTGCAATTCATACCTCATTCTTCATGACGGGGAGTTTATCAGTCTATTTTGTGGATTTGGGAATGAAGAAAATAAGTTAGATTTTTGACATTAATGAAATCTAATGGTAAAAAAAATATTGGTTCAATATTATTTAACCACACACCTTAGAGGATCGTAGATCAACCTTCACCCCTTGATTTTGTAGGAAATGAATCTACAATCAAATTTGTAGTCATTTTTTTAGATGATAAGTGTGAAATAATTTGTGTTAAGTAGTAATAAATATGTTGTTTAATACTTACAGTGTTTGCAAGGTCCAAGTCGATCTGCATAATATATGAAAGTTGTTAGACATAAGGCATGTTAGTAATAAATAGCAATATGTGAATACATTTAATGGTTGAATACCTGGCCATAAACTGTTATGTATTTTTGCCTAACGTACTTCATCACGAAACCTTGAGAAAAGGAAAAAAAATAATGAAATTAGTTGCAGTAGTTGTTAAAATATGTTCATAAGTTATAAGAACATTGTAATTGATTAATTTCCGACGAAAGAAAACTTCTTTACCAAAGTTAATCTTTGAAAATACAGATATAAGCATAAATGATTATGGTTATTTAATTATCATTTATAATCATTGCTTATTTGTGTGTAATCTAAAAAATAGTACTCGTTACGTATAACCACATCGTGTTATTACCTGAGAATCACTGGACGATACATTATTTGTATGTTGTTTTATTTGGTGATCCTCCCAAATCTTGAATGCTTCCATGCATATGACGTCATCTTCTATGTCGGTTAAATAGTCGGATAAATCGTCAATAGATAATGTCTCTTTTGTCACCTTGTCTTGGATAGTTTGTAGTGGCCATGTTGGTGGAAGAGTGTTTACTATAGCATATATTAGAATATCAGTTCGTGGGAAGAAACCATTTTTGTAAAGTTCGCCTTGTATTTTTTTTTTTTAGAAATATGGTGACGAACGCACATATTTGGATCCATTTCTTCTCGTTCGAACTGTATCCATAATGGGTTGATATCTCTCTCAGCCTCCTCTAGTAGTTTAATCAGTACACCTGAATTGCTTGGCTTATTTTGTTGAAGAATAGTGTCTGTTGCAGTCTTCCATGGTGGTGGTAGTGTCTCTATTATTTTATCCATAATTAGTTGTTCAGACATAGATCGTCCGGAAGCCTGTATTTTGTGACCGAATTTAATAATTTTTGTTGCGTGCTTATGAACAGAAGTTCCCTCGACCAATATGTTACAGTTATAGAATTCGTGTTTAGCAATTAGAATATCGTAAAACCGCATTGGGTACCGATTAATTGGTGGTCGTTCCATAATAACCTGTGAAGAGTGTAGGATAAGTTTTTATAATTTGGAAGAGTTGATATAGTAATGAGTCATTGTAACGTTGCAGCTCAAAGTATTTAAAGGATAAAGAAATTTAAGTTGACAATGATGCAACATAAGTTTTGAAAAGAAAAAACAATTGGCAAGTAAAGAAGTATAGGAAATGCAGTAGTAATTTTCATAGATTTGTCATAGCAATACATTCGCAATCGTTGAGCCACAAACTTTTTTATGTAGCAATGCTATTGAAAACTTCTTTATACACAATGTTTTTTGTGAAATCTACAGGAACTCCTTGTGGATTCTTTATCAAAACCTTCAATCCTGTTGGAGAACTAACTCTGGATAAGGCTACGTACAACTGCCCGTGAGAAAACACTGGGTTTGGGAAATAAAGGCCAACATGACGGAGAGTTTGACCTTGACTTTTGTTGATAGTCATAGCAAAAGCCAACTTGATTGGAAATTGTCGTCGTTTCATCATGAAGGGCGAACTACCAACTGTATGTGATAAGTCGACATGGTTGATGAACACAACATCACCGATCCTGGACCCAGTAATTACTTTAGCTTCTATTACTTTTTCCCCCATCTTGGTGATCACTAATCGAGTTCCATTGCACAACCCTAAAGATTGGTTAAGGTTTCGTAGGAGAATTATAGGAGCACCAACTTTGAGTTGCAATATATGATTTGGAAGCCCGGGGAATCGTAATGAATTAAGAAACTCAGGAGGATACATGGCGGGGTCAGTGTCGTCCTCTTCTAAAGGACATAATTTGTCCGCGCTATTGTATACCTTAACTGGTCCTGGAAGCATCGTAAGCATAATGAAGTTCAACTCATCCACATCGGTATTTTTTGGGGCCAGAATTCCACGCTCATTCAGGTATGTTAGATCGTTAAAGTTTGTATGAAGATTAGGATATGTTTTTGAAATTAATTCTCTTAGTCCCGTTTCACCATTTTTTATGAGAAATTGTTCGGGGATTTGTATCCAATTTGGCTCAATGTCTGTACTGAATGATTTTGAAAGTACCTTTCCTTCGCCAACCAGCTTAATCCATTCTGTGAAATCGAGTAGATTTTGTCGTGTTATGCCATCGACAAAGTCCGATGAGACACGCATATTTTTTGTGAGGTGCAGAACTTTGCAATGCTTCCAAATCGACGACCTCGGCAACGAAGACCCAACAATCTGTTCACGTCCAGATCTGGGTATAACAGGCAATATTTGCCTGAAATCACCACCTAGCACAAATAATTTACCACCAAACGGTTGATCTGCAGAAAAGTTAACTGTATTTTTTAAAATATCTTTAAATGTACGGTCGACTGCCTCTAACGCGTAACGACTTATCATTGGCGCCTCATCCCAGATGATTAGTGACGTTTATTGTATTAGAAATGCTAAATCTGTCCTTAAACTAATGGAATAACTTGATGATTCATCTGGATTAAGAGGTATTTTGAAACGGGAATGGGCGGTTCGTCCTCCTGTCATGAGTAAAGAAGCTATGCCCGATGACGCAACGGTAAGAACTATTTTCTTGTCAGATCTGAATTTCGATATTAACGTTTTCCACAAATAAGTTTCCCCTGTTCCACCACTACCGTAAACGAAGTAAAGTCCACCACGTTGACGTAAGGATGATTCCATAATTGTGGTAAAAACTGCAAGTTGATCATCGTTTAAGCCGACATGCAATGACTGGAACAATTGTAACTCATTAGAACTGTCGTAATCAAGCTCTTCTCTTAGAACCCTGTTGGTAACAAACTTAGCTGCACGTGAAGATGGTAGCGGCATGGGAGGGAATTCAGAAAGGGATCTTCCATTTTTGTTCAATAAGTGTTCGATCTCTAGTAGGCCCAAGTTTTTCAAGTCGTCATTATTGAGATGCATATCGAGGTCAACAACTTCCCTTCTTGTTCGATTTTGTAAGTCACCGGTGAGGTTACACCAATGTTTCTCCCATAGTAATGTTGGATCTGAAATCTCAGAAAACATGAGGATGGAACAAAACATGTTCCGTAGTTGGGAACCCGTAGCCCATATTGAAGCTTCATCAAGTGTTTCGTCCCATTCGTTGTCATTGTCAACTAATCCTCGCACAATGCATGCCTCTTTGAAAGTTGGATACACAATACCATTGAATGTTTTGACATCATCAAAAGACTTAGATCCTCGAACTTTATGAAGAAGCATTCTTATGTAATACCTTTCACCAGAGCTCGGGGGCGCATATGGTAGTCTCCCTATACTGCCACGTTGTCGTCTTCTCCTCCATTTTCTTACAACACTTTCCCACAACCATTCTTTAGGGAACGCAACATACGTCAAGTTGTTTGCATCTGCATGATCCCTATTAGCTTCAAACCATTTGGTCAACATTGTCTCATGGATTCCATCTCGATTGACTAAGGATCCGGCATCAGATGTTTCTTCAAAGACGATGAATTGTTCACCCGGTAAATGATATTGTAATCGTTCAACCGCTGGATATTGGGATTGCAAATCAAATTTGAAAATTCGCCAGCATGCCTCAATAGAAGATACGTATCGACAGTCGAGGTATTGTTTGACTTCATCGACATCTTGGACGCGATGTTCTCCGCCGTTGTTATGGTGAGTCTCGTTATCCTCAATAACGATCGTTGCACGGTCGGGTCCCTTATTAATGTACTTGTATAGGTACTTAATAAGTTTATCTTGTGCACAACGTTCGATATTTATATGGGCATTATACTTTACAATTAGATCCCGGTTATACGGAACAACCCAACGATTATCCACATCGAAGCCATTAACCATGTATGTCTTGTTAGTATTACGGCGCCTATAAAGAACAAATCCAGTTTCTTCAACAACAGTTTCGTTAACAAATTTCTTTGGGTAGACTTTCGAGCATTTTCTGTTGACCATACAGGGAGCGCTGGGGTTCATAGCGCCACATGGACCATGTATCATACACCGCGACACAGTTTCAAAAGCTAGAGGGTCTGTGGCCTCATCCGGAAGTTCGGCGGAGATAATGGTATCTATTTCCTCGGGATAGCGTGGTTTATCATCTTCAGCTAAGGTGAGAATAATGTGGGAGTGTGGCAGGCCGCGCTTCTGGAACTCGATGACATGAATATCTATTCGCAGTAAGTAGTTATTGAATTGTTAGTGCAGGAAATACATTTATGATTAATGAAAAAGAGTGCATACAGAAGAGTAGTGAGATAAAATTTGTTGATATCATTCGACGATCGTACCTGCAATGGTTTTGCCAAAGAAATTGCGTTTCTTGAAACCGTCCATCAGTTTCTTCAGCTTCAATTGAAATAATCTAGCAACTATGTTGGGCCTATCTTCGGTGCGTTGATCTGGCAACATGGATACCCCGTGCTGGATCTATGGCCAATTTGGATTACACGTGAATGTTATGAAGAAATCTGGGAATCCTACTGACCGACAAATTGCCATTGCGTCTTGATAGTGTTGGATCATATTACGTGGACCACCAGTAAAAGATGATGGAAGAACATATCTTCTACCAATCGTTGCAGCGTTAGTATCACCGGAATTAACTGCATCCATAAGTCCTTTAAACAAATCTGAACGAAACTTGTTTTGTTTGGCACGTACATAACATAGTCTTTGTTGTTCAATAGCTGCATAGCAATCGACAACATACTGTTGGAACAGACGACCACCTTGTAGTATCGTTTTTCCTTCGTTGGCGCGGAATTGTATTCTATATGCATAAAATTCTCTCATTGACACACCAGTATTCTTGTTGCTGGAACCGAGAGTGAATTGTATATTTCTGCGCCACCCATCTGTCCCATAAGGAAAAAGTAATGGATATTGGAGAGGCATGTAGGATGGGTGGGTCTCATCTATCCTTTTAAGTGTTCCATCAACTTTCTTGACAATAATGTCACGGTTATTTGTATCCTCAGATCCATCACCAATGATAAGTGCCGCCACTTCATTTGTGGTAGGTCTGTTGTATTTTCGGCCATCTCTTGAATGTAAAATTCTAACGTGGAGGTTATTCGTATCGTTCTCGTTTAACGTATCACGTTCTTTCCGAAACACTCCAACGTAAGGATTCGTTGAATCTAAGATAAATTGTAATCGTGCTAATATATCATGGTCAATTTGATTAGCCCCATTCGAATTGATACACCTCAATCTGTTGGATATTTCATGCTCGGTGTCGTAGATGTATAGTTGTGCAAACTTTGGCGCATTTCCAGGATCAGGGAGCAAAGAACCAATTCGATGGTAATTTGCTCCACTAATTCGAAAAACATAAGGACCCCTTCCATCAAGTACGGTGTGATCTATTTTTCCTCCCATTGACGTGAATGATAGCATTAAGTTATACGTTCTTACATGCTCTTTGAATCTAGCATTACAGAATTGAGCCTCTAGATACTCCGGTGTGTTGGGAAGGGCAGGTAGCATCACTTGACCGGCCTTGCAGCATAATGAAAATTTAGGTCGTGATTTGGGGCTGTCTCGTGTTTTTTCTTCAACCCACATAACTGCATTACAGTGGGAGCAGTTTGATGTGGGTTGACCGAAAGTCGATCGTGCAATAATATTACGACGCCTTGAACGTAATTGATATGTGTTTGCTGTAAAGAAGATATAAGATTAGTTCAGGTATCGAGTTTTATGCATAACTTTTGTTTCCTTAAATTTATCTTATATTTACATAACTATCGTAACGCGATTACCGGCGGAAGTCGACCTATCCGTACGACGCATGTTGTTTGTTGTGACGTTTACATCAGTGGATGCGCGAATGTTTGTTTGATTATCACAATTAACTGCAATTTCGCAAAGGATTAATAAATAGGAATGACATGTTGCTAAATTGTAAAATCCTTAGAGTTAAGGAAATGAAGTTGTGTGTATAGCTCTACCGTTTGGTGGAAGTAAAACGCTAGTCGAATGTGCATTAGTAGCGTTGATGTTGGGAGGATGTGGTACTTGAACACCTTGTAGTCGTCTAAGGCGCAATAGTGACAATGTAACATATCGCATCTCTCTCTCAATGGATCGAAGACGGCTTAAGAAGAGTTGATCAGTACGATTTGAATTGCGCGAAATGAGAAGGCGTCGCCGCGTAGATAAGCGGGCATGTCGTTGTTCGATTGAGCGTATGCTTGTAAAAGTCTCCATCCTGATTGAATTTTTTTTTTCAGAGTAGGTATAATTCTTAATTTGTTAATAGTAAAGGTTAAAAAAAAATAGAATGTGGTATATTATTTATGCGATTGAATAACTTTATTATTTGTTTAAAAGTTAATGGCATGAGGTATTGTAACTAATTAATCAATATTACCGTTTAATATTTCTAGGAACAAAGAGATGATTTAACAACAGTATTAAAATATTTCCAGGTTATAGAAATGATTTATAGCAAACAAAAAATTTAATTTCAGTTAACTGAAATTAACTGAAAAATGATTTAGAACTGATTTAGAAATGATTTAGAATTTAGTTTCAGATTATAAATATAATTTCAGTCAACTGAAAAATGATTTTTAACAATAGTAATTTTTTCAAGCAAATAGTAATTATTTTGAGGAGTTTAAAAAAGATTTGCAGCTATATAAGATTGTTTGCAGCGTATAAAAATGTATTACATCAAATATGAAATGGATTCATCAGTAACAAATAATTACTGGTAAATGATTTCAGGCGAACATAAAATGATTTTCTAACGTATTTAAATATTTCGAGGATTTTTTTTTAGGAATATAAAAAATATACAATATGGTAATTTATTTATGTCATTGACGAAATTTATTATGTGAGTAAAATTTAATAGCATGAGGCGGTGTAAGTAATTGATCAGGAAGGTTATTATGTGCACGGTCATGTGTGAAGCGTTACAATGTAGGCAGATAACCTATATATGTATATAAGATGTGTTTATATATTTTCGAAAAACTTTATAAATTATACTTTCTTTATATATATATATATATATATATATATATATATATATATATATATATATATATATATATATATATATATATATTCGAGGAGTAATTAACATACCGTGTCGGGGGAGACTGTACGTAATATGGGATGTAGAATGCAATGGAAAATAAGATGACACCTGCGTATAGAAAAAGAAGATATGAAAATAATATAGATGAATAAATTATTATAAGTATGTAAAATAAAAAGATCGTCGCCATATCGATGAGCATGTAAATGTAAATAATGTGGTGAATAAAGAGTATGACTTAAAATGGGTATGCGGAAACGAAGGAAGACTATAATGTCATAGAATGAACTATAGTCTGGTAATCCAAATTTGAAAAAAAAAATATATTATAAAGTGAATTTTAAAACAAAAGAATCCCCAATACAACCGAAAAATCGATTTTGTAGAAATGAACATAACCTTCCGAAATTCCCATATCTTGATGTTAACTCATTTTTTGAGTTTCACGACAAAAACTCTGATCTTGTATTTTCAAAATTTAATAATGAAATCGACCAAATAAAAATTAATTTAAACAATAATAAATTATTCCAAGAATACAAAGTAATATAATAAGATTTTCGGTACATAAAAATATTTTAATCAAATAAAAAAAATTAAGCAATAATAAATTATTTTCAACAAAAAAATATGTTTTCCAACCGTAGAAACATAATTTTTAGCAATATAAAGCTATTTGTTTAAAAGTTAATGGCATGAGGTATTGTAACTAATTAACCAAATAAAAAAAAATAAGCAATAATAAATTATTTTCAACAAAAAAATATGTTTTCCAACCGTAGAAAAATAATTTTCAGCAATATAAAGCTATTTGTTTAAAAGTTAATGGCATGAGGTATTTTAATTATTAATATACATTTGTAACTATTATCAGTAGTTAAAATTAAGTGATCTTAATGATATACCTAAACATGAAAAAGTAACAAATAATATATACTAAGCACATGAACGAATTTTTTATGAAACATTAGATCTCATACTCTCAAAATCTAACTAATTAAAAATAATTACAATATATTTGGCAATATGAAACATTAGATCACTTAGTGATTAGGTTTGGCAAAATAAGACACGCACGATAACATGGTACAAATTAACACGACGTTCTAAGTTAATTTGTGACCCATAATACTTTTAGATCATGTCAGCACCAAATCAATAAAATACGATAGTTAACCAATAAGATCCACCAAGTTTAGTAAATAAGAAAAAATGTTAGGGCTCGTATAGTTTTTTGTATATTAATATTAATATAACCGCAAATATGAGTAATAACGGATGAACACAACACGATAACATACGTCAATCTTCTTTCAAGTGTTTTAAAAAGTTAAAATGCACATGTTATAAATGACAACGTGATGAAGCATGACATGTTGATGAAAGTAGCAAAAATGATGACTTGATAACATTCTCTCCCCCCAAACCTACATGTTTAGTGAATTACAAAAAAAGTTGATGTAGAATAACCAAGTGAATGGTATCATTTTTCTTCATATCTATGTCCATACTTTTTCCACATAACCTGTCTAAAAATTGATGACAAAATGCGAATGAGCATCAAATGTGGACGTCCGCAATCTAATATTAAAACAACAATGAATTAGTATGTCAAATATAAATATAGATCCGTGTATTTTTAATTATAAAGTTAAGATTTTACCTAATCGCATACTCTTTCACCCTAAACTCTCCATTTTCATTCGAAACTTTTTTTTAATGCTTCAACGTGGCAATCCCAATTCTATAAATAAAATATCAATAAGACGAACATATCAAAATAAAAGCGACATGGCACGGAATTTTATTTTATTTACCAAACATGAACATACCCTAAATAAAACACGAACCAAATATAAACCACACAATATACGATCCAAATATAACGTGATATGACACACCCTAATTAAATCGTGACATGCCATGCCATGACACACTAAATTTTTCTATGATAAATATGTGAACACCCATATAAGATAAAACAATTCAATTCAGTTTGGAATATAAAGTATTAAATTGAATATGAATTTGTAAAATATAGTAAATTTCTTCGGCCATATTTTTTTATGAATTCGTAATATGAACACGCCCCGATTAAAACATAACACGACCTTAAAAAAAGTCATGACACGACATGGTATGACATGAAATTTGTTGACACGAACATAATCAAAATAAAAGTGATACAATTTTGAAACCATCCATATGAGCTGAAACAATGTGAGAAATTAAAATTAAAAAGTGAAAGAACTAAATTCTAAATGCAAAATTTCTACATATTATTAATAAAATATAATAAATCGTTTTACTTAATATCAGCAGCTGGGAGAGTATTGAGAAATAAGAGAGAGAGAGAGAGAGAGAGAGAGAGAGAGAGAGAGAGAGAGAGAGAGAACCCATTTATTAATATAAACGAACACACCCATTTCTTAACGGAGATAGAGAAAAAAATGGAAGACCCTGTTTTTGTCGAAATATACTAATAACAATCCTAAAGACTTGTATAAGATTACTTGAGTTCTTTCATGAAAATAACAAAATTGGTGGTTTTTATGGAAGAGTGTTTTTCTTTGCTGTTGGTGTTGTAAAATATACCTAAAAGATGTGGCATTCCCTAAAAGAGCTTGGTAGGAAATTAAAGGGGTCTATTCCTTATTTGTGTAAATATGTTAGGAGGGAAAAAAGGGTATCAAATGGATGGATTTAAAAATGGGGACACGTTATGATTTTTTAGCAGGTATGGTTTGCCACGTTTCAACATCTTAAGGTGTTGGCTTAACTGGGAACTAACTGAAATGCCACCCTCCTCTAACCTCTTTTTTTTGTGTAGTTTCCACGCTCCGCTTCGCTTTATCTCCTACCTCACTTTATTTGTTTTTTCAGTTATAAATGTACAACACCACCAATTTTGGCCGTTTTAATTCATGTAAGCCAAAGCTATTCCCCATGTTTCTTCCCATAACACCCATTTAAGAGAGAGAGAAAACAAAAGTCCGAGATGAGTTTCAAGCGTGGTCTTATTTTCGTAACACCCATTTGTTCAAGAAGTTCAACACCGGATATGGGAGAGTGAACGTGGTAAAAGTCGGAGATGAGTTCAACGCCGGCGACGGGCGAAGATTGGTTGGACGCCCGAGATGAGTAAGGAAGAAGAAAAACAAGGTTTTCTGATTTATTATTATGAAGTGATTCTCTAGGATCTCTTGAACCTTGGGATTATCCACGTTTTAGTTGCTGGAGATTTGTTATATGAAGATTGTGTCTTCATATATATATATATATATATAGAAAACAACTAAGTTATATAAAGCAAAATAGAGCATGAAAAAATTTAAAGAAAAAAATACCTCTAGAAGGAAAACTGTACTGGGTTTTTTTCCCATGGGGAAAAATGTATATATAATGCATAAGATACCCTTAAATAGACTTTATAAAAACATCCACTGTAAAAAAAGAAATAATGTATGACCATTAATATCGAGAACCCAACACAACATGCCTGATTGTCGGGTTGGTAAATAAATCACAAACTATGTTTGGAGAGGGGGCGGTGCTCGAGGATTGGTGAAGGATTCTTCATGACGAAGAGGAAAGCATGCTAGGATTCAATGAGTTATATGTGTGCACTGAAAATAGAGGATGAGAAGGAATGGAGAGGGAGTGATAGAAAAAAACTTACTTTTTAAGGGATAAGGAGCGATGTCACGATGGTGATGTTGCACAGAGACCCTCTAATATTTTTTTTTCTCCCCAATGGTAGTTGTCCAAACCCTCAAAATTTCTGTCTCTGCGATTCCTCATCTCTGTTTTGTTTTCTCTCTATATATTCATGTTATGATTGTATAAAATACTCCAATTCAATTTCTTTTCGTTGTCGCATGATTTTCAACCTGTATTGTCGGTATTTTTATGAAGAGGGAAAAAGAGTAAAATGAAAGTGATACAACTGAATGCTAGAGTTTGAACAAAACTGAAGAAACAAAGCACGCTTCAATGTACACAGGTGAGTTAGTGGGAGACGTGGATCTTAGCTCAAGTGATTGAAACACACCTGTAATTATATGTTGTGAGCATCAGACACGTTTATTTTTTAAATTTAAAAAATCCAAAATTCTGGAAAATCTGGATTGCAAGTTAGGAGGATTGTCAAGACACTTGCTACATCCGTTGAAGTCCCATTAGCATATATTATTTGACATACTCATGCACACCATTATTTGACATACTCGTGCACACCATTTATATGCATATATGCATATATAACTCACCCACAGAGTAGGAAAAACGGAAACCCAGTAGCCTCATCAACTATATATGCTTCCAGTTTATATGCTTCCATTAGCATATATTATTTGACATACTCATGAACACCATTATTTGACATACTCATGCAAACCATTTATATGCATATATGCATATATAACTCACCCACAGAGTAGGAAAAACGGAAACCCAGTAGCCTCATCAACTCATATACAACATATAAGAGATGAAAATGGTAAACCCAGTAGCCACCACAGCTTAAATAAAAGAATCATTAACATAGTGAAACCTTAGTTTTCACCCTCACATCATCTCCCCATCAAATATATATGCTTCCAGTTTATAATCCAAAATAACAAATATCGTCTGAGTAATTGTTTTTAAGCAGTGAAAGAAAGTAAGAGTTAGAAGAAAATTAGCATACCTTGACGCAGAGGGATACAGGATTACAATGTTGAAGGAGACGAACAAAGAAAACTCAAATGCGGTGCAAAGTGGTTGTTAAAGAGGGGTGGAGATACTAACTTTATACAATTTGGGTTTAACTAAGTGAGAGAGAGAGAACCTGAAAATGTGGAAATGGGGCAAACGTTGTCAACTTTGCAAAATGGGTTTACGTATGAGGAATAATGTACGAAGTTGGCAGATATTGAGAGAGACACCTAAAACGTGGGTTACTGTGTGAGAGTGGGTAGTTTTTATCGGTTACGCATTCATGTGTAAACTGTCATTTGTGGAGATTTTTTATGGAACGAAATAGAAGACACGTGTACTAAGCAAATGTGGGGAACCTGTATTTTTGAGTTAGAAAAAATTCAAAAATCTGAGAAATTAGGATTGACCTTTAGGAGGCTTCTCAATGCTCCTACTACATACGTATATATAATAAGATATATATATATATATATATATATATATATATATATATAAATAAAGGAGGAGGGGTTTTTTGTCTTCCCCAACTAACGACTGAGATTGAAAATGGTGAGTTTGGTCTTTATCAATTGAGGGTTGAGATTAAATCTTAAAAGAGAGTGGTTAGATGGTAATTAACCTAGGCCGAGCACAAGGCTCAAAAGAAGGGCGCATGGCTCGAGGAAAGGTGCACGTCTACTTTCAATCTCTCAATCACTATTCCTCTCTCTAGAACTACCAAAACTCTCTCCCCTCACACTTCAAACTCCTACACTTATCTCAATCTCTCTTTTGAAATCAAAAGATCAGTTAACAAATAGGTTGTGAAATTATCATTTTCTGTTGCAGTTGTTCCCTCGCACATGTAATTGTGAATCACGTTTTGCTAGGTTTTTAGTTACGTTTTTGGGTTTCGATTTGAACGGGGTATCAAAAAGGTTTTGTTTATGAAATAACCACTGCTTATTTTTGTTTATGTGAATTATGTTTCGAGTGTACAATGATATATGGTTTGGTTTTGGTAGAGAGAGTAAGAGAGAGACTACAGGGTTTGGTTTTGGTAGAGAGAGAGAGAGAGAGCTACGCCGCTAAGGGTAAACATAAATGGTTTTGTTTTCCTTGAGTAAACATATAGATTCAGTTTTGTATATCTAACCACTATTTCTTTGAATAGATTTTGTATTTATTTGTTATTTTTCTGGATCTTACATTTTTTTTCTAAATCAAACCACTATTTTTTGGCTTTTCAGATCACTGCCCTTTTGATCCATCGCTTTGTGTGTTGAAAAAAATGGTATTTGTTTATCTGACCTTCATTATTCAGATCTGGCCTTTAGAACTTCATTCTCTTAGAGCAGGCAAAAGATTAGAAGGAGAAGATCGAAGATGAAGCATATAAGAGTTCAAAAGGTATATTCTACATTTATTTTTCATTTTTTACATTTCTTTTTCACCAAATGATTTATTTTAATATATCATGTTTGTTGAAATCTTTTTGACTGCAAACGAGGGGTTTGATGTTGGTTTTCTGCAAATATTTTGGTTTTTGTGTTGTTGTATATGAGCTTTTAAGCTGTTCGGTGTATGTATTTTTGTTTATATGTTGTTGTATACGACTTTTTTAACTTCATATATTTTATTTGTTGCTTTAACCTTCATAAAAGTTTATTTTTAATGGTCGGTTCATAGTTTTTAATACCATTGTTTGTTCTTGAGGAATTTTTAGTTTGCAGGTATGTGGTATTTTTAGTTTGTAAGGGATGGTCATGTTTTACCGTATAGTTATTTTTTCATAGGTTTTGATCCACCTTTGTATCGTTGTTTGTTATACAGATTGGTTCGAATGGTACCAATATTAACAAACATGTTTCTAATGTGTAATTTGAAGAGAACAAGGTAGCCCTAAAACTCTATTTAACCCCACCCCCCCAAACTATGCGCGGTCATCATGAATCACCCCAAACATCCAACTAATTCTAACAAAGCATTGGCTGTCAGCACTAAATGAACATAAGAATTAGAAAATTCCCATTGATATGACAAATATAGCACCCCGCCGCGGATAGGTACTCATACATGGGCGGGCTTATAGGCCGCGGCCCTAACCAACAGGGTGCGGCCCTAACCAACTCGCGTTACATACACAGGCCGCGGCCCCTCCCTTGGAGGGCCCGACACCTTCTGTTCAGCATATGGTGCCGCACTTATCATCTATCTTATAGGCCGCATCCCTCTCCACTGCAACCAACTACGGACCATGTGCTCATAGCACGTGACACCTCACATCACTCTTATAAATAGAGGACCGCACCTCGAAATAAGGGATGGATTTCCTCTCCTCTGGAACAGTCTCTACAACGCTTGCTTAAGCCTCGCACGGCTCTCCCCGTACGACCTCAACATACGACTTGGGGGCTACGTGGCCTGACCTCCGGCACACCCGGAACCTCGACAGCCATGTATTCTCCCTATTTCTCATACTTGTACGCCTCTCTAGGCAGGTTTATATTGTAAAGTGCATCGTATATAATGAGAACGGAGCAACACAGTGGACGTAGGCCTATTTTAAGGGCTGAACCACTCTATACCTTGTTTTCTATCTATTTACTTGCTTTATCAACTTATTCTACACTTACACTTGATCTGCTGGTACGAGATCTACCTGTGTACGATTTCTCGTATCATCAGTTTGGCGCCGTCTGTGGGAACGAGATATTTCAATCTTGTTTCTCTACATTTTGAGTTCATAAACACCTTATCTTACACATGGGGATCCTTTGGATCAGAATCTCATGTGTGAATTTTGGTTAGTTGAGCTCTGCTTCATATTCACCCCTTTGATGGTTATTTCTCAAGTCCAGATCTACTCTTGGACCTCTGTTTCATAACTTTAAATCTGTTTTGCATTCCCCGATGATATCGTTCCACCTAGATGGTGCTGAAAAGCACGATGGGTTTTAACCCCAAAAAGATGAACGATTAGGGAAGGATTGTACCTATTCCTGTTTTATTGTACATGGCCTGTGATCTAGGGTTTATCGTTCAAGCTGTGCCACTTTGTGGATCGAGAGGTTATGTCCTCATGAACAAACCCTAGTAGGTATGCTTTCTGTAAGCGCCGGGAGGAAAACTCGGCCCTCAGGAGTAAGTGTGATTGCTCCTTGCTGCCTATGAGGGGATGCGACTAGACAGTGAAAATGTCTTATGGCCGCGGCCTCTACCAGCGTAGCTGTTTAACAAGCTTCAAAAATTGCGAAGCGGAATCGGAGGAGCACTGGCTCTAAATTGGAATCAATTTAGGCCGCGGCAGTATATCTATGTGCTATGGCCGGCGGCCGCGGCAGTAAGCCCATGTGGCAGTGCAAACGCTGCATCCCCATTTTTCTACTTGGTTACTCCACTATTTGTGAGATTACTTACTGCTGTTAGTTTTGTCTCAGATTATATATATATTTTGTAAAAGACTAACAAAAGCAGAGGATGGAAGGAGAGTCCAGTCAAAGCACAGAAGTCAAAGACGAAATTGTGCAGCTGTACAGCCATCTCAACCATCTGTATGACAGCCATGCCTCGCTCCAGACCCAGGTCAACTACCTAACTCAGAGGGTACTCATGCTAGAAGCCGCGGCCTCACCCAATACGGGCGCGGCACTCATCTCAGCAGCACCCGCGTGCTTGACGACCGCGGCATCTTCAAAGGATGCAGCTGTAGAGGCAATCAGCGGCCAAAAGAGGAAGGCAGAGAAGAAGTCAGGGCCCTACACCCCGCTGGCCTACCCGATTGAAGTGATACTTGAGTACATCAAGGAAGATCAACTTTTGAGGTGGCCAGAAAAGCTGAAAACTCCGCCCCACAAGAGAAACAAAGCCGCTCAGTGCCAATTCCATCAGGACCATGGCCACGAAACGGAGCAGTGCTACGCTCTGAAGGATGAGATCGAAAGACTAATTGGGCAAGGGATGCTGAGGAGGTTCCTCAAGAATGATTAAAGGCTGCAGCCAGACCTAACATAGGCCGCAGGCCACATCTCTCCCTTAGTTTTTCTGTTTTTCAGATCTTTCTGTTTATGTTTGAGGAAGCTCATTACAGCCTTTATCTTCAAGATTTTATGTTTTATTAGCAAAGTCATCAGCTGAAACATACATATATAAATATATGGATTAGCAAATTTTGCCATATCTCATTCCTCTCTTGTTTTCATAATTTGTCATCTCACAAGAAGACCTTTTGTCTTAAACAGATTCCAAGGGAAGAATAACACATTATCTTGGAAGATTATTACTATTTTGGGATGCACCTATGGAGGGATTGCGGTCTTAATTAGCTCAAAAGTTCCCCTCACGATGTGCAACTGTATCTTATCATATGATGATTACAATCATGAAAGCGTCCGAGGATTCAAGGAGCTTTTATTAGCCACGGGGGCTTACAATGCCTGTTCTCATCTCTTGGGACGCGTCATCAAGCCGGGAGGCTTATAATCTCTGGCTATGGAGGGCTTTGTGTATATCAGTAGCTGTGGGCGGCTTAATAACATAGCCCAGCCTGGAGAGGCTTGATAGTGTCTCACGCATTAGCTGTGGGTGGCTTCATAACATAACCCAGCCTGGAGAGGCTTGATAATGTCTCACACATTAGCTGTGGGTGGCTTCATAACATAACCCAGCCTGGAGAGGCTTGATAGTGTCTCACGCATTAGCTGTGGGTGGCTTCATAACATAACCCAGCCTGGAGAGGCTTGATAATGTCTCACACATTAGCTGTGGGTGGCTTCATAACATAACCCAGCCTGGAGAGGCTTGATAGTGTCTCACGCATTAGCTGTGGGTGGCTTCATAACATAACCCAGCCTGGAGAGGCTTGATAGTGTCTCATATATTAGCTGTGGGCGGCTTAATAACATAGCCCAGCCTGGAGAGGCTTGATAGTGTCTCATATATTAGCTGTGGGCGGCTTAATAACATAGCCCAGCCTGGAGAGGCTTGACAGTGTCTCACACATCAGCTGTGGGTGGCTTCATAACGTAACCCAGCTGGGAGAGGTTTGATAGTGTCTCACATGTTAGTGCTTGGTGACATGACCCAGCGCGAGAAGATTGGGAAACACCAGCATATGTCTACAAAGGCACATCGTTCAGATGAACCGGAAATGTGCCGCACCCCACCGGTACGGTTGCAGAGCTCTAAGAGCCACTCATCCGTGAAAGCGCTGAGACACTAACATCTAGAGGCATGAGAGGGTTACAATGTCGAATGCCACGGTGGAAGAGAATCAATTGTACCAAGTCTAAGGGAAGAGTTTGCTTCATGATTCATGTTGATTGTGGGACAACAAAAGGCAAACAGTTCAGACAACTGGGTGCAATGAAGGCGGATGGAGACGCATGCAATCAGCAAGTCCCAGCCTTGAAATCAGGACCGCGGCAACCAAGCGAAGACATTTATATGGCATGGCATAATGAAGAGCCGCGTCTTGCACACAGCTACCTCGTGACCGCTAAATCCTTACTTCAAAGACGTCGCACTATCTATATGTCCGCGGAAATGGGATTTTAATCAATATACGAATTCGATCTCTGTCCGCGGACTTAAAATATTATGTTTATCTGGACACGGATGCGTTTTCAAATATGCGGCAGTTACGATGAATCATTCATTATAAACAGGCAATGTAAGAGAGCAAGGAATGGAAAGATAAAAATCATGTACAAAGTAGTCAATATGGCCGCAGCCTTGATATTAATATTCAAGATTACAGAAAGGAGGCCGCAGCCACAAATGCAGATTACAAAAAGAAAGGACGCAGCCCTGAATTAATGATGAGCTCCAGAAATGGACTGAATTTAAGAGGCTGCGTCATCATCTTCATCATCATCTTCTCCATCCGCGGCAGACTCTATCACTCCTTCCGCAGCCGCTGCTTCGGCCTCCGCCTTCATCCTTGCCCTCTCTTCCGCCGCGGACTTAAGCTCAGCGATGCACTCATGATGCTCGGCATCGCTCAACTTCCAGGCCAGGACCCTCTCCTTGGTTTCGGGGAAGTTCTTTACAAATCTCTGCCGCAGCTCCTGGTAGCCGCGAAGGTAAGCCCTGTTGTTGACAATAAAGAAGTCCTTGGAGCCTTTAAATGACTCCACGGCGTGATCTATGGCAAGCTGGAGGGATTCACCATGATCAGCCTCCAATCTTTTTATTTCCGCGGCGTGGCTTGCTGCATCCTGGGCAGACTTGGACTCCAGCTCCTCATATTTCTTTTGAAGAAATATAAGCTTGTTATTGGCAATCTCTGCAGCTTGGGCAGCTTCCGCGGTTTGAGCCTGCGAGGCTTTTAGGGATTCCGCGGCTTGTATGAAATTTTGCTCCGCTTCCTCCCTTTCCTTGTCTGCCTTCTCCAAGTTCATTTTTACCGCCTGAAGAGCCGCGGCAGCAGAACTCTTCCCAGCTTCAAATGAAGAGGTCCGTGCAGCCTGCAAGTCCGCGGCATGGGCACTCTTCTCGATCTCCTTCAGCCTGTACAAGGCCTCGTACTTCCTCTTCTGAACAACAATCACATCCGCGGCCTATATGAAAAATACATATGGTGCAAAAGTTGAAAGAATGACGACAGGTACGTACCCTCAGAAGGCTGTGGAGGCCGCAGTCCTCTAGGTCTTCATGATCTTCGCCAACTAACCTATCTAGGTCCGCGGCATCCAGTGCACGCTTCATTCTCCGTGCAGCCTTTGCAGTGGTGTCCCAAGATGAATTGGGGTCGGGCTGCCTCAATTGGGGTCTTGGTCTTCCATCAGGCCCGGACTCTCCGCGGAATTGTGGGGGCGGCAAGTTAGCGTTAACCCCCACAACAGCTGGCGGTGGAGGAGATGATGGATGAAGGGGCACATCGGTTGACATCAAGCCCACCGCAGCCAGGTTTTCCCCTATGTCGTCATCGAATTGGTCATGTGGAAGGCCGTCATTAACCACCTGCTCTGCGGCAGGATCAGTCGCCTTATTTGCAGTGACCGCGGCTTGGGCAGCATTATTTTCTTCGGAGGGAGCAGTGGCAGGTCCCTTGGCCTTGGATCTCTTCCTTTTTCTGCTCCGCGCAGTATTATTGAGGACCACCGCGTCCTCGTCCATCTCCGCCATTTGTGCGTTCAGCAACTCCCTGTCCACTTCCTCACCTGAAAGGGAGAAACAATGTTAAGCACAAGCATTTGAAGAACTCAAAAATCAAGTTGTAATCCGCAGATTAAAAGTTACCTTCCACGGCCATTTTCAGGGGGATCGACTTATTAGGGAAGAAGCCTGCGTTGAATATAGTGGCAGAGGTCACTAGAGTGCTGAATCTCTTCTTATCAGCAGAAACAGCCGCGGCCTCGGCAACTCTCCTCTCCTGCCGCGGGTTGAGTTGCAAATTGTCAAGGACTGCAGAAGACATTACAAGGGTTAGTATAAAAAAGTGGCAAGTTATAAATAGGGGACGCGGCTATTAAAAAGATACCTAGTTTGGATGGGGTCCCCCATCGCTGCGGCATTTGAAAAGACCTCTCCCTCTCATTCTCTTCAGGGTGGAACTCCCACCCCTCTCCAGAAAGGAAAAAGTACTTCCCTTTCCAGTTCTTTACACTGGTTGGCCTCCCAGTATATAGGGTCTCATCCCTGCCGCGGATGGAAAAGTAGTAGTAGCCCGCGAACTTTACAGAGTTCTCTTTCGGGCGGTAGAAATGGAAAAACTCCGCGGGAGTAATGTCATTTTTGAACAAATTCTCCCAAAGAACGACCGCGGCAAGAACAGCTCTCCAGCCGTTGGGATCTAACTGGGCTGGGGCCAGTTTCATGGTTTGAAAAAGTCGACGGATGGGAACAGGAACAGGCAACCGCAGCCCGTAAATAAATGCATGAAGTGGAAAGCATATCCCATCAGTGAGTGCCGTGCACGGCCTTTGGTTCGCGGCAGGAGCTGAGCATATCAAATTTGATGGAAATTCGAAGGACTCCGCTACCTGGTCGACCCAATCTTGGGTCATGATGCTGTGGATGCCAAGAGCAGCTAAGGGTCGCTCAGCCCTCCCAGACGTACCAGCTGGGGGGTCTCTAGATTCCGTGGCAGTACCTCCTGCCCCCAGTGGATGATTGCTCGAATTGGCTTCTTCCTCCATCGGCACGGACTGAAAATCAAGCTTAGAATCAGAGTCCGCGGAATCAGAATCTAATGTTATGCAGTTGGGGCAATCCTTCAATTGGCAAGACCCTATTGATCTTAAGGGGGGCACGAAAGAGAGTTCAGGAGGAGAAGTCCCAAAGTGCTTTGCCCAAAAGCCCTTCAGAAAGTTGTCTGGGTCAAAGCTCATATGGCTGCAGCAGTACCTGAAAAGCAGAGACCGCAGTTAGGTGCCGCAGCCAATATGGTCCTAAAAAGCTCCTAGGAAGCCGCGGCAGGATTATTAATATGATTAAAGTGGAGTAGCAAGATGGGCTAAACATGCCAAGTGTTGGGTTCTAGAGCCCTAAAGGATGTTTGTAGCCGCGGACTAAAATTATTGAGATGAAGACAAATTCTGGGTAGCCGCGGAACCTAATCTAAAACTGAGTCACTACAGGCTGCAACCTTTATTTAGTACTGGTTACAACCCTTATTTACTACATGCCGCAGATGATTTTTATTAAGCAATGAAGGATATGTTGACTGAGCAGCTCTAAGTTATTTAAGAAATTATTTCACTCCGCGGCCTCAAACACAAACAGGTAATTACTTCAACAGTTGTAAATCCGAAGATCAAAACCCTAGAACACTCAAGAACACAATGGGAACTCAGAAGCCCTAAAGTTTAACCCTAAACTGCAACATTGATGTTCTATTCAAAACCTATTACCCAGTACAAATCCCAAAACAACTATGCAGAAAAGAGCATGGCAAATCTAATACGAAGGAGAATACATGATTCTAGGTTGAGATATTTACGAATGCAGAAGTTAAAGAACTGTTAAAAGGTTGATGGGTGGAAAAGTTACCTTTTAATGAAGAAACCGGCGGTGCTCAGCCTTCAACCACCACGGAACCGCCACACACCGCTTTCGAAAGTCGCCGGAAAACGCAAGAACAAGGAGGAACAGAATTTTCTCTCAAGGTTTTGAAAATGTAAAGAAGTCCACGGCCAGAAGCCATTTATATAAGGGAACGCGGAAGATGAAACGTCGCCTCGATCAGGCCGCGGCACGTCATGCAACACCGCTGCCTGGGATCAAACAGGCCGCAACATAATTCAATAAGCACGAAACATCTCTCAGCATCCGCGGTTGGTACATAATTCAGCCGCAGCCCCAACATTCTACCAATTGGCACTACGGCTTGGGGGCTTATTGATATGACAAATATAGCACCCCGCCGCGGATAGGTACTCATACATGGGCGGGCTTATAGGCCGCGGCCCTAACCAACAGGGTGCGGCCCTAACCAACTCGCGTTACATACACAGGCCGCGGCCCCTCCCTTGGAGGGCCCGACACCTTCTGTTCAGCATATGGTGCCGCACTTATCATCTATCTTATAGGCCGCATCCCTCTCCACTGCAACCAACTACGGACCATGTGCTCATAGCACGTGACACCTCACATCACTCTTATAAATAGAGGACCGCACCTCGAAATAAGGGATGGATTTCCTCTCCTCTGGAACAGTCTCTACAACGCTTGCTTAAGCCTCGCACGGCTCTCCTCGTACGACCTCAACATACGACTTGGGGGCTACGTGGCCTGACCTCCGGCACACCCGGAACCTCGACAGCCATGTATTCTCCCTATTTCTCATACTTGTACGCCTCTCTAGGCAGGTTTATATTGTAAAGTGCATCGTATATAATGAGAACGGAGCAACACAGTGGACGTAGGCCTATTTTAAGGGCTGAACCACTCTATACCTTGTTTTCTATCTATTTACTTGCTTTATCAACTTATTCTACACTTACACTTGATCTGCTGGTACGAGATCTACCTGTGTACGATTTCTCGTATCATCACCCATGGTGATGATAATTATGATGTGAAGATAACTTTGTTTCCTGTCAGATAAACAAAGGTAGTTCAAAGTGTGATCATTTAAGTCAACTACTACAGGCTTGCTAGTCTACATATAGTGCAATGTCATAATACAACACATAAGTATTTGTCGGTTATTATAACTACACGATCTCAATATTATAAACAATCCCATAAATTGAACTGCTCTCTTTCTTCAACAAAAAGTTTTCAAGGCAAAATGAACAAGAATCATAAGAGAGGCATAATTTCTCAAGACAAACTTGAATTTAGTGTTTACCGTAGCCAGTGTTGTAAATAAGGAAAGATCGACTTTTACTTCCTCTTTCCTGTACCAATGGTTAGCAACTCAAAGCTACGAAGAGCATCATCACGACCGCTTTTGGAGAAAATTAATTTGTCGTTTGTAGTCTATAAATGTTATGTCTATATTTTAAAAACATTGAACCATGCGGACTGATTCATTTGGGTTACTATTGGTGAAGGAAAAATTGTTATGTGGCTGTGAGTGGATCAATTTATCTTTGCCTGGTAATCTTTCTATTAGTGTCATTTTAGGCTACTTTATTCATGTAATGTTCAGCTACTTTGTGCAAATAAATATGTTTAATTGTGTATTTTTTATTAAACTTATCTTACTGATTTATATATTATTCATGGGTAAACTGGAGAACATAAAATATTTCACTGACATGAGAAGGTTCATTACTGTTTACAATGTTCCGATCAAATAGAAAGAAATAAAACATAAACAACCATTTAGTGCATGTGTATTATCATATATATGTTTTCAGTGTGTTTTAGGTTTGTGTTTTACACGTACCGAGGAAGATATGAGTGAAATTGCACCTTGTTTTAGTTTTGTTTTTGAATTTTTTCTCTTTTGGTTTCAATTCTTTCTACCCCCTCAATCGCTCCTTTGTGAGTCAATTAGAGCTTCAATAATAACATTAGTCAAAATTTTATGTCGGAGTTGGTTTGAAAGGACATATATTAATAATTGGATGTGAAATATCACAACATAGATTTGTTAGCTTTTAAAAAAAATAAGAGGATACAACGTAATCAAAATTTTATTTTGCTCGATAAAGAACAATAAATTAGGATATAAATCACAAATGAATGGGCAATTAATGTTTAATCGTAATTGCTCTTTTATAATGATGCATAAATTCTTCTTCTCTTTTATGAAAGCATAGTAAATGTGGAGATGAGACATGTAAGGGAAAGCCTCTTTCCAAGTCTTAACTGTCTACCGGAGACGACGGGGAAGCGGTTGCGTTTTCAAGTAATAATGGTAAATTCTATTTTATAGAAGATTACCTTTTTACAGTAGTTTCACTGAGTTCTGTGTGTGTTCCATGAAAGAAAAAAACATTGGTTTGTATTTATGACTATTTTTATGAATGTTTTCCATATATACACTTTGTGACCCAAGATAGGTCTTAGAAAAAGAAATTGTTTACTAGATATGATGAATTTGCATTTTTCCAATGATATAGTTCATAGTTTATTTTATTATAAAATTCAGATTTTTTTTAGAAGATTTTGAATTATGAAGTGACATGTCAGGGGGTGGTGTTTGGGGAAGATGAGTGACAATGGTTATTGTGTTGCCAGTTGATGGTGGGTGCTGTTGATATTTGTTTCTAAGTTGTTCTTGCGAGGATTATGTTTTGTTATTTTTAGATTTGAAAGTTTTATGTGGATATTGGTTGTAAATTTGTATGAAGATTTAATATTCACTTTCCAAGTCATTTATCCGAAGCTCAAATTGAAATAGAACTTAAAATTAAAAAGTCATAATTAATAAATAAATATATAGTACACCTTACTTGAATAATATAAAAAAGTTTTGACCAACGTAATTATAAAACCGTTGAGAGGTTTTTCTTTGAATGATAATGTTATTTATTTATGTCCTGTTTTACAAATTTTTGGTTGACAAAAAGTAGCCATTATTGTAATAAAGAGCGTACAACTCGAGAATTAACCTTTAAAGATACAAATCAATTGCTATGAACAATTGTGGGACACGGGAGAAAAAATTTCTCCATGCTATCGACATACGTATATGCATGCTATAATCACAAATATTATCATCGTGCCATCGGCACGGGTATACCCTAGTATATATATATCAAGTATTTGGTAATTTGTCTCCTTTCTTTAAATGTCTGCTTTGTTTGCCTTTAATATAGTCCACACATCATTCTAATTTGCCCAATTCAAGTTATGGAGAATTTCATCTTTAATAAATCTTTCAATTATTGGCCTGGATATGTGCCCCAATCGCTTATGCCTTAAATAAGAAGATTTTTCATTATGTAGTGTAAGTGTTATACCAACATTGGGATGCAAGGTTATTAGGTATTCATAAAAATTATTTTCTGACCATCCATAAAAATCCAAAACCAACATTAACATAATTTTTAATCAATCCAAAGCAATTATTCTTAAATTCAACTGAAAAATCGCCAAGAGAAAGTTTTTAAAATAAAACTAAATTCCTAGAAATAGAGGGAACATAAAGTGTTTCTTGAAAATCTAATTGAAAACCAAAATTTTAATTTAAGCAAAAGACTCTAACAACTTCTACTTTAGCCTTTACTCGATGGCCTACGTAAATAAAATGATAACTTGGGTTTATTTTGCGGATCGTTATGAATCCTTGCATCAAATTAGAAACATGACACATATAACTAGAGTCAATCCACCAAGTATTAAAAGGAACATTAATAAGGTTTGATTTGAAACATACAAAAATAACAGGCTTACCCTTTTTTCGAACCAAGTCTTACGTTTATGACAATCTTTCCTGAAATGTCCCTTCTTTTTACCAAAGTGACACTTGTCATTCTTTTCCTTCTTCCCAGAAGATGACGAAGGTTAAGCTTGATGAGATGACCCAATACCTTTCTTAATTCCTTTTCTAGTCTTCTTCTTAAAACCAACTCCTTTGACCATTAAATTTGACACCAACCCTTCAGACACATGACTATAATGTTTCTTAAGTTTGCCTTCCTCTTGTACCAACATGCTTTGCAAATAACTTACATTCCACTTGTCTTTAATAATGTTATAGTTGACTTAAAAATGCCAATACTATGGAGGTAAGGATTTTAGGATGAATTGGAAGAGAAAAGACTCATCCACAGTCATGCCTAAAACTCAAAGTTTACCAAAAAAATTAGTCATTTCAATAATGTGATTATTCATGGTTTGAGTACCATCGAGCCTCATGGAAGTTAGGTTAGCCGTTAATTTTTTAGCTAGGGATTTATCAGTAGTGAGAAAGCATTCTTTGATGTTGTTTAATATTTTTTAGCTTTATTTGTTTCAGGTAGGGAGGTCTTTATGATAGAAGTAAAACACATTCGCATAAATATAAGAGCCAACCTATTGATTCTAGACCATGCTTCATGGACCTCAATTTTATCCTCACTGCTGTTTACAGTTATAACAACGGGTTCATCACATAAATTGCCATGTCCAGGTCTAAAATCCCAAGACTAAACACAATTTTCTCATTTCATTCAGAATAGTTTGTCCCATGAAATTTCGAATAGGATTGAGCATACGAATAAAGGTTGAAGGGAACTACAATATAATAACAATGTTCACTTATTAAAATTGTACACACAATAATAATTTGCAATGGTTGAATTAAGAATTTTGACTTAATATAATTTGATAGACTTCTTAAATAATCCAAATATTATGGAATTTGTATTCATCATCATATAATATTAACATTACAAGGCTATACTAACCTTTAATTTCATTGATCATGGTCCTATAATTTTGGCATATGTGTTTGTTGCCTTAAGATTTCATACCATGATTAACGAACTTGATGTCAGCTGTTTAATATTCATAAATTGGGTCTAACATTTTTTATCCAATTTTTAGCGTGTGTTTCGCCTCAAATTTATTTTATAATGAACATTAGTGTTATATGTAAAAATTACTCTCTAACGTGGACCAATGATAAATGTTGTAAGGACATGTTTTACAAATGTTCGGGGTAGAATCTAGGAATTTTCCAAGTGCCCTAGATCACTATTAAATATGTCTGATACTGCTACATTCGGCATGTCTTCACGATCATCCACGACAACCTTGATCCAAATTCACGCATCCATCATCTTCGTACGTGCATCATGTGTCAAGAAACGTAAACTTCAATAGTTCCCACTACTCCACGTTCTTATGGTAAAAATAATTTTAATTTGAGTGTTTAGTTATTTGCATATATAGTTGGAAATATTTTTTTAAAAATAAATTTTCGAAGTCTGGAAAAGGATACACACACAAAATGTTTTTAAATGAGTTTTCTTGTGACATGTCACTAATGCCGTTCGAAAGACATCGCATCTCATTCAAACGAGATGCTATCTCGATCGAACGACGCCGTGTTTCATTCGAATGACGCACCGCCTCAATCTCCTATTTAAATAGTGTTCGTGCTACATGTTTTTCTAAGTCCACATATCTTTGTTTCTGCAAAACAGCTCATGTTTCTAGACTTCATACTTTCAAGGTTTTATACCTTTTTTATTCACAAATAATTCCCAATCCTTTATGTGAATCCTCTAAAACCCAAGGAAGATTATACTACTCATCTGGAGTATACTTGTGGAGAAGATGAAGCTTTTCCATTGCTGACCTTATGGAGCTCTTGCGGGAACTCTAGCCAACAACATCGAAATCAATGCCTGAGGGTGTTTCGTATATCACTACTTGTATTTTCATTGTAATCCGTGTAAACCGTTGTTTACAAAATTATAGTGAAAATAAGATGGTTTTGCCCCTGTGGGGGATTTTTCCTCAACGATGATTGTCTTACATGCTTAGATTATTTCTTCATTCAATCTCGTTTGTTTGCAAATGTTAAGACTTATTGGGACTAAAATTGGAATTTAATTAAATAAGTTTGACATTGATTGTTGGCGCCCTCTCACATTGGTATCAAATCCATTTACACAAACTTACCGTGTAATTATTTCCGCAAAATTTTTCTTGATATCAATTTTGTTCTGAAAATTGATTTTTGAAAAAGCGCAATTTCAATGGATAACTTATATAATAGAGTTCCAACTTTTGACGGCTCAAATTATGCTTATTGGAAAGCATGCATGAAATCTCACCTAAAGGCTATTGATGAACGTGTTTAGGTTGTGTGTGAAAGAGGGTGGACGCCTCCAACTGTCACTGTAGAAAATGTGACTACTTTAAAATCTGTGGCTACATGGACCGAGGATGAATTTAAATGGAGAACATATAACTCACGTGGACTTAGTTCCATTTATGGTGCCATCAAACCTGACGAGTTTCGATGCATCATGATGTGTACCATGTCTAAAGAAGCATGGGATTTTCTGCAACTTACCCATGAAGGCACAAATGCACTGAAAGAGTCTAAATTGCAAAACTTAACTACTCAGTTTGAAACTATCTCCATGTATGAAAATGAGAGTTTTGATTAATTTTATGCACACTTATCTGATTTCGTGAACACTAGTTTTAATTTAGGAGAACACATTCCTGATGCTAGGGTACTTGAGAAAATTTTGAGATCACTGCCTAAGAGATTTATCCCCAAAGTCACTGTGTTAAATTCATTAGGTACTTTGAATAAGATGAAATTAGAGGAGTTAGTTGGAGATCGACAGACTTATGAAATTGACATGTTCCCTAACACGATAAAATCAAAAGATAAAGGGGAAGCTCTTAAAGCCCAGGCCAGGAAGAGTGAGGGTCAAAGAGAGGTGAGTCATCTAAGAAAAAAAAGGAAGAGATGTCTGATTCTGATTCTGATTTTGACTTAGATAATTTGGTCCTTTTTGCTAAAAATTTCAAGAAATTTCTCAAATTAAAGAAAAATGGAAATTTTAATGATAAAAAGAATTTTGAGAAAAATAAATCTGAAAAGAAATTTAAGAAGTATAAAAAGGACACCTCTAAGAAAGAAAGTGAGAGATGTTTTGAGTGTGTCGATAGAGGTTATATGGGGTTTGAGTGTGAAACTAGGTTGAAACGTCAAGAACAATCCAAATCTGCGTTAAACACCACCCATAGTGCGATAGCGAAGTCCACTCAGTGAACTCTAGAGACGATTCATCACATGAATGTACCTTCACCGCATTCATGACTAGTCATGTGATTACTGATAGTTCTCTTCACGATAATGAGGATGCAAGGTCACAAGGATAACTCGATAGTGATTGTAGTGTGAGAGAGGGGGAGGAAGATGCAAGTGAGAGTGAGAGTGATCTCTGATTCACGTACGATGATTTATATGCTGATACTTTCAAAACCAAAAAGCATAACAAAGAGTTAGCTCTTAGGATTGCTACTCTAGAGAAAGAATTAGGATAAATGAGACCAAGAGAGACCTCCATGTCCAATGTGTTGAGAGAGAGAGAGACCGCCTGTGTTGAGAGAGAGAAAGTTTTGGGAGAGAGAGAAAGTATGTTTGTGAAAGAGAAAAGGGACTTGACTAATCAAGTGGCTGATCTGACGAGTGAGCTCCATTCCCCCCTGGACACTCGAAATAAACAGGAAGACCATGTAACCCAACTCACTCAGGACCATGAGAGATCCAAGGAAGTCAAGGTAAGAATTGAGGACCGATCTGGTAAGTTTGGAAAGATTCTCCTCGCCCGTTCTTTGGGTTTCGGTGAGAGGCCAGGAATAGGTTTTGATTACACTTCCACGTCCCACATGACATTAGAGGCGGTTACTGAGTTTATTACAAATCCTTATGGCCTCCCACCTAGAAACTAGAAGACAGTTCGACCAAGAAAAGCAAATCGAAGTCGGCGTAAGTTTACATATTTTTGTACTTACTACAAAAGAAAGGGCCACCTTCGTAAGTTTTGCTATAGTTTGGGTCGAACATGACATACTTTTGCTCTGCCACATGCCACTACTGATTTTGAGACTCTTAGAGAGTGAGTTGAGCTTCTAGTCGCCACATCTCAAAGTATAGTAGAAGAGTTCCAACGGATTTCTATGCCGTCAGTGGACACTTTTAAAATCCAGACTAGAGTCAAGAATGACAAGGGAAAACATAAGCTTGCCACTGATTGGGTGCCTAAACACAATGCAAAAGCCCTTGTTGTTCATGTTATTCTTAAAGCACATAATTCCCTATAGTGGTACTTCGACAATGGATGCTCCAGGCACATAAATGGCGATGTCTCGTTATTTACCTCCCTTGAGGACCATAAGGAAGGTAAAGTCACTTTTGGAGATGGGAGCAAGTCTAGCATAGTAGGACGAGTGACAGTAGAGTTACCAGGATTTCCTAAACTAGAGAATGTGTTGTACGTTAAGGGATTGAAGGCAAATTTACTCAGCATTAGCCAGTTGTGCGACGCTGACTTTACAATAAAGTTTGACCAGAATAAATGCCACGTCTATGATCAAACCGGTAAAATTTTATTGCAAGGGGTGAGGACTAAAGACAATTGTTATGGGATAATGCGTAAGTCCTCATTTTTCAACAACAGTGCCACATCACTACTATGGATCTATGGCACCAACGTCTAGGTCATGTGAACTTTCAAGATTTGGAAAAGTTAGCTAAAAAGGACCTAGTACATAGCTTACCATCGCTTGGAAAGATAACTTTCACAGTTTCTGGACCCTGCCAGTCGGGAAAACAAATTTGTATCCCTCATAGGAAGTTGAATTCCATTACCACCTCTCGCATCCTTGAGTTGATACATATGGATCTTATGGGTCTTACTCGTACTGAGTGTTTAGGCGGTAAGAAGTACATTCTCGTGATGGTAGATGATTTATCACGCTACTCTATATAGGTTTTCTGAGAGAGAAATATGATGTGGTGGACTTTCTTACAACCAAGTGTCGTGTCCTACAAAATCAACATGGTGTCACTATCAATAGAATATGTAGTGACAATGTCATTGAGTTTAAAGAAGCAAAGGTAGATCTTTTTTGTGATAGCCTCGGAATCAAACACGAATTCTCAACCGTTAGGACTCCTAAGTAAAATGGGATTGTTGAGAGGAAGAATCGGACGATTTAGGAGATGGCTAGATCTATGCTTTTGGGTCGTAAAATTGCAAGAACATTTTGGGCAGAGGTGGTGTCTACCGCATGCCATACGGTGAATAGGGTATACCTTCATCCACACACACTTTTGACGCCCTACGAATTGTGGACTAGAAAGAAGCCCAACCTTTGATATTTCCCTATCTTTGGGAGCAAATGCTACATCCTACGGGATAGAGATAAATTAGGAAAGTTCGACTCCCGAAGCTATGAGGGGATATTTTTAGGTTATTCATCATCTAGCAGAGCTTATCGGGCGTATAATCTGAATAGATCTAAGGTTATGAAGTCAATAAATATCACTGTGCAAGATGACGAACCCCTGGCATTTATTGATTCTAACCTTTTGGGTGAGTGTGACGCACTTTCTACTTATGATCCTGTTGTGCCTCCCATACCCAGAGTGGATCCCATTTCTAATTTAGGGGACATTCCTGCTTAGGTTCATAAGAGTCATAATCCTTATACTATTCTAGGAGATCCCACCCTAGGGGTGAAGACTCGTGCTCAGCTAGAGAACGTTGTTAGCCATATTTTCTACACGTCCAAAGTCGAGCCCAAGAACTATAAGGAAGCACTTAAAGATGAACACTGGATATGTTCAATGCATGATGACTTGCTTCAGTTTAGAAAGAATGATGTCTGGGAACTAGTCCCCTTACCAAGTGAGATAAATGTGATAGGTACCAAGTGGATCTTCAAGAACAAGGTAGATGAGACTGGTACTATTATTTAAAATAAGCTAGGTTGGTCGCTCAAGGCTACACATAGATTGAGGGTGTATACCTGATGAGACATTCGCTCCTATTGTGAGGCTTGAGTCCATCCGCTTACTACTCACCATCGCATGTCATCTGTGCTTCAAGTTATATCACATGGATGTCAAGAGTGACTTTTTGAATGGAATTATATAGGATGGGGTTTACGTAGAACGACCAAAAGAGTTTGAAGACCCTAAGCACCCTCATCACATATACTATATGAGGAAAGCCTTATATGGTTTGAAGCAAGCACCCCATGCTTGGTACGAAAGGCTTACTTCCTATCTCTTAGTGACGAATTTAAGAGAGGGGGATTTGATATGACGTTGTTCGTCAGAAGACATGATGGTGCTATTTTGGTTGCCCAGGTCTATGTGGATGAGATAGTCTTTGGATCCACGTGCTCCCAGAATGCTCAACACTTTGAGGAGGAGATGAAGAGTGAGTTTGAGATGAGAATGGTTGGTGAGCTTACTTTTTTCCTTGTTCTCCAGGTTCGATAGCTAGAGGATGGGATGTTCATATCCCAATCCAAGTTTGCTCGAGACCTTGTGAAGAAATTTGTTCTAGACTCCGCTAAGAACGCACGTACATAGATGAGTACCTTAACTAAGCCTAGCAAGGACACTTAAGGCAAGGACGTAGAGCAAACCTAGTATCGGAGTATGATAGGTAGTCTTATCTACTTGATTGCCAGTCATCCCGACATAGCCTTTAGTGTTGGAGTTTGTGCGCGATATCAGGCGTCCCCGAAAGAGTCACACTTACTCGCTCTTAAACGTATTATCAAATATATGAGTGGGAATCTCTCACTTGGCATTTGGTATTCTTTTGATACTAGTGACCGTTTATCCGCCTATTCGGATGTCGATTGGGTCAGGGATGCAAATGGCTGTAAGAGCACTTCCAGTGGGTGTTTCTTCTTTGGTTCTTATCTTGTCTTTTGGTTGAGAAAGAGGCAAAACTTCATCTCTTTGTCCATTGTGGAGGCTGAGAACATAGACGCCGAGAGTTGTTTCACTCAACTTCTGTGGATGAAGAAAATGTTGGATGATTATAAGATATCACAGGACACCATTACTATTTCCTGTGATAACACGAGCGTGATACACATATCCCGTAATACAGTCCATCATTCGCGCACAAAATACATTAGGATATGCGAGAACTTTATCCGTGAGTTTGTAGAGGAAAAGGTCGTATCCTTGATTTTTTTTCTATCGACCTCCAATTAACCGATATCTTCACGAAGCCTTTAGATGCCTTTACATTCGAGAGTCTTAGGAAGTCTTTAGAAATTTGCACAATTGACTGAGGGGTGGTCACCAAGTCTATAGTAGGATATTCTTTTTCTTGATCATATCATTTTATTCCTATCTCGAGATTGTATCCTTTGCATATTTGTTTGATTTTTTTTCTTTTTTTTTAAATACAAAACGATTTTATTTTAAAATTTTTAGAAAAAGTCAAAAAGATTTTCTTTTGATAATTTTTTTTAAAACACAAAAAGAGTTTTGTATTTTGTTTACATATTTTATGGATGAACATTTAAAGATAACCATCGTCACAACTTCATTCCATATTTCACGTGACTGTTTGATAGTGATTTGAGATGCTACATCATTTCATCCATGTGCTTTACATTGATTGGAGTCTTTAAGATGTGATTAGTGATATCTTCTACATGTTTGGCTTCTTATCTTCTTTATTGCACACATGCACGGTATTATTTGAGTATTTTACTTGTCTATCACATATTAGTTTGAGTGTTTCCATCTCAATTTTGTCTATACGACGACCAAAATGCGATAAAACTTGACAAGATAGTAGTGCATGTAAAAACCGTTTACCGCGAGGACTAAATTGCAATAAAATATGTTGAGTGACTCATAGGAAAGGGCTATGAGAGTTTAAAAAATAACTCGTCGAGAAATCCACCGTTTGAAAACGAGCCCGAAAAATTTAAAAATCAATAAAAAGAAAAATATGCCAAATCAAATGGGCTAATAGATTTTAATTTCATCACCTCAAAAAGAAAAATATAGTGAATAATTATTTATGAGGGAATTTAGACGGAAATAAATGAAAAACGGGTTTGCAGGTCCTTAAAAGTCATGAAAAAGCATTTCATACGTTTTGGATGTTATTGGTGTGGAAATCACTTAGAGCTTTGATTTGCTAATTTGATTGAGTCAATTTATTTTAATTCCATAATTTTTTATACCTAAGGAAGATGTTGAGTTTATTTGTTAGAAATATCCAACATTCATCATGCACATATGTTAAGGTTGTATGTATTGATTTTCCTGTTAAATTTGTTCACATCCATACATTTCCGCTATCGTGGACTTGGTTGTTTTGGTGTTCGTTCATGGTGTGATTTTGTTTGATTTAATTTTTTTTTTTGAAAAATTCAAAAAGAGAAAGTTTATTTCCATGTGCCATTCTCCATTTGCATTACGTATGTTCTTCATATCTATCTATTTGGGGACATCATGAAAAGGGGAGAATGAATTATGGGGGAGAATTGATTGTTTTTTGTTATAATTATTTGCTTGCTCATTATTGAAATTTATTTCTTCTTATCATTATATTTCAAACTGTTGTGCATCACAGGTATTTGTTTCTTGTCTCATGTGTGTAGGTATCAAAATGGATAATCATTTTTTCACACCCTGATGATGATAAAGAAAGTTTGGAGAGTTGAAGATTTGAAGATGATCGAATTTGTGAAGACGCACATTTAATATTTTCAGTTTTCGGGTTTAATAGGGATATTAGATTGTATACCTGTTTGTTTTTTTGGAAGCATAATTCGGGTATTTTTATGTATATACCGGCATAGACATAGGGGGATATTTGTAAGGACATATTTTATAAATGTACGATGTATAATCTAGGAATTTTCCAAGTGCCCTAGATCACTATTAAATATGTTTGATACCTCTACATTCGACACATCTTCATGATCATCCACGACGGCCTTGATCCGAATTCATGCATCCATCATCTTCATACATGCATCATGTGCCAAGCAACGTACACTTCAACAGTTCCCACTACTCCACGTTCTTATGGTAAAAATAATTTTAATTGGAGTGTTTAATTATTTTCATATATAGTTAGGAATATTTTTTTAAAAATAAATTTTTGAAGTCTGGAAGAGGATAAACACACAGAATATTTTTAAAGGAGGTTTCATATGACATGTCACTAATGTCATTCGAAAGACATCGTATCTCGTTCAAACGAGATGTCATCTCGCTCGAACGACGCCGTGTTTCATTCGAATGATGCACCGCCTTAATATCCTATTTAAACAGTGTGCATGCTACGCCTTTTTCTAAGCTTACATATCTCCATTTCTGCAAAACAGCACCTGTTTCCAGACCTCATACTTTCAAGGTTTTATACCTTTTTGATTCACAAATAATTCCCAATCATTTATGTGAATCCTAAGGAATATTATACTACTCATCTGAATTAAACTTTTGGAGAAGACAAATCTTTTCCATTGCTGACCTTCTGGAGCTCTTGCGGTAACTCTAGCCGATGGCATCAAAACTGACACCTGAGGGTATTTCGTATGTCATTACTTGTATTTTCATTGTAATCCGTGTAAACCGTTATTTACAAAATTATAGTGAAAATAGGATGGCTTTTCCCCTGTGGGTGATTTTTTCTCAACTATGATTGTCTTGCATGCTTAGATTATTTCTTTATTCAATCTCGTTTGTTTACAAGTGTTAAGAGTTGTTGGGACTAAAATTGGAATTTAATTAAATAAGTCTGACATTGATTGTTGGCGCACTCTCAAATGTACACTTATCCTCCTACGCGGAGGATCAACCACTAGGATCAGCATCAGAGATACTTAGTCTACTGGAAAGCCAACCAACTTTAGAACACCAAGCATCAGGAATATCAAAATTTACTCGGATCGAATGCCAACCAGCATTGAATTCGAAGAGTTTCATTTATTATATACAAATATAAATGCCTAGAAATATAAAAGGCGTTCCATCTCTAGGATTTTGCACTATTATAAATATAAAAGACTCCCTCAGCTGAAGGAACAACTCGAATCATTCATATGCTTCCCATATTAATCCATTGCAATCCTATAAAACAATACTAACACTGGACGTAGGCTAGTTTACGGCTGAACCAATTTAAAAATCTCTTCTCTTATGTGTGCGTGATTTGATTAGCTTACTCTATTTTATCTATGGTTATTAATCTTGATTAAGTCCGTTTTAGAGATAAATAAATTGGCGTCGTGTATGGGAACGACTGCATGCCAATCTTCTCTACCTCATATATTTCATTCTTGACTTTAAAAAATGAATACCGCCCCTGAAAGCTTCCCAGTGACTGTAGTAAACAACCAATAAATATAGGCTCCCCTGGTGAGATAAACCTCCAAAGGATCTTGTTCAATTTGACTAAAGGATAGGAGGCTATACAAGAATAAGTCAGATAGTTATCTCGCACAATGAAGGATAAGTCCTCAAATTCTAGGAGAGATATGTCGCCTCCACCAACCAAAATTGTAAGGAGTTCTCATTCTCGCTCTTCTCATGATCTATCATATCGTCCTATCACAACTTCTTCATTTCGATCGATTGATTACTATGATGGTAGATCATTTTTCAAAAAACCCCAAGTGTATTAGAAAGGCTAAGTAGTGAGTCTGCTTTTGATCACCTAGGTCCCCGAGTAACTAGAGGTCATCACAAGGAGCAGGAGCATCATCATGAGCACAAAAAAGGTTTTGTTAGATCAATATCTAGTATGAGGAGCCCTGTGCATGCTGAGAAGACCTCTTAGGAGGGGAGTTCAACACATAGAACCAGTAAATAAATAAAATCTACTTAGACCAAATATAATCTTAAAGAACAGTCCTGGAAGGGATCCATGCAAAGGTTAGATTATCAGCTAGGTGAAATGGCTAATATCAAGAATCCATTACAAAGAAGTTTTGGTAAAGGCTCACCTTTCATCTAGGCTATTGTGGATCACCCAACACCCCCAAAGTTCAAGACACCAGTGGTCACTCCTAAATATGATGGGAAAACTGATCTAGTCTTGCACATAGAACAATATCAAGCTGCTGCTAACATCTACTCAGTGCCTGATGAAACGAGGTGTAGAGATTTATTCAATTTTATCACATGACCAGCCCAAATCTAGTATAATAATCTCTTAATAGGTAAAATATCTAGTTTTCATCAATTAGCTGAATTATTCATAGATAAGTTTTTCTTTAGGGCTAAGATGATCAAGAGTATCACTCATCTCTTGATCGTGTGATAAAAGCTCGGGGAAAGTACCCGAGAGTACATTACACGTTTTAACAATGAGAAACTGAAGGTGGTGGACTATGAGGAGAAGACAACTATTACAACACTTATTAGTCGGTTGATTGCTAAAGATATTTACTATGATTTAGCAAAGAATCCACTCAAAACCATGACAGAGTTAATATCTAAGGCTGGAAAGATAATGAATGTCGAGGAGGCTATGGAAGCTAAGTTAGATCCTAACACCAAGGGTGAAAGTCAGAAGAACAATTATAATTCATTAAAGAAGGATCAAAAAGACAAAAATCTTAATCGAATCAAGAAATATGATGAATATACCCCCAAAACAAAGGTGGTCACCATATCCTTTTGGAAATCAAGGGGAAACAAGAATTAAATTGGCCTAGAAAGTAGAAGACACCCCCGAATAAGAGGGATAAGTCCAAGTACTAAGAGTTTCAAAGGGACCATGGACACAACACTGATAGTTGAATTGCAATAAAAAGTGAGATTAAAAATCTTATTCAACGGGGAAAATTGAGAAAGTTTGTTAATCGAAATGGTAATCGAAACGATCTTAGAAGGTACAAATCTCCTATCCGAGGAAAGGAAGAGAACAAAAGAGAAAGAAATAATGTTTTTAAAGAAGATCCGGACTTACTGAAAAAGCCTGATGAACTATAGATGGAGGTCGAAATGATATCCTTTGGATGCCACTTCATCGTAGGAGGAGATGTTGGAGGAGGATACGCGATTATAAAAAGGAAAGCCTACTTAAATGATGCCTAGGCCTGCCAACTATCAGACAAATTGATATGATCAAATCTAGTGATTGTCGGCCAAGGAAAGTTAACAAAGAGAGGATAGTGATCAGATTCTCTAAAACCGATATGAGTGAGGTTCTTTATCCTCACTATGATTCGTTAGTTATAACATGCAGATTTCATCATGACAGAGTTGCAAGGATATTAGTTGATAATGGGAGTTCTGCAAATGTAATGTTTTATGAATGTTTTAGCATCCTGGGGAGACGTGATAAAAAACAAAACCATACCATAGACCTCTCATAGTTTTCGTAGGTACGAAAGTATATCCCTTGGGGGCAATCAAGATAGAAGTTTTAGTTAGCACCTGGCCGGTGAGCTGGAGAAAAAGAATTTATTTCTTTATGTTAGATAAAAATGTCTCATCATCCTTCAATATAGTCTTAGGAAGAGTCGGAATAAAGTAGTTAGAGGCTATGCCATCTATAGTGCATCAATGAAAGAAATTTCCAACAAATTATGGAGTCGTCATAGTAAATGACAATCAGAAGGAAGCCAAGGAATGCCATTATACTTCAACCGACCAACAAGAATACAAATAAAGGGCACAACCACTTTCCACATTGACACTATAGATCCTTGGGAAGAAGAGAAGCTAGTGAAAGGGAAAGTTATGGAAGAAATATAAGCTATTAGGCTGGACGACGAGAAGACAAAAATAACTACCCAAGTTTGTTCAAGATTGTCTCTCTCTCAAACAGGAATTAATTACATTTCTTAGAGAAAGGAAAATTGTGTTCACTTGGAGCCATGAAAATATACTATGGATTGATCCAAACTTCATTTCCCATGAGCTTAATATCTTCCCAGATTCTAAGTTGATGTATCCAAGGCGAAGAGTTTTATCGTAGAGAAGAATATGACAATTCAGGAGGAAGTGGAGACATTGCAGTGAGCATGGTTTATTTAAGATGTCAAATATCCTAGTTGGTTGGACAATGTGGTAATGGTAAAGAAGAAGAATGACAAAAGTATTATGTGCGTAGGCTTCCCAGACCTCAATAAGACATGCCCAAAAGATCACTTTCCTTTACCAAGGATTGATCAATTAGTCGATGAAATAGTAGGTCATGAATTACTCAGTTTTATGGATGCTTATTCTAGTTCTAATAAAATTAAGATGAAACCTGAAGACAAGAAAAATACTTCCTTTATTACTAGTTGAGGAACTTATTGTTACAATGACATGACCTTTGGGTTGAAGAATAATGGAGAAACCTACTAGAGGCTAATGAACAAGGTTTTTCAAGACCATAGTGGCAAAAACATGGAATTATATGTAGATGATAGCTCACCAAGAGAAAATTAGTTACCCACCACATTGCATACTTGGCCCAAAACTTTGATTAACGATGTAATCGGGGAACATTATACGTATAGGGATGAATGTTGCCCGGGTACATCATCACTCAAAGGGGAATATAAGCAAACCTTACCAAAATTAAAGCCTTGTTGGAAATGTGATCCCCAACCATTAAGAAAGATGTTCAAAAATTGATAAGAAGAGTATCAACATTGAACCATTTTGTCTCTCGAGCAACTAATGAATGTATTTCATTATTTAAGGTGCTTAGAAAGATCTTTCAGTGGAATGACAAATATGAAAAGGCCTTGTTGGAGTTAAAGAAGTACTTAGGTTCTCCCTGACTCCTCTCCTGATCAGTTTTGGGAGAAAAATTATATCTATACTTAGATGTTTCAGATATCAGCTATAAGTTTAGCATTCATCCGACTAGATGAAGGAGTTTAAAGGCTAGTATATTATACTAACAAGGCATTCTAAGGAGCAAAAATCTGGTATCCACACCTGGAGAATTGAGCATTATCTCTCACTCAAGCTTCTAGGGGAGTGAGGCCATATTTTCAAGATCACATAATTATCGTTTACACGGATTTGCCTTTGCATCAGGCATCACACAAACCTAAAAAAAGTATGGAAGGTTATTGTCTTGGGCAGTTGAATTAGGAGAATGTGAAATTTTTTAAGAACTTATAGTTGCAATAAAAGGCTAAGTGGTGGCAGACTTCATAGTTGAGTTCATATATACAGAGGTAAACCATGATCCACGTTTTCCTGATGAGAAGACTTCTTCAGAAAAGAGATGATCTCAAAAGCAAACAGATATTGTGGCTAATCAACCAAGTCTTCAGCCGTTCAAGAAATTATTCGACGAAGCAAGAAAATATTCAAACATGGAGTGCTGGCCGAGGAAGATTTCTCCAATGAAACGCCAATATGGAAATTATTTGTAGATGGATCATCATGTGATAATAAAAGTGGAGCATGCCTCATCATCAACACTCCAGACAACCTAGATGTGGAATATGCTTTGAGATTCCAATTTAAGGTCTCCAACAATGAGGCAAAATATGAGGTATTGATCACAAGATTGGGACCGACTTCATTATTGGGCACTGACCAAGTGTTGGTATGTAGTGATTATCAACTGATTGTCAAATAAATACAACAAATTTATGGCATCAAAGGGGAAACTATGATGAGATATCATAAAAAATCTATGTATGTTATTTATTTGTTCAATTAAGTTCAGTTGGTGAGAATCCCTAGAATAGAGAATGCCCGAGAAAATGCTCTTGCTCAGCTTGCTTCAACAACTCAAACAAAACTCAGGCAAATAATTCCAATGGAAATTCTTGCCCATAGAAGCATTGATGGAATGTAAATCATCACCATCTTTTTGGAATTAATTCCTTCATGGATGGACCCAATTACAGAATAAATTGAAAAAGGAACATTGTCGTCCGATAAAAAAAAAGTCAGTAAGATGAGGTATAAAGCAGCCAATTACGTGTTGGAGAAAAAGAAATTCTGTATAGGTGAGGAAAAGATATTTCCCTACTTTGTTGTGTTTATCCAAATGAAGTAAATGATCTAATCAAAAAGGTGCGTGAAGGTTAATGTGGAGCTCACACGGCCTAGAGATCTCTAAGATAATGGATATCAATGAAAGGTTATTACTGGTTGACGATGAAAGCAAACTGTGTTACCTTCACCAAGAAGTGTGATAAGTGCCAAAAGTATCCCCCAATCCATAGAAGATTAGGAGCAACTTTAACACCTATCACTTCTCCATAGACTTTTAATATATGGTGAATTGACTTTATTGGATCATTGTCGACCACCAAGGTAAGATTAAAATATCTTATTGTAAGAGTTGATTACTTCACTAAATGGGTGGAGGTTAAGCCCTTGACCGATATGCCCAATCAGAGGGTTTTCCAGTTCATATGAAAGAAAATCATTTACATGTATGGCATGCCTTATGCTTTTATCACCGATAATGGCAATCAATTTGAAAATGTTGAATTTGAAGAGTACTGCATCAGGTCTGGCATCCAAAAACTACATTCACCACCTGGGCACCCACAGTGCAATGGCCAAACAGAAGTCACCAAAAAAAACTTCATAGATGGGTTGAATAAAAGGTTTGATGAGGCTACAGGAAACTAGATTAATGAACTTCATAATGTCCTTTGGGGTTATAGGACCAATCCTAGAACAACAACGGGGGAAAACCCATACATGCTAGCTTTTGGCACTGAGGCAGTCATACCAGTCGAAATAGGTTTGCCAACTTATATGGTATTGAAATTTGATTCAACCAAGAGTGAAATTATGAGGAGACGAGATCTAGACATGATAGAAGATGTCTGAGAAGATGATGTTATCTGAACGACTACTTATCAACAAAGGACTATAAGGTTTTATAATTGAAGGGTTAAATTGACCAACCTAAAGCAAGGAAATCTGGTGCTTAAGAAAGTAACCCGGAAGAGCAACAAGATGGAGCCTAATTGGCATGGTCCATAAAGTATCTCGGAGGTTATCTGACTAGGAACTTATCACTTGGAAACTCTAGAAGTAGAAGAATTCAATAATCCTTGGAACGCATACCATCTGCGCAAGTATTATTAGTAATTCTATTTTCAATAATTTGTTATACAATTCAAGTTAATGAAATCTTATGTTTTTCTCCATTATACTAGATTTTTGTGTTTTGTTTTTTAGAGTCTCGTGGCATTGCACGTTGACATTAATCATAAATTAATGATCAGTTTCCAACTTCAAAAAAGTTTCTCACTAAACTTTTCAACTTCAGAAAATTTCTTTATATGGGTCAAACTTTTCTAACTCCATAAAATTTCCTCGCCAAACTTTTTCAACTTCCTCGCTAAACTTTAGAAAAGTTCTTTATATTGGTTAAACTTTTACAACTTTAGAAAAGTTCATCGCTAAACTTTTCCAACCTCAGAAAAAGTTTTTTATATTAGTAAAACTTTTTGGAATTCAGAAATGTTTCTCGCCAAACGTTTCTAACTTAAGAAAAGTTCTTTACATCTATCAAACTTTTCCAACTTCAGAAAAATTCCTCGCAAAACTTTTCCAGTTTCATAAAAGTTCTTTATATTTGTCAAAATATGTCAAAATCAGAAAAGTTAAACTTCCTGTATGATTTGTCCTCGACAAGTCAAGAACAATAAGACAGTAATGTTTCTTTATTAGAAATTATACCCGGCCAGGTTAAAACATAGGAATAATTAGGCATTCCTAATACACTTGGTCTCCACTAATAACTAATGCTACAACGTAGTACAATAAAGCTATTTACAATTTTATCTTAGTGAATTTGTCGAATCTAAGGCCGGATAAATAATTCAAACACAAATCAAACATTAAAAATTTAAGCAGGTTACTTCTATAAGGCGATTAACTAATCAGTATACAGGTTACCTAGTTGGCAAAAAGATTAATATCAACCATAAGTTTAAATAATGGAAAGTCAATCATGAATAATTTCATTTCATTGATCAAAATTCATTACAATTGACACAAAAGTATAAATCTATTCTACCGGATGCTTCCTCATGCCTTATCCATCCCAGTAGGAGGATCATCAAGGGTAGATTTTGAATTAGTGTGTTGTAATCTCTCAACATCTACCTATTGCTGTTGCTCGACCTATCAAGCAAGTGAGGAGAACGAAACATCTCACATTCATCATTGAGGCCATAATGACCCAAATATTTACTTATCATCAGGCATTGAGAAATGATGTCAGGTGGAATCCAGTTTGTCTCTAATTTGAAGGGAGGCATGGCACAGTCCAAGAAACTTGGGTCATTTCAGTGCCACAAATCACTATTTTGATCATACTTCAGCAAGGTCAATAAGTTAGTCCACCTCCATATGTAGCCTTTATGATTACTTTGGGGAAGATAAACATCCAAGTGAGATAAGGCCTCATTATATCCATATATCCAAACTTCCCTTGGTTGCTTATAATAGTGGAATTTTCAGCCCATAAACGTGATCATGGAGTTTCTTGAGGACTATATCTTTGGATTTTAAGTTGGCAACTTGATCACCAAGAGTCTTCTTGGTTCTTTCCTCCTCAGTGGTTGGCCCAACAACTATACTTTGCATTGGGGATTGTCCAGGTTTGGTTTTTGTCTTTTGCAAAGCTTCTAGATCCTCTAATAACTTTTCATTTTTAGCCTCTAAAAATGAAACACCCTTATTAGGACCAGTAGTGGTTGATCTTTTCACACTATCAAATTCATTCCTTAGGGCATTATTTTCGTTCTCCAACATAACTGTGATTGATCGGGTATTTTCCAATTCCTAATTCAAATCCAATTCTTTCTTGTGAAAATCAGATGTAATGTCTTTCAATTTCTTGTTAAATCCATAACTTTCACTTAATGCCTTATATTTGGCTTTATAGTCAGAATGGAGCAATGCTTTGGAAATTTTGCGATCCCCGTGTATCCTCTCAATCATCTCATAATAACTGGCATTATTTGCTACAGCTCTGTCACAGAGGCAATGGAGATGGATGTAAGATTTCTTCACTTGATCAGAAACATCTGGGTCGCATAACCCTGATAAATGTTCCTGAGATAAAGGAACATGGCCATCCTCAAAGAGATTTTCGCACCACCTAAGTAGGTTTGATTCAGCCAAAAAAATAACTATTTTCCTGGCATTGAACTGGAAAGTTATAGATATGAGTTAATGGGGGAAAATCCATCGAATTAGATAATACATAAAACAACAAACAATCAAGAAATCAAAGTCATTCAAAGTCATTCAAAATCAAGAAAAATGTGTTCTTTCATTGATTAATCTTTAGGTATAGAGGTGGGTACATCACAAAGAAACACAAAAAAATAAATAGAAAATACATATGAGAAAGAATAAAAAAAAAAAACTAGCTAATAAGGATTTAAACCTTCTCCTTATCCTTGGTTTGGTCCTGGTTGGCAACATGTAGGTCATCACCTGCCTTTGGCACCTCTGAAGACTTAATGGGCATCAATGAAGACTTTCTTTACCCTTCTTTATCTCCAAAATCCTCATCCAAGTTAGGAGGAGTGCCTGGGTCATGCCTTTGGAGCAGTTTAGATCTTGCCCGAGTGACAACTACCTTAAGAGCCTTCGACTAACCTTCCTTGAGGGATAGTTTCTTGTCATACTCAATTTGAGCAGAGAAAGTAAAAATGGCCTTCTTATAACCTTTATCAAAAGCATCTTTTCCCTTAGCCTTCAAGGAAGTAACTTCAAAAGTCAAACCAACCACTTTATCCTCAACAGTTTGGGCCGAGTTGGTACATCTGTGAGTATATCTTCGACAGACTTGGCTCTACCTTCATCCTTACTCAAACCAACCACTTTATCCTCAACAGTTTGGCCCCGAGTTGTGACTTATGTAAGTGTATCTTCAACAACATTATCTCTACGTTCAACCTCACTCAATTTCTTTTCATCTGCAGCCTTTATTTTATCTTCTGCAGTGGTTGCCTTATCATCTTCTTTCTTCTTCTCCTCCACCCAGTACTTCTGCTTTGATTTCGAAGCATGATGAGAAGTAGTCAGAGATTGTTTCAATCCCTCAAAGTCCTCTTCCACTTCACTAAAAGAGGACCTTAGTTAATCGTCCTTCTCCATCATTTGGTTGAAGTCAACCAAAAACTGTAAAAAAGAGCATACATCAGATGTCAGAAAAAAATCATCAACATATAGAAAAAAATAGAAGATAAGATAATAACTACTGCTAAATTAAGGCAAGCCCATCAGTTAGCCTTGACCTGAGCATGAAGCCTGATGCAGCCCTATCAATAGGAAGAGTTCCAGACTTGATCAAACCCATGGCGAGTCCAGGCTAACAGCAACTGAAGCTGAACCAATGTCAAGGTTAGCTTTATTTTTTTCCCCAACTCTTTTTTATTAGCCAAGGTCTTCTCTATAACCAACGCTTACTAGTCGGCTTGAGTTTTTAGGCTTATTTCTAAGGGTTAGGCAATCTTTTCTTCAATCTTTTAAGTTGAGACTCAGTGGTTTGAGTCTTTTCAGCACCAAAAGGGTTATCACTGGTCTGGGATTTCTTCTCAGCTGACTTCTTGCCAGTGTCAGCATTCTTCTTAGGGGGAGTAGATAATTGACCACTCATCAAATTGGACATTTTCCTCTTAGTGCTATTAGCTAGAGGAGAAAGTGGGATCTTAGAAATATCAAAGGATTCAAATGGAAAAAAGTTCCTCCCAATTAAGCACCAACATATTCTGTAGCTAAAGAGGTAGGTAAAGATCCTCTTCTAGATTGAGGGAAACCTGGGGAAACATAAGTTTTGGTCGGGAAACAAAAGAAATGATGGAACTTTAGTATTCCAACAACAAAGAGGCAGCTCGGGGAGGCTCTTCTCTAATTCTTTGGTTATGTCCCCACATAAACTTGAGCTCTTCAATATTAATTTCCCCTTCTTTAGGGTACCACTTCTTACTTTCCTGTGCATCAAGAAGGAACATCGAAGTTATTCGGCCAAATTCAGAAATACATAAAAAAATGAAGAAAAAATAAAGAACAAAATCACAACCTGTGCCATGCCCTACTTTGGGGCATTTGGGCCCAGTATATGATTCTCCCTTTGGAAGAGGAGCATGTTGACAATTCTTAAAAACTACACCATAATACTACTAGTCCTTATTGAAATCTGGTAATTTCACTATTAAAGCCCTATTGTCTTTCCTAGTCTTCAAATAATATGTGTTCTCTCCAATAGTACCCCATTTCTAACAAAAGATCAACTCTTGGACCCCAATATGAATCCCATAAAGTTCATTCAACCTATTGACACTGTTTACATCCCTTCAAGTGTTTGGTACTACCCTAGTAGGAACCATGTCAAAGTACTCATAAAATTAAAGAAATAGAGCGTTTGGTGGAAAAGTGATGCCACACTTAGCTATATATAAGGTGGGGATCCAGTGACCTTCAGGAAGAGAATACACGTCTATAGGACCCTGGGGCTAAATTGAAATCTACATAAGCTAGAATTTTATTTTTCTCTCTAAATTCATCTAATGAACCGTGATCTATAATGTAAACCATTATGGAAATGGAGAAAAATATTATAAAATAGATAAAGAGGGAAATAAGGCTTACACAAGATCTAAGGTGACTGCAAGAACTGAAGAAAAAATAATGGCAGCGAACAATTGTACAAGGAAAGTTTGAAGACGAATGTATGAATAAGTGTATAAGGTTTGAGCTGAAAAGAAAGGATTGAAAAATTGTACCTATTTATAGGCTGCATTGATAAATGGGAATGAAATGATTAACTGAACGTACTGTTGGACTACCATCGCTACACGCTCCCCGGAGCTTCAAAAGACTATCCTATCCTTTGGCAATATAAAAAAGTGTGAGTTATTTACTAAAATGGCATTGCCAGACAGTGCCAATGACAATTTTTTTTACAAGTATGCGAGGTCGGTTGCTGACAAAACACTCAAAGCAGTACGGCGAGTAATTTCCTGAGCCAAATACTCCGTACTTTCAATCAATCATTGATCATGGAGCACTAAGGGATTTTTTTGTATGTAAAAATTACTCTTATATGTGGACCAATGATAAATGTACACCTACCCCCTATATGGACGATCAACCACTAGGTTCAGCATCAGAGATATTGAGTCGATTTGGAAGTCAACCAACTCTAGATTACCAACCATTAGGAAGATAAAAAATTACTCGTATGGGATGCCAACCAGTACTGAATTCCAAGGGTTTGATTTATTATATAATGTAGACAGCACATTCTAGGACTCCCTAAGTATCTCCTCGGGTCCCTAGCACCTCCCCATTAAACACAAACCCCATATCACACTCTGAGTACCAATCTAGAGGCCAACGAGCATTCTCAGGCCCCATTTGACTCCGGTTAACTTCATTTTTAGAGAGAAATCTCAATGAATATTTGAAGGGATCTGAATCTCCTTTATAATGGTCCATCCCGTGTGTAAATTGGCATAACTGTTTGAACAAACATACCATTTTATGATCGAAAGTTGATCTAGAGGCCACTGGATGCTCCCGGTCCCCTATTTGACCCCAATGAACTTCATCGTCAGAGATAAAGCTCAATTAATCTCTGAAGATCACTAAAAACCCTTTCCAACGGTTTGCCTCATGAACAAAATGGAATAACCATTCAGAAGAACGATTCATTTTTCCCCACCAACTGATCTCATGCCACTAAGCGATCTCGGCTCCGTTTGACCAAAGTCAACTCTTCATCTCAAACAAGACCGAATTAATCTTGAAAGGGCACTGAATACCCTTTCCAACGGTCTACCCCATGCATTAATTGGCCTTATGGTGCAGATGAATGACCAGTTTTACTATGAAATGTCATCGAGCAGTTTCAGACCCCATTTGACCAAAGTCAACTCTCCGAACTCAACGAAGATATTTAGAACATCAAAGTTCCTTGCATAAATTTTCCAATGAGAAGTCTCGTTCATGATTCAGACTAACGATTTGGAAGAACGATCCATCATTGTCCGACGATCATCTATCTACAGAACTTACGGACGATTTCGACCCCCGTTTGACCCAAAGTCAACTCCCGAACCCATGGGCGACCCAAAGATTCTGAAATATCTATGAATTACCTTCCTAACGGTATACCCCATGCATGATTTGGACTTACGGACTATGTTTTATTACCGTTTTCCAAAAAAATATGAACGAGACTACTAATTTGCAGGTCCATTTGCTTGCCTATCGACAGTGTGGCTAGAATTAACTGTTGATAGACTGGGCAAGGATAATTTTGAATAGTAGTCCCCCTAATCTATGAAAGGATTTCATGATCTCACTTCCAAGGGACCACAGAAAACATCAACTGTTGTTATCTCAATAATATTCTTCTTGCGTTAGTGAGGTTTCTTTGTTAAAAACCTTTCCCTACCTTTCATTCCAATTTAGCAAAACTCCTCCCCCATTCTTCACCCACTTTCTATTAAGCTCATCAATAATCAAGATCAATCTCTATGTCACCAAATAAGGTCCAAACACTCTTTTCTCTTTTTAAATTCCTTTTTGTTTTGCATGAGGCTAAATATATGTTTGATAAATTACTACGATCGAATAGAACAACCTGGACTACCTTGAGTGGTTGGGACATATTTATTTTATTTTCTAGTTCACACCCCTTGAATGTGTACCAAATTTGGTTTAGACACATTTATGATGTACGAGTGCCAAAGGTTATTGTGTGTATTTTTTAGTGTTTATGTGCGCTCTTGTTATATGTGAGGTTATATAGATGTGATGGTTTGTTTTGAGTCTTTCTATTGTATTTAATCCATGTTTGTTGTATATGTTTTCATTGATATCACGTGCTTTAAATTAGTATCATATATTTAATTATTTTTAATATTTTCTTGAGTTTGTTTATCGTTTTGTTTCACTTTACATCACTTGATATTCTTATTTCATTTATGTTCGTATGTAACACTAAGGGGGAGAAGTTGTTTCATGTTATGCACTTTACCGTTGTATATTGACAAATAAAAAGGAGGGAGAATTCGTACCTAAGAGGGGGAGGGGGGGGGGGGGGGGGAGGGGGGGAAGTACTCTCTAAGGGGGACATGTTTAAGAAAGAGGAAGGATTTTTTAATACCCAGTGATTTTCAAACCATACAATATTTTATATAAATTGAAAACCCAAAAATATTTTTTTATTGGACTTAATTATTTTTATTATTTAAAAATGTCGGTTTTGATATAAAAGAAATAAGGTTTTAATCGGATTGAAAATCGGGAACAAAGCCGAATGTTTCAAACTTTTCTTCTTTGTCGACTGAAAGGGGGAACAGATTCGTCCCTGGGAGAATTGACTCTCCCATAGGGAAACAGATTCAGTCCTATGGGAAATAAATTTGGTCCGGGGAGATTTTGCGAATTAGCATGTCTTAAGCGTTTGAATTGGTTTCAAATTTTTTTGTTTTCCTATATTAAAAAGGCTCACGTTTACAATTTTTGAAACCATTTTAGATCAACTTTTCTGAAGAATAACCAAGAACGAGTTTTTGTTACTTTCCCAAGAGGATCACAACCGCATAATAAGAAATTTGAGGTGACTTATTTTCAGGCGTTCATATCTCTATTGTTACCCTTAAGTTTTATATGATTTAAATGTTGACTAAACCTTAGGTCATCATTTTTAATTAATATTTCGACCCCGTGGGAACGTTGAATTTTTTGTAGTTATACTTTCACCCATTTTAATAGGTTGCTTGCTAAGGTATGGGACTAGTAGGTAAACACTTTCTAGGTATGGGACTAGTGCGTGTGTGGTTGTATAGTTGGGTATTTTTATTGGTGGGGCTAGGTAGTATGCGGTTACGTTATTCCTATAGCCTAGTTGATGATTTTTGGTAGGTATTATTCATAGGTGATAGACTAGGTAATACTTATAGTTTAGTGATCTATAGGTATGGAACTAGGGATAACTTTAGGTTGTCATACCCAAATATGGGTGGGACTAATTGAGAATAAATATAACTCGATTAATAATTATAATTAATCCCTAATATAATTAACGGGTATAAAAATGAATTTGCATCACGAGTATGTGCAAGGCTAACGATAATTGGGACTACGGGCTATAGCAGCATGAGTATATGTTTATGTTATGAGTATGTGTAGGGTTAATGATAATTGGGCTGACTGGATATAGGGACGTATAGTACGTGGAATATCACGAGTATGTGCATGTCTAACAAAATTGGGCCGACTATCTATAGTGATGGGAAAAGGTGTGATGTGTTGAAACTTAAGCGTACCAGGAGTATGTGCTGGGCTAATAGGAAGGTTTACTAGTATATGGACGTCGCAGTAATAAGAATAATTAAATAATTAATTTGAGTAAAATAAAAGGTCTAATTCTAACTCATTGTGGTAATAACATTATTGGACTTGACTAATGGGGTGTCTTAGTTGTGTGGGTAGTTAATGCAGTTTTACTTTCCTCGAACATTGATATATCATTTTTACTTTCAAATAGTTTATTGTAATATTATCTCGTATGACACTTATGTATGGATTCACATATCCTAATTGGGAGTAGTAGTTTGTATTTATACGGTGGGCTTTGACCCATTGCATTGACTAACATTTCAAGTACAGTTATCGAAGTAACTTCATAGGATGTATTGAACATTCATGGAGTGCAGCTTGAGTTATTTTACTGCTTTAGTAGTTTAGTTTATTTCCTTTCCATCGTTTTATATATGAGAAAATAACTGATGGATTTGGTGAACCATTTGGTTCCACATTTGTTTATGGTTTTTAGTTGAAGGTTGTAGTTGGATTACTCATTTGATTATTATCCGATCTTTTGGAAGTTGAGATTTATTTTGGGGTTAGCATGGTAATGTATTTTATTTTGTGGATATTATATTCATTGGTTTAATTTAATATTATATCTTGTGGAATTTTTTTTAATGTCTCATATTTCTACCACATGCTAAAAATAGTACTTTAATTCGGACGCCCGACTTCGGTTGGCAGCGGGGACTAGACACATCTAATGCAAAATATTCAGGGTTTTATAGTTTGTATCACATCATGGTCTTAGGTCCCGTAGGGTTTAAGTCCGTAGTAGCTTCTGCATTACCGATCTTTGATTCTCTTTATTGATTCGTACTCTCTAAGGTATTGGGTCTAGCATACATATTAGTTTTCTTCCTTAGAGATATACGGATTTGTGTTAAGGTTGTTGTGGGCATTAAGGTTATAACTAGTAATATTTTATGTGAGGATCTTTAGAGATGAATTTGGAGACGAGATTTATTTTACAAATTGTTAATACAAGTGTTAAGTATCTCTAGTATCGATGTGGTGATGTGATTTCATTTTAGAACTTAAGCATTTAGGTGTCTTCTTAAGATAGATTTGAGTCGTGATTCATAGAAAAGCGTGATACACCATTATTTTCATAGTTATTATTATACATATAGTTAAGATATATATATATATATATATACTAGCGAAATGCCCGTGCCTAAAGGCACGGCAAAAATTTCCAAAGTACGTAATCGCAAAACGACGAAAATTTCGTTCCCAACAAAACAAAGTGTTATTTTAAAAAAAATTGGCCATAATATCCTTTATTCAAAACTATGATACATGGGATAATAAAAATAGGAATCTCGAAACAATAATTCTGGCCCGATTCGTGATTTCATGTCATTCGCGACACACTGACATGGCGTATCGTAACTGGTATTACTTTATGAATGTGGGTCCACACCAATGACACTAACCAATCGCGACACAAAATGTTAGTGTGTTTGCGATGAATATATGAAAATCAAGAGTCAGAGTAACTCTCATCTAAAACATAATCTTCAGCGCGTTCATCACCCGCATGATAAACTTATCTTCTCTCTCACGTACATACTTGGAACCTCTATTCATGATATTTATTAGTCAACCCATAATTTTTTTACACGATTGAATACATGAGTCAACACAATTGCAGTGGCAAACCTGCCAAGTTAATAACCATATTTTTAAATGAACATTTTTTGGGAGATTTTTTTTATTTGTGATTCAATTTATATTTTTCAAAATTTATGACTTCTAAATATTAAAAATGCAAAATTTAATAAGCTAGTAAAGTATTTTTCAAACAAAAAATTGGTTATAATAATTAATTAGTTCAAATTTTTTAAGTGTTTCTTAAATTATGGTGTTCAATAATAATTATTGGACTACATGATCATGCATAGGTTTATTTTGCCCAAAAAAAAGATCGGGCAAAGGCTTCATTTTTTGTGCCTTTTTTTATAGTACACACTTTTTATGAACCAAAATGTGTTGAGGTGTATGTTGATAACACTTTGATTTGAAATCTTTTCAGAGTTGAATGCTAGGAGGATAAGCCGTTTTGTTGAAAATAGACTAAAAGTGATCTCTCAAATTACCTTTTCAATTAAACTTGTTTTCATTCGTAAAACTGCTTTTTAATTCAATTGTACTATACTTACAATACAACTTCCAATGATTAATTTGTCTTCTCTTTTATTACTGAAGTGATGTGTCAGGACCTCGAGCCTACAAAGCAGTATTACTATATAGTATTTAAATGAAAATACTAAAGAACATATTATGAAAGTAACCCCCCAAATACTTTTTTAAGGAAAAAAATAAATAAAAGTCCCGAGCATTTATCCATATATCACAGAAGAAATTGGCCAGATCATACATGAGACAAATGAGATCTGTTGACAAAAAGCCTTGTTTGTCTCTCAAACTAAACACATTATTGTCGATATTAAATTTAAAGTCTTTGATGCACGAGACATAATGATATGAGCAAATAAATCTAAAACATCCTAAATTTAAACCTTCTGAAGCCCTTATTTAAAACCCTATGAACCCAAAACTCTTCGAAAATTTGTCACCCCAAAATATACTACCGTATGAGTATATTGCCATAGAAAAATAAAACATATACATGTTAAAATTTGGAGAAAAAAAAAATAAGAGGAAGATTTGATGTGAGGAATACCAAGTTATGAGTCTTGTTGTCACATATATGAACACACACTAACTTTCCGCACCCTCATAGCAGAAACCTCGTAAAGAAATGAAATCTTTGTCCCTCGATAGAACATTTTGAGTGGGAAGAACTACAAAACATTTTAAGTCTGTTATTTTAGACAAATGTTCCACTGATAAATAGTAAAAAATAATTAGTACACGAAGAACATTTTTTCAAGGAAAATGTTATACACACTGGATGGTAGTATCGGTTTAGTATCAGTACTGCTTTATTTGCTTGTACTATAGTGTGGGTCTCAACAAAAAATGTTGTAGGTCCCACATATGTACAATAAAATAAAGTCGTGCCAATACTACCGCCCGATAAGAGTATCACTAATCTTTTTTCAACCAAACTCAAATAATAAGTCAAACCCCTTTTATTGCACCCACTTTACAATGACGATGGAAAAAAATGAATAAATCCAGCTGAAAGAAATGGACGATACAGATGCACAAAATCCATATCTCAGTCAACCAATATAGTGAAATATGATAAAATACAAACCTCAAACAAAGATATAATAAGAAATCTCATCAAACATATAGTTATGCCCATAAAATGAAAAAAAACAGATTCATGTGAACCAAGAAAGTACCGAAGCCACTGTATATACATGCTCAAACTCATAAATCCTTCGATGGCAATACCTTTGTGGTGTACCATGCGGCAGAGACCCATAAAACTCATTCGTTGTGAAAAATAGAGTCCGGGCCTGAGGATTATAGCCCCATCCATCCTAACCAAGATGAACAACTGCATTGCACTGTCGGAGAGAGAGAGAAAGAAACTAACCCGCATACCAAAAAATTCCCTTATATATTCTCAGGACCCAAGCAATATAAATATTGCCATTCAATAGACAAAATACAAATTAACTTACAAAACTCACTTTTTTCATTACGTTCACCAATATGAGAAATTAATGAACCACTAGGATCATCTTATGCCATTCAACCCCAATAAACGAAGCTTTGAGAGTTTACAAAAATTAAGAGAGAGAAATTTATACTCATAGGCGAGGTAGAGAAAAATAACTACTGCATTGAGCAGGATGCTGTTTTCAGATCTGTCAAGGAGTCACTCGCTGGTGGTGTTGGGGGTTGAGACTGTTTGGACGCCTCATTAGAAGCCGTCGCAGACTCGGATACCCCATGGACTTTTTCGGATCGTTCTATTCCTGGAAAAAAGAAATTAAAATGTGGAGTTTCTCACCTTACTATAAAGAATAAAAAAGTAAGAGCATACAGATATAATTCAAGTTCATGGATATAACAGATTAAAAAAAGTAAGAGGATATATATCCCTTTAGTAAAGATTATAAATGTTTACCTTTGTTCATCATAAATCAGTAAAATAAAAGGTAAAAAAAGGCCACAAAAATAGATGGGGTTTCAGATCCCCTAATTTTAAGAAGTCTGTATGAGAGCAAGAAATTAGGGATTAGAGACTCTATGGAGAGAGAGAGAGAGAGAGTAACCTTTTTAAACGGTGTTTTAAAATGAATATTTATATCACCAAATATCCATTGTAAAACAGAACCAAGCTCGAAAGATCCAAAACCCCGCAAAAAAAATGCCAAAAAGAACCATTATCCTCTATTTCACCTGTAAAATGTTTTCACCTATAAAATAATAGATAAACAACAAAACACAAAGAAAAAGATAAATTAAACATGAAATGGTATAACTATTAAAGTAGAGGGAGAGAGATATCGCATGGTTATGATTCCGACTCAAATAACCTAGGGTTAAAGACCTTAGCTGTTAAAACTGGAAGAGAACTACATAATTTTAAAAATACAGATAACTTTGAACCTCTCTCAGATTCAAAAAATGGAGTTCCACTATTTCAAATCCATGGAGTTCCAGCAAAAGAAAGAGGAAAACCCATAGATTTGGAGAAACATGAGTAAAATAGATAGAGAGATAGGACCGTCCGAACATAATCAGATGAATCTCTCACTAAGGCCTGCAGTTGAATGGAGTAAAGAAGTAAGCGAGTATGGTGATTGTGGTGGGATAGGATAGGAGATAAAAGAGGGATTAAGAGAGTGATTGATTAAGATAATGGGTTTGAAAGTACCAAAAAGAGTAAAAATGGTTTGCACTTCAGCTAGAAATCACATTGGCTCTTGGCTCAAGGAAGGAATTGTTACGGAGGGTTGTACTTACGATATTACCCTTGTGTTTGAAATAAAGTGAATGGGGGGGAAGGAAATAAAAGGTGAGAAACGAAATAAGGAGGGTAGAAAATAGGAAAACGTAAAAGAGGAAAAATGAGGTATAAAAGTAAAGCTGCCTTTTCACTTCACCAACTCAATCTGAGGCGTTCGTTTCCGGTCCACGTGGCTTCATCCTAACCCCTAATTAACTTATATTCTTATGCAACAGTAAAAACATCCTACTCCTTATATATATATATATATATATATACTTTTATTCGTGGGATAGGTTTTGTTAGAATTAGGTGTATGGACATCCAATAGTGGCATTCTACGGGTAGGCATATGTGCGCCTTATTTTATTTACGCAGACTTTATGTTTTATGTCTATGCTTCGAGGGAGAAATTCTTTATTACTGAGGGAGAATGCAATACCTCGTGATTTTTAAATCATAAAATATTTTATATAAATTGAAAAGGTGAAAATATTTTTTTATTAGACTTAATTATTTTTAATATTTAAAAAAGTTGGTTTTGATATATAAGAAACAAGGTTTTAATCGGATTTGAAATCGAAAACAAAATCGGATTTTTTTTAACTTTTTGTCTCCATCCGCTGAATAAGGGGGAATAGATTTTGCCCAGGGGTAATCGATTCATCGAGGGAGGTAGATTGGGTCCTAGGGGGAATCCATTCGTTCTGGGGCAGATTTGGCGAAGTAGCTTGTTTTAAAGTGTTTGAGTTGGTTTCAAACTGTTTTGATTTCCTATGTTAAAAAGGCTTGGATTTAGACTTTTCCAACACTTTTAGATCATCAAAAAACCAATAGCCTCCCAAGTTTTTTTTTTCTCTCTTCTACGAAACCTGAGCCCCATTAAAAAGATGTTTCAACTCAAGTTTTGAAGATTCAAATCAAGTTTTATAAAAAACAAACCGGAATGAGTCTTTATTATTTCCGTGAGAGGATCATAAAAGTATAATTAGAATTTCGAGGCTACTTGTTTTCAGGCATGAATATCTCTATTGTTTCCCTTAAGTGTTATATTTTTTCACTATTTCCAAAACCTTAATTAATAATTTATATTAAAAATAATTAAGAAGATTAATTAGGAAAAGTAAGAGTAAATTAGGGTATATTTTCATTTAAATCTAAAAATGTGATTTAACACTTCAAACATCGCATGCTTAGAATAGTATTTTAGGTTAGGATAGACTTGTGGGACGAATCGCATGTTAAAATTAAAATATGAAATTAGAATAATATTTTGGCTTGTAAATTTATGCAATTGATGTGTATGTTTTAGAACAAACATAATTGTTTTGAAACGTTATTAATACGTATATTTGATTTGTATTATGTCTTGAATTGTTAAAATATCACTAGTATCGAAATTATGAAATTTAACAACTTCTGTGACTATTTTGAATAACTCGGTTATTACATGAATAAATGGATACGATTTTAATGGAATTGAAATTGAATGATTAATTGGGGGATTGTAATGTGAAATTAAAATATAATTTACATGGATATTGTCCGTGTTAATATTTCAACACCGTGGGAACGTTGGGTTTTGGGGGGTAATTGTACTTTCACCCTTTTTAATATGTTTCATGCTAGGTATGGGACTAGTAGTTAGACTTTTTTATTATTAGAACTTTTTCGGTATGGGACTAATGAGTGTGTACCTCTATTGTTGGTTATTTTCCTGGGTGGGGTAGGTAGTATAACATTACGTTATTCCTATAGCCTAGGTGCTAGAATATGTGATGATTTTTGGTAGGTGTTTTTCCTAGGTTGTAGACTAAGTAATAATTATGGTTTGGTGATCTCTAGGTATAGAATTAAGGGTGGTTTTAAATTGTGATAACCGAATATGGGTGGGGATAATTGATAATAAAGAGAACATGATTAAGAGTTAAAAAATTATGTCTAAGATAACACTACACCAAACTCTGCGAATGGTCACGGTAAAGGGGTCACGACTCCCAGCCGTGACCAGCTGGTCATGTCCCAAAATCGTGACTATAGCCAAAATGGTAGTGACCAAATCCATGGCTCAATGTGGTCATAGGTCTTCCTGTATGTGGTCATGACTGTAGACCTTGATTCATTCGGATCACGACTTTAACCCGTGACCAAGCCGTGACCATTATGGCTCCAAGTTTCCCTCCAATTTTGGTCACGCGACGAGTCATCGCCCTTAGCCATGACAACAAACCTCAATACACAAGGAGATGGTCACGGCTTAAGGCCGTAACCACTAAATTATATGATTCACGACTTTGGGCCGTGACCATGGCCTTATTTCCACGCTGACGTGTTAAAAATAGAGGGGTCACGTCATATGGTCACGGCCCTAAGCCGAGACCATGGTCTTTATACTTAAAAAACGTAGAATAATTTTTCATTTCCCTCGAAAATTTCTAAACCCTCATTTTCCCTCCCTCTCTCCGGAGATTTTGGCTCTCTTCTTCTGTCAATATCAAGCTCTCTCTCAATCTCAATCTCAAAGGAAATCTCAATCTTCTCCTTGTTATGTATTTCTGTGCGTGCGTATTTCTTTGTGTATATGTCTATGTGTGTGTATGTGTGTATTTCTCTATGTGTATACGTGTGTGTATTGTGTATATGTATGTAGGTGTGTATACATTGTCATTGTGTGTATTGTGTATATGTATGTGTGTATACTATAAACATGTATCTGTGTGTGTATTCTAGAAAAAAATACATATATATGACTAATGTTGGTTTAAGTTTCAAACTAGGGCAAATTTTAATTTAATGGATATTGTTGGTTTAAGTTTCAAACTAGGGAAATTTTTAATTTAATGGACATTGTTGGTTTAAGTTTGGGGCTGAAATATAAAAATATACATCTCCATTAAAATTGATTCTAATTCGGGATTAATTTTAGGGGCTTTGTAAAATTAAGTCCCAAAAATGCATAATCTGTTAATTATAGGGATAATGTTTGGAATTAATTAATTTTATGACTAATGTTTGTAGGTATTCAAAACCTAATAAATTAACGGTTGATGATTAATTAGAGCCATAATTAATAGGAATCATATTCATGCCCTCGTACATAATAACTCGTTAATTATTCATTAGAGCCATTATTTATAAGAATTATAATCACGTCCTCATTAATTTTTCTCAGGAAAAATGAGTCACGGTGCTAATAAATGGCAACAAGAGTGGGAAAGGTTGTAATTGGACCGCACGCATACATCTTTCATTAATGAGCCTCATTTAGTGGGTACTTAGGTTTTTTGGTATGAGAATAGGAAGATTGATCAATTTAACAACCTCCTAAGCCGTTGAGTTCATCTCCAACAAGAGTACTTGTTCGATCATATTCTGTTTTTCCTACCACAATGTTGGGATGAAGCTGTATAATATATATTTCGCGTACATAATCCCGATACACCATTGACCTTGCTTATTCTATTAGAGAAGGCATAAAAAAATTCACTGATTATGGATATAATTACGTACAAAAAGCATTAACGAAGATTATGATGCCTCGCGATATATGCACATTAAACTTAATCTTGCCAATAGGCTGAAGAGGATGAGATTTCGAGTTCATATCTCTGATATCTATGCATCCATTATAGATAAGCTTCCTCCTATTTTTCCACATGCAAAAATCCATAGGTTTTTAAAAATAAATCGCGACCGGATGGAGATCAAACACATTGAACTTTTGTTAAAGTCTTACCATGAACAGGGAGATTATAATAAATTATAGATATAGATTGAACTTTTGTTAGTTATAATTTCATATTAAACTTTGAAATTATGCATCTATTAATTATAGATACATATTGAATGTTTATTATTTTTGTAGATAATGACTGGAGGTAATTGAAGCAACACTCCAACTAACAAAGTGACACAAACACAAGGAGAATTCTCATCAACAATTGGTGAGAAATACTCAACTCCACAAACTCTTCACTACCCTACTCTGAGTTGCAGTAGGCAAGGTACTCCACTATTCCAACAAACATGCCCAATGCTCCTAAAACTGTCGGATCAGTTGAGAAGAAGTTCGTTGGATTCTCTTTATTGGGAAATAATCCAACGGGGGATACGAATCACGTTCAACAATTTAAAGCCCAGTGTTTTTCCTTAGCAAAAATGAGTGTGGGAGTGGGAGGAGCTAACAATTGGATGCTCATAGATAAAGATATTAAAGATAACATCTACGAGCAACTCAGCAAAAGGTTTTCAATTTTCCCAAACTCAAAAAATAAGGTGCTTTCTCGGGTTGCTGAACAACTCCGAACATATCAGAGAAACCTTAGGCAGAAGTATTTCCCTGAGGGAGCATAGAGCTCTAATAATTTGGTGCTCAAAGACAAAGTCCCTTCAAATGTCAAGATTCCAGACTCTCATTGGAATGATTTTCGGGATAATGAGGCGAAGTACTCCAAAATGCTGTAAAGGGAGAAAAACAAGCAAAATAGGCCCAAAAAACTAATGTCCACTGAATTGGATCGAAATATTATGAATATTTGAAGAGCGAGTGGTCGATCACTATGAAAGGAAGCCTGAATGAAGGGCAGACACCGAATAGGTCCAACTTATACGTGCATGCTAGACAAGACAAATATAATAAATTCCCTCCTTACTTGGCCTAAAATCTTGAATCAATAAAGTCTATCACTATTCAATCAGATTCAAGCCCGTATGACAACATTGATAATGATGCCATCACACAAACCTTTGGGAAGGACCATAGAGGGAGGACGAGAGGTTTGGGGTCATATATGTCAAAATTAAGATTCAAACACACCGCACCTCTCATGGACGAGCTTTCTTCTATTAATAATTGTTTCACATCCAACGATGAACGTCAATATAGGAGTGAAGGGGATATAATAGGTATTTGAAATGAATTGGGAGGTGTGAATGATAAACTTGCACAGATTGTGTCCCTTTTAACCATTTGTATTCCCCTGCAGTCCCCAATGCATCCCCGTTTCCCTCCACAGATGTCGGTTCCTCCTCAACATTTTCCTTGTTCTCCATTCCCCCCACATATTCCAGCTCCTCCTTCAACATTCCCTTTCTCAGTATCTCATCATGGTATAGTTCTTGGATCATCTTCAACAACCCACGCTGACTATTGCGAGAAATACTATATACAGGACGTTAGCGGTAAATTTATCGTTGGAATTTGTACTCTCATTTCCACTGTCGTAGGAACTTTAGTACATAATGAACCTTTGAAGGAGGGTGAGTATCAGATCGTGGTTGATACAGTATATGAGGGTTGTAAAACGATTCCAACGTAAGTCAACTGTGGAAAAGGGAGTTTGTTGAAAAATTATGTAGACTGTATTACCACTTGGCTAGTTTATCACTTGTTGAAGATGTAGTAATATTTTTCTGATGTTTTAATAATATCAGTAGATAAATTTATTTAATTTGAGTTCAAGTGATTGTGTTGTATTATTGATTGGTGTGTTCTTGTATTTAAGTTATTGCATAGTTTGATTAATTGGTGCATTCTTTACTATATTAATGATTTTCTTTGATACTATATTAGTGCTTTAATATGCAACATGATATTTATGTTATCATGTTAATACAGGACTGCAATTTGAATATTATTCAATGGATTTTCCATAATAAAAATAGTGGACCAGGGAGACTGACCGAATAGATAATAGTTCTGTTAAAGGCGTTCAAGAATTTATTAGATACGCTTTCAAGAACCTTAAAAGTGAGAAGATTTCGTTTTCGTTCACCCATTGTATAAATGGAAAATATATACCTTTAGAAGATGTTGAGCTACTTTTAAAAATGTGGGGAATTTATCAAGACTATAACAAGTGAACATACCATGGTGAAAAACACGTACCTTATGTGTTCAAAGAATTACCAGTAACCGACCACATAACAGAACACCAATCAGTGGAAGTGGTAAATGATTCGCTAACACATCGTCCATTGACCGACCTAATTGATGATCCTTAGGGAGTCCACCATGACCAAAACCACCAACCTATGGAGACAAATAATGCGCACAATGAACAATTTCATATTGAACTACCAGGAGACCGAGAATATATGTCGTTGTATAATTTCAAGGTACAAGGAATTCGAGAGGGTTGTCAAGCTCTTGAAGTTCCTGTGAGTCCACCTCTTTTGTTCATAACGGAGGGGGTCTATTACAAATTGTTCAAAACTTTGGGGCTATTATCGAGCCAGCTCAGCATAAACTACTTCCCCATCCTTCGTCTCCTGAGCATAGGTTGAGTTCCCCACGAGGCCACCTTGAGTTCCGTGGAGTGTCCAATATTAGTGGTTCTTTATGAAGGCCACACTCCCCGTAATGAGAGGAGTCGTAATTGGAATACTCTATCAAACTCCAAATGGGAAAATGCATCTTATTATCCGGGATTCCTTTCCAGAACACTTTTAATGAGCTCTACAACATGATGCATTTGGAGAGGCCAAAAAAGGTAGATTTTCTTGCCAAACATGCCTTTTGAGGGCAAAAACCCAAAGTACCTCCCAAACGGCCCCATAAGAGGTGCAAACACCTCCCAGGGATCAATGTAACTTGTAGTAACCGATCGCGTGGTCTCGAGACCCACGGTTTGAGAATGTGATGATAATTTGAGAAAATCCACACTTAGGTTTGAAAACATGCCGTTAGAGGGCAAAAACCCTTAGCACCCCTAAGAGGTCCCTTTAGGGTATCGATCACCGTGCACATGACCAATGTAACTTGAAAGAACCGATCGCGTGGTTATGGGACCCTCGGTTTGAGGATATGATGATAATTTTTGAAAATCCACACTTAGGCTTGAAAACGTGTCGTTAGAGGGGAAACCCCTTAGTGGCCTCCTAAACGGCCCTTTTAGGGGAAAGATCACCGCGCATGAGTCCAATGTATATATTAGGAGCTAATCGTATGGTCATGGGACCTTAGGTTTGAGGGCACGACCCAAAACAGAGGGCGAAACCCTGCAACGCCCTCCAAACGGCCCCTTAGGCGGCGCCAACACCTCGTTCAGGACCAATGTAGCTTTAGAAATCTACCTTATGGTCATGGGACCCCCTATTTGAGATCACAACACAAATTTGTGAATATCCACACTTAGGCTTGAAAACGTGTCGTTGGGGGAGAAACCCCTTAGCGCCCCCCAAACAGCCCCGTGAGTGGTGCCAACACCTCGGACGAGACCAATATAACTCTTAGGAGCCGATCGCATGGTCACAGAACCCATAGTTTGTGGGTACGTCCCAAAATAGATAAAATACAGACTTAGGCTTGGAAACGCGCCTTTAGGGGGTGAAACAAAATAGCGCCCGCTTAATGGCCCCGTGACCACGCGGTCAGTTCCAGCGTGTTGTAGAGATGATTGGAATTTTTATGAAAAGTATTCTTGGATAATATGATTCTTTTTCCCATTTGAAGTTAGATAGAGTATTCCAAATACAAATCCTCTATTGGAGTGTCGTGGATTAGTGGATCTTGATGAAGGCCACACTCCCCATAATGAGAATATCTACTAGTACGGGAATTATGGACTTCATTAAGATCCACTAAACATGCCTTTAGAGGATCCGTATTTGGAATACTCTATCAAACTCCAAACGGTAAAACACATCATATTATTCGAGACACCTCTCCAGAATAATTTCAATGAGCTCTACAACACCCTGCATTTGGCCAGGCCGAAAAACACAGATTTTCTTACCAAACAAGCCTTTAGAGGGAAAAAACCTGAAGCTCCCCCCAAACGGACCCGTGAGTGGCTCGATACCTCACACGGGACCAATGTAACTCATAAGAACCGATCGCATGGTCGCAGAACCCTCGGTTTGATAGCACGACCCAAAATAGAGAATTTCCACACTTAGGCTTGAAAATGTGCCGTCAGGGGGGAGAAACCCCTTAGAGCCCCCGAAATAGCCTCATGAGGGGTCCAAAACCTCGCACGGGACCAATGTAACTCGCATGAACCGATCGCATTGTCACGGGACCCTTGGTTTAAGAGCACGACCCAAAACAGAGAATATCCACACTTAGGCATGAAAACCAGCCGTTAGTGAGACGAAACCTCTTAGCGCCCCCCCCCCCCAAAAAAAAAAGGTCCCGTGATAAGCACCAACACCTCGCACGGGACCAATTTAACTTGTACGAATCGACCGCGTGGTCACGGTACCCTCGGTTTGAGAGCACGATCCAAAATAGAGAATATCTACACTTAGGCTTAAAAACGTGTCGTCGGGGGGCAAAACTCCTTAGCGCCCCCAAATGGCCCCGTGAGCGGTGCCAACACCTCGTACGATACCAATGAAACTCGTAGGAACCGAATACATTGTCACGGGACCCTCGGTTTGAGAGCACCACCCAAAACAGAGAATATCCACACTTAGGCTTTAAAACGTGCCGTTGGGGGGCAAAACCCCTTAGTGCCCCCGCCCCCCCCTCCCCCCCCCCCCCCCCACGGCCCTGTGAGAGGAGCCAACACCTCGCGCGGGTCCAACGTAACTCGTAGGAACTGAACGCATGGTCACATAATCCTCGTCTTGAGAGAACAACCCACATTTCGGAATACCTACACTTAGGCTTGAAAACGTGCCGTTGGAGGACGAAACTCCGCAACTCTACCCAAACGGCCCTGTGGGAAGTGCCAACACCTCGCTCGGGACAAACGTAACTCATACAAACAGACTGTGTGGTCATGCGACCACCAATTTGAGAGCACGACCCAGATTTCAGAATGCCTACATGAATCCCATGACCGCGTGGTCATCCAAGGAGCACTTGCAGTAACTAATCTATTGGCCTCCTGAGTTGAGGATTTTTTTTATTATAAATATGGTCACGACCCAAAGTCGTGACCATATTTTCTGTAGAGTAAGCTCGGGCATGGACCAAATCCATGACTAAGTTGACTTCTATAGAATACTTAGTCATGGCCAAAGCCATGACGAAGATTAATCATAAGAAAAATGGTCACGCCTTTAAGCTGTGACCAGGTTTAATTTTACACAAAACATGATCACGGCTATAGGCCATGACTAGATGGTTTTTAAATTGGGTGATGGTCACTATTTTGGGCCGTGACCGTGATTTTAAATCGGGTTAGGGCTATTAGCCGTGATCATGTCTGTGACTATCAGAAGTTTGTGACCAGGGCAGCGGGTCAAGGATTTGGGTTGTGACCATCGAAATTGGTCATGCTCGATTTGGTCATGGACCAAATTTGTGACCCCTACTTCCTGCTCAGGGACAAAGTCCGTGACCAATCGCCCAATTTGGTGTAGTGTAATAAATATGTATGAAAATTAATTTCAGTAACGAATATGTTCAGGGCTAGCGATAATTGGGCTGACTAACTATACCGATGTGTGTGTGTTGGCGTCACGAGTACGGGTAGGGCTAATGATAATTTGGATGACTGGACATAGTGACGTGTCGTGTGTGGTACATCACTAGTATGTGCGTGGCTAACGAAATTGGTCTGACTGGCTATAGTGATGGGAAAGGATGTGATATGGTGAAACTTAAGCACGCAAGGAATATGTGCAGTACCGATTACACCGATAGAATGGTTAACTGGCTATAGTGTAATTGCACTAATAAGAATAATGAAATAGTTAATTTGAGTAAGATAAAAGTTCTAGTTCTAACTCACCATTGGAATAACGTAATTGAAGTTGAAAAATGGGGTGGCTTAGTTGTGTGGGTTTTAGTTTACTAGAATATTCATATATCATTTTTAATTTAAGATAATCTGATGTAATATTTATCTAGTACGATGCTTATGTCTGAATTCACAGATCCTAATTGGGAGGACTAACAGGTATTCATGTGGTGGGCTATGGTGCATTGCATTGACTTACATTTTGGGTATATTTTTTTGAGTAACTTCATAGGATGGATTGGATATTCGGCACGTGCAGTTGTAGTTATTTTACTACTTTGGTAGTTTAGTTTATTTCTTTTTTAAAGTGCGGAAGCTTCAAATTTTATTATCTTCAAAATTAAATTAAACTAAAAGTGAAATTAAACTATACAACCATTTTTGAATTTCACTTAAATATTTGAAATTTTAATTAACCAAGAATTTAATTTAATTCAAGGTCTAAATATTACTGAACTAAACTAACATAAATTTTGCCAAATTAATTAAGTTCAATCTTGAATCAAATTAAATTAAACTTACCCAAATATTTAATTAGCACCTAATTAAATAAGTGTGAGATTTAAACCCATTTTTATCTTGATTATCCTAAGATGCATCTAAGGTGATTTTTGAAAGATAAAAATAAACAAACTCATTACACGGTGATGTACGAGGAAAACCCAAATGGGAAAAATCTCGGACGGCCCTTGCCCACAAGTTCACTAGGTATGGTAATTACAAATAGAAGACATATGACTTACTTCCTCAACTTGACTCCCTACGAGCATTGACGCATCTTCTTGTACCAACCTCCGCCTAGTTGACAACCATGGACTCTTCCACAGTCTCAGAATCCACCGATGGGGCTTTGGTCTCTGTCAACCCGCACATGAACTATATCTCTGTATGGGAACACCGCAATAAGAAAACTTCTTCTCCTTTGTGGTTAGAGAATGAAAACCCAAATTTATCCTTTATTTGGGCAGATATGATCCCGATGCCAAATAAACTCTGCAAGAAAAATATATATATGAACGAACTTGGATTTAAACAAAGATATGGGTGTATGTGTTTTTGTAGGATTTAATCCATGCAATAAAAAACACAAAACATGAACTTTTGAGGAAAACCATTAATTTTTCTCTCAAACTCTAGAGGAAAGTATGTCAAAAGTTGCTTAGAAAAGTGTGTTTCCCTCACATAAAAGTGGCTGGTAAAAGTTAGTGGGAAAGTGGGGAACATGGGTGGTTGAAATTAAAACTGCTAAAAGAATTTCAAATTTTGCCCAGGTTGTTCGAACGAAAATCCAAGGTCGTTCAAACGAATTTCTTTGAACGATAATTCAGAGTAAAATTAGGACAAAAGTTCGTTTGAAAAACTCATTCAGACGAACTTGTTAGAACGAAATTATAATGAAAAATCAGAAGATTTTTGGCTAAAGGTCATTTGATAAACCTCGTTCGAATGAAATCTCGTTTGAACAAAAATTATCGTCCAAACCACATTTCAGAAAACGATTTTTTCATTAAAAAATTCCAAAATCATTTTTTTAAAATAAGAACTTATTTTTACTTTCAAATGCAATTAAATAACACCCAAAAATATTTTCCAAGATCCTATATATATAATAGTGCATTCATACCTTTGGATACTTGGAACATCAAATGTTGAGGACGTGAAACTTGGCACAAAAATCGATAATGACGAACCTTTAAAATCTGGGCCGCTATGTATTCAACTTTTCAAACACGTCATAGGCTTGATAGGTACAACATGAACATCTATCCTATGAGTCAAATTTTTTTTGTACTGAATAAAGCCAATACTATAAATTGAGTGGATTGAAAATTTTCCCTTATAAATCCCTCCTTTGGCTATTCCAGGACAAAACCTAACCAAAAATCCTAAGGGCCGTCAAATACGTCTAGACACAACATCCCACCCAAAAAAAAATACAAACGCTTGTTGACTCAACTCTTAGAAGATTTTTCGCTTTAAGTAATTCCACTAAAAATAAATTTCATGGACACTTAAACAAACCATTAAATGCATAGGGAATATTAAATTATAAATGCAATAAATTCTCCCCCTTAATTAATTCTCCCCCTTTATCGAATAATGATCTACCTAGAAAGACCGTGACTCCCCCTAAGTTAAATCTCCCAAACTAAAGGATTAGATAACACTTCTCCCCCTTTTTGTTCAGGAGTAGATAAAGGTTAAAGAATTATTAAATAACTTATTTCTCCCTCAGTTAAATCAAATACACCCCCTAAACTAAACACGGGATATGAATAAGGGAAAATAAGACAAACATGGAATAGTGCATAAGGTGATGAGATTAATTAAGCATATTGGCAACAATAAAAAAAATTCACACAAAGATAGATAGATACCAACTTATAATGCGAAAGCAAAAGATATCATATGCAATGTATTATGATAAACATGATATATCAACTAAAATTCGCAACAAGATAGATACCAATTATAAATTTAAAGCATATAAAACAAACAAAACACCATATATATCTATACACGAAAGATACTAATAAAGTACAAGAACATATATATATAGATATAAATAACACAAATGACACAACACAAAATAGAATGAGTTTTCCACACTCTTATGGCATAAATGTGTCATATGGAAACGGAAGTTAAGGGTTGTGAACTAGTAACAAAAGAATTCAAACCCAATCACTTAAACATGTTCACGGAGTTCTTATTTGATTGTAAAAATTTATCAACTAAGATTCAACCTTATGTGAAACGATAAAGTGAACTCGATGAACAAAACGAGCACAATGCATACAAGCCTAGTATATTGATAATTCTACAAACCAAATAAGTCATGAAAAGATAGTGCAACTAAGATACAAAGTCATTGTGCAAAGCCGTTGATATTCCATCCAAACTCCCTCAAATATAATATTTTCTATTCTTTTCTTTTGACTGAAATATCAATCTAACCAAACTAGTCCTTGGCTATATATTTCTTTTAATGCCATAGTTTTCTTTTAGGCCTTTGGACCACATATATCTTTTAGGTCCATTGAAAATGGTGGCTTAATCGCAAAGGATGATTGTTCCTTTCGTAGACCTTCCCTATGCACTTTCCTATATCATTTTTAACACATAATAATCTCACGTGCAATGGTTGTAACATGAATAAATCCTCCTAAGTCACAAAAAATGTGCTTGACTATATTAGTAGGAGAACATCTCACAAAGCTCGTGAAGTTAAATATTCAAAACAGCTCATGCATGTGTGCGAGAAGGCAAATAAAGAGTGAATCCATTAAGAAAGTCAAATTTAAACTACTCCATATAACCATGACAAAGAACACTTTAAGGATTGAAATTCCTAACCAAAAGTTATAGCTACATGGAAGCGGAATGATATGATTCAACATGATCATATGCCACAAAAGGTGTGTAAAACTCAAATATATACACACAAAAAAAAACAAATCTCTTCGAGTTTTTAATTTTTTTAACCAAACACCAAAAATAACTCAAAATTCAAACAAAAATCTTTTTATATTTTTCATTAACTTAAATAACTCACAAAAGTAAAATACAAATGATAAATGAAATCTTTTTGTATTTTTCAATAACATCAAACAAAATAAATAAAAGACAAAAGAGAAATAGGTCATAATTCTAGCAACACACATATGATGAAGCATGGACTACAAAATTACAAAGAAGCACACAACGAGAAAGAATATATAACATGTAGCACAAAAGATAGTATATACAAAAAATCTAACACATTTAACCTTTAGATTTAGCATGGGAGGTATCATTTGATAGCAAATGAGAATCATAAATCCTATCTTGAAAAATTACCAAGTCGGATCTCCTAACCCAAACAAGTGAAGAGTGACAATCTCGAAATTGGGTGACCTTGGCTACCTCGGTTACCTTACTCTTGGATTTCCTAGGACCTCTTTTAAGATCAATTCAAAATTTCCTAAGATGACCTTTTTGACCACAATGTGAACAAGTGAAAACTCGGTGAAAAGTATTACCTAAGGATTGATCATTAAAATTGTTCCTAGAAGGTTCTCCTAAACTTATGGTTTTGTCTTTACTAGTTGAAGCATTTTGGGGATCAAAGCCAATTCCACACGTGTCATTTTTAATTTGGATGGTTCCTAGCATTTTGTCTAATTTTTTGGACCGACACTCGAGATCAAATTTGATATGACTTGACTCTCTCAATTTTTCTTCCAACTCTAAAATTCTAGACTCAAGTAAACACTTTCTCTCTTCGAAACAAAGAATCTCTTTCTTCATAGCCTCCATTAAACTTGTAAGGCTACCTCTCTCATTTTTTACTTACTCAGGCTTGTCACGAAGATCTCTCTCACGTTTCCTAAGTTCTTCAACTAAATCACTCTCATTATTAACCATGGCACGTTATCTCAAACTTGCTTCTAACTTCAAGTTAACCCTTTTCAATTTATTCGATTCAGCGTATAACTCTTGAAAAGCTACTTGAAGTTCAATCACATTAACCTCTTCTTCATTTTCACTTTCTCTTTCATATCCACTCTCATAAACATAAAAAATATGGGATTAATAAACCTTGGCCTTGGAAGTGTCATGTATTATAATGTCATCATTGGACGAGTTCTCACCTTCACTTACATGACTTGCCATGAACGCAATAAAGTTGCGCTCAATGGGGGAATCGGGTCCCTCTTCCTTATCACTATCATCACTAAGGGTGGAATTATATGAAATTGGTTATTTAGCTTCCCTCCTTAGTTTAGTGGGACACTCACACGCCTTATGGCCATAACCCTCACAACCATAACACTTATTCGACTCATCCCTATTAAGATCTTCATTTTGAATTTTAGGGGTTTTCTCAGCTTTGTAATTCTTAGAATTATCAAATTTCTTAAAATCATTTTTAAACTTATCTTTGTTAAACTTAAGAAATTTTAAAAACTTCCTAGTAAACATAGCCATATCCTTCGAGTCGATATCACTTGCATCATTAGAAACTTGTTTTTCCTACTTCAAGGCTTTTAAGGCAATGCCCTTATCTTTTTTCTTCTCATCTTTGGATGGAAACATATCAATTTCATATGTTTGTAGATCACCTACAAGATCTTTTAGTTTCGTAGAGTGCAAGGTGGGTAAAGAATCCAACATGGTCACTTTAGGAATAAATCTATTGGGTAAGGACCTCAAGATTTTCTTTACAACATGGTCATCGGATATCTTTTCTCTTAAATTAAAAGATGAATTAGCAAAATCGAAAAGTCTAGAATAAAACTCATCAAAAGGTTTAACTTTGTAACATCCTAATGGTTTCAAATTGAGTGGTGAGGTTTTGGAGTTTTGAAGACTTCATGACACTAGTACCTTTATGGGTGAGTTGTAAAATATCCCATACCTCTTTATATGTTTTAAATGCCCTGATACATCCAAATTCATTCGGTATGACCGCACTAAAGAGATCATTTAAACCTCGAGAATTAAAATTGGCTAATTTGAGTTTAATCTCACTCCATCTCTCTACGGGTTAAGGAACACGCTCATTTTAGACTAGGCACGTAGGTAGGGAGCACCCGGTAACTACCGATTGCCAAACCCGCTCATCTAAGGACTTAAGTGCCAATTTCATTTGCGCTCTCCGATACGCTTAATTTTAACCTTCAAAATAGGAAATTTTGAAAATGGTGAAATTTTCATTTTTTAAAACAAGTGCAAAAAGGACCTAAATGCAATAGCTCCTAGCTCGGATACCAATATGAAAGTTGCGTAAGCTTCAAATTTTAATATCTTCAAAATTAAAGTTAAATTAAACTAAAAGTGACATTAAACTACACAACCAATTTTGAATTTCACTTAAATATTCCAATTAGCAAGAATTTAATTCAATTCAAGATCTAAATATGGCTAAACTAAACAAACATAAGTTTTTCCAAATTAATTGAGTTCAATCTTGAATTAAATTAAATTAAACTTACCCAAATATTTAATTAGCACCTAAATAAACAAGTGTGAGATTTAAACCCATTTTTATTTTGATTATTCTAACATACATCGAGGGTGATTTTTGCAAGATAAAAAAAACAAACTCACTACACGATGTTGTCCGAGGAAACCCCAAATGGGAAAAACCGCGGACGACCCTTGCCTATAAGTCCACTAGGTATGGTAATTACAAATACGAGACAGATGACTTACTTCCTCAATTTGACTCCCTATAAGCCTTGACACATCTTCTTGTACCAACCTACGCCTAGTTGATAACCACGGACTCCTCTGCATTCTCGAAATCCACCAATGAGGCTCTGGTCTCCGTCAACCTGCACACAAACTCTATCTCTGTATGGGAACACGGAAACAAGCAAACTTCTTCTCCTTTGCGGGTAGAGAATGAAAACCCAAATTTCTCCTTTGTTGGGGTAGAGATGAAACCGGTGCCAAATAAACTCTCCAAGAAAAATATATATATGAACGATTTTTGATTTAAACAAACATACGGGTGTAAGTAATTTGGTAGAATTTAATCCATTAAATAAAAAAACACAAAACATGAACTTTTGAGGAAAACCTTTTTGCTATCAAACTCTAGAGGAAAGTATGTCAAAATCTACTTAGAAAATTGTGTTTCCCGCACATAAAAGTGGTGGTAAAAGTTAGTGGGAAAGTGGGGAACATGGGTGGTTGAAATTAAAACTTCTAAAAAAAATTCAAATTCGCCGAGGTCATTCGAACGAAAATCTAAGGTCATTCGAATGACTTTCTTCGAACGATAATTCAGAGTAAAATTGGGGCAAAAGATCGTTTGAAAATTTTGTTCGAATGAACTCGTTAGAACCAAATTCTAACAAAAAATCAGAAATTTTTTGACAAAAAGTCGTTTTTATCATCATTAGATAAACCTCGTTCGAACGAAATCTCGTTTGAACGAAAATTGTCGTTCGAACGACATTTCAGAAAAATTGTTTTTTCTTTAAAAAATTCCAAAATTATTTTTTAAAATAAGAACTTATTTTTACTTTAAAATACTATTAAAATAACACCCAAAAATATTTGTCAAGCTCCTATATATATAATGATGCATTCATACCTTTGGATACTTAGAACCTCAAATGTTGGGGACGTGAAACTTTGCAAGAAAATCGACAATGATGAAGCTTTAAAATCTGGGTCGCTACGTCTTCAACTTTTCAAACACGTCATAGCCTTGTTTTGTCCGAAATTAAGCTAATACTACAAATTGACTTGATTGGAAATTTTCCCTTACACGTTTGTTTTGGGAAGAGAATCAAACCCCAAATTTATTAATTAGGGAAGAAAAAAGGCCTTTCTTCGATGGCTCACACAATGAAAATACCAATTTCATCAATATAAGATTTGAAAAATCTAGTGAAGGGGCCTTAATAAGGTCTAACTTTCAAAGCTAGAACAATGTCAGAGTGTATAGCCTGAATGATTGACTTAGAATGCATAGGGGAGCCATAAAATGTAGCATGATTCCTAAAGCACCAAATCCACCAACAAATATATAAAGGTACAACCTTGCAAATAATAGCTCTAATATTCTTCCCACGATAATTAAACCACCAAGACATAATTTTCAAACGCAGGGAGTGATTAGGAATTTTTAACCCCATCAAATTTTCAAAATGTTTCCACACATCCTTCGCAATATCACTAAAAAGAAATAAATGATCATCACTTTATTCTTGTGGAACTTGAGAACAATGACATTTGGATACCATCAGAATGAAAATAGTCTTGAAATTGAGATCGAGAGGGAGAGCTTTGTGAAGAATCCTCCATAAAAAGTTTGAAAACTTAGGAATAATTCTAGGATCCCAAATCAAGGAAAAGGAGAATTGTGAACAATGTTTAATCTGAATACAATCCGAAGCAATTTTAAAGCCCTTGACGCATCCAATTCTAACCACTGGAAAAAACATTCACATGAATAAATTCACCAACAGATTGCATTCGCTTCCATGTTGTACTAGCAAAGGAAGGTGCACCCTTGAAATTAATATGAGCTATCTTTTTATATTTGCAATGCATACAAGTGGCCCAAAGAGAATTATTTTGTAAGAAATGAATCCAAATTTTGCAAACATGTGCATTACAAACATCATTTAGATCTCGCAAACCAAGACCACCTTTTATTTTGGTCGAGAAATTATGTCCCAAGAAATGCAGTGGTGCTTTCTAGAATCATCTACATGCCCCCCCCCCCCCAAAAAAAAAAAAATTTAAAGAAGATACTACTAAAATCCTTAAAAAATGATTTATATGGATGTCATGCCGAAAATACATGAAGTCTAGTAACATGCAAAATGGATTATATCAGTAAGAGTCGACCAGCGTGACTGAGAGAAGAGTTATTCTAACTGTTAATCCGGTCAATGGCTTTAGCTAAAACACCTTTAAAGAACTGACATTTCTTTCGGCCCATAAAAATTGGAACTCCCAAGTAACCAATAAAAAGATTGGACTGTCTAAACCTGGAACAAGCAAGCATCGTGGAACGCCGTCTTAGAGAGAATTTTTTGGAAAAAATAATGCAGGTCTTCTTATTATGTACCTGTTCACCAGAATGTTTTTCATAAGCTTCTATCCACTGCATAAATATTTTGAATAACTTAACATTTCCCTTGAGGAAAAACATTATGTCATCAGCAAATGATAGGTACAAAACCACATTTGACTTAACATTTCCTTTCCGTCGTTTTATATATGATAAAATTGTTTATGGGTTTTGTGGGTCATTCGGTTCCACATTTGTTTATGGTTTTAAATTGAAGGTGGTTGTTGGATTATTCATTTTAGTATTATTCCATCTTTTGGAAGTTGATGTTTATTTTGGGGTTAGCATGGTGATGGATTTTATTGTGTAGATGTTATATTTGTTGGATTAATTGAAGATTATATCTTGTGGAAAAAGTTTTTAATGTCTTATATTCCTAATACATGCTAAGAATAATATTTTAATTTTGACACATGGAATAGATTTGCTGCGAGGATTGGCGACCTCTAATGTCAAAATACACCGGGTGTCATATATTATTTCATATGCGGTTTATGTATTAAATATTCTCATCAGACCATGTACCAAAGATTGTCATGGACCACATCCTTGACAGGGTCACAGACCTCGATTGTGACCACATTTATTATGATAAAAAATAGTGGTCATGGATGTCCTCCGTTACCAACGCCACCTTATTCGTGACTTGTTCCGACCAATATTGTCATCATGGTCATGGAAATAATTTGTTAACCCATGGTCACGACCTAAGGCTATGACCATGGGTGGAACAATGTTCAAATTGGGTTATGGGCCAAATATGTGGCCCCCAAATCTTTTTAAATACAAATAAATAAATAGTCAAGATTCTAGACCGTGAACATTTATTTATTTGTTTTCAAAAACTTTTGGGGATCACGAATTTCGGATGTGGCCATATCCATTTAATAAAAATATAAAAAAAATTATATTTAGCCCCCCCCCCCCCCCCCTCCCCGAAAAAATGTATTCAACAACAAATTCGTATACAATTAAGAAATATTTTAAGTGTGTAATTCAATGTTAATCTCCATCCCATCATAGTTAATTCATAAATTACACTAAACATTCATAATTCAAACTATACATTCATAAATCAAGCAGAATGACCAATAACATAATAGGATACAATTTCGATATAAATAGGATTGTCAATGGTCAATATACTAATAGGATACAAATAAGATTGGTAAGGGTTAATTAATATTTTGATACTTAATCTTCCTTTAAATCAACTAAAAGATCCTTCGTATTACGTTTGTCGTCAAGAGCAGGCGTATATTCTTTAGGAACCTTTAATGCGTCTTCTTGAGTTGTAACACTCTTTGGTGCATGCACAACAATGGACCAATTGCCACTGTTTTTGCACTTTGAGTATAATATTTTTTACACTATCTGAAAGGCATAACAAAATGGCTCTTCGACTATGCGATCTTTACTATTGATCTTAGATAAATCTACCAGGATAAGTTTTAAGTCATGACCAATTTTACAAGCATTCGTAGTGTCCTCTACCTTTACCCTGTCACAATAGAATATGGTTTCAATGGAATCTAAATCATCGAGTTCCAAGATTTGTTATACAATACCATATTAGGTTGGCATCATGTCTTTTCAATTTTTATAACTTTTGCAAGCGACATGGGTATTCAAGGCTTAAATTGAAATTTCGATGTTTTTGAGTCAATATATTTTCGTCGCATGGATATCAAATGAAATCAAACCCATTAGTGTAGAATTTTTTAAACTCTTTCACATAAAATGTGAGACCTTTTGCTAGGCGTACAAGCCTTAAAGAGACATCAACTTTTTTAAAAGATTCATTTATTAATGAATTTGTATTAAAATATATTTTCACCACATATGAATAAATAACCGTACATATAATAGGTGGAAAGTACTTCTTTCGATATCCATGCCCTAAAATCATTCTTTGTGTAATATCTCCTATGATTTTGAGAAAATTCGTTCTCGTACTTCTTAAAGGTAAATTGTAGATTTTAGATCATAATATAGAGAATACATATAATCAAACAAGAATAATTCCATTAATTATGTAGCTACTTACTCTCTGTAATCTTCAACTTCATCTTGCGATTAAAATAAATAACAATGAGTTTGCTCGTATTGTAGATTAGTGAGTATCACCTATTTAGGGTTCCTAAAAGACAATTTATCCTTGAACTCGTTAGGTTCCTCAATCAGTCATTCTCCGTGAGGATTGAACCTCCTCAGCTCTTGTTCTAGCATATGTTTCTGAGCATATAAATATAATTCCACAATTATGTATTCTTTAGTGTTTAACCCTCCAATATAGCATATATTCCTAACATAATCTTTTATGTTTTTCATCATGCGCTCGAAAGTATACATACAACGATGACTAACGAGACAAAGCAACAAAGCATCAACGAATAAATGCACAAGCAGATAGATGATTATATTGAAGAACAATGGAGGAATGTATTTTTATAATCCATAAATTGCCTCGGTTCAAGTTTATTTTGCATCTTTAATGTGCTTTATGTTTACAACTTTTGTACAAAGTTGGGTAAATCACACACTTATTGGCTTAATTTATTGGCGGAGATCTTTGTGCTCGTAGAAGAAATGCCTGAACAAAATAGTGATTAATTGAATGATGATGTGCCATGCATGAGAATTTCACTGTTTCGAGTCAATTATTTGGTACCTTTCTACCCTACATAAATTATCAGAATAACAATTCGAAGTCTTCAAGCTAAGTAACATGTCTAGGGGATTTTTTATCACTAGCAGTCAAAGTGAAAGAAGACGAGGGGATAGAAATTCTTCCTATTTTATGATCATATTTACCATAATTTCTTATTTATTTCATCTTCTATAGATCACAGTGCACCCGATCTCCGTCTTTTGAATGAGATCCACATGTTGGTATCAGATATTCCACAACATTCTTCTTCGTGTGCATCAAACTAATTACATGACTTACAAAATGATCTTTTCAATACAAAAAGTATAAAAATACTGATCTTTTTAACCATGCCTTTGTTTTACCAAGGTCGTTAGGATCCTCCGTAGCATTACGCTTCAGGTTTACAAACTTAGGGTGTTTTACCTGCATACATATTCCTTGTTGTTGTAGCCTTCGCCTTCTCCTCGATCTTCTTAACAAAAAGCCAAGATGGTCATGTACTATGCTCATGACCGAGAGGTAAGATGTTAGACTTATTATTCTTAAAAGGGTCACTGGTCGAAAAAAATCTACAATGAACAATATAACTCATTTTACAGCTATGATGTAGCCAATCGGCTTTAGTTTCCTCCCCACATAAGGGTCATCCGTAATAACCATGAACATCGCAACCGGACAAGGTCCAATAAGAAGAAATGTCATGGATTGCCCACATTAACGTTACTTGTGTAAACTCTTCATTCTTATGAGCATCAAATTCCCACAGGCCTTTTGCCCATAACTCTTTAAGTTCTTCGATTGATGGAGTTAAAAATATATCAAAATCATTATCGGGAGCCTTTGTCCCAGGTATCAATAATGATAATAATGTGAACTCCTTTCTCATGCATAGTGTTAGAGGGTTACTTAAAGCCACAATGAGAACTGTCCAATAACTTTCATTAGTGCTTAACTTATCCAAAGGGTTAAACCCATCACTTGATAATACAAGACGAATATTGAGCGATCCATTTTCCAATTCAGGGTCTCATGCATTAGGATGTTGCTAGATGAGTGAATCAACCAGATGACACATGATACTACCACTAACCTCACATTGATCATGCCGTGTCATGTCCTATGCTATCCATGGTATAGTGAAAACTCATTTTAACCATGGCCCGAGGGAAAAATACTTCAAAACCTTACGTGGAACTTAAGAACACTTGCGATATTTGCAGTATTGTCTTTACTATTATCGCAAGACACATATCTAGGTTCACCGTATACATGACACTTATCATTCTCTTCATTCTCATTGTGGTACAATATGAAATCATACTTGCATGCATGAATAGATTTGAACTTTAAACCCAAACCCTTCAAGTTTTTTTTTAGCGTTAGGATAATTGTGTGGTAATGCGTTCTCTTTGGGAAGACTATCTTTAACCCACTTCTAATATTTATATATGCATATTTAACAAATTCTTTAATGCCATTTACATGATTATGATATATTCGATTACTATGCCCCATCCACCATTTGTATTATGGGAAATCCCTTAATAATCTTCAAAATTCAATTAACCTAGATTAATACGTTGAAACAAAGGTAACCTAGATTAATAAGTTGAAACAAAGGTTACGTTGCATACACGAACGTACAATCCATAATTCATTCAAATTATTCAACACAACTTAAAATCAAATTAAATAACTTAAACATAAATTCATATTGCACACCCTAAAATTGTCAAAAAAATGAACCACAAATTAAAATAACTTATATAAACAAAATTTTCCAACTTGTTCTCAAATTAAATATTATCCGTCGCCTAATCTTAACCAATAAATAAACTGGCCAAGTTATAAAACAATTTTGGTATGAATTCAACAAGGGCCCTTCTCCACTATTAATGTGAACAAGCTCTTCTTCACAACTGGTGTATATGTTATCAACCAATATATATGTATGTCTCTCTTTTAAAGACTTTATACACTTCCATTTTATCACACACACACTAATTCATACTCTCTCTCTCTCTCTCTCTCTCTCTCTCACACACACACACACACACACACACACACGTAATAATTCATACATAGACACATGCAATAACTGACAAAAATACAAATTTTACATAACATGAAGGGATATATAGTATTTTACTATAAAAATGGATGAAAACAAAAATGGTGTGATTGACATCCCTAACTACAAGACTAAAATTGAGGTTCACAAACACACCACAAAGGGTAACATACCCATAACATAAAAGTTCTCAAATCCTAAACCCCAAATCAGTCAACCCTAATCACCGACACACTTTTGATTATTGACAGAAAATGACTAGTGAGACACTTTAAATGGATAATTTTACCAATCTACTAAATGAATAATTAAAATGTGAGTGACAATTTATTATGGTACAAATTCGATTGAAGAAAATTATTTAGTTTTTATTAAGACCAATTTTAAAAGGCTAGGATGTCACGTGACTGAGAGGCTCTATGTTATTTCTAGACACAGGATGATTGATGTAGGCAATAATAAGGTTAGATTTAATTTTACTAAAGAAGCTATAAATTTATGTTATTTAAGTGTTTTTTTCTTAAACACAATTTTTTTTGTGTATGATGCTTGTGTATTTTTTTAATTTTTTGTTTCATTAGTGAATAACAAAAAAATATAACTCAATGCTCCTGGGGGTATTTATATGCACTAGCGTTTGGTCACGGTCCTGGACCGTGACCCCAGAATGTGACTATTTAACTTTTTACATATCACCCATAAAAGTGATTAACACAAAGTTTATGCAAGACCTCAAATATAAAATGACATATTGAGTAAGAAATTATTTAGGATTTATCCACCAAACGAAAACCATAAAAATTTATACTAGATACACATACACACCAACACACATACAACATACACACACACACACACACACACAGAGATTTCAGTCTCACACATACACGTACACAGACACACATTTCAGTCTCACTTGTACAAATACACATATATACAAAAGTTATGTTGTTCAAACCCACACACACACACATCCATGTTTATATAATGAGAGATGGAGAATACCTGATAAAGTGAGGTAGTGGTGGGAGGAGTGAGAGGTTGTGGCGGTGACCTATGGAGAGAAACATGACATAGAGGGATTAAAGAGAGGAAGAACATGAAATAAAAAAAGATTATTTTTTTTTGCATAGAGCACGTGGTCATGGTCTTGGGCCATGACCCCAAGACATGAACATTTTTTTTACATGTCACGAACCTGGTCATGGTCTAGGACCGTGACCATTATGGTGACATGTATAAAATAAATGGTCATGTTCTGGGGTTACGACCCAGGATTGTGACTAGCTCCCATGACAACTAAAAAATCATCACGACCCGTGACCATGACCGACCTCAGTTGATACCCTAACATATGTCAGGTTTATGGTCATGATCTAGGGTCTTTACCCACTTTGGAGAGAGTTTTACCACCCATTTGGTCGTCTATGTGCTGATGGATCAAGGCAGTGACCCTCGCCATTGCGGTATATAGTCGTAACCATAACTATTTAATGTGACCCATTTCTTGGTCAGCGTGTTTGTCACTTGATTTGGCTCTAGTCATAGTCCTGGATCATGACCACCTTCTCATAGCCTCGGTTGTGACCCACTTATTGTGAGCATTCTCAGTTTGTGGTGTAATGTCTCTTTGCATTTGAAATGTATGTTAAGTGTGAAAGTTTAACGATAATGCGACAAATTTTCACAAGAGAAGGATACTCAAGAATTTGTGTCGGTCAAGTGTGAGTTGTACTTTTTTTTCCTTTTGGGTTTATAATTGAGTCTTCGAGAACTTGACGGGAAAGTAGTGTTTGGTTTTGGTTTTGTCCTAGAATATCCAAAGCGGAGATTTGAAAGGACAAATTTTCAATGTGAAAATGCTGATTTTAATAATTTTTATTGTTGGATTTATTTCATTTGTACAAAACTACTAGAGTCATATGTTGAGATTTAAGTTCAATTTTTCCTTTAAACCTACGATGCACATTGAAGACAATACAATACATGTAAAGCGACATGAAGATCTTGTCGAGTTTCATGTCAATTCCATGGGATCTTGAAAATGTATGAATATGTTTGATTTATCTATATAGTTTTGGTTTTTAATGTTTTAAAAATGTCTTACTAAGGTTATTTTTCGAAAAGGATTTTCAAAGAATTTTTATTTTCATTTTTGAAGTCGTTCAAACGAGTTTCTCTTTTCGTTTAAACGATTTCATATGTTTCGTTTAAAAAAGTTTGGGTATTTCGTTCTAATCACATTCGAATGATATGTTTTTACTTGACATGAAGTTTTCGCAAAGTGCGCTAGAAGATCGTTCAAATGAGCTTATCTAGGTCCTTTGAAGGACTTTGGTTTGGTATTAACGAAATAACTAATGTCGTTCAAATGAGTTTATGTTATTAGTCCGAATGGCTTGCCTAAGGATACATGCCACCATTTATTTACTTTTTTCCTATAAAAAAAAGGTTTTACACAATTATTTTAAAGAGAGGGTTTGCAAAATTGTTTTGCAAGAACATATCTAGGACTCTTTTAACCCTTGTTTCCACCAATAGTTTGGTTAGAAAAACTTTTTTATCATTTTATGTATAGAAAAAACTTTAAGTTTGTGTCCATAAATGACATACAGTTGTGTAAACTAAAAACAAATAAAAATATTTATAATTGTTTTTCATATAAACTACGTAGAACTGTGTTGAAGTTTTTATTTATAAAAAAAGGTTTTAATATAATATTTTTTTTAAAAGATTGACAAATTTTATTTATGATAAAATTAACATTTCATAATGTCTTTAATATAAAATATTTAATTTATAATATATACTAACTTTTATAATTATCATTATATTTTATTATTGTACATCGTCCATGCATCACACAGATTGTATGCTAGTATATAAAAAATTGTCTATATAAGACCCCATATTATATCCGTCTTTTGTGATTAATGCAATAAATATTCAAGATGTCATGTGGAATACATCATAAGATAATTTTATTCTTTCATGTTATTATTATTATATGAAATTATGATACCTGAATATTTATGGTACAGTGATGTTAAAAATAACTTATGATATTCTATGTCTTAAATATTAATATACAGTAAAATATGGCAGAATTTTGAAATTGTTATCAAATATATAATATTTGAATTAAAAAATTCAAACAGTATAGGCGAGGGCCCGTAGCGCGCCTCCATTTTCTCGAGGATGGAGATCGGTGAATAATCAATTTCTTCCTGATGCGTGCGAACCTGAAAAACATCGGGAACTCCATAAAAATATGGGTGTTGGAGTCCACTAAGTCACAAAGCGGGTAGTTTTGAGAGGGGATTTTTGTGTTAGTAGTTGAGCGGATCAGACATGGGCAATGCCAGGTGTACTAGAAACCACAAAAAAATATTTAGTTTAGGAACGAGTCGATACCTCTAGAACCACATCCATGGCAGTCTCAGTGTGTGTGGATTAATGGATTCCTTATTCAGTCAGTGACAAGTGTCTTTAATCATATATAAACTCGATTTTCTCGTCCACTGTAATGCCTTGTATTTCTACGTATTTGGAATTTAATTAATTCGGTAAATTATTCGTTCTACGCGATTGAAGTAATTTAATTGAATTAAATAAAAATGTGGTTATCGAATATTAATCAAGAGAAAGAGATAATGAGTAATATTATGTGTTAAATTTTCTAAGTGAATAGTAAATGATTTATAAAATTATTAAGCGTTATAGCGAGCATTATTGGCATTATTGAATTTATCTCAACCGAGAGTCGCGTGTAAACTAAATTGAGGTCGAGATTGGATAATTAATTAGAGTGACTTTGATGATGATTTCTAGGTCATGGATGACTCCAAAAGGGTCGAAATAGTCAAAATATTACACCCGCGGGTGTTGATTGGGCCCCGGGGCAATTTTAGACTAAACTGACACAATACGAGGGCATTTTAGTCATTTTGTAACTAAGGGTTAAGAGACCTGCGAATTTTCAACATCTTTATCAGCATATATATGGGAGAGGCTAGGATTTAGAGGTTAGAAAAGTTATAGAAGCCATTAGGGAAGAAGAGGAACCATTTGTGAAGCCTTTTTGAGAAATTTTAGTATGATCTTGCACCATTATCAATCTTGGAGTGAGGACGCACACGATCCAACATCAAATTCACGAAATCATATCACACAAGCCAAGACAAGTGTTTATTTATTGTTTATGTTGAAGTTATAATGCCCATGTTGTCTAGGTTTTGAAATATATTGATTAAAGTCATGTTTTTGGAAGAAAATAATAATTTAAATCCATGTTATGGGTAGGATTTCATGTAGACTGATTGTATTCATATCGAGGTTATGAAATCAGATCATGGGTGATAATCTAGATGAGAAAAATATGGGCTTTATGTTGTTTATAAATGAAGAACATAAAAATTTAGGGGTTTGATGAATAGATGTTATAATCCATGTTTGATTAGAAATCATAATGTTTTGTGGATTGTATCATGTGGTAAATTATCCTAATACACGTAGATAATGTTTGGGACAATTGGTTAGAAATTTAGTAAAGAAACATGGAGAATTGAATGAGAAATATGGTGAATAACGCATTTACATATTGAGGAAGAAGATGATTAGCGTTATTTTGAATCGATTCGGTTCAGAGGCGAATTGATTTCAAAAAAAGAATCGATTCGGCCTTCTGGCGAATCGATTTGGTTTCTAAGAGAATGTGAAATTCCCTTTTTTAAGCCTTGAACTCCTATAATTTTATTGGGGAAACTTTTGGGACTTTGTTAAAATATATTGAGAGATTTGTTATATTACAGTAGGCTTGTAATGGGATTATGACTTAGTCTTAATGAGAGGATTAAGGCGAGATTTAATAAACTTAAATTAAGGTGTAATTAATTCGAGAGAAGGAGAATGAGTTATGGGGAATTTAAGTGAATTTATGTATAGACCAGTAGTGTATGACAGAGCTAGCTACTGAAATTTATTCAAGGGGTAACTGGGACCCTTAGTATATAGAGTAATACTCTGATTAACATGATAGTGAGAATAATCGTAATTTGACTGTACGGTAAGTATTCGAGAGATAAATACTATATACAAAGTATGATAATTAAGCTGTGTGTATGCCTACTGATTTAAAATATATATTGGTTGTGTGTTTACCTATTAAATGATTAGTGTAATATGTGAACCTACCTACGTTGCCTGCTATCACGGAGGTTCCCGCACAGTGGGTGATCCTACCTTGCTTCTTTCAGGGAAGTCTGGATTTATGTCCCAGGACATAGAACTTAGGGCGGCTCACTATGAGCCGTGTATTAGTGACACTGACAGAACTTTTGGGTACGTTAGGTACGTGTGTAGTCCAAAGGCTTACAACTATGTTCGCTTCCATTGCTTGTTATTTGATTTTTGTATTCGAGGAGCCATGCCTATCCAATAGTCCTTATTTTAGTACGAGAGGTACATGGACTGATAGCAGAGTATGCCTACTTTCACGGTGGTCCTTTTGAAAGACACCATAAATATATATATTAGTGAGATAAATATATATAACCGTTTAAATTATTCTACTTACACGCGATAATAGATAGATTTATAATGTCTATATAAATAATGAATTAAGTAGTGAAAATTAATTGAATAATTAAATGATAAGAGATGTAGAATATCACTTATGATATCAATAACATACGAGAGATGTTAATTCGGATAGCGTCTTGTATGGGCGATACGGGGAATCATTGGTGTCTCTAGTCCAGATAGATACTTACGTCTAGTTAACTTGGGTAGTATGGATAGGTGGGCTAAGTAGAAAAAGTTAGGGGTGCACATTAGTTTAGAGGTGCGGAAACTCAAAAGAGTGTACGTGAACCGAACATGTGTAATCAATAACTAATTTTTAAATTGTGATAAATACTTGCTAAATGTTGTCAAAATGTTTTGGGTTATAACCCATGCTATAAATATTTTATAAAACCTTTTAGGTGTCCAGCCACATGGACGCTAGACTTTATGATCCATTCGAGGGACGATTTGCTGCAGCACTGTGGAGGCTTGCATCTTTCATTCCAAGTGTAGGATTTCACTTCAGTATCTCTGTTGGGCATCTTTCCCCATTCAATCTTCATTTATGTCAGTAATTCATTTCATACTTGTAGTGGGCTTTATTTACTACTAGTTGGAAACCCGCACGATGCACGAGCTGTACGACAAAGGCAGACCTAAACCTGAGGAATTGCCAAACGCGTAAAACATAGGACATCAACATCTAAATTTTATAAAAACAAATCACAACAGACAATTGAAGTAACAAATACATTCAAACTTCTCAAATTATTATAAAAAAAAAACACGACAAATATCCAATACAAGGTATCCATGGGAAAGGCTCAAAACAGGAACATCAAATTTTCTTATATACTAATTTCAACATGTGTGAAATCAAGGTGAGGTTTTCTAACCGAATTAATTAATCGTTTTCCTTGGATTCAGAATCCAAATCATTCTAATTGATCCCCAAAATAGGCACTAACACCTACTATTGATTCCATAAAAGTTATTTCAAGTTAATGCCATAGAGATTAAAATAAATGAAAAGAATTTTGCAAAGGAAAATTGTAATGTCTATCAAACACGCTCCAAGTCATCAACGAAAATATCATAGGATACATGTAACCAAGTAGTTGAGAACTGTCAATGTCCAATGTTTATAGGCTATAGTCTGGTTTCCAGCCAATGTTGACTTTTGAAAATATCGATATAGTTTGGAATGGATGAGGGGAATTGAATGACTAAAATAGTCTTCTCTAGAGAATATGAAGCTAAATCATTTTGAAGAATTTATTAAGGAAGGGTGGAGATGAATAGAGTTGCATAGGAAAAGGGCAAATGATACTCCCACCTTAGAAAATCTTGGACTACATAAATTATAAAAAAGGGATAGAGATACGGAGAGATAATATGAAGAGAAGATCGATGGGAAATGAAATCAAAAGATAAGGGTGCTATGTGGATAATCTCCTTGGTCAACAAAAATAAATGCTTTATGTTTGAAAAAAATATTTTATTTAGTATACCAAAAATTTCTAAAGTTTCAATTATTAAGGAACTTTTGTAAATAAAATATCCAATAAATGTAAGATTAGGCCAATAAAAATTTGGAAAAATCTGAACATAAATTTGGTTAAAAAAATACTACCAAATCATACAATGACATATCCGAAGAGTATTCATAGTCTGGAAAATGTGGTCTAACAAATATTCAAGAACATTGAAAAGAAAAGTGTTAACTACTAACTAATATCATACATAATTTCATTCTCAGGAATGTTAGTGAGGGCATAAAACTTATTAAATACGTCCCAAAATGTGCCCCCATACATATTTGCCCAAAATATTGGGTGAAAAAAGGAGGAAACGCTAAATACTTCTTAATATCGTAGATATTTCATCACCAAAACTGTATAGAATTTGGAATCATCGAAATCAATCGTTCAGCCAAATATCATTCACCTGCAAAAACCATAGGAAAGAAGAAAGGGACACCGAAATATATTACACACAATTAAAAAATGTAGGAAACAAAGGGTGTAAAATAATTTTTGGAAATATAACTCGTGATAAAAAAAATATCTTTGTTAATAATACATCCTTAATCATTGAAGTTCAAATGAAAATAGACATCATCAACCTTTTATTATTAAGAACATTTTTTATTTTTAATGACCTAACCCACCATGAAAATCATAGATTAACATGATGTTCTAGCACTCAACATGTGAGTAAGACATAATAAAAAAAAATTATAATACCTTTAGAAGCAAAATAAATTTCAGAATGACCACTTTTATGTGTGTACACATAATGAATTGAAAATATTACAAAACTAACAAAATATTTAGTTGGTTTAAATAACGAAATGGCCAACTAATTACAAATTGGAAACCAAATATTACATGAGATTTGAGTCTAATTATCCCAATATACCAATATCTATAGAGTTGTGGGTCAATATTACCTTGTGAGGCATTGGCGCCAACACCCCGGGAATGGCATAAATATCAGTATCGGGTGGAGTAGCATACATCTGCACATTAAAACAATAAAGAAATTGTCAAAATGTTTTTAAGTTATAGCAATAGGTAATGTAAACATGTATTAAAGAGTAAAGAGACATAAAAAGAAAGAAATCCCAATTGATGAAAACCCGGAGAGAAAAACAAATAGAATACATACCTCTCTGAAATCATAAAGGCTTCATAATAAAGAAATCACAATTGAGCAAAGTAATATTGTTAAACTCATCCTCGTTAATCCGATAATCGACTACCATTTCAAAGTCCCAACCATAGGTAGACACAAATATCTTGCTGTTGATAATGAAAATATCGTCGTTGCCGGCGAGGGGGTCATACTCCACATTGTAGTCCTTCTTCGTGTCGGATTCCTCGACATCATCTTCGTCCATGTCGTAGTTGACTCCACCATCGGTGTCACCATCATCGGCCCACATTCTTAAGTCGGGTTGGCGTGTGGGAAAATTAAATAAATAGTTTGTGGGTTTTGAGTTAAGGCGGAAGGTGAAGGTGGGGGTGGAGGGTAGGTGGGGTGAGGTGGAGAGGGTGGGTAGGTTTGGAGGGAGAAGTGGGGAGAGGAGAAAGAGAATGGCATTCTCGGTCTTAATATTTTCTTATGATCAATCTCTACGAACTTTTGGGGTTTGTGTTGTATTTGTAGGCTTCCAATGTGCGGCATAAAGACTAAATAAGAAAAGAGAGAGGAATGTGTAAAGGGTGGTGGGGGTAAAAGATTGAAGATACAGGTAAAAAAGGGTATTTGAAACAGATGGTTTGGAGAAGAGAACGGGTTTTATTGGATGGGTTGAAACTTTCTTGTAGGCTCCGTAATAAGAGAGAGAGGTTTAAAAAAATTAGGAGGTTTCATGTGAACACCTTAATTTAGAGGTAGATTTTAACTCTTTATATCATTTTAGAGTATATAAAGATTTGTTGGACATATTATTTGGATTTGGATTTTGTAGTTGATGGTTTATTCGACAAGACAGTATTTATCTATTTCTTGTAATTGTTCGACTATATTCATTGTGTGAATGTTTTAATTTAGTTTTAAGCATGTTATTATCAATTCTTTAATGAAAGAGAAAAAAAAATCATTGGCTTCAGAAAGTATTAAGTGGTTAGTAATTAATATGGTTTTCGACAGTGATGCTGAGAATGAACAAAATGAGAAACCTCTTTTAATTTAATAAAGGACGGATCACCGGTATTTAATTAGATAGGGTGTCACAGATGGTATCAGAGCATCAAATTCTAGTGTCCATAGGATCTGTATGTCTTACTACAATTTTAGTGTATCGTTTTTTTTATATAGCCCTATTATTAGGATTGTTGCTTTTATCTTTACATGATTGAGATATCGTGCTTCTCCCATTAAATTTTGAATAAACTGTGTACTTATACAAGCCGACCTGCTTTCAGATGCCACATAGGAGAGAGAGGAAATAGCAGTGTCTAGAGATGAGGTTAGAGAGGCTCAGTAGGAGCAGGAGGTACTTAGCCACAACTACCACCATAGATTATCTCGACGACACAGGTGACCGAGATAGTTGTCAAGGCGGCCAACATATTTGTAACAACCATGGTCATTCATTTCCAACAGCCCCAGTTATCGCCAGTGACACAAGTGATCCAGGCCCATCCAGGGCCATCTACTTAGCAAATATTCAAGGAGATATTTCAGAAGGGCCACCCACCCGAGTTTCAGGGTAGCTCTGATGTAGTTGAGGCGTCTCAATGGAAGAAGAGTATACGACGACACCTATGTATGGTAGAGTGTAGTAAAATGCAGAAATAGATGTTAGCTACTTTCAAACTCGATGGAGCTACATTACAGTGGTGGGAGTCAGTTACCACCGTCGAGGAGAGATATATGATGACGATTGCTGAGTTCTGGGTGCGGTTTGACCGGTAGTACATTCTGCCAGTAGTGGAGACCGAAATGAGGAAGAAATTCAAAGAGGTGACTCAGGGTGACGTCTTCGTGATAGAGTATGAAGAGGAGTTCACCCATTTGGCTAATTTTATGCCAGACGAGGTGAGCAATAAGGAACGAAAGAAAGCAAAGTTTATGGATGGATAAGCCAGGATGATCATGCAACATTTGATCGACAACCCCGTATTGGAGACATATACAAATGTTATCAATGTCACTTTATTACACTATCAGGACCATTGTTTCAACATGAAGGGAAACAAGATAGGAGGTAATCCTAGTCAGCTAGGTAAATCAATTGGGGCTGGTACCAATGGAGCACCGTAACAGGTAGGCATGCAGTAGGGACGGGATTCCCGACAGGGGGATCAAGCCAAGAGGTTCAGTTCAGGGGGTATCGAACAGAGGTCCAGGGATACAGGCAGGCTCAGTAGGTCCCTAATCAGCAGCATCAAGTTCTTCAAGGCCGTTAGGACTAAGAGAATAATGAAGGTGGCCAGCAGGGCCAAGGTTAATAGGGACAGCTCTAGGGCCATCCTCGACAGGGCCAAAGGTAGAGACCGTTTCCAGGATAGTGTTTTATATATGGACAGCATGGTCATAAGAGAAAATATTGCCCATAGCTAGGCAAGGCACAACAGTAGGGTGCCTAGTAGGGGCAGCAGTCCCCGTTACCTCCAACACCAGTGCCAGCACCCTCAGCCCAATAGTAGAAGCAGGTGCATATGCACTATGAGCATGTGTATAATGTCCGGGACATACCCATGCCACCAGCACCTCAAGCATTGCCAGCAGTCGAGGGTATGTTTCCTATTCATGAGCCTGAGGGTAGGATTGTTTTTTATACTGGGGAATCACATTCTTTTATTGTCACTAGATTTTCCCGATCAACCGGTCTTTTAGAGACAAAGGACACTCGCCTCTATTGGGTATTAAGTCACTTATACACTAGGTATGTAGAGGTGTGGACATTATTATTGGGAGTTTGAACTTAGAAAATGACCTTCTTATATTAGATATGGAGGGATAGAATGTTATACTAAGTATGGATTGGTTGGCGGGTTACCAAGCAATGGTAGACTGTTAAGAGAGGACCATACTATTCTTCATTCGTATCTAGGATATGTTATTGGTGGCGATGCCTCTTCTCGAGGGAGGGTCGCGCACCTACCTATACTAAATTAAGGAGGAGACCTCATAGGAGGTAGTTGTCCCAATGGACTCGATTCCAGTAGCGAGAGATTTTGAGGTTGTATTTAGGGAGATACCAAGGCTACCACCTATCCAAGAGATTGAATTCGTTATTGCCCGAGCACCGCGTACGAGACCGATTTCCTGAGCACCATATCACATGTCCCCTTTAGAGATGCAGGAGTTAACGAAGCAAATTCAAAAGTTATTAGGGAAGGGTTTCATTTGGCAGAGTACATCGTTATGGGGTGCACCGGTGTTATTTGTGAAGAAAAGGGATTATTCGCTTCGCTTGTGTATAGAATACAGGGAGCTGAACAAGGTCACGATACAAAATAAGTATTTGTTTTTGAGGATCAATGACCTACTTGATCAGTTAAGAGGGGATGCGTACTTATCTAAGATTGACTTGAGATCAGGGTATCACAAGTTGCACATTCGGGAGGAGGATATTCCCATGACTTCTTTAATGTTGCGGTACGAGTCATACGAGTTCAGGGTGATGTCGTTTGGGCTCACCAATGCGCCAACAGTGTTCATGAATCTCATGAATAGGATATTCAGGGAGTTCTTAGATCATTTTATTATCATGTTTATAAATGACACTTTGGTTTATTATCATACTAAGTAGGAGAATGCAGACCATTTTCGTAGGTTTCTACAGACACTTTGGGACCACCAGTTGTATGCCAAATTTGGGAAGTGTGGATTTTATCAACGGGAGGTACAGTTTCTTGGCCATATCCTGTTCGACATAGGTATTGCTGTTGATCCTAGTAAGGTATCGGCGGTGAGGGAGTGGGGACAGCCCACGACACAGTAATAACCCCCATTTTCTCACGTAAAGGCTGGACAGATTCAATACGCCAAAGATGTGGCTCATAAACAATTTATATTGTTCTCAGCATTAAAGGGATAAAAAATTCTTTATTTTATATCCAAATCTATAATGAATAAAAAAGATGAATAAAGTAGATTTAATACATGAATAATAAAAACATAATCATCATACAATGTCCATAATGCAAATCTAAGTACAAATGCTATAAATAAACAGTTGGGCTTATGCCCGTACAAATCCCAATATGAAATGAAATGACAAAATACTGAAGTACAACCTATACTAGAATCAATGGAGTAAAATCCACTACGTCCAATGCAACTGCAAACCTGATCCATCGTCATTCCTACTAATCCCTGTAATTAAGAATACTTGGGGTGGGGGACTTATAATTTGGGTCAGAGCCCTAGTTTTGCAAGGATTATTCACCAATAAATATGAAAATTGTTACTAACTCATACTTCACGTCTCTCTATCGACGCTCATATGTAACGAGTACCTCACCTCTCATCTAGAAGCAGGACTACTCATATCCTCAATCAAAATGCCAATTATAACTTCCATTATTTAATCTATCATGTAATGAATAATCCATCTAGCTATGCATTAACTAAAAGTGGGTACTTTATGTCTAACACCTGAATCCACGAATGGAATTCAAAATTTTAACTACACAATTTATATAAACTCAGAGTATATTCATATGTCATATAATATTTCATATCCCTTGTCTATCTCTTCAGACTATTTAATAATGTATTTCATACTCCTCGTCATCTACCCCGTTAAACTATAAGTTTCATTCTCTTGGATTACCAAGTTATTATTCTCATTAATAATTGGATACTCCATTATTCATTCCCTTTAATTTTTTACTACTTTCTTAGACTACTCAATTATTATTATCATTAATAATTGCTTACCACATTAATCATTAAGACTCTTCTTAGTCCTTAATTATCCTTGTCATTTTATTATCCCGACATTATTATCGTTAATAAGTGTCTACATCTTTAGCCTAAGAGGGCACATTTTCATATAAGGTACACCACAATGCGTAAATAAAAAAAAATATATATATATATATATATATATATATATATATATATATATATATATATATATATATATATATATATATATATATATATATGCGACACATAAAGGCATCTACCATTGGTGTCTCGTTCGTGCTCTATCGGCAAGTCCAGAGGAATTCCTTATCCTAAGCGGACATCACAAAACACACATAAGTTGGGGGGCGGTCCTTATGCAGGAAACATGTTCACAGACCATACCCAGCAGTGACATAGGCTGGGTCAATGCCAACACCTACCTCCTCGTAGATGGCGCCTCCATGTATTACCTATATGACCTACACAATCGCTAAGCCCACCTGCACCGGCGTGTGGTACCCAGTCCGAACGCACGAACCCCCAAGCCGATAGGACACTCCATGAACGTTAGTATGTCCCCACAAAATAATATGATAGATATTATTATCCAATATGCATATAGAGTTACTTTATAACTACTTTAATCCCACTAAAATCTCAATCCATATAAAATATAGCCTTTCTGGATTAACTATAATCTTTTGGTCAATTATCCCATAACTCATTTTAAGTCGTTAACCTACGACTACTTTTTCGATTAAATATTAAGTCTCATACACTGCCTTTTAGACTTAAATCACATTTGCTTCATAATTTATTTCTCTTTAAATATATAGGTACAGTTATTCCCAACTAACCTTTTCAAAACCACTATAGGTATAGTTATCATCAAACTAACCTTACCAGCACGATTATAGTTATAGTTATACCCAACTACCTTGACCAACACATTTAATGATCTTAATATGTTGTCCTTTTGACTTAAACTTAAATCATTCTAGATTATTGATAATTATTCGTTCCTTGTTACCTTTTCAATAAGGTTTATATGTACATATATAAGGAGTCAACTAGAGTGAATAAGGGTTATATGTACATATATAAGAAATCCACTAATATGGATAATAATATCACTTAACCTACTATCACAACCGGCGTTAACCATTTATACTTATCCCCCTAGGCTTAGGATACATTCCTACTCAACATCATTTTATGGTAATCATTTGAGGAAATTAATTATTAATTTTAACCTCATACATTTGACTTATCTCAAATAAGTGTTTCTTTTTGTTTAAACTCTCCCCGGATTAATCATAATATTTTCGTCGTATCTTTTAGGGTCTTATCCTCTAGGTGCCCCTACCATAATTTCCCAGATCATCTAGGTACATCCCGACCTTTTATATTTTTATTTCATATAGCTTTATTTAAGAATGGCACATAAATCATCTTGTTCATATGGTCTCGTACACCCTTTCGTAGAAAAATCATAACTAATTAAAAAAAATCCGAAAAATACGAGGTCGATGCCCACGCGATCACAATGAAATGTTTTATAAGAAGGTCATTCCGAATAGATTCAGTAGGAGGCTGAGTTGATTCGGTTGTCCAGTAAGCCAAAAATAGGTCTTTTCTAAGACGAGATTTTTCCAATGAATTCTAAATCTGTCAAACTTTGTTCTTATGATTCAAAAATATCAAATGGGTTATGATAAGGGGTTATATTATGAAATAACATCATTTTAAATATGATTAGACCCCCAAATCATTCCTAGATTATCACCAAATCATCAAGAATTTGTCAAGAACTCATGAACATGAAATTTCCCCAATGATTTCTAGATTAATTAGAGGGTGTATACAACATACTTTTTACAATTAATCTTCCATTTAAACCACGTGAATAAATAGCTGATACAAGGGGTTATAGATCGAAACATGGATTACACAATTATCATCAATTTTTACCCAATTCAAAAGGTCTCTAAGTATACCATCCCAACATATGATTAAATCTTATTCTAAGCATGGTATGAACATTAATATAGGACTAGTACAGTTTGAATAAGAATGAAAGGAGAATCCTTAATTGGAATTTGTAGAGGAGACTCTCTTCCTCCTCCTAGGGTAGTCCTTACTCCTCTTGGGTGGTTATGTCTAGGATTCTTGGATGTAACTCCCAAATGTGTGCGTTAACTCTAATTATACAATCTTACTCTTTAATTCCCTATTTGGGCTTTAGGCCCCAACTTTGGACACACAAATGAGCCCAAAAATAATATCTAATTAGTCCGATAATTACCCAACACACGTATATATACCCAGGACCATTCCCAAGGGTCTAAACGCCTGAATGAGTCCGTAATACATCTCAAAGTGTGTCCCCAATATTTTTATCAAAAAATATCTTTTAATTGTGACGTGATACCTGTAAATTGTTTTTATCAAAAATAAAATCGAATTTATGTTTATTCCAAACCAATAAACTCTAACTCTAAAATTTATAAATAATATCGAGTCTAATTACTCGCAACCTTGATTAATTAACTTCACTGAATTAAATTAATTCCTATTAAATTTTATTTTATTCCAAAAATATACGGGGTATTATAGACACTGACAGAGATTCATAACTTTATGGGGTTGGTCGGGAATTGTCGCCGCTTTATTAAGGGATTTTTAAAGATTGTGGGTTCGTTGATGAACCGACCCACAAGGGGGTAAAGTTTGTGTGGAGTGATCACTGTCAGTTAGCCTTTGATGAGTTGAAGGGAAAATTAACATCAGCACCTGTACTTGCATTACCTAAGAGTGGGGTGGAGTACCGGATCTACACTGATGAATCCTTCTAGGGACTTGGGGGTGTATTATAGCAGGAGGAGAGGACTATATCTTATGCGTATCGAAAACATAAGACCCATGAGAAGAATTACTTAACACATGACCTTTAGTTGGCAGCGGTTGTGTTTGCTTTGAGGATATAGAGATACTATCTTTTGGGGGGTAATTTACATTGTTCACAAATCATAAGTCGCTCCAGTATCTCTTAACACAAAAGGATCTGAATATGAGGCAGAGGCGGTGGCTAGAATTCATGAAGGACTACCAGTTTGATATACAGTATCATTCTAGTAAGGCTAATATGGGGGTAGACGCATTGAGTCGGTGACCCACTGGGGAGTCGATCGAGGTATGAAAGGAGAAGTGGAGTGAACTTTGACACGATGATGAGATTGCCAGAGCGTGCATGTCAATTTTATCTATCACCCCCGAGATTATCACGCGAGTAGTGAAAGCACATGAGAAGGATCAGTATTGTTAGGACAGAGTGTGTCAATTATTAGCTGAGGGTGTCGAGTCTTACTCGATCACATTAAAACGAGGCCTACGTATTAATAGGAGACTAGTTGTGCCAGAGGGTGAGGATTAGAGCCATTTGGTTATGACTTAGTCTTACAAATCGAGGTTTGAGGCACACCTCCGTGGGGATAAGATGTACCAGGACATGATGAGACAATATTGATTGGGAAGGGATGAAGCGAGACATAGAAGAGTTTGTCTCGAAGTGTGTTACCTATTAGTTAGTTAAGGTAGACCACCAAAGACCTTTGGGGATGCTACAACCACTGGTGATTCCCGCATGAAAGTGGGAGAGCATTTCGATGGTCATTATTACTAGACTATCGACATCGCATAGGGGTCATGATTCCATTTGGGTGATAGTGGATCGACTGACTAAGGTGTCCTATTTGTTTCCCGTCTATACTAACTTTGAGATGATTCACTATACGCAGCTATTCATAGCAGAGATAGTTATGCCGCCCCGAGTACTAGTTAACATTATATCAAATAGAGATAAGATATTTATGTCTCATTTCTGGCAGAGTTTTCAGGAGGCCATGGGCCCTAACTTGTGACTAAGTACCTCAAACGACACACAAATAGATGGACAGACTATAGGGTAAATCAAATAGTAGAGGACAGATTGAGTATTTGCATCCTAGAGTTTAGGGAATGATTGTAGCGATTTCTTCCATTGGTAGAGTTTGCGTATAACATCTCTTACCAATTTACTATCGGCAAGCACCGTTTGAGGAACTTTATGGGAGGCCTTGTTGTTCGCACACTTGTTGGTTAGAGGCGAGGGACAATAAGTTATTGGTACTAGAGATGATAAGGAGATGACTGCCAAGATCGAGCTAATTCGGGGACGTTTTCAAATAGATCAGGATCGATAAAAGAGTTATGCCGATGCAGACTGGAGGCACACAGAGTTAGAGGTTGGTGACCAGGTGTTGGTACGTGTGTCTCTCATGAATGGGTTATAAGGTTCAGCGATAAAGGTAAGCTAGCGTCGAGATGTGTGGGACCTTTCTTGATTATTGAGAGAGTGGGACTAGTGGCATATAGACTAGTTTACAAGAGCATCTTTAACGAATACATGACGTGTTCCATGTGGCATCGCTGAACAAGTACAAGAGAAGCAAGAGATATTTTTTGCATGTTACCCTTGATTGATTTGCAGCCTACGAGGAGATACCCATGTCTATTCCTAATCGTAATGAGCAAAAGTTGCGGTCTAAAGTAGTACCATTAGTCAGAGTTTAGTGGGGACACCACAGTGTTGACGAGTCTATGAGAGAGCAGTACCCATAGTTATTCTCCACAGTTTTGACCTAATTTTGAGGACAAAATTACTAATAAGGGGGGAGTATGTAATACCCCATATTTCTGCGTATTTGGAATTTAATTAATTTGATAAATTATTCGTTATATTTTAAAATACGCGAGTGAAGTAATTAATTGATTCAAATAAAAATTTGGTTATTGAATATTGATAGAGAGAAAGAGATAATGATTAATATTATATGTTAAATTTACTAAGTGAATAGTAAATGATTTATAGAAATTATTATGCATCATAGCGAGCAATATTGGCGTAGTTGAATTGATCTCAATCGGGAGTCACATGTAGACTAAATTGAGGTCGAGATAGGATAATTGTTTAGAGTGACTCAGATGATGATTTCTAGATCACGGATAACTCTAAAAGGGTCGAAATAGTCAAAATAGTATACCCAAGGTGTTGATTGGGCCTCGGGGAAATTTTGGACTAAGCCGACACCATACAAGGGCATTTTAGTCATTTGGTAATCAAGGGTTAATAGACCTACTAATTTCCAACATCCCTATCAGCATATAGATGGGAGAGGGTAGGTTTTAGAGGTTTGAAAACTCAGATAATCCATTAAGGAAGAAGAGGAGCCATTTGTGAAGCCTTAGAGGGAGTTTTTGAGAAATTAGAGTGTGATCTTGCACTATTATCAATCTGGGAGTGAGTATTGGAAGAGAAGGAACACCATCCAACATCAAAATAATGAAATCAGATCACACAAGCCAAGGTAAGTGTTTATTTACAGTTTCCTTTGAAGTTATAATTACCATGTTGTTAGGGTTTTGAAATATAAGGATTAAATTCATGTTTTTGGAAGAAAAGAATAATTTAAATCCATGTTATGGTTAGGATTTCATGTATACTTATTGTATTCATGTAAAGGTTATGAAATCTGATCATGAGTGACAATCTAGATGAGAAAAATTGGGGCTTTATGTTGTATATAAATGAAGAACATGAAAATTTAGGGGGTTGATGAATAAATGTTATAATCCATGTTTGATTAGAAATTATAATGTTTTGAGTATTGTATCAAGTGGGAAATCATCCTAATACATGTAGATAATGTTTAGGATAATTGGTTTGAAGTTTGGTAAAGAACCATGGAGAATTTAATGAGAAAAATGGTGAATAATGCATTTATGTATTGAGGAAGAAGATGGTCTGCTTAATTTCGAATCGATTCGGTTCAGAGGTTAATTGATTCGGCCTCTTGGCGAATCGATTCGATTTACCAAGAATACGAGATTCCCTTTTTTAAACCTAGCACTCCAATAATTTTGTCGGGAAAACTTTTGGGACTTTGTCAAAATATAACGAGAGATTTGTTATATTATAGTAGGCTTGTTGTAAGGACATAGTTCATATAGTCCAGGTTTACATTAGTACATGTCGTATATCGCTACAACCATCGAAGATTTATTCTAGTTCAATCATGCATCAAGACTGATCTGAATATCAAGCTTCTTCGACAAATGAGCCTCTGCGAGATTAATTTCGGTAAGTTTAGTGCTTAAGTTTCATAAATGTTTCATTTTAGTATTAGAATATTTTTTTATAAATGTTTTATCAAAATGAGGTTTTTTTTAAGGGAATAAATTTTGGTTCTAAAAAGTGAACCGGTTCGATTTGCAATGTTTGGCCTCGGTACTAGAAAAATGAACCGGTTTAATTTTTATAAAGGGAAAACCAAAACGGTTCGGTACACCATTTCAAAAAAATTATTTTTTCTATAAATACCTTTTTCGGGAGTTGTTTTGTTTAAGACTTGAAAATAACGTTTTTGAGAGACCTACTACAACAAGTCTTCAATTTTTTGAGTCCAAAATACCTTTTTGATTCACACGAAATGTTCCAATTACTTTTGTGAATCTTTTGGATCCTAAGATCCAATATTTTTGAAGTTTCTCTTGTAGAGAGGGTAAATCTACAGCTGACTTGGTACGAGGGAGGTGCTAGATGACTATGACTGCAGTCATTGGGAGTACTTAAGAGTGTTCCTTGCTGAAGATAGAACTGTGTGTTCTTGTGGATTCGCTGCAGAAGTCCATTGTTGGTCTAGGTTGCATCCTTGTGGGTATCTACAGATATTCCTTGCAGATTTCTCTTGTAATCTTTTAAGTTGTGATTTGCAAATTATTAGTGAAATAAAAGGTTTTTTCCCTTCAAGAATTTCTTCCTTAAATTGGTGTTCTCGATATTTGATCTTGTGATTGTTCGATTTGCAAATTTAATTCAATCAACGTATATTCATATGTTAGGGTTTAATTAACTTTGTTTAAAAATTGACATGAAATTGAATAAATTTACAATTGAGATATTTGAATTCAGTTTAATCATTATCACATAGCTTTTACAAATTGGTATCATACATTTTTAAGCAATCACCACTTTAACAAATTGGTATCAGAGCACGTTCTACTAAGTTGTTGTGTCTTGATCCGAATTTTTCACAAATTTGGTTTATGAAATGTCGATTTTCTTAAGTATGTCTTTTGGTGATATTAATAATTTTAGATGTCAACTTTTTGAAAGGTCTAATTGAAAAATTCACATGAATTCTTATTTTAAATCTTCCGTTGAAAACTACTCTAAGAGGTGTCTTGGTTGTGAGGGAATTGGTCATATGATAGATGAGTGTCCCACTAATCTAAGAAAGAATTTGAATAAACCGACATTTCATGTTTCTTACCTCAGTGACAGTGATTCCGAAAAAGAAGTCTTTTATGCTACTAAGCGAGAATTTCACACCCTTGTGAGTGAAACCGATGAGAGTGAGGTTGATGTGAGTGAGGAAGAAGAGGAAGAGTTGAGTGAGTTGAAATTTTCTTACAATAACTTGTACGCGGAATCTGTAAAGAGAAATAAGGCAAACTTGAAATTATAAGCTAAGTTGAAAGATTGTGCCTTAGATATGAACAACACCGATTCGTTAATTGAGGATTTGGGGGCATGTGAGAAGATGCCTACGAAAAAGCTAGGATATATCGAGGGCGATAGAGATAATCTTAGAGGATTGATGGAGACTATGAAAAGGGAGTTGTTATAATTTGAGGATACTATATGTGTACTTGAGGTGAGGATAGGTGAGGTTGAGAAGAGTTTGAGAGAGTCAAGAAAGGTGAAGTTTGATTTGGAGTTGAGGTTAAAAAATCTAGATAAGATGTTAGGCACTGTCCAAATCAAGGATAATAGTTGTGGCATAGGCTTTAATGATAGTGTTGCACCCATGCCCAAATTCAACCTCCCCCACCCCACCACCCCCCTGTGTGAGAGAGCCTCCTAGGGTTGTTAAGAGAGAAGAACCTAGGTTCGTTAGGAGAGACACACCTAGAAACATTTTGAGATATCCACTTAGTAATTTTATGAGAGTGCCACCTAGAAACTTTAGGAGAGGCCCATATTTCGGTAACATTCACCGCCCGATTTACACGTACACACATTGCGGTAGGCAAGGTCATCTTAGGCATTTTTGTTACAAACTTCAAGATTCTCCTAGGAATTTTAACAATCGAGTAAATTTGATTCCCAAAAAACCCATGTGTCGTTACAAATCTATTTGGGTTAGGAAATCAGATCTAAAGGCTTTTCGATTGATTGTTCATAACTCTTGCTTAATTGCGTGTGATTAACCCCATGTTAGGTGTTCCGATTGATCGTGTTGGATGTTTGTCATGTGCTAATTTTTCTTCATGATATATTCTTAATAGTGTTATGACATGTGCACTTTTGTATTTATATTTTCCATTTTTCCTATATTTTTCAAAAAAGCTAAAAAGATTTTATTTTGATAAATGTTTTGAAAAATGAGATATAGAGTTTTGTATTTTGTTTCCACCGTATATGAATGGACATTTAGGATGACCGAGTCATAATTTCATTCCATATCCATGTGGCGATTTGATAGTGTTTTGATACGCGCCATCATTTCATTTTTGTGCTTTACAATGTGTGGAGTTTGAGATATTGCCTACATGTTTTCTCATAATTATATTTAATGTACACTTGCACAGATTTGTTTGATTATTTTACTTATCATATCACATGTTGGTCGAAGTGTTTCCATCTCAGTCATGTCTTTAAAACAAACCAAATGCGAGAAAACGTGACAATAAAAGTAGTGCATATAAGAACCGTTTACCATGAGGAATTAAATTACAAAAAATGATGAGTGTTCACGAGAAAGGGCTGCAAGAGTACAAAATAAACTTGTCGTGAAAGACACCGTTTAAAAGATCCCAAGAAAAAAATTGAAGGACATAAAAAGATAAATATGTCAAAAAGGGGCCAAAAGGTTAAAATCACCTTAAAAGAAAATTAAATGTACTATTATTTATGAGGGTGTTCAAATGGAAAAAATAAAAAATTGGTTGGCACGTCCTGACAGTCTCATGAAAAAGCATTACATAGTTTTAGACGTTATTGGTGTGAAAAAATATTAATAACTTTGATGTGTCGATGGATTGAGTCGATGTCATTTAAATCCAACACTTTCGACACGTAAGGACAATTTTGAGTTCATTCGTTAGGAGTATCTGGATTCATCATGCACATATGTTATGCATGATTGCATTGATTTTCCTTCTGAATTTATTCACACCCATTCATTCCGTATTCACGATTTGGTTATCTATGTGAAAATTCATGGTGTGATTTTTGTGTAGATTATTTTTGTTTAAAAAAATTGAAAAATAAAAAATAGTTTATGAACATCTATGAGTTTATCCTTGATGATCGTAGTTTGATCCATATTTTCTATGCATATCGTGACACTTCATGTTTTATTTATTCTTTTCCTTGTCTATTTCGAACAAATAAAAAGGGGGGAACGAATTATGGGGGAGTTTCACATTATGGGGAAGATTTGAGATTCAATATTTGTTTTGATGTTATGTTTATTTTATTTCAAGCTCGATATGTCACGAAGGTATTGGCTTTGTCTCATGTGTGTAGGTCCAAAGGTTGATGATAATTAGATTGCACACCCTGATGAGAAAATCTTGAAGATTTGATGTTGAAAATTTTTGAAGAATTTTTCTATCCTACATGTTTAGTAACTTTTCATTTTTGGGTTCGTGGGAGGTATTAGATTTGTATAGGAATTTTGATTTGATAATTCAGATGTTTTTATTTTGTACAGACGTAAACATAGGGGGAGATTTGTATGGACATAATTCATATAGTTCAGATTTATATTAGTATATGTCATATACCGCTACAACCGTCGAAGATTTATTCGAAGATTTGTCTTGAAATTTTGATTTGATAATTCAGATGTTTTTATTTTGTACAGACATAGACATAGGGGGAGGTTTGTATGGACATATTTCATATAGTCTGGATTTATATTAGTATATGTCGTATACCGATACAACCATCGAAGATTTATTCAAGTTCAATCATGCATCAAGACGGATCCGAATATCAAGATTCTTCAACAAATGAGCTTCCGCGGGATTAATTTCGATATGTTTCGTGTTTAAGTTTCATAAACGTTTCATTTTAGTATTGGAATATATTTTTATTAAATGTTTTATCAAAATGAGGTTTTTTTTAGGCAAGACATTTTGGTTCTGAAAAATGAACCAGTTCGGTTTGCAATGTTTGACCTCGGTACTGGAAAAGCAAAGGGTTAGATTTTTGTAAAGGGAAAACCAAATCGGCTCGGCGCACCACCTCAAAAAAAATATTTTTTCTATAAATACCTATTTCGGGAGTTATTTTGTTTAAGACTTGAAAAGAATATTTTTGAGAGACCTATTACAAAAAGTCTTCATTTTTTTTAAGTCGAAATACCTTTTTGATTCACATGAAACGTCCCAATCACTTTTGTGAATCTTTTGGAACTCAAGATCCAACCTTTTTAAAGTTTCTCTTGTAGAGAGGATAAATCTACGATTGACTTGGTACCGTATGAGGGAGGTGCTGGCTGACTACGACTGCGGTCATTGGGAGGACTTTAGAGTGTTCCTTGTTTAAGATAGAACTGCATGTTCTTATGGATTCATTGCCGGAGTCCATTGTTGGTTTAGGTTGCATCCTTGTGGGTATCTACGGATACTCATTGCAGATTTCACTTGTAATCTTATAAGTTGTGATTTGCAAATTATTAGTGAAATAAAAGGTGTTTTCCCTTCGGGGATTTTTTCCTTAAATTGGTTTTCTTGATATTTGATCTTGTGATAGTTTAATTTGCATATTTAATTCAATCCACATAGATGCGTGTGTTAGGGTTTAATTAACTTTGTTTAAAAATTGACAAGTAATTAAATAAGTTTAGAATTTGAATTTGCGAATTTAGTTTAATTAGTGTCACATAGCTTTTACAAATTGGTATAAGAGCTTTTTAAGCAATCACCACTTTTACGCTTGTAATGGGATTATGACTTCGTCTTAATGAGCAGATTAAGGAAAGATTTAATGTACTTAAATTAAGGCGTATTAAATCGAGAGAACGAGAATGAGTTACGCGAAATTAAGTGAATTTATGTATAGACTAGTTGTGTATGATAGAGCTAGCTACTGAATTTTATTCAAGGGGTAACTAGGACCCTTAAAGTAGAGAGTAATAATCGGATTAACACGATAGTGAGAATAATCATAATTTAACAATACAGTGAGTATTCAAGAGATAATTACTACGTACGAAATATGATAATTAGGTTGTGTATATGCCTACTAATTTAATGTATATATAGGTTGTGTGTATACCTATTATATAACTGGTGTTACATATGAACCTACCTACGCTGCCTGTTATCACGAAGGTTCCCGCGCTGTAGGTGATCCCACCTTGCTAATTCTAGGGAGGTCTGAATTTGTGCCCTAGGACATAGATCTTAGGTCGGCTCACTTTATGCCATGTATTGATGAGACTTATAGGTCGTTTGGGTACGTTAGGTATGTGCGTAGCCCAAAGGCTTAGAACTATGTTCCCCTCCATTGCTTGTTATTTGATTTTTTGATTCAAGGAGACATGCCAAACCAATAGTCCCTATTTTTTTACGAGAGGTACATGGACTGATAGCAAAGTATACCTACGTTCACGGTGGTCCTTTTGAGAGACACCGTAATTATATATATTAGTGAGACAAATATATATAACCGTTTAAATGATTCTGCTTGCGTGTGATAGTAGACAGATTTATAATGTGTATATAAATAATAAATTAGGTAGTGAAACTTAAGTAAATAATTAAATGAAAAGAGATGTAGAATATTAGTGACGATATCAATAACATACGAGAAATGTTAATTCGGATAGCGTACTGTATGGGCGGTACAGGGAATCATAGGTGTCGCTAGTCTAGATAGATACTTACGTTTAGTTATATTGGGTAGTATGTCTAGGTGGGCTAAGTAGAAAACATTAGGCGTGTATAATAGTTGAGAGTTGAGGAAATTCAAGAGAGTGTACCTGAACCTAACATGTGTAATCAATAACTGATTTTTAAATTGTGATAATTACTTGTTAAATGTTTTCAATATGTTTTAGGTTCTAACCCTTGGTATAAATATTTTTCAAAACCTTTAGGTGTCTAGCCACAGGGACACCAGATTTGACGATCCATTCCAGGGACGATTTGCTACAGCACTGTGGAGGCTTGCATAACTTGATTAGAGGCTTCCACCTTTCATTCCTAGGGTAGTATTTCACTTCAGTATCTCTGTTGGTCATGTTTCCCCATTAAGACTTCATTTATTTCAGTTATTCATTTCATACTCGTAGTGGGATTTATTTACTATTTATCGGACATATTATTTGGATTTGGATTTTGTAGCCGATGTTTATTCGGCAAGACATTATTTATTTATTTCTTGTAATGGTTAAACTATATTCATTATGTGAATGTTTTAATTTAGTGTTTATCATGTTATTATCAATTGTTTCATGAAAGATAAAATTTTGTCACCTTCTTAATTAACTAATAGGTGGTTAGTAATTAATATGATCGCCACCTTCTTAAGCCTCTTTTAACTTAATAAAGGACTGATCAGCCGGTATTTAATTAGGCGAGGTGTCGCAACCACCAATAAGACTTGTCCCACCCAACCATAGGTGAGATAGCAATGCTTTGGATATAAAAAAATTAAGGGGCAGAAATTGGGAAAACATAGGCATGCTCCAGCGGCGGTTTCCAATAAAGGATGAGATCCGGGTGAAAAGAATAGACGAAGGCAGGGTAGGAAACCGATGGCCTAAATTTTCCTAGAGAACCCAAATATGCTTCCCAAATGATATATAACTCGTCCCAATGAGCCACCAAATGCCCTGTTGAAAATGGAATTAAGCGGCGCGACTCGCGTCCCGAACATGGATGCTCTCGTAGGCCTGTGGACATCGACCAACGAAGAGTGCGGGTAGTATTATGCTTGATAATGCGGGCCCATAAGTTGTATGGTTATGAGAATAACTTCCACAGAAGCTTCAGTATGAACTCTTTATTAAAAGTATGTAGGTTCTTAATACCCAGGATGCCATATGGTGTAGGAAGGGTAATGGTCGACCAAGGAATGATGGGTGGTTTTGTTAAGGATGAGGTAGCATTCCAGAAGAAGGCTTTAATATTTTTAGTGAGGGTGACAAGAATATACTTAGGAATCGGATAGGATAACATACTGTAAGCCGAAAGTGACGTGCACACTACATTAATGAGAGTAGCTCTCCCCGCATAAGAGAGAAAATGATTATACCACATCTGCAATCTGGCGTCAAAATCAACAATAAAGTTGAGGCAGAGACTACGCGTGACTCTTTCAGTAATCAGGGGAATACCAAGGTATTTATCTTGGCCCGAGTTGCGAATTTTAACCAATACTTGTTTTACAAGGTTAGTTCAATTTCTTACCACACACAACGCTCCACCTTCACAGTGACAGGGAATGTAGGAAGTTCCATATTGCGTGGTCAACTCCTGTTCAGTCATTCTTTAAGTGTAATACTAACAGAGCTAAATCCCACGTTACGAGAGTCGCGTCCATTTGCGGCCGCATCCGTAATTTCAATGGTGAGTTTCTCATTGAATTTACTTGTAATATTCGTTATGTGTCATCATTGAATACGGAGCTTTGGGCCTTAAAATGGGTCTTGAACTAGTTTTTCATGCCGGAATAAAATGTATTGAAATAAAAACAGACTGTCAAATTGCATTCCATATGCTTTCCAAGACAATAGCCCATCATCCAGTCCACATAGGGATTTGAGGCAAGCCATCCATGATGCCCTTCGGTGTTTCCACATGTCACTCTATGTTTGTGCTTTCATGAAGCTAATGTTTTTGCGAATGTTCTTGTTCCTATGTCGGTGTCCATTTGTAATGACCCCGACTTTTGAGTAATTTATTTTATATTAATTTACCATGTGAGGTAATTATATAAAATATTGGTAGATGGGATAAATATTGTTTTAAGTGAATTAAAAGATAATATTTATCAAGTTGTGCTTATTGAATGTTATGAGAATGAAAATGGCATTACGTTATGATTTATGGTGTCGTTGTGCTTTAAGCGACAATTATGGTTTAAATGAAGTTGAAAATGGAAATGAATTATATTATTCCGACTGCCAATTTAGAGGGCGCGGTTAGTCCCGAAATAGTCGAAATAAGTGTCATATTGTATTTTTGGGTTTCGAGCGCTTTTGACTGGTTATGACTTAAATGTGTAGTTACGAGTCATTTTAATGGTGTATTAACAATTTAAGATGGGAATTAAGGATAAAGGCACGTTTAAGTCTTGCAAACCCTTTTTATTTTCTTAAGTGTGTATTTCTAAACGTAGAGAAGAAGAAGAAGAAGAAGAAGAAGAAGAAGAAGAAGAAGAAGAAGAAGAAGAAGAAGGAAGAGAAGTGAAGATTAAAGCTTGGAGTTGTTGCTATCATAGGAAAATCTGAGATTGCAAGCCAAATCAAGTTTTCTTACTTGCTAATATATGAACTAGGTTGAATAGATTTATGTGATGGTTGTGTATTGGAAATGATTGAACCACTTTAGGGTTTTAAGAGAATTGTAGTGTTTAAATCCCCAAAATTTGATTTAGATAGTCATTGTATGGATTAAAATAGTTAGGATACAGTTATGATGGTTTTCGATTGTGTTAATAATGTTGTTTTGAGAGAAATGAGGTTGGGAGAAAAATTGTGTATCCAAACTCCATAGCCGAAATTGGGATTTCTGGGCTAGGCGAATCGATTCGCCCCTAGCGAATCGATTCGTTAATGAGGTAGGCTACAGGTCTGATTAGACCGAATAGATTCGGCCTATCCGAATCGATTCGGTAGTATGCAGAAAGTCAGGTCCTCCTGACCGAATCGATTCGGCCTATCCGAATCGATTCGTTTTCAGGACCGAATCGATTAAGCCAGGGCGAATCGATTCGGAATTCCTGTTGTTTTGAGTTATTTTCCCAACTCAATTTTAACCCTTTTATTTTAGGCTTAAGACTTAGGAACCTTATCTTATGAAGTATACTTAGTGTCCTAGAGTCTTATATTAGTTAGGTAACTACCTTTTGTTAGTAAGGGAATTGTTGGGGCTTATTTTGGGGATTAGTAAATAGATGATTAAGTATTTCTTTCCCTTAATAAGTTAGTTTGATATTAAGAGATGTAGAATTAAATAATTGAGGAACTTTCGAGACGTGATTGGGTTATGCTAGACTTCGTGGTTTATAGTAACACCATAAATTCTTGGAGACTGAGTTAGGGGTCTATTAATCATTAAGGTTATAATGATGGTATTAATTACGTATGGATCCGGATAAAATGTGATTTATATCTTAAAATGAGATTTAAAAATTGTGAATGATAAATTGGTATATACACACCTCTCTAAATGCTATCATAGGGAAAGTACGCGCATGAGGTGAAGTCCCCTAGCTAGTGAATGTTGGGAGAATATATTCCTCGGCCATAGGATCGGTTGATATATATTGTGTGACTATTGTTCGAAGTGAGGTAATTCCGAGTGTGGTTATGACTCACTGCCGAAGGTAAATGGCCACTTCCCGACGTTGCGTTGTAGGATGCCCAGGTAGTCTTGTGCGATAGGCCCTGGAAGATGGTATCCATTTAGGGGCGCGTCCAGTGGGAAAACTCGGAAGGATGGTCTTAGAATCGTTATATATTATGTAATATAACTATTCTTATTCAAGTGGGATTTAATTTATGATAAAGTGATCTAAGAATTAAATGGATTTGAATATGTTTCCTAATGAGATATGGAACGATGAAATGAAACAGTGTATAAAGGATGGTGAATCTCAATTAATAATATTTATTCCTACCCTCTTGTATATTTGAATTAAATTTATGGTCATTATAATTGCTTTAGTTTATGCCCTAAGATTGAGAAGATAGATTCTTATCATTATTAATAATGATTAACTGTTCATAAGTCTCATACTCTTTATTCATCTGCTGATCATATAAAACTGGGCCCTTACTCGTTCATATTTCTTGTGTGCATGAATCTCATATTCGCTCAGGTGCTCCGCCGCAAGAACGCCCGTATTTATCTTCCTATTCCAGTGTCTTGGAGCTGTAACACCTTGCGGATGTTACGGGATATTTTGATGTAGACGCTTCCATTTTCTTTTGTAATCTAGTTATGATTGGTTACTCTTTCGGGCGTGTGGCCCAAGTTATGTAATTGTATTATAGATGTGATGTTAGACTTTAATACTCGGTGTAACCATATTGTTTGGGTCTATTAACCGACAGCTTATTCGGTTATTGTGTTATATATGCAATGTTCAATTTAACTCCTGTAGTTATTTTTATCCACCTTCTTATCAAATTCGGTTGTTTAAAATGCTTTCTTCAACTTACAAAATAAATTTTGACAATCCGTTTTTTTAAATAATGGGTGGTTATCTCGTATAATTATTGTCTTTATGTGCTAAGAATGGACCATCTATGATTCCTATAAATATTGGAGTATCGGGTTGGCCACCTCTTATTTTGATAAGCGGGTTATCACGGATGGTATCAGAGCATCAGGTTCTATAGTCTTTAGGATCTATGTGGACTTGTCACGTTATACCGTAGCGATCTTTGATATAGAGCTTAATGTTAGAACTGTTTTGTTTGCCTATGTTTGCGATCTTATGTAAAATAAAATTATTCAAAATTGTATTCTAACTCTAGTGTTTCTTCGTCTCAGATGCCGCCTAAAAGAGGTCGTCCTGCGAGAAGGAACAGAGATGTAGATGATGATGTAGGTCTTCCACCTCCACCGCAAGGAACGATAAATGCAGCTGAAGTGGCCAATATTGTGGCCCAAGCGGTCAATTTTGCGATGACCGCCGTAGTTCAGAAGTGGACACAAGCCCAACAACCACGAGCTCAGGAAGCACAAGCCCCTACAGGACCTTCTCCGTGGGAAAGAGTAAGAGAATCCTTCTTAAAGGGCCATCCCCTAGAACTTCAAGGAGGTTCCGACGTGATAGTAGTTAATCAATGGAAAAAGGACATGCAGCGCCATCTTCACATGGTGGAGTGTAGTGAGGAAAGAAAATAAATCCTTGCTACTTTTAAATTAGTTGGAGCAGCATTACATTGGTGGGAATCGATGACCTCACTAGAACAATGGGATGCTATGACTAAAACTGAATTTTGGGTTTTGTTTGATCGAAAGTATTTTCCTCCCGCAGTTCAAAGGGAGATGAGGGGAAGACTTCAAGATGTGGTGCAAGGTGAACATTCAGTTGCGGAATATGAGGAGGAATTCACTCGGTTAGCTAGTGTAATACCCCGTATTTTTGTGATATTTATTTTTGCGGATTAATTAAATTAAATGTGTATTAATTGAAAATTAATCCGGATAAAAATATTAACGAGATGTGAGTTAGTATTTGATTATAATGTGTATACTTGGTAATAAATGAATATTGGAAATATTGAAATTGTCGCGAGATTGAAATACGGCAATTTGGTAAACTTTGTTGGGACGCGCGTGACAGTCGCGTCAGGAATATAATTATTTGAATTAAAAAGTGAATTTTATTTTTATCACCTGTATGGTCATTTTGAGTGCGCCAACGCGTCCGGAAGGGTCGAAATAGTCAGAAAACACTAGCCGGGGGTTAAGTTTGGGTCCCGGGGCATTATTGGGCCATACCGGTAACTTATAGGGGCATTTTGGTAATTTCGGAAATCTGGGAATTAAAACCCACGAAAATTAGAAACAAAAATCTGACTTATTCTTTATCCACTAAACCCACTAACTACACTAAGGGACTTAATGGGCTACGGGAGAAGTTAAGATATAGTCCCAACTTGCCAAAAACCAACCACACCTCCATTGTCATCATCCTTAGAGAAACTTGTAGAGAGAGAGAGAGAGAAGAGAATTCTGCAGAACGAGAGAGGGAGAACAACTCAGCCTTCAAGATTCAACATCAAATTCAGAGAAAGATTAAGGCAAGTGGTTTAATTACAATTGATTCAATGCCATGTTTTTCCATGTTTAGGAATTATCGAATTTATCTTGGAAGATGATATAGACCCATGAATTGGAAGTTTAAAACTATGAACTATGTTAGGGACTGCATGTAGAAACATTCTGGACGAATTATGAACTCATAATTATGACCCTTGATGATTTAAAAACGGATTTTAGAAGAAGTTTATTAATGTTCTTGAAAGAAATAGAAATATGGAATTCTTGATGAAGATTTGATCCATACAAAGCCCTTGAATGATGAATTATTGGTTTTAGAACGTTTACACTGTTGTAGGATGGTTGTATGATGATATTATAACGTTGTCTTAGAGTTTCATGCTTGTTAATGGTGTTTTGGGTTGATTTGTAAACTGCAAAACGAAGCAGTCCGCAGCTTACCTGGTGCGATCGATCGATCGACATTCATCAGTCGATCGATCGACCACCATCGATCGATCGAAGGTCAAGGTCGATCGATCGACCTTCCCAGAATGAGTAAAGTTTTTCCCTATTTAAATTTTAATGATGTTAACCCTTGAATAATATTGTTGGAGACCATATGAATACCCTTAACCTTAAGGAAGACCAGTAGGCATGGTTATGAAATTTGGACCTTAATTAGAATTCAATTTGAGGAATTATTCTAAGCTAATGAAATTCGATAAGTGAGTTAATATTTGGGTTAATAGTGTAATTTTGAATAATTTGATGAAATGAGGTTTGGGGAAGAAGTAAGGACCTTAGGAATAAAGATGTTATACGTGGGAATAATAGGAACTTAATAATCTATTTTAGATAGGTTTTAAGTATAAGAAACTACGACGTGAGACGTGTCGACAGTTTAACTTTTGTATTATCGGGAGACGTAAAATATACAAATTTGGAATAATGGTATAAGGATGTAGAGTATACCTTTATTAATACTGAATTATCTAAGATGTGTGAATGCTTAGTATATGATTTTATATGTATGACATACCTACCATACTTGCTATCACGGGAGGTTACGTTCGCTTAGGTCCTTCTTATCCTTGTGTTGCCTGGATTTAGATTGGTACCTCGAGGACATAGTTCAAGAGAACGACTTATTTGTGAGTTAATAAGCCAGCTGACTATGGATCGTAGGTATGTACGTGACCATGGATATGTTGAATTATGTTCGCCTCCATTTTTGTGTGTGGTGTTTATTCCAACAATTCCTGAGAGATTCGGAATTTGTGATCCTTATGTACGTGATGTACCGGGATGGATAGCAGAGTATGTGTGCACCGCAGCTTAGCCTTTGGGTGCTTGTATTGTATATTTATGATGTGAATAATATACGGTTAAATGAAAATGAAAATGAAATTGCTATGTTAAATTGTGGGTATAGTAATTGTAATATTATGAAAAGATAAAAGGGGACAGATATCAATAAATGGTTTTGTTAATAATTAGGAATCCGAGAATTAAAGTAGAACTCTCTATTTAATTAAGGTTGGAATTAAGCGTGAACCGAGTAGAAGTGTTATAAACTCTTTGGAATTAGATAGTTATGAGATAACACATGAATGGGTACAGGAACGTTAGGAGTGCACAGTTAGACGAGAGGTGAGTATTTCATGTGAGAGCACGTCCTAACATGTATCTTGCATTCATTGTTTTAATTATTATTAAAGCACTTGCTGTTTTTAAAATACTCTCCACATTCGGGCTCTGACCCGTTTTCTTTCAAATCTATTTTTTTTGTAAAAACCATTTTAGGTGCCCAGCCACAAGGACACCATGCTTAGGATCCTCATTCAGGTGACGAGCTGTAGCGGTTTGTGGAAGTTACAGGACATTGATTATAGACGCTTCATCTATCTTGACTCTATACTCAGTATTTATTAGTTTTAGGGCATGTCGCCCATTTCTTTTAGAGGCATTTCATTTATTTCAGTTATTCAGGTTTCGGGCATGTACTTAATTCAGAATTCAGACTTGTCTTATTATTTTCAGTTGTGGGATTGTTGTGAGGAGTTTTCCTCCGGACTTATTACTATTGTTGGTTATTTCATTACTTCGTTATGGTGAATGGATTTATGTTGTTCTTCCATTATCCTTTTATTGCATGTTAATCAGACTTAACTTAAAATTTGGCAACTTACTTTTTAAATACTAGGTGGTTAGTAATCATTTAAATGTTTTCGACAGTGATGCTATTAACTGGACCAACTTGGCATTTTGTATTAATTTAATAAAGGAGTAGCTACCCGGTATTTAATTAGTCGGGGTGTCACAGGTGGTATCAGAGCCAGGTTCTAGTGTCCTTTAGGATCTGAACGGCTTATTATGTTTCCGCTGAGCTTTCTTTGATGTAGAGCCCTATATTTTAGGACTATTGTATTCTTTTGTATATGCTACGTTCTTCAGCTATTTTAAGTATAATTGCGAACTTATAGACTTTATTCTTATTTCAGAATGCCTCCACGAGTTCCCAGGAATGCAACGCCAGAACCACAGCCCGCACCAGTTCAGGGCACGATGAAAGCCGCTGAGGTTGCAGCCATAGTAGCCCAAGCCGTAAATGCTGCATTAGCCGTAGTTCAGCAGGCACCACCTCAGGTGCCAGTTGCCACGCCAGTTCATCCATATGCATTCCCGTCTGCCTGGGAACGTGTACGTGATGCTTTTCAGAAAGCACATCCACCGGAGTTTGCTGGCAGCTCCGATGTTGTTGTTTCGAGTCAGTGGAGAAAGGATATACAGAGGCACTTGAGGATGTATGAGTGCACTGACGTTCAGAGGCAAGTACTGGCTACTTTTAAGCTAGTGGGATCTGCACTACAGTGGTGGGAGTCTATTACCACTGCAGAGGAGAGAGATACTCTCACGATTCAGGAGTTCTGGATGCGGTTCGACCGCAAGTACTTTTCGTCTGCTGTTCACACGGAAATGAGGAGGAAGTTGATGAACCTTCGACAGGAGGGTAAGACTGTGGCCGAGTATGAGGCCGAATTCACCAATTTGCTGAATATTGTCCCAGATGAGATACCGACGGAAGAGAAGAAGATTCAGAAATTTATTGATGGATTGACTTGGAGGATCCGTCAGCATTTATTGGGGAACCTCTCGTTGGCCACTTATTCTGACGTGGTTAACGCTGCATTGCTCCATTGCCAGGACCACCGCTTTCACTTGACAGAGGGGAAGCGATCAGGAGAGTCCAGCCATCAGGGCAGGACAGGGGGAAATGGTACCAGCGGGGTACAGTCAGCTCAGGGTCAGTATAGGCAGAGTGATCAGGGTTCCCAGCAAGGAGATCATAAGAGGTTCCGATCAGGGGGTTTCAGGAACGGTCAGGGAGGATTCCGGAATGGCCAGCAGGGTCATAACGGCCATCAGGGCCAGCAGGGTCAAAATGGTCAACATCAGCAGTTTCACCAGGGCCAGCAAGGCAAGGGCAGAAATGGTAACGACCACCAGGGCCGAGGGCAGCAGGGACAGCAAGGGGGAAACTTCCCGGGGAAGTGTTTCATTTGTGGTAAGATTGGCCACAAACGTCAGGATTGTCCTGATAAGGGCAGGGCCCCGCAGCAGCAGCAGGGTGATCGACATGAGCCACAGAGGCCACTTTTTCCACCTGCTCTTCCAGCTCCAGCCCAGGTGCCAGCACTACCAGCCATTCCAGCAGTTCCTGTGCAGCAGGGGCAGTTACAGTATGGACGTGTCTATAACGTTCACCAGGTAGCAGCTCCACAGGCACCACCCGCGATTGAGGGTATGTTTCCTATCCATGGTACTATGGGTCAGGTTTTGTTTGATACGGGGGCAACGCATTGCTTTATAGCTACATATTTTGCGAAAGCCTTAGGGTTGCTAGCTACGGCAGAGAGCACAGTAACGTGTGTAGACTCACCATTGGGGAGTGGGTCACTTATCTTCTTTATATGCCGGGGAGTGGGGGTAGAGATTGGTAGTCTGGTATTACCTGTAGATATGTTGGTATTAGATATGCATGTTCACGATGTGATTATCGGTATGGATTGGCTCGCTGATTATAGAGACATGATTGATTGCTTCGGTGGGAGCATTGTTTTTGCCATTCCGGGGCAAGAGATGTTTGTAGTGGCGATGCCTCGCCCAGAGGGAGGTTCGACCGCTCATTTGTACTACTTAGAGGAGGATACCTCTAAGGAGGTTGTGATTCCTTTAGATTCGATCCTAGTTGTCAGGGAGTATTCCGATGTGTTTCAGGAGATACCAGGCCTACCCCCTAGTTGAGAGATAAACTTTGTTATAGACTTATTACCAGATACGAGACCTATAGCACGCGCACCGTACCGTATGGCTCCAGCTGAGATGAGGGAGTTACGGGATCAGATTAAGCAGTTGTTGGGTCAGGGGTTTATTCGGAGGAGTACTTCACCGTGGGGTGCCCCTTTGTTGTTCGTAAAGAAGAGAGATGGTTCACTGAGATTGTGTGTGGACTACCGAGAGTTAAACAAGGTCACGATACGGAATAAGTATCCGTTGCCTCGAATCGATGACCTATTCGACCAGTTGAGAGGAGCTTCTTGCTTCTCAAAGATTGATTTGCGATCTAGATACCATCAGTTGCGTATCAGGGAGGAGGACGTCTCGAAGATTGCGTTCTTATCGAGATATGGTTCTTACGAGTTTCGGGTTATGCCATTTGGTTTGACCAACGCTCCAGTAGCGTTTATGGACTTGATGAATAGGGTGTTCAGGGATTTCCTAGATCAGTTTGTCATTGTCTTCATCGATGATATTCTGGTTTACTCCCGGACAGAGGAGGAGCACGCCGAGCATTTGAGACAAGTTTTGCAGACGCTACGCCAGAACGAGCTGTATGCAAAATATGAGAAGTGAGGGTTTTGGCTGAAGGAGCTCCAGTTTTTGGGACACATTATTTCCGACCGGGGGATATCTGTTGATCCGGGGAAGGTATCCGCGATAAGGGAGTGGGGACAGCCCACGACACCGACTGAGATCCGTAGTTTCTTGGGCTTAGCAGGATACTACAGGAGGTTTATTCGGGGTTTCTCCACGATAGAGGGTCCCATGACACATCTAACTCGTAAAGGTGTGCCGTTGATTTGGAGTGATGCCTGTTAGTTGGCATTCGATGAGTTGAAGGACAAGTTAACCTCAGCACCTGTGTTAGCATTGCTGAGACCGGGAGTTGAGTATCTTATTTACACCGATGCGTCCTTACAAGGACTTAGAGGTGTACTGCAGCAGGAGAGTCAGGCCATAGCTTATTCTTTCCGTAAGCTTAAGCCTCACGAGAAGAATTACCCTACCCATGACTTGGAGTTAGCGGCAGTGGTATTTGCCCTTCGTATTTGGAGACATTACCTTTTGGGGGAGAAGTTTCGATTGTTCACGGATCACAAGTCCCTACAGTACCTATTCACGCAGAAGGAGTTGAATATGCAGCAACGAAGGTGGCTTGAATTCGTGAAAGATTATCAGTTCGATATCCAGTATCACCTGGGTAAGGCTAACGTGGTGGCAGACGCGTTGAGCCGTAGGCCAGTAGATGAGGTGGCAGGGGTGTGGAAGGCCAAGTGGAAGGAGTTGGGACACCTGGATGCAGTGGCCCGATCATTCATGTCTGTGATGACCGTTACACCGCAAATTGTCACGAAGGTGGTAAAGGCACAGGCAAAAGATTCGTTCTGTCAGGAGCAGATAGTTCGATTACTAGCAGAGGGAGCCGAGTCCTATACCGTTAGCTCAGATGGGGGATTACGCTTCAATGGGATATTGGTAGTTCCGGAAGGGGAAGAATTACGGCACGAGGTGATGGCAGAGTCGCACGGCTCACGGTTCACGGTACATTCTGGAGGGGACAAAATGTACCAAGACATGAGGCGACAGTATTGGTGGAGCGGGATGAAGAGAGATATTGCCGTGTTTGTTTCAAAATGCGCCACTTGTCAGCTAGTTAAAGTGGATCATCAGAAACCGGCAGGACTTCTACAGCCATTGGAGGTCCCGATGTGGATGTGGTAGAGCATCTCCATGGACTTTATCACGGGGTTGCCTACGTCACATAGAGGTCATGACTCCATTTGGGTAATTGTGGACATGTTGACCAAAGTCGCTCATTTTCTACCGGTAAGGACAGACTACACTGCGGGACAGTATGCCCAGCTTTTCATTTCAGAGATAGTGAGACTTCACGGTGTGCCCCTAAATATCGTGTCTGACCGAGATAAGATATTTGGTTCACGGTTTTGGGAGAGTTTTCAGGAGGCCATGGGCACAGAACTGCGGTTGAGTACGGCGTATCACCCGCAGACCGATGGGCAAACTGAGCGTACAAACCAGATGTTGGAGGACATGCTACGTATGAGTATCATTGACTTTGGGGGTGGATGGGAGAAGTATCTTCCACTGGTGGAGTTTGCTTACAACAACTCCTACCAGTTCACCATTGGCATGGCTCCATTTGAGGCGTTGTACGGTAGACCTTGTCGTTCCCCGGCATGTTGGTTGGAGGTGGGGGACAACAAACTACTTGGGCCGGAAGTGATTCAGGATACTTCGGCGAGGATAGAATTGATACGGAATCGCATTCGAGTAGCTCAAGATCGGCAGAAGAGCTATGATGATGCGAAGAGATTCTTCAGGGAGTTCCAAGTGGGGGACCAAGTTTTGCTCAGAGTATCTCCTATGAAGGGGATCATGCGTTTCGGGAAGAAAGGGAAGTTGGCACCGAGATATGTGGGATCATTTCCTATTATTGAGCGGATTGGACCGGTTGCGTATAGGCTTGGATTACCGGAGCATTTACATCGGATTCACGATGTATTTCATATTTCCTCGCTTAGGAAATATCTTAGAGACAATTTGTCTCATTCCCACATTGCTTTGGAGGACATCGATCTCCAGCCGGATAGCTCCTACGAGGAGGGGCCGATTGCTATTTTGGACCGAAGTGAGCGAAAACTGCGATCAAAGATAGTTCCGTTAGTGCGTGTTCAGTGGCGACATCATAATGTCGAGGAGTCCACATGGGAGCGCGAGGATGAGATGCGCGAACGTTATCCGGAGTTGTTCTTACCAGGTACTTTCTAGTTCCGAATTTCGGGACGAAATTCAGTTATTAGGGGGGAAGTATGTAATACCCCGTATTTTTGTGATATTTATTTTTGCGGATTAATTAAATTAAATGTGTATTAATTGAAAATTAATCCGGATAAAAATATTAACGAGATGTGAGTTAGTATTTGATTATAATGTGTATACTTGGTAATAAATGAATATTGGAAATATTGAAATTGTCGTGAGATTGAAATACGGCAATTTGGTAAACTTTGTTGGGACGCGCGTGACAGTCGCGTCAGGAATATAATTATTTGAATTAAAAAGTGAATTTTATTTTTATCACCTGTATGGTCATTTTGAGTGCGCCAACGCGTCCGGAAGGGTCGAAATAGTCATAAAACACTAGCCGGGGGTTAAGTTTGGGTCCCGGGGCATTATTGGGCCATACCGGTAACTTATAGGGGCATTTTGGTAATTTCGGAAATCTGGGAATTAAAACCCACGAAAATTAGAAACAAAAATCTGACTTATTCTTTATCCACTAAACCCACTAACTACACTAAGGGACTTAATGGGCTACGGGAGAAGTTAAGATATAGTCCCAACTTGCCAAAAACCAACCACACCTCCATTGTCATCATCCTTAGAGAAACTTGTAGAGAGAGAGAGAGAGAAGAGAATTCTGCAGAAAGAGAAAGGGAAAACAACTCAGCCTTCAAGATTCAACATCAAATTCAGAGAAAGATTAAGGCAAGTGGTTTAATTACAATTGATTCAATGCCATGTTTTTCCATGTTTAGGAATTATCGAATTTATCTTGGAAGATGATATAGACCCATGAATTGGAAGTTTAAAACTATGAACTATGTTAGGGACTGCATGTAGAAACATTCTGGACGAATTATGAACTCAGAATTATGACCCTTGATGATTTAAAAACGGATTTTAGAAGAAGTTTATTAATGTTCTTGAAAGAAATAGAAATCTGGAATTCTTGATGAAGATTTGATCCATACAAAGCCCTTGAATGATGAATTATTGGTTTTAGAACGTTTACACTGTTGTAGGATGGTTGTATGATGATATTATAACGTTATCTTAGAGTTTCATGCTTGTTAATGGTGTTTTGGGTTGATTTGTAAACTGCAAAACGAAGCAGTCCGCAGCCTACCTGGTGCGATCGATCGATCGACATTCATCAGTCGATCGATCGACCACCATCGATCGATCGAAGGTCAAGGTCGATCGATCGACCTTCCCAGAATGAGTAAAGTTTTTCCCTATTTAAATTTTAATGATGTTAACCCTTGAATAATATTGTTGGAGACCATATGAATACCCTTAACCTTAAGGAAGACCAGTAGGCATGGTTATGAAATTTGGACCTTAATTAGAATTCAATTTGAGGAATTATTCAAAACTAATGAAATTCGATAAGTGAGTTAATATTTGGGTTAATAGTGTAAATTTGAATAATTTGATGAAATGAGGTTTGGGGCAGAAGTAAGGACCTTAGGAATAAAGATGTTATACATGGGAATAATAGGAACTTAATAATCTATTTTAGATAGGTTTTAAGTATAAGAAACTGCGACGTGAGACGGGTCGACAGTTTAACTTTTATATTATCGGGAGACGTAAAATATACAAATTTGGAATAATGGTATAAGGATGTAGAGTATACCTTTATTAATACCAAATTATCTAAGATGTGTGAATGCTTAGTATATGATTTTTATATGTATGACATACCTACCATACTTGCTATCACGGGAGGTTACGTTCGCTTAGGGCCTTCTTATCCTTGTGTTGCCCGGATTTAGATTGGTACCTCAAGGACATAGTTCAAGAGAACGACTTATTTGTGAGTTAATAAGCCAGCTGACTATGGAGCGTAGGTATGTACGTGACCATGGATATGTTGAATTATGTTCGCCTCCATTTTTGTGTGTGGTGTTTATTCCAACAATTCCTGAGAGATTCGAAATTTTTGATCCTTATGTACGTGATGTACCGGGATGGATAGCAGAGTATGTGTGCACCGCAGCTTAGCCTTTGGGTGCTTGTATTGTATATTTATGATGTGAATAATATACGGTTAAATGAAAATGAAATTGCTATGTTAAATTGTGGGTATAGTAATTGTAATATTATGAAAAGATAAAAGGGGACAGATATCAATAAATGGTTTTGTTAATAATTAGGAATCCGAGAATTAAAGTAGAACTCTCTATTTAATTAAGGTTGGAATTAAGCGTGAACCGAGTAGAAGTGTTATAAACTCTTTGGAATTAGATAGTTATGAGATAACACATGAATGGGTACAGGAACGTTAGGAGTGCACAGTTAGACGAGAGGTGAGTATTTCATGTGAGAGCACGTCCTAACATGTATCTTGCATTCATTGTTTTAATTATTATTAAAGCACTTGTTGTTTTTAAAATACTCTCCACATTCGGGCTCTGACCCGTTTGCTTTCAAATCTATTTTTTTTTGTAAAAACCATTTTAGGTGCCCAGCCACAAGGTCACCATGCTTAGGATCCTCATTCAGGTGACGAGCTGTAGTGGTTTGTGGAAGTTACGGGACATTGATTATAGACGCTTCATCTATCTTGACTCTATACTCAGTATTTATCAGTTGTAGGGCATGTCGCCCATTTCTTTTAGAGGCATTTCATTTATTTCAGTTATTCAAACTTCGGGCATGTACTTAATTCAGAATTCAGACTTTTCTTATTATTTTCAGTTGTGGGATTTTTGTGAGGAGTTTTCCTCCGGACTTATTACTATTGTTGGTTATTTCATTACTTCGTTATGGTGAATGGATTTATGTTGTTCTTCCATTATCCTTTTATTGCATGTTAATCAGACTTAACTTAAAATTTGGCAACTTACTTTTTAAATACTAGGTGGTTAGTAATCAATTAAATGTTTTCGACAGTGATGCTATTAACTGGACCAACTTGGCATTTTGTATTAATTTAATAAAGGAGTAGCTACCCGGTATTTAATTAGTCGGGGTGTCACAGCTAGTTTTGTGCCGGATGAAGTAACTCCCAAGGAGAGGAGGATATCCAAATTTATTGGAGGTTTACATTGGGGAATACGGCAACATTTGCTGGGCAATCCATCTTTACAAACTTTTGGGGATGTAATGAATGCCGCGTAACTCCATTGTCAAGATCATCGGTTGCATGTTCAAATTAGTAAAAAGGCTTCAGTTTGGGGACAAGCGGGTAAACCAGGAGGCAATGGATCAGGAGGAGGATCACTACCCTCGTCCCAATCATCGGGGAGTAAACAAAAAGAAAGGGACACCCAGCAAGGGGACTTGTCCAAAAGGTAGCGTTTTGGTGGATTTAATTTTGGTGGCAGTAATATTAGGCACGGTCAGGGTGCCTAGCAACAAGCAGGTCGGGGTGGTAATGGGGGTAGAGGCCATCCAGGTCAAGGATTTTGGCAATTTAGAAATAACCGGGATAGAAATCAGGAAAATATGGCGGGTCGATGCTTTCAATGTGGGGAGTTGGGGCATTATCAGAAGTCGTGTCTACAGTTGATTGGTGGACAGTTTCCTAGGGTTCCACAGCACCCATAACCTAGTTGTCCCTCCACAACAGGAACAACTACAGTATGGGCATGTTTATCACATACAGGATGCTATGCTTCCTCCAGCCCAGCCAGCGCCACCAGCTATTGAGGGCAAGTTTTCCATTCATGGGCACATGGGTCGTGTATTATTTGATACGGGTGCGACACACTCGTTTATTTCTAGAAGCTTTGCTCAGCCTACAGAGTTAATTAAATATGTGGAAAGTACTTTCACTAGTGTTGAATCTTCTATGGGTGATGGTTCACTCATTTTCTTTGTTTGTATACAAGTAAGAATAAACCTTGGTAATTTGTGTTTTGAGGCCGATTTACTCGTCCTTGATATGGTCGGGTACAATGTAATTCTGGGTATGGATTGACTAGTGAAGTATCGTGCAATAGTTAATTGCTATGGGAAAAGTATTATTTTTGCCATTCTGGGACAAGAAATGTTTTTAGTGGCTATGCCTCTTTCGGAGGGAGGTTCTAGCACTTACTTGTATTGTATCACGGAGGAGACTTCTCGGGATGTAGCCATTTCCTTAGATTCGATTCCGGTTGTTAGAGATTTTGGAGATGTTTTTTGAGAAATACCGGGTTTGCCTCCAAGTAGGGAAATTGAGTTTATAATTGATTTAGCACCGGGAATGCGACCGATTGTTCAAGCCCCGTATCGTATGGCTCATGTTGAGAAGAGGGAGTTAAGAGATCAAATTCAGAAGTTATTAGAACAAGGATTTATTAGGCGTAGTACGTCATCGTGGGGAGCTCCAGTGTTATTTGTGAAGAAAAGAGACGGTTCTCTCCGGTTGTGTGTTGACTACAGGGAGTTGAATAAGGTCACCATCCGGAATAAATACCCATTACCTCGAATTGATGATTTGTTTGACCAGCTTAGGGGAGCGTCGTACTTTTCTAAAATATATTTGAGGATGGGGTATCACTAGTTGCGAATACGAGAGCAAGATGTGTCCAAAACTGCTTTCCTAACTAGATATGGGTCTACGAATTTCTGGTTATGCCTTTCGGACTAACCAATGCCCCCGCCGTGTTTATGGACCTCATGAACAGAGTATTTTGAGACTTCCTGGAACAATTCGTGATCGTGTTCATTGATGACATCCTAGTGTATTCTCAAACAAAAGACGAACATGCTACTCACTTACGGTTGGTCCTGCAGACGTTAAGGGATCATCAGTTATATGCCAAGTTTATAAAGTGTGATTTTTGGTTGCAGGAAGTACAGTTTCTGGGTCATATTGTGACAGCCCAGGGTATTTCGGTAGACCTGCGTGAAGTTATTGCGGTGAGGGAATGGGGTCATCCCACGACACCTACCGAGATTCGTAGTTTTCTGGGCTTGGCTGGTTATTACCGCAGATTTATCAAGGGCTTCTCTAAAATTGCTAGCCCTTTGATAAACTTAACCCGGAAAGGGGTGAGGTTTGAGTGGGATAATTCTTGTCAGTTAGCTTTTGATGAGCTGAAAGATAAGTTAACTTCTGCTCCAGTCCTTGCGTTACCAAGGCCAGGATTGGAATATTTGGTCTTTATCGAAGCATCTCTTCAAGGGTTGGGAGGTGTACTACAACAAAAGCAGCGGGCTATTGCTTAGGATTCTCGCAAGCTAAAGCCCCATGAAAATAATTATCCGGTGCATGATTTGGAACTTGCTGCAGTAGTGTTTGCCTGGAAGATTTCGAGACATTACCTCATGGGCGAGAAATTTAGTCTTTTCACAGACCATAAATCGTTGCAATATTTGTTTTCACAGAAAGATTTAAATATGCGATAGCGCTGATGGTTAGAGTTTCTGAAAGACTACCAATTTGATATTCACTATCACCCAGGCAAGGTGAATGTGGTGGCGGATACGTTCAGTCAAAAACTCGAGGGAGAGTTAGTGCAGATATGGAAGGCTAAATGGAGGGAACATATCCAAGAAGATGCGGTTGCTAGAGCGTTTATGTCGGTGTTGACCGTTACGCGTATGATAGTGTCAAGGGTTGTTGAAGCTCAAGGAAGGGACAAAAGTTGTCAGGACATTGTACACCAATTGTTGACAGAGGGAGCATAATCCTACTCTATAAGTTCTGAGGGTGGGGTGCGTTTCCACGGGAGACTCATTGTCCCGGACGAAGGGGACTTAAGGCGGGCCGTAATGACAGAATCTCATGGGTCCAAGTTTGCAGTACATCCTGGTAATGACAAAATGTACCAAGACATGCGCCGTCAGTATTGGTGGCCAGGCATGAAATGGGACATTTCTGAATTTGTTTCCCAATGCACCACTTGTCAACTGGTGAAGGTAGATCATCAAAGACCAATGGGTTTGTTACAGCCATTGGAGATACCGGTATGGAAGTGGGAAAGCATCTCGATGAATTTCATCACGGGATTGCCAACATCACAAAGCGGTCACGATTCTATTTGGGTGATTGTTGATCGTTTGAACAAGTCGGCACATTTCCTACCCGTACGCACAGATTACAATGTTGCTCATTATGCTCGGCTATTTATTGCGGAGGTTGTTAGACTCCACGGGGTGCCTATAAATATAGTCTCCCATCGAGACAAAATTTTTGTTTCCCATTTTTTGGCGAAGTTTCCAAGAAGCCATGGGAACCGAATTGAAGTTGAGTATCTCTTATCACCCTCAAACATATGAGCAGACAAAAAGAGTCAACCAAATGTTGGAGGACATGCTCCGAATGTGTGTGCCTGATTTTAAAGGTGGTTGGGAATAATATCTTCCTTTGGTCGAATTTGCTTATAATAATTCTTACCAATTCACCATCGAGATGGCACCATATGAAGCACTTTATGGCAGGCCATGTAGATCAACTACTTGTTTGTTAGAAGTAGGGGATAATAAATTTCTTGGACCTAAAATGATCCAAGATACTTCTTCCAAGATTGAACTTATTCTTAGTCGCATCCGAATAACTCAAGATCGACAAAAGAGTTATGTTGATGCTAATAGGAGGCATGTAGAATTGGAGGTAGGAGATCAAGTCTTGGTGCGAGTATCACCGATGAAAGGTATAAAGCGATTTGGGAAGAAAGGAAAGCTTGCACCGCGTTACGTAGGCCCTTTTCCCATTATTACTAAGGTAGGCACAATAGCGTGTCAACTTGCCTTACCGGAACACTTACAAAAAATTCATGATGTGTTTCATGTTTCAACTTTGAAAAAGTACAAGAGGTGTAAAGGAGTTCATTGCATATTCCTTTGAACAATATCGAATTACAACTCGATATCTCATATGAAGAACAACCAGTTGTAATCTTAGATCATGGGGAACGTAGGCTAAGATCTCGAGTGGTGCCCTTGGTTCGGGTTCAATCGAGTCATCACAATGTCGATGAATCAACGTGGGAGCAGGAGGATGATATGCGAGAAAAGTATCCACATCTTTTTTTGCCATATACGCCTGAATTTTGAGGGGAAAATTCTCTTATAAGGGGGGGAGAGTGTAATAACCCTGACTTTTGAGTAATTTATTTTATATTAATTTACCATGTGAGGTAATTATATAAAATATTGGTAAATGGGATAAACATTGTTTTAAGTGAATTAAAAGATAATATTTATCAAGTTGTGCTTATTTAATGTTATGAGAATTAAAATGGCATTACGTTATGATTTATGGTGTCGTTGTGCTTTAAACGACAATTATGGTTTAAATGAAGGTGAAAATGGAAATGAATTACATTATTCCGGATGCCAATTTAGAGGGCGTGGTTAGTCCCGAAATAGTCGAAATAGTCGAAATAAGTGCCATACTGTATTTTTGGGTTCCGGTCACTTTTGGTTATGACTTAAATGTGTAGTTACGAGTCATTTTAATGGGGTATTAACAATTTAAGATGGGAATTAAGGAGAAAGGCACGTTTAAGTCTTGCAAACCCTTTTTATTTTCTTAAGTGTGTATTTTTAAACCTAGAGAGAAAGAGAGAAGAAGAAGAAGAAGAAGAAGAAGAAGAAGAAGAAGAAGAAGAAGAAGAAGAAGAAGAAGAAGAAGAAGAAGAAGAAGAAGAAGAAGAAGAAAAGAAAAAGGAAGAGAAGTGAAGATTAAAGCTTGGAGTTGTTGCTATCATAGGAAAATCTGAGTCTTCAAGCCAAGGCAAGTTTTCTTACTTGCTAATATATGATTTAGGTTGAATAGATTTGTGTGATGGTTGTGTATTGGAAATGATTTAACCACTTTAGGGTTTTAAGAGAATTGTAGTGTTTGAATCCCCAAAATTTGATTTAGATAGTTATGGTATGGATTAAAATAGTTAGGATGCAGTTATGATTGTTTTGGATTGTGTTAATAATGTTGGTTTGACAGAAATGAGGTTGGGAGAAAAATTGTGTATCCAAAATCCATAGCCGAAATTGAGATTTCTGGGCTAGGCGAATCGATTCGCCCCTAGCGAATCGATTCGCTAATGGGGTAGGCTACAGGTCTGATTAGACTGAATCGATTCGGCCTATCCGAATCGATTCGACAGTATGCAGAAAGTCAGGTCCTCCTGACCGAATCGATTCGGCCTATTCGAATCGATTCGCTTTCAGGACCGAATCGATTCGGCCAGGGCGAATCGATTCGGAATTCCTGCTGTTTTGAGTTATTTTCCCAACTCAATTTTAACCCTTTTCTTTTAGGCTTAGGACTTAGGAACCTTCTCTTATGAAGTAAACTTAGTGTCCTAGAGTCTTATATTAGTTAGGTAACTACCTTATGTTAGTAAGGGAATAGTTGGGGCTTATTTTGGGGATTAGTAAATAGATGATTAGGTATTTCTTTCCCTTAACAAGTTAGTTTGATATTAAGAGATGTGGAATTAAATAATTGAGGAACTTTTGAGACGTGATTGGGGTATGCTAGACTTGGTGGTTTATAGTAACACCATAAATTCTCGGAGACTGAGTTAGGGGTCTATTAATCATTGAGGTTATAATGATGGTATTAATTACGTATGGCTCCGGATAAAATGTGATGTACATCTTAAAATGAGATTTAAAAATTGTGAATGATAAATTGATATATGCACACCTCTCTAAATGCTATCATAGGGGAAGTACGCGCATGAGGTGAAGTCCCCTGGCTAGTGAATGCAGGGAGAATATATTCCTCGGCCATAGGACCGGTTGTTATATATTGTGTGATTATTGTTCGAAGTGAGGTAATTCCGGGTGTGGTTATGACTCACTGTCGAAAGTATATGGCCACTTCCCGACGTTGCGTTGTAGGATGCCCAGGTAGTCTTGTGTGATAGGCCCTGGAAGATGATAGCCATTTAGGGGCGCGTCTAGTGGGAAAACTCGAAAGGACGGTCTTAGAATCGTTATATATTGTGTAATATAACTATTCTTATTCAAGTGGGATTTAATTTATGATAAAGTGCTCTAAGAATTAAATGCCTTTGAATACGTTTCCTAATGAGATATGGAACGATGAAATGAAACGGTGTATAAAGGATGGTGAATCTCAATTAATAATATGTAATCCTACCCTCTTGTATATTTGAATTAAATTTATGGTCATTATAATTGCTTTAATTTATTCTCTAAGATTGAGTAGATAGTTTGTGCCTGATCCGTTCATATTTCTCGTGTGCATGAATCTCATATTCGCTCAGGTGCTCCGCCGCAAGGACGCCCGTATTGATCTTCCCATTCCAATGTCTTGGAGTTGTAACACCTTGCGGATGTTACGGGATATTTTGATATAGACGCTTCCATTTTCTTTTGTAATCTAGTTATGATTGGTTACTCTTTCGGGCGTGTGGCCCAAGTTGTGTAATTATATTGTAGATGTGATGTTAGACTTTAATACTCGGTGTAACCATATTGTTTGGGTCTATTAACCGACAGCTTATTCGGTTATTGTGTTATATATGCAATGTTCAATTTAATTCTTGTAGTTATTTTTATACACCTTCTTATCAAATTGGGTTGGTTAAAATGCTTTCTTCAACTTACAAAATAAATTTTGACAATCCGTTTTTTTTTTAAATAATGGGTGGTTATCTCGTATAATTATTGTCTTTATGGTGATGCTAAGAATGGACTATCCATGATTCCTGTAAATATTGGAGTATCGGGTTGACCACCTCTTATTTTAATAAGCAGGTTGTCACACCATTTCGTTTCTTTCTCAGGTTTTTACGTGTATACCTAATTTTTAAATCCTTTTTTGAGTCATGTCCCTACAGTCAGGTCTGCAGTAACGAACATTACATGTAAAATACCTTGATTTTGAATAAAATTTATGTTTTTGACAAAAATAAAATACTGGTCCAAATAAAAACAAACCATTATTAATGTGGTTTCAATCTATATAGAATTATCTTATGAATGTTTGCTGGTCCTACTTCATAGTAGTAGGGGCATAAAGTTAACAAGTACTAGAATATGGTATCTGAAGCAAAAATTTAACTCAATTAATTTTTATTTTTATATTCATAATATAAGATAAAAACTATTCAATCATTTGTGGGTATGATACTTCAATAACAATAAAGTACTAATTGTCGAAGATATATAAATGGGTGTTTTTGAAATTAGCATCCTCTCACCAATTCGTGTGCTACAATTGGTTTGTTTTAACCCATATTTGGTAAAACAATTTCAAATTTAGATCAACTCGTCATGTATTCTTATCTGTAGAAAAAAAAACTTTATGTTATAAGTAGTATCATGTACAGAGAGTCGGAAAACAATGAAGATTCATCTCATATCTTAATCTCAATCGTCCCTCCTCCACCGCCCATCCTCCCCCTTACCCATGCTCCACAACCCATCATAGATAAAATTTTCGGCACATTTTTTAGGGAACATATCTTATTTAAGGGGTTTGAAATGAAATTACCATGTACTATCAAAACATAATAGTTTCACACAATAGCCACTAATTTTTGGAATCTTTCTGAGAAAAATATAGTTTTGACCATTTATGTGGATATATAAATGGTTATATTTCCCTAATTTGTAATATATTGAAGTTTATACAGAGGAAAATTAAAATCTCACTTATCATACTTTTAATTGTTTTCATAAATAGACTGCATTTCCACTACTTTTGGAATACGTATCCGAAAAATTTCCAATTTTTTTATGTTTTATGGACTACCGAAACATACTCTCAAAATGAAACTAGAAACCATGCTGCCCACATAACCTAATGCCAAGACCTATGAGGCATGGACACGGACATGGGTGTCGTGTCCGACACGACACGAACATGCCGACACTACGAATTTTAAAGAAATGGACACGACACATCAGGAGACACGGAGACAAAGAAATATTTTTTTAATAATCTTCTGAGTATACTTCGATCTATTTGCACTTAAAAAAGTAATAGTCAAACTAACTATCTAATTTTCTAAAGTAACATGGTCAAAAATGTTATAAAAACATTTAAATCATAAGCCAATAGTTATATATTAACATAAATTCTCCATTACTAGCAAACTAACAAGTAAGAATTAATGCTCGTCGTTTATCACCATCTCCGGATAGACCAAAAACTTTATCATCACTCCCATAAGTATCCTAAAAGTGTTTGCAAAGTCTCATAGAAGTGTCCGAATTTTTTAAAATGCCAAATCACTTTTGACACATCGTGTGGAGTGTCGGAGGAGTATCATACGAGTGTTGTATCTGCGAGAGTGTTCGACACGGATACGTCACCTTTGATGATTCAGGTCAAGGTACCTCCTTTATCGCATGACTACCAATACAAAGGAAGATGTTGCTTTGTTGGTTGGTCAGGTCATTCACGCTCAACACTATGAGCTTTTATGGTAATCTTCCTTTTCTGAATTTTTTTTAATGTTGATAGAGAATTAGAATTTAACTTAATTAAAAAGTGTTTTTTTTATCCAGTATAATATTTTTTTTTCGCTTTAGTCCCATCTACAAAGATGTATTTACGCTCCACTCCCATGTGTTTTCAGAATTCTAAAAAGTCTCATAACCACCCAAAATCGCCTATAACTTCCTTATAACCACCCATCATTCTTTTTGCAGAAAATGACACTTATCCCATTTAGGACCAACAACTAAAAAAATAAAAACATGGGAGTGGTGACAAATAAATCTTTATAAATAGGATTAAATACTTAAGATCCCGGTTGTGGAATTTTCATAATATATCCTTCATCCTTTGCTAAAAACAAACTCAACATAAGAGTCGGTATCCCGTTTTCCCTTTTTTGGGATAATGAGATATTTCACAAGACATACCATTATAAGTTTGTTTCGGAAAAGAAAGAAAGGTAGGTTTTATTTTAACCCATTTATTTTTTCTAACCACCTTAATTTTACTATACCCTATTGTTGGGATGACTTCCTATTTACCCACCCCACTTCATGGGGTGGTTTAAATGAAAATTAAAATCTACATTAAACACACAAGCAAAAACTCTAAACGATTTTATTATTTTTCCTCTTTTATTTTCATATGTTTTCTTCATCTTTGATACCATTCACTTAAATAAAAATCAAAATATACTTTAAAGAGTTATTTATACTATGGGGTGCGTTCATTCTTGTTTATTCTTGATTGGGTATCATTGTTTCTTCTATTAAAAATAACGTCCATTTAAAAAAATGAAAATTGTATTTCTTTCAACTTTCTTACAAATGATTTTTTTCTCAACATTGAATTTTTAAATGTTATAAATATCATCCAAACTTTTTTTTAAATGCATTTTTAAAAGAAATAGTTACATCCAACTATTTTTTTTTAAAATGTCCCTTTTTTTCTAGTATAAATAACGTCCTCCTATTATTTTTTTATACTTTCTTACCAATGAGTTTTTTAATACAGACTAGGCGGAATTGGGTTCAGGTGTTGCTTTATACATGTATGGGTGATGGCAAGATGGGGAATTATCTTTTTGGTAGGACGATAGAATTCTATACTGTAATATTAAGACCAAAATGCTAAGAAGATCAAGACAACTATTGAAACCAAATTATAGTGGCCAAGACAACTATGAAAACCAAATTATAGTGGGGACTCACATCACTCAATATATGTTGACACTCTTTTTTCTTTTAGGGGTAGAATGAATTATTTGTATGGACTCAAAAAAATCTTCAATACATTTGTTATTATTATTATTTGGTATATATATCCTTTGACAATAATGGAGTATGTATTCAACATGTTAATCGCAATTCATCCAAAAGTCCTTGTGATACTTCCTCCTTATTATGTGAATTTGTCATACTTCTATGATGGAGTTAGCATAATCACCCATTCATTCATACTTAAAAAATATGGATATATACTTCTTCTCCACGTTAGTTTAATTAACATTTATGTTTGATCAGGAACAATTATTGAATGGAAAATGCTAGGGAGACCTACTTCGTGAACACATTTCATGGACACACTGCATTGAAAGTTTATACCTTAGTGTTTTGGGTCCCGAGCGTTGTCATAATATGATTTCAAGACCCCTTCTTCCTTGTCTAACATTGTTCCATGTGTTAAAATAAAGAATTCAAAGAGTAATTTTGTTTTTGTTTTTGTTTTCTCATGATATATGTAAAAAAATTATATTTTCTAAAATACATATAGTTTCTTTTGTAGTATTAAATAATTATGAAAATGGAACATATCGTTATTTTGGGGATTAGTAAATAGATGATTAGGTATTTCTTTCCCTTAACAAGTTAGTTTGATATTAAGAGATGTGGAATTAAATAATTGAGGAACTTTTGAGCGTGATTGGGGTATGCTAGACTTGGTGGTTTATAGTAACACCATAAATTCTCGGAGACTGAGTTAGGGGTCTATTAATCATTGAGGTTATAATGATGGTATTAATTACGTATGGCTCCGGATAAAATGTGATGTACATCTTAAAATGAGATTTAAAAATTGTGAATGATAAATTGGTATATACACACCTCTCTAAATGTTATCATAGGGGAAGTACGCGCATGAGGTGAAGTCCCCTGGCTAGTGAATGCAGGGAGAATATATTCCTCGGCCATAGGCTTGGTTGTTATATATTGTGTGATTATTGTTCGAAGTGAGGTAATTCCGGGTGTGGTTATGACTCACTGTCGAAGGTATATGGCCATTTCCCGACGTTGCATTGTAGGATGCCCAGGTAGTCTTGTGCGATAGGCCCTGGAAGATGATAGCCATTTAGGGGCGCGTCTAGTGGGAAAACTCGAAAGGACGGTCTTAGAATCGTTATATATTGTGTAATATAACTATTCTTATTCAAGTGGAATTTAATTTATGATAAAGTGCTTTAAGAATTAAATTCCTTTGAATACGTTTCCTAATGAGATATGGAACGATGAAATGAAACGGTGTATAAAGGATGGTGAATCTCAATTAATAATATGTAATCCTACCCTGTTGTATATTTGAATTAAATTTATGGTCATTATAATTGCTTTAGTTTATGCTCTAAGATTGAGTAGATAGTTTGTGCCTGATCCGTTCATATTTCTCGTGTGCATGAATCTCATATTCGCTCAGGTGCTCCGCCGCAAGGACGCCCGTATTGATCTTCCCATTCCAATGTCTTGGAGCTGTAACACCTTGCGGATGTTACGGGATATTTTGATATAGACGCTTCCATTTTCTTTTGTAATCTAGTTATGATTGGTTACTCTTTCGGGCGTGTGGCCCAAGTTGTGTAATTATATTGTAGATGTGATATTAGACTTTAATACTCGGTGTAACCATATTGTTTGGGTCTATTAACCGACAGCTTATTCGGTTATTGTGTTATATATGCAATGTTCAATTTAATTCTTGTAGTTATTTTTATACACCTTATCAAATTGGGTTGTTTAAAATGCTTTCTTCAACTTACAAAATAAATTTTGACAATCCGTTTTTTTTTAAATAATGGGTGGTTATCTCGTATAATTATTGTCTTTATGGTGATGCTAAGAATGGACTATCTATGATTCCTGTAAATATTGGAGTATCGGGTTGGCCACCTCTTATTTTAATAAGCAGGTTGTCACACCATTTCGTTTCTTTCTCAGGTTTTTACGTGTATACCTAATTTTTAAATCCTTTTTTGAGTCATGTCCCTACAGTCAGGTCTGCAGTAACGAACATTACATGTAAAATACCTTGATTTTGAATAAAATTTATGTTTTTGATAAAAATAAAATATTGGTCCAAATAAAAACAAGCCATTATTAATGTGGTTTCAATCTATATAGAATTATCTTATGAATGTTTGCTGGTCCTACTTCATAGTAGTATGGGCATAAAGTTAACAAGTACTAGAATATGGTATCTGAAGCAAAAATTTAACTCAATTAATTTTTATTTTTATATTCATAATATAAGATAAAAACTATTCAATCATTTGTGGGTATGATACTTCAATAACAATAAAGTACTAATTGTCGAAGATATATAAATGGGTGTTTTTGAAATTAGCATCCTCTAACCAATTCGTGTGCTACTATTGGTTTGTTTTAACCCATATTTGGTAAAACAATTTCAAATTTAGATCAACTCGTCATGTATTCTTATTTGTAGCAAAAAAAACTTTATGTTATAAGTTGTATCATGTACAGAGAGTGGGAAAACAATGAAGATTCACTTCATCTCTTAATCTCAATTGTCCCTCCTCCACCGCCCATCCTCCCTCTTACCCATGCTCCACAACCCATCATAGATAAAATTTTCGACACATTTTTTAGGGAACATATCTTATTTAAGGGGTTTGAAATGAAATTACCATGTACTATCAAAACATAATAGTTTCACACAATAGCCAGTAATTTTTGGAATTTTTCTGAGAAAAGTATAGTTTTGACCATTTATGTGGATATATAAATGGCTATATTTCCCTAATTTGTAATATATTGAAGTTTATACAGAGGAAAATTAAAATCTCACTTATCATACTTTTAATTGTTTTCATAAATAGACTGCATTTCCACTACTTTTGGAATACGTATCCGAAAAATTTCCAATGTTTTTATGTTTTATGGACTACCGAAACATACTCTCGAAATGAAACTAGAAACCATGTTGCCCACATAACCTAATGCCAAGACCTATGAGGCATGGACACGGACATGGGTGTCGTGTCCGACACGACACGAACATGCCGACACTACGAATTTTAAAGAAATGGACATGACACATCAGGAGACACGGAGACAGAGAAATATTTTTTTAATAATCTTCTGACTATACTTCGATCTATTTGCACTTAAAAAAGTAATAGTCAAACTAACTATCTAATTTTCTAAAGTAACATGGTCAAAAATGTTATAAAAACATTTAAATCATAAGCCAATAGTTATATATTAACATAAAGTCTCCATTAATAGCAAACTAACAAGTAAGAATTAATGCTCCTCGTTTATCACCATCTCCGGATAGACCAAAAACTTTATCATCACTCCCATAAGTATCCTAAAAGTGTTTGCAAAGTCTCATAGAAGTGTCCGAATTTTTTAAAATGCCAAATCACTTTTGACACATCGTGTGGAGTGTCGGAGGAGTATCATACGAGTGTTGTATCTGCGAGAGTGTTCGACACGGATACGTCACCTTCGATGATTCAGGTCAAGGTACCTCCTTTATCGCATGACTGCCAATACAAAGGAAGATGTTGCTTTGTTGGTTGGTCGGGTCATTCACGCTCAACACTATGAGCTTTTATGGTAATCTTCCTTTTCTGAAATTTTTTTAATGTTGGTAGAGAATTAGAATTTAACTTAATTAAAAAGTGTTTTTTTTATCCAGTATAATATTTTTTTTTTCGCTTTAGTCCCATCTACAAAGATGTATTTACGCTCCACTCCCATGTATTTTCAGAATTCTAAAAAGTCTCATAACCACCCAAAATCGCCTATAACTTCCTTATAACCACCCATCATTCTTTTTGCAGAAAATGACACTTATCCCATTTAGGATCAACAACTAAAAAAATAAAAACATGGGAGTGGTGACAAATATATCTTTATAAATAGGATTAAATACTTAAGATCCCGATTGTGGAATTTTCATAATATATCCTTCATCCTATGCTAAAAACAAACTCAACATAAGAGTCGGTATCCCGTTTTCCCATTTTTGGGATAATGAGATATTTCACAAGACATACCATTATAAGTTTGTTTCGGAAAAGAAAGAAAGGTAGGTTTTATTTTAACCCATTTATTTTTTCTAACCACCTTAATTTTACTATACCCTATTGTTGGGATGACTTCCTATTTACGCACCCCACTTCATGGGGTGGTTTAAATGAAAATTAAAATCTACATTAAACACACAAGCAAAAACTCTAAACGATTTTATTATTTTTCCTCTTTTATTTTCATATGTTTTCTTCATCTTTGATACCATTCACTTAAATAAAAATCAAAATATACTTTAAAGAGTTATTTATACTTTGGGGTGCGTTCATTCTTGTTTATTCTTGATTGGGTATCATTGTTTCTTCTATTAAAAATAACGTCCATTTAAAAAAATGAAAATTGTATTTCTTTCAACTTTCTTACAAATGAATTTTTTCTCAACATTGAATTTTTAAATGTTATAAATATCATCCATAGTTTTTTTTAAATGCATTTTTAAAAGAAATAGTTACATCCAACTATTTTTTTTTAAATGTCCCTTTTTTCTAGTATAAATAACGTCCTCCTATTATTTTTTTATACTTTCTTACCAATGAGTTTTTTAATACAGACTAGGCGGAATTGGGTTCAGGTGTTGCTTTATACATGTATGGGTGATGGCAAGATGGGGAATTATCTTTTTGGTAGGACGATAGAATTCTATACTGTAATATTAAGACCAAAATGCTAAGAAGATCAAGACAACTATTGAAACCAAATTATAGTGGCCAGGACAACTATGAAAACCAAATTATAGTGGGGACTCACATCACTCAATATATGTTGACACTCTTTTTTCTTTTAGGGGTAGAATGAATTATTTGTATGGACTCAAAAAAATCTTCAATACATTTGTTATTATTATTATTTGGTATATATATCCTTTGACAATAATGGAGTATGTATTCAACATGTTAATCGCAATTCATCCAAAAGTCCTTGTGATACTTCCTCCTTATTATGTGAATTTGTCATACTTCTATGATGGTGTTAGCATAATCACCCATTCATTCATACTTAAAAAATATGGATATATACTTCTTCTCCACGTTAGTTTAATTAACATTTATGTTTGATCAGGAACAATTATTGAATGGAAAATGCTTGGGAGACCTACTTCGTGAATACATTTCATGGACACACTGCATTAAAAGTTTATACCTTAGTGTTTTGGGTCCCGAGCGTTGTCATAATATGATTTGAAGACCCCTTTTTCCTTGTCTAACATTGTTCCATGTGTTAAAATAAAGAATTCAAAGAGTAATTTTGTTTTTGTTTTTGCTTTCTCATGATATATGTAAAAAAATTATATTTTCTAAAATACATATAGTTTCTTTTGTAGTATTAAATAATTATGAAAATGGAACATATCGTTATTTTAATATGATTTTGTAATTTAAACGGGTTTTATAGTTACCAAAGTGACCCGATAAGAAAGTAATTATAAATATAATAATTTATGAAGTACTTGATAGATATAATTTTATATTAAGACGATGACATATTAATATGTCTTTTATTTTATTTTTACAATCATTGATAAATAATTTGCCCAAAATGCTTATATAAAGTACTTAATACATATAAAACTCAATCGGTGAGTCTGTGTAATTGATTCGACATGTACTCAATGAAATGCTTGTTTTATTTCCTCTATTCTCTTCTACTCTCTTATTTTCTTTTCTTTTATATTATTCCTTCTCTAATCTTCTTCCGTGATGTGTCTTCAAAGCATTTCAAAAGTTCACTTATCTGTTATTTATATGTAGGGAGATTTTTCCGTGGTGTCTTCAAAGTATTTCAAAAGTTTAATTGTTTTTTATTTATATATGTGCAGGGAGTTTTTGGAGTAGAAGACAACCATTATTATGAGACATTTAGTCTAGAATAACGCTAGTTGATAATTTAAGGTTGCTCATTAATCCAATATTCAGTTCCGGTGTTCATGTGTGCATAACTTCATGTTATTAGATCAAAATTGATTAGGAAATGATATTGGACCAAGAATTTTTTGTTTGAAGAAAATTTAAAATTCTTTTAATTCTCCAATTGAATCTCTCTGTAAGTTAGTTACTACTTTGACATTAATTCCCTAATTTTTTGAAAATTATTTTTCTGATTCATATCAAAGGATCACATCATTTATGCTGCAGCATCCAAGCTTTAAAAAAAGAGAATTGGTGAGAGAAGGAGAATAACAAGAGAATGACCTTGTCACAAAATTCTAATGTCTCTTCCAACAAAAAAGATGAGCAGCTTTTGTAATTCTTAACTTCTACACTAACTTTTATATGACAATTTATGCACAGTTCATATGCCTTGCGGAAAATGACCGTGATAATTTTCAATCTAAATTACAATTCAACATCAAATTCCATAATGCAAATATAAATAATGTCACACCAATTGAGAAACACATCGTACACCCTCAATGTAAAAGTCACACCTCCCCTTAATTTAAGATCCATGCTTTGGACAATTATATAATTTTTAATCTAGAACAGTGATTATAAAATTTTCTATTCTCTTACAAACTTACTTTCAAATAACAACTCTTAATTTGAGTTAGCCGCATTATTATTTAGTATTCCTAATCTAGCTAGATCGCTTATAGCCCTTCCACTTTCATCAATCTAAATGGTGCCCAAGTCCTTGATGTGAAACTTGACTTGTGTTAAAGATCCACAAATGAATCGAAATCACATTTTTTTTAAATATCTTCCTATTCACTCCTGCAAAGAAGCCTACCTATTCTTGTTAACACCCCTATTTACCAACAATAAAAAAGAGATTGTTAAGGTCTGTAAGCAGGACAGTAGACTCAAAACATTACCAAAGGAATCTATACCTCAAAACTGTCCATCACTGAGTTCAATGATTCATCCATTCGGCTTCCAGAAACCATTGAATTAGCATACCCACCATTCTCAAACATATCCATATCGAATTCAGACTCATCCTCGATTATTATCTCATATTGTGGACAAAGAGCACCTCTTGCAACTGTACACAAATTCAGTCTCTCGAGAACCTTAACTATGTCGTGTCCAATATTCCCATTGATAATAGTCCCTTGTCCCTACACACATGCCAACGAGTAGCAATTCACTCAGCAAATATAGTGTTATGCCAAAATCATTGACAAAGAAATGTACAACTGCCAACATCAAAAGTATATTTATTTATTTATTATAATTTTTTTTGCTGATTCCTCAAAACAAATCCAATATAGAATACCACATAACCTCATAAAATCGAGGTAGCTTGTTCAACATAATCTACACAATATAACAATGGTGCCACTAGCCAAGCAAGATTTTGGCTGTAAGTACCAATTTGCAAGAATAGGAAGGTGCAGGGTAAGAAAATTGCTCACTAGAAGCTTAGTCTACACTCTATGCAAATCATATGCAAATCAGTGTGTATCATAAATAAAATATACCCAAAATATTATAGAACAAACTGAGCTTTGTGCATTTTAGTTTATGCAGTAGGGTTGGGGTACAATTTCGGCTTTGGCTTCACTTCCATTTCATTTATGCTGCGGACAAAGATGGAATCTTGTTAATGAGGTGTATCTCCATCTTCATATGTGTAGTTGGATGCAACAACCAATAATCGACCATCTCTACTAAACGATAAGGCTGTAATGCTTGTTGGGTAGTTCTAGTACTCATACAGCCTCCTTTTATTATTTCCATCCCACACGTTGACATAACCATCATAACCTCTAGTGGAAAACGTACCATAGATGGGGTGAAATGCAATGGCATTTACAGGGTAGACAATGTCTCTTCCAACTTTTGATTTTTATGACACTTGAATGCATATTTTTTAGATTGTCCGGCCTCAGAAATGTCAAAATATTCCATTGTGACCCGTCAATCCACGGGACTAAGAGCACAACCTGTTACGTGGGGATAACAGCGCACACATCTAGTCTAGTATTTCAATAAAGATTCCTCGCATTGCTCAGGTTGAGACATATTCCGCTAATTATAAACATCTGCATGCCTTCCAGTAGTTACTACTACTAAACGGGTGTCAACAAGAGAGAGGGAATAGACATGCTCAGGTTGAGCGTATATCCCAACAAGAGTAGTAAGCCACTAATTATGCATGAAATCAAAAGTTACACCGATTGGGTGTATGACAACCTCATTGACGAACAAATGTACAACTGCCAACATGTATATGATTGTAATTTTGTAACCAAATGAAAACAATCATGCATTAATCAAATTAACAAATGTAGATCTTTCTTATTTATGAATTTACATGAATTTGAAAACTTAACAATCTTTTGGTCATATCAACACAAGCTGCATACATTACTACTTTTCTGTTATCATATTCTATTAATCTACCATACGATAGTATAAATTTTATCAATTTTGCTACCAACCTCATTTTCACCTTACTGTCAAACTCATCCGCATATTGGTCATATTCTATCAATTTTGCTATCAATCTATCATATTCTATCAATTTTCATACGCAAATACTCTTGGTCATATCAATTTTTCTACCAAACTCATCCCCACCTTGGTGAAAAACCACGGAATCAAGCACCCATTACAACGAACCACACGATACAGGGACCTGTAATGAAATGTAACGCCATTTCTATAATGAAAAAACAATACAAACCAAGACAAACAAAGAAACCTTTCTATATGAACTGTATAAATTTTTTACTCATTAAATATAACATTATCATAGTGAACTTTCTCAGATTTTTCTACCTCTATCAAACCCACAAAGTTAGACTTCAAAGTCGACATTCTTAATGTGTATTGTTATGTTGAATTTTTGTTATTGTTTCTTGTTAGGGAATTTTATCAAATACATAAACAACATCAATGTCTTCGAATTTCAGAAAGCTATACAAATGTATATCACGTGGCTTTCACTCAATTCAATAACATAATCTTCAAACAAGCATCCCTATGCATTTTGACAGTAATTTCCATAGATAAATATCAAGTAGTCACACATACAAATAAACAATTAAATTGACTTTGAACAAATTTAAATACACATGTACAGATTTTATCAAGAGATGGAGTCAACAATTTCCACCAACAAAGTGCACAGTTGCGGATGTGAAGGATTTTCCCGCATTTAGATCAGAAATGCAATAATTTACGGATTACAATATATGGAGTAATAATAACTCAAAAGAATAAGATCTAATTACACTAATATTTGGAGTAATATACCTCCACTTATTTAACAACCCCAAAATCAAAATACATGAAAATCAATTTAGACCCAAATGATAATAAAGAGGCTCTCAAGTTAAAGATTTGGTCATCAAGGTTCTACCTTAACCTTGAAAGCAAACTTTATCGACTATCATTCACTGGTCCTTTACTTAAATGTGTCCGTCCAGACCAAGTGGAAGGAATCCTCAGTGAGATGCCCAAAGGTAAATGCGGAGCTATTGCTGTTAGAAGATAACTCTTCTATAGGTCTAAATTATTTTAACTTTATTATTTTAATTGAATTTCTAAGAATAAATAAACCTGATACAATTATAAATAATAGGTCTAAATTAAATTACAACAAAAATCCAAAAATAATACGAATGTATATGTAGTCTATTTTAATGGGTTCTATTGAAATCTCATACACCTCCACCCATAACAATGTTAGAGATTTTATTGACAAAATAATTATATAGTGTTCATATTATATAGCCTTGTTGAACTTGAGAAAATAATTGTACAATTAGACTATAATTACAACAATAATCGTCTTCAAACAGTACCTGCCAAATTGCGTTGATGCGGAAGAAATCCATTTCGAGTCAACATGATTGAGATTCTTGGTCTGGTAGTCCTTGATGTTGGTGACGTGCCTGGTGTTGTCACGAAATGTTTGCTACTTTGCTTTGACTGGGAAAAAAAATTATTTTTCTATTCAGTGCTACTCTGTCTCAGTCGTTTTCATTTTGGTACATATGTAAGAACTTCCCATCTTTATCCAAAAAAAAATGAAAAGAGAATGATTGAGGAGTGGGTTTTGTTTTAAATAGACGATGAAAAAGGAAAAAGGAAAAAGGAAAAAGTTAATAAATAGAATGAATATCAGAATAGGTACTAATATGAAAATAAATAAACACAAAAACGTGTTAGCAATCAGATAAAACCACCATTGCAATTATACCGACCTCCCTGTCGAAGAAGTGCAAAATTAATAAATAATTCATTAAATTGTGAAAGTCAAAGAAGTGCTAATAAAATAAAGAATCAAATGGAAGAACTATCACATTTTATGGTCCAAACTCAAATTGTGCATCTACACAGATTCAAAACATCACTGCCTAAAGGTTCTTCAAAATAGAATTATATTTGGTTTTTGTTCATAGAACATCATATCTTTCAAGGTTCAGAACAATGCTTGCCAAAAAAAAGTAAGGATTTGAGGTGAATGTTTTGAAGTGATCCCTATTAAGATTAATTTATTATCATTATAATATATAAAAAAATTATACTGATTACATAACTTATAGTGCAAGCTTAAGATTGATGACGTACTTTGATAAAAAAAAAACACTTGGGGACCTGAAAATTCAATTTTTAAGAACATAATAAAAATATACTAAAATTAATTTGATAATTTGAACATTACTAACTATGTCTACATATATTTCTATTAAATTTTATGTATTTAAAAAAAACATATTTCGATTCACATGAGAGAGAGTATGACTTCTGGATGAAAATATTCTTTTCACGCACATTTTATTATAAGCCTCCCAACCAGGAAGACTTGTGCAGTTGATAATTTATCCTATAGTTTGTCTGAATCAGTATTATTAAGCATGTTGTTTGACAAAGATTAAAATGCAAAAACACAGGAGATATTTGAAGAACATATATAGAAAAATGAAAAAATACCTCTCTAATGTCATATCCAACTGCAACACCATCAGAAATAACTCTTGAAAGAGAAAACACATCTCCGAAACCAATATTAACTCTTTGACCAGCCAATGGATGAACAGTGTGGGTTCCAAAAGTGAAGAGAAAGTGTGAGAGGCGAATTAAATTTTGAAGATGTGTGGATTTGCAAAAGAAGTTGTGTGGCTCTTGAGGTGGATGTATAATTAGAGGAGAGACCACGTGAACACTCTCAAAACTGAATACAATTAATTCATTTCGAGTTAATACAAAACGCTTTTCAATTAGGAATTTGGAATTTATTAGAGTCAATACACTTGCCATTAGGGATTGGAAAAGTCGGAGAGTTAATATGAAACTCTAGGAAACTCGGTTCCGTTTTTCATTTCTTGAAAAAGAGGAGATGGATAGCCACGTGAGTTTAAGAAGTTGCATTTATGATTGCCACGTGTCAGCCTAACATAGGTGAAGAAGTAGATGGATAGCCACGTGAGTTTAAGAAGTTGCATTTATGATTGCCACGTGTCAACCTAACATCATTTGAGTCTACAGTTTTAGTTATATATACTATAGACTAGGTGTAAACTCGCGCGATGCGCGAATTATGGGAACGTGTATACAAAGTTAAAAATAAAAATTCTCTTGAAAAAGTGTCATCATTATTGAGGCAAGATAGCATACTATTAAATTATAACAATTTTTGCATACATGCTTAGTTTCAATGTGAGTTTGTTTTTAAAAAATGTTAATGGACTTTTCATCGAATGATCCTAAAACTTATACTCGATAAGTTAAATTAGAAATTTCCCAAATCAAATTTAAAAAAAATAAATCTAAATTAAAGGAAAATAAGCACTGAGAATGGGGGGAGTTAAATATAAAAGCACATAAATAAATAGAAAAATGTTTCCGATTTCTTCATAACATTTACTGAAGTAGAGTGCCTATTAAAAATATGCACCAAAATAATTATAATAAGTATAAAAATTGTTTTACATGTAGTGGAGGGTAAATTACTCCATCAAACAAAATCAATTATGACCGACAAAATATAATAATTCGGCTTGATAATTGGTCATATTGGGGTTTAATGGATTTAATTTATTTAACATAGTTTTATGTTTGTTAAAAATAAGTGTAAATACCAATAAAACCCCGAGATTATTTTATATATATAGGTTCTCTCATTTTAAAAACCCGACAACGATCCCCTTGAAATACTGACCCACCACAACTAACACAATACCTTTAAAAATATGATTAAAACATTAACTTACAGAAAAAAAAAGATTAAACTACCCTCAATTCAACATGTTCTTTTTTTTTATTATTAAGAAAGCACTTTAGTGCATAATGTGAAAAGGCAGCAAAGAAATTAGAAAAATAATCCAAAGCACCATTTATAAATTGATTATAAATTATATTAAACATATGATATTAGGATGTTAAGATATTATGGTGAGTGAGAAAAAAAAATCAATACATTTGAAGCAATAAAAAAAATCATACACTGTGTAAAATGAAAAAAAAAAATACCCACTTAATTTTTTTAGTTTTGTATCTTGCTTGGCTGTTTTTTTCTCAAGTGCCCTGGGCTTCTTCACTCGCTACCCAACAAACTCACTGCAAAAGATATAAAGACGCCACCCAAGTCTATACAAAAGCTTTTCACAGCTTTCTCTTCACATACCCAACAATGGGAAGGAGAATAGGAAGATATTCGCAAGAGAGAGAGAGAGAAGAAACACCATTTTCTCCGGTGAAAATAGAAAATGACTTTCATACCTGTGAAAACAAAAAAGATGGATGTTATTAACAAAAAGATACGTAGTGTAAACAAACATGGAAAACAAATCAGGTGAAAACCATTTTCTCCCATTTTCTTTATAACCGACTTTCTCCCATTCCTGTGAAAAACAGAAATATCCATATTATAAACAAACATGGGATTGATGAAATATATGAAAGAAAAAAATCATGCTTTATTATAATTGAAAATAAAAGGACTCTCTCACGAGAAACCCATTTAATTTTTTTCCCAAGTTTATAAGGCACTGCCAACAAAGATGTGAAATAGGTAGAATGAAGAGAGAGAGTGTGTAAAAAAGGATGGTCGTCCATCAATTTATAGGGGAGAGAGTGGGGTGTTGTGATTTTTAATTTAGAAAAAGAAAGGATCTATTGAAGAAAGAGAAAGTGCAGAATTAAAGAATGAGTTGGGTATTTGTTTGGTAATCTGTGTTACCTTTGATATTCCCCAAAAGAAAACTACAATGAAGAGCAATGTTTGAAGTACGTAGACATGTAAACATTCCGAAAAAGCCTAACTAATATTTAAGTGACTTGGGGCTCAGCATTTAATTTATTACGTTTTTTTTTTTGCGATACATTGAACACCCACATCCACGTTTTTTTATGTGGTACATTGAACACCCACATCTATTTTAACTGTCAATCTCCAACTTTTCTTAAGTAGCAATTAGGAGGAAATTGGGTAATATAGATTTGCATTTATGTCAATGCCACGTGTCATCCTCAGAAGATTTATAGTGAAATGATGTGCCATGTGGATAGGCTAATTGCAATGCATAATAAATGCCTTGTTTTGCATTTTATAGTATTAAGAGATACCCAATCTGTGTTACCTTTGATATTCCCCAAAAGAAAACTACAATGAAGAGCAAGGTTTGAAGTACGTAGACATGTAAACATTCAGAAAAAGCCTAACTAATATTTAAGTGACTTGGGGATTGAGCATTTAATTTATTACGTGTTCAATGTGAGTTTGTTTTTAAAAAATGTTAATGGACTTTTCAGCGAATGATCCTAAAACTTATACTCGATAAGTTAAATTAGAAATTTCCCTAATCAAATTTTAAAAAAATAAATCTAAATTAAAGGAAAATAAGCACTGAGAATGGGGGGAGTTAAATATAAAAGCACATAAATAAATAGAAAAATGTTTCCAATTTGTTCATAACATTTACTGAAGTAGAGTGCCTATTAAAAATATGCACCAAAATAATAATAATAAGTATAAAAATTGTTTTACATGTAGTGGAGGGTAAAGTACTCCATCAAACAAAATCAATTATGACCGACAAAATATAATAATTCGGCTTGATAACTGGTCATATTGGGGTTTAATGGATTTAATTTATTTAACATAGTTTTATGTTTGTTAAAAATAAGTGTAAATACCAATAAAACCCCGAGATTATTTTATATTTATAGGTTCTCTCATTTTAAAAACCCGACAACGATCCCCTTGAAATACTGACCCACCACAACTAACACAATACCTTTAAAAATATGATTAAAACATTAACTTACAGAAAAAAAAAGATTAAACTACCCTCAATTCAACATGTTCTTTTTTTTATTATTAAGAAAGCACTTTAGTGCATAATGTGAAAAGGCAGCAAAGAAATTAGAAAAATAATCCAAAGCACCATTTATAAATTGATTATAAATTATATTAAACATATGATATTAGGATGTTAAGATATTATGGTGAGTGAGAAAAAAAAATCAATACATTTGAAGCGATAAAAAAAATCATACACAATGTAAAATGAAAAAAAAAATACCCACTTAATTTTTTTAGTTCTGTATCTTGCTTGGCTGTTTTTTTCTCAAGTGCCCTGGGCTTCTTCAATCGCTACCCAACAAACTCACTGCAAAAGATATAAAGACTCCACCCAAGTCTATACAAAAGCTTTTCACAGCTTTCTCTTCACATACCCAACAATGGGAAGGAGAATAGGAAGATATTCGCAAGAGAGAGAGAGAGAAGAAACACCATTTTCTCCGGTGAAAATAGAAAATGACTTTCATACCTGTGAAAACAAAAAAGATGGATGTTATTAACAAAAAGATACGTAGTGTAAACAAACATGGAAAATAAATCAGGTGAAAACCATTTTCTCCCATTTTCTTTATAACCCACTTTCTCCCATTCCTGTGAAAAACAGAAATATCCATATTATAAACAAACATGGGATTGATGAAATATATGAAAGAAAAAAAAATCATGCTTTATTATAATTGAAAATAAAAGGACTCTCTCACGAGAAACCCATTTATTTTTTTTCCCAAGTTTATAAGGCACTGCCAACAAAGATGTGAAATAGGTAGAATGAAGAGAGAGAGAGTGTGTAAAAAAGGATGGTCATCCATCAATTTATAGGGGAGAGAGTGGGGTGTTGTGATTTTTAATTTAGAAAAAGAAAGGATCTATTGAAGAAAGAGAAAGGGCAGAATTAAAGAATGAGTTGGGTATTTGTTTGGTAATCTGTGTTACCTTTGATATTCCCCAAAAGAAAACTACAATGAAGAGCAAGGTTTGAAGTACGTAGACATGTAAACATTCAGAAAAAGCCTAACTAATATTTAAGTGACTTGGGGCTGAGCATTTAATTTATTACGTTTTGTTTTTGCGATACATTGAACACCCACATCCACGTTTTTTTATGTGGTACATTGAACACCCACATCTATTTTAACTGTCAATCTCCAATGTTTCTTAAGTAGAAATTAGGATGAAATTGGGTAATATAGATTTGCATTTATGTCAATGCCACGTGTCATCCTCAGAAGATTTATAGTGAAATGATGTGCCATGTGGATAGGCTAATTGCAAAGCATAATAAATGCCTTGTTTTGCATTTTAGAGTATTAAGAGATACCCAATCTGTGTTACCTTTGATATTCCCCAAAAGAAAACTACAATGAAGAGCAAGGTTTGAAGTACGTAGACATGTAAACATTCAGAAAAAGCCTAACTAATATTTAAGTGACTTGGGGATTGAGCATTTAATTTATTACGTTTTCAATGTGAGTTTATTTTTAAAAAATGTTAATGGACTTTTCATCGAATGATCCTAAAACTTATACTCGATAAGTTAAATTAGAAATTTCCCTAATCAAATTTTAAAAAAATAAATCTAAATTAAAGGAAAATAAGCACTGAGAATGGGGGGAGTTAAATATAAAAGCACATAAATAAATAGAAAAATGTTTCCAATTTGTTCATAACATTTACTGAAGTAGAGTGCCTATTAAAAATATGCACCAAAATAATAATAATAAGTATAAAAATTGTTTTACCTGTAGTGGAGGGTAAAGTACTCCATCAAACAAAATCAATTATGACCGACAAAATATAATAATTCGGCTTGATAATTGGTCATATTGGGGTTTAATGGATTTAATTTATTTAACATAGTTTTATGTTTGTTAAAAATAAGTGTAAATACCAATAAAACCCCGAGATTATTTTATATTTATAGGTTCTCTCATTTTAAAAACCCGACAACGATCCCCTTGAAATACTGACCCACCACAACTAACACAATACCTTTAAAAATATGATTAAAACATTAACTTACAGAAAAAAAAAGATTAAACTACCCTCAATTCAACATGTTCTTTTTTTTATTATTAAGAAAGCACTTTAGTGCATAATGTGAAAAGGCAGCAAAGAAATTAGAAAAATAATCCAAAGCACCATTTATAAATTGATTATAAATTATATTAAACATATGATATTAGGATGTTAAGATATTATGGTGAGTGATAAAAAAAAATCAATACATTTGAAGCGATAAAAAAAATCATACACGGTGTAAAATGAAAAAAAAATACCCACTTAATTTTTTTAGTTCTGTATCTTGCTTGGCTGTTTTTTTCTCAAGTGCCCTGGGCTTCTTCACTCGCTACCCAACAAACTCACTGCAAAAGATATAAAGACTCCACCCAAGTCTATACAAAAGCTTTTCACAGCTTTCTCTTCACATACCCAACAATGGGAAGGAGAATAGGAAGATATTCACAAGAGAGAGAGAGAGAAGAAACACCATTTTCTCCGGTGAAAATAGAAAATGACTTTTCCTACCTGTGAAAACAAAAAAGATGGATGTTATTAACAAAAAGATACGTAGTGTAAACAAACATGGAAAACAAATCAGGTGAAAACCATTTTCTCCCATTTTCTTTATAACCCACTTTCTCCCATTCCTGTGAAAAACAGAAACATACATATTATAAACAAACATGGGATTGATGAAATATATGAAAGAAAAAAAAATCATGCTTTATTATAATTGAAAATAAAAGGACTCTCTCACGAGAAACCCATTTAATTTTTTTCCCAAGTTTATAAGGCACTGCCAACAAAGATGTGAAATAGGTAGAATGAAGAGAGAGAGAGTGTGTAAAAAAGGATGGTCGTCCATCAATTTATAGGGGAGAGAGTGGGGTGTTGTGATTTTTAATTTAGAAAAAGAAAGGATCTATTGAAGAAACAGAAAGGGCAGAATTAAAGAATGAGTTGGGTATTTGTTTGGTAATCTGTGTTACCTTTGATATTCCCCAAAAGAAAACTACAATGAAGAACAAGGTTTGAAGTACGTAGACATGTAAACATTCAGAAAAAGCCTAACTAATATTTAAGTGACTTGGGGCTGAGCATTTAATTTATTACGGTTTTTTTTGGCGATACATTGAACACCCACATCCACGTTTTTTTATGTGGTACATTGAACACCCACATCTATTTTAACTGTCAATCTCCAACGTTTCTTAAGTAGCAATTAGGAGGAAATTGGGTAATATAGATTTGCATTTATGTCAATGCCACGTGTCATCCTCAGAAGATTTATAGTGAAATGATGTGCCATGTGGATAGGCTAATTGCAAAGCATAATAAATGCCTTGTTTTGCATTTTATAGTATTAAGAGATACCCAATCTGTGTTACCTTTGATATTCCCCAAAAGAAAACTACAATGAAGAGCAAGGTTTGAAGTACGTAGACATGTAAACATTCAGAAAAAGCCTAACTAATATTTAAGTGACTTGGGGATTGAGCATTTAATTTATTACGTTTTCAATGTGAGTTTGTTTTTAAAAAATGTTAATGGACTTTTCATCGAATGATCCTAAAACTTATACTCGATAAGTTAAATTAGAAATTTCCCTAATCAAATTTTAAAAAAAATAAATCTAAATTAAAGGAAAATAAGCACTGAGAATGGGGGGAGTTAAATATAAAAGCACATAAATAAATAGAAAAATGTTTCCAATTTGTTCATAACATTTACTGAAGTAGAGTGCCTATTAAAAATATGCACCAAAATAATAATAATAAGTATAAAAATTATTTTACATGTAGTGGAGGGTAAAGTACTCCATCAAACAAAATCAATTATGACCGACAAAATATAATAATTCGGCTTGATAATTGGTCATATTGGGGTTTAATGGATTTAATTTATTTAACATAGTTTTATGTTTGTTAAAAATAAGTGTAAATACCAATAAAACCCCGAGATTATTTTATATTTATAGGTTCTCTCATTTTAAAAACCCGACAACGATCCCCTTGAAGTACTGACCCACCACAACTAACACAATACCTTTAAAAATATGATTAAAACATTAACTTACAGAAAAAAAAAGATTAAACTACCCTCAATTCAACATGTTCTTTTTTTTATTATTAAGAAAGCACTTTAGTGCATAATGTGAAAAGGCAGCAAAGAAATTAGACAAATAATCCAAAGCACCATTTATAAATTGATTATAAATTATATTAAACATATGATATTAGGATGTTAAGATATTATGGTGAGTGAGAAAAAAAAACCAATACATTTGAAGCAATAAAAAAAATCATACACAGTGTAAAATGAAAAAAAAAATACCCACTTAATTTTTTTAGTTCTGTATCTTGCTTGGCTGTTTTTTTCTCAAGTGCCCTGCCTGGGCTTCTTCACTCGCTACCCAACAAACTCACTACAAAATATATAAAGACTCCACCCAAGTCTATACAAAAGCTTTTCACAGCTTTCTCTTCACATACCCAACAATGGGAAGGAGAATAGGAAGATATTCGCAAGAGAGAGAGAGAGAAGAAACACGATTTTCTCCGGAGAAAATAGAAAATGACTTTCATACCTGTGAAAACAAAAAAGATGGATGTTATTAACAAAAAGATACGTAGTGTAAACAAACATGGAAAACAAATCAGGTGAAAACCATTTTCTCCCATTTTCTTTATAACCCACTTTCTACCATTCCTGTGAAAAACAGAAATATCCATATTATAAACAAACATGGGATTGATGAAATATATGAAAGAAAAAAAATCATGCTTTATTATAATTGAAAATAAAAGGACTCTCTCATGAGAAACCCATTTAATTTTTTTCCCAAGTTTATAAGGCACTGCCAACAAAGATGTGAAATAGGTAGAATGAAGAGAGAGAGTGTGTAAAAAAGGATGGTCGTCCATCAATTTATAGGGGAGAGAGTGGGGTGTTGTGATTTTTAATTTAGATAAAGAAAGGATCTATTGAAGAAAGAGAAAGGGCAGAATTAAAGAATGAGTTGGGTATTTGTTTGGTAATCTGTGTTACCTTTGATATTTTCCCCAAAAGAAAACTACAATGAAGAGCAAGGTTTGAAGTACGTAGACATGTAAACATTCAGAAAAAGCCTAACTAATATTTAAGTGACTTGGGGCTGAGCATTTAATTTATTACGTTTTTTTTGGGCGATACATTGAACACCCACATCCACGTTTTTTTATGTGGTACATTGAACACCCACATCTATTTTAACTGTCAATCTCCAACGTTTCTTAAGTAGCAATTAGGAGGAAATTGGGTAATATAGATTTGCATTTATGTCAATGCCACGTGTCATCCTCAGAAGATTTATAGTGAAATGATGTGCCATGTGGATAGGCTAATTGCAAAGCATAATAAATGCCTTGTTTTGCATTTTATAGTATTAAGAGATACCCAATGTGTGTTACCTTTGATATTCCCCAAAAGAAAACTACAATGAAGAGCAAGGTTTGAAGTACGTAGACATGTAAACATTCAGAAAAAGCCTAACTAATATTTAAGTGACTTGGGGCTGAGCATTTAATTTATTACGTTTTTTTTGGGCGATACATTGAACACCCACATCCACGTTTTTTTATGTGGTACATTGAACACCGACATCTATTTTAACTGTCAATCTCCAACGTTTCTTAAGTAGCAATTAGGAGGAAATTGGGTATTATAGATTTGCATTTATGTCAATGCCACGTGTCATTCTCAGAAGATTTATAGTGAAATGATGTGCCATGTGGATAGGCTAATTGCAAAGCATAATAAATGCCTTGTTTTGCATTTTATAGTATTAAGAGATTTATGATTGCCACGTGTCAGCCTAACATCATTTGGGTAGTTTTAGTTATATACTATAGATTTGAGAGCGTGGGCTTTCAACAAATTCGACTGTTTGTCACCGTGTGTAATACCGCAACCACAGTGACAAGCCACCGTATAAATGGGTGCACATTATAACGTAAATTACACACACACACACACGGATGTTCCCATGTGTGACGATGATATTCAGAAAAATTAACATAATTACAAAAAAAATAATGATTGACCTGATTTAACTACAATACAAATAAGTTTCATTTGTTTAAAAAATGAACAAAATTTTCTCTTTTATAGGACTATCAACCTGTTTAAGGTATAAAACAAATTTCAACAACCAAATAAATAGTCACTCATGGACCTTGTACAAACTACGTCACCTATTTCACAATATTCCATATAAACCCCATGCGGTGCAAAACCTAATAATTTAAAAAAAAATGGACAAAACACTTCAACGACGAAATAAATAGTTACTCGTACGTCGCCAATCTAATAATGTTATAATGCAAATGACAATATAACCCATCTCTTTGAACATCCAACAATTAGGTATCATTATATACCTAAAGTAACCCGATTAATTGTACAAAAAACAGAGATCTTAAAGTGTAGTTCTTAAAACTCAAAACACAGATGATCTATTTGAATAAGAAGAATTGAACATATGTACATTCAATCTAGCTACACCGTTTTTCACAGGTTCCAACTGCAACAGTAGAGAGATGAGAAGATGTCAATTTCTTTTAGCAAAAAGGAACAAAACATAGAGGATGACTAAAAAACAATTAATAAAAAGTAACAATCAAAATACACAAAACCAGAGGCAAGATAATGCTTAGTATAGTTTGATCTCAATTTATAATTTGTTACAAAAATATTTTCTAATAACTACTATAAATGCCATGTAAGAAAATTGTTGAGTACCTTCCACGGGCGACATCATGCTTTCTATAATCTTTGGCTTCATCAACTACAAACTAGATTCGAAAACGAATGATAAATACTAATATCTTATTTTAATATATAAATTAAGTGGCACATAATAGTGATCTTAAGGAACATTTGAAACTTTGCTTACAATCTATTAGTACCACTTTGAGAGCAGTATGCTTCCACAATTTTGATTCAATAACCCATCGGACTTCTATTCTCCAAACCAAGCACATATAAAAAATAAAAATTCGTGAATGAGGATAGTAAAATTTAGAACGAATATAAAACGACGAGACTCAGCATTACAGTAATATTGACAAACCCTTAATAAAGTCTTTGTGGATCTATTTTTGACATATGAAATAATAGTAAAGCATATACCTTATTTTTCTCCATAAAATGTTTCCCCCAATTAAATACATAAAATGGTACATGACTTTTTTGTCCCATCTGAAAAAATAGAGCAAAAGACCCATATTGTAAGCAGATCAAATGACCCAAAGAGTAATATAACAGTAATTAACTGAAAAAAGCTCTCTAACTCAACCTGCTTGCAAAAAAGTGAACAAATCATAATTATACATTGAATGACTCTCAATGACTTGCCAAAGTCATTGTGTGAACAACAACAATAGAAGTTCTCACTCACAATTTAACCTAATCAACATTGTAAAGAAAAACAACCAAAATTCATTATTTTCATTAAAAGTTCCCAACCATTTCGCAGACATTGCACAAAATAAATAAACATAGATAAAATATTGAAGATTTAAATATATAAATTAAAATAACAAAACAACTTAGAAAACAAAAGTGTAGACCTTCAAAACAATTAAGAGAACAGAAGATCGAACCTATAAAACAGAAAGCATAAGAGCAAACCTAACAAAATATTGAAGATGTAAATGTCGAGTACCTTCTCATTCATGTCATTTTCGTTGATTTAATGTTACAGAAAATAACTACAATATTTTAGAACTGTTTAACAGACAAGATTGCCAACAAAGAGAATTAGGAGTGGAACCATTGACATCCAAAACATATTGCACAGGACATATCACAAAAATCCTAATTATAAAATTTCTAAAAAATGGAACCTCTTTGAAAATATCACCTCTTGCAAGATTATAGTCCATTGATCTTTGCCAAGAATGAAACCACACAACTGAAGATTCAGTTCGCAAAAATTTAGTCCGAAAACCAAAAACTAAAAAAAACATATATCGACATTCAATGTAAGTAAATCAACCTTTAATTAATTACCAAAAGTAGTCTAGCGGGATAACCGAATCATAGAATCTCAAGTAGAAAAGTATAATAGTCAGATATAACTATGTCAAATCTATAAAATGTCGAAATTAACGTATTAACCTAACCATTAACTCAGAAGACTATAAATTCGAAATGAGATGAATTGGACATATTCTTCTGCCATTATAGCGATGACCTGGAAAAACAGAAATTCAATGATCGAAGTGATCAAACAATAAATTGCACAACTGCGGGAAAATAATTGCTTAAACACATAACTTAGTATTTATAACTTACCAAAATGTACGAAATAGATCCTTAGATTCATTAATGTATCGAGTTCTTCGATCTCCTGTGATAAATTCACATAAAGAGTCGATATAAAAAAAATTAGATTACCTTAAAACTACATTCAAAGTTGGCCTTCTAATGGTCTCGGCGTAGCCCATTGTATTTTCGAATAATACCTACTATGCATAGCTTATACACTCATGTTGGAGTATTAGAAACAATGTTTAACTTAGCATTACAAAATAATTCCAAATATAAAAGCACACACGCTAATCAAATGTAATATTTAAATTTGAAATTGTAATTGTAATTTTATTTTTATCCATAAAATCATCAATAAAATTGTACTAAAATAAGGCAATGGTTATTTGCAACTAAAACATGGAAACTGTGATTTGTAACTAAAATAAGGCAATGTTTAACCAAAAAATTGTAAATAATATCACCAACCAGGAATAGATTCGAGGTAATATTGTTATGTCAAGCAATCCTCCAATAATCACTCTAAGATTCTAGTGGTGGTGGATATAGTCATATAACACTCGCTACTCATTAGTAGGCTGTTAATATAGTCATATACCAAATAAGGATTTCCAAGTTATATTATAAAACATGTTTAACCAAACTTACTAATATATAAAGGGAAAAAACTTCATAGAATGTGATTTGAAAATTTTCTATACCACTCATGTGTAACACCCCGTGAATTCAAGGATCTTTAATTTAATTATAATTAGGAGAAAAAGAATTTATTTTATTGGGAGGAATTAAATTCATGATTTGGAAAAATTTTAAATTAGAGGATTTATTTAAATTAACAGATTGAGATTTAATTGTTCGGATTATTTTTACGTCGTCATTTTTTAGGTAAAAAATGGAGAATGTTATAAATTAATTCAGATGACAATTCTGAGTGCACGGTTGAGTCCGGATGGATCGAAATAGTTAAAAAAGAGGACCTAGGGGTATTAAATGGGTCTTAGAGTATTTTTAAGCATATTTAAGACCACATAAGAGTGTTTGGGCCCTTTTTATAAAGGCCACAAGCCTAAAAATGGGTTTGAGGTATTAAACCCTAAAAGTGAGAGGGTGTGACAACCATAACACATTTTAGAAAACCTTTAAAGAGAGAGAAAGTGGGTGCAAGTGGGAGAAGCCATGGAAGCCAAAATCAAGAACAAGTGTGTGGGCTCTTCATCAAATAATCATCATCTACACCAACGGATTCAGACCCTACGAACCCTAAGGCAAGTGGTTAAACTTGCTTTTAAATTAATTGCAGATTTTTACTCAAATCATAGTGGGTGTGATAAGATGATATGGTTTTTGGGTTAGTTGATATCTAAATTGGGCTTTGATGGGTAGGGTTGAGTTGTAGAACAACTTCTTGAATTTGAAGAAGCCTATGAAATTGAATAAATTAAACCGTCATTTTGGAAACTGTTTTTTGGATGTTTTGGTTTCGAGAATGGTGAGCTTATCCGCATTTCATCGTAGAAAATCCCGTTTTCTACATTTAGTTATCTGATACATTTTCTCCCAAAATGGATCCAAAATGCCTCAAAACGACATTTTAAAAATGTAGGCAAATTCGTGGGGCAAGTTTTAAGAAATCGTATTTTTAGTTGTTATTTCGTTTGAGATTGCCTACATTGATTGATTGTGATTGTTGTTGTATAATAAGGACATTAGGCCTAAAGTGGAGATTCGGTTTACATAAAGTGAGATAAGTATTGGGATAATTGAGAAAATAATCCATAAGGGAATTAAGGTCGAAATTGAGTAAATTAAAATCATAGATTAATAAGTCTCCAAAATTTATTAAGGAGAATTTGAATAATAAATTCTAAATATTGTATTTTCGGGCCAAGTGAGTGAGTCCGGGTATATTGATTGAGTGACGCCAAGATAACAAATTAATTAATGCGTGATTGATTCAATTGAGTCAGGATAATGACTTGGGTAAAATTTGGTCTAGTGCTACGAGTGTTTAGGCACAGATTTGGTCAAGTTAATTATTATAGGGTTATATAATAAATTATGGAATATTCAAAATAAAAAGGGTGTTAATCTTAATATGTGGGATTTGAGGAATAAGTTCTACAAGATGAGACTTTCAGACTGAAGGAGCCAGTTCGAGTAATTTAGTTGGGTAACACAACTTGAGTGATAAATAAATAATTGTGGAAATTATCTAAATATCAAGTCGATATATAGACTTGGGATTATTAGGCTAGCGTTATGTTAATTGTGCGCGGGTAGTCTGGATTTAATTATATATATATATATATATATATATATATATATATATATATATATTTGTGTGAATAATATTTTTAGGAATGCATACCCCTCTAGTGCTATCATAGGAGGTTGCACGATGTGGGTGAATCCCCTGGCTTGAGGAGCAAGGTGAGTATAGTCCCCAGGTCATAGCGTTCGAAATCAAGAATGAGACACTTTAGGTATCATTCGGTCTCATTCTAGGGGAAAATATGACCACCTCCAATGCGTTTATTTATTTTTACGGATTCGGTGAGCTAACCGTGTCAGAGTGTCCGGGTGGATGAGTATACCTACAAATGATAGCATTTTAGAGAACATCCAATGAGTCCCTACTCGGAATGATGGTTAATATTTACGACATGTGTGTGAATGTTGTAATATAGTGATACGTATATATGGTGCAGATATTTATATATGGGTAAAATACATGGTGTGAATTGTGTTGATTATGCATATAACGCGTGAAAATGTTATATGGTCTCAAATGAAAATAATGATTAGTTAAGTTAATATGATATAAAACTTAAAAATCATATATTAAATATACTCGGGTTAAAGAGTGTGATAGGAAGGATATCATCGAGAACTAGTTATGGGGTAGGTGACTAGGTGGGTTATATAGAAAAGCATTAGATGTGCACAATAGTTGACGGGTGAGTCGGTCCTTAAGGGAGTGAAGCATTAGCTTAAATATAAAGAGTGTTCACGCATTTTAATTTACTGCAATTTAATTCACTTGCTAAATATTTTCAAAATATTTTGGGTTCTAACCCTTGCTATAAAATATTTTCAAAACCTTTTAGGTGTCCAACCAATGGGACGCCAAAATTGTTATATTCTAGGGTTACGCAGCTGCGGCATATGTGGATGTTGCAGAATTTTGACTTAGCCATTTCAGTCATTTAATTCCTAGAGTAGGATGCGGTTAGTAATTCACTTGGTCATGCCTCCTTAATTATTTCCTTGTTCCAACCAGATCATGTACTCATTTTATCATTCTTGTTGTTTATATTTTTATATTTGGGTTGTAGCTGATGGTTTTCTCGGAAAAGGTTGTAATCATTCATTTTTTAGTATTGTCCGAATCAGTGATTATGTGAATGGTTTATTATATATTCTTTCTCTTGTTGTTAGTGATGTTTAATAATAAGATAAAATTTGACACCATGTCATTTGAATACTAGGTGGTTAGTAAATTTTAAAAAGTTTTCGACAGTGATGCTAAGAATGAACCAGATGAGATTCCTGTTGAATTTGATATAGGAATGATCACCCGATATTTTATTAGGTGGGGTATCACGTCATGAATGCTACTGTATTCTTATTTAGATGTGTATAATTGTTAAACCACAACCAACTAACTGGTGGAAATCATCTTTAAAAAATAGTATACCTTTATGGGAATCAAAATAAGCACTAGAAAAGTTAAGTCTCCCCTCTTTCATCTTTCATGTGAGAAGAGTAAAACAAACTCATTCTCGTTACTTTTAAATGTATCTGACAAACACGGAATGAAGCAAAATCAGAAATTTTCATTTTAAAATTATTAATTGAAAGTTTGACAAAATAAAGAGATATTTGATACCATAGTGCAAGTGCTCAAGTGACATGGCTCAAGTATGTTCAAGTATTCAATAAACAAATTTTGTTCAAGTGTTGTGGTTTTTATTAATAAAATAAATTTTTTAATCAAATATCAATGTACCAACATCAACCAGTCCTAAATTCTTTTCGCACTTATCAAATATCTAACACCAAAATCACAACAATTGCCTCACTTGAACCAGCTCCTGTTTTTATCTTAGTCCCCGTTTCCTCATTACCTACTAATGATCATTGAACCCAAGTGTTGTTGTGTACTTTCCAAAGACTTTTCTTAGAACATCCTCGTTTCTCCTTCATGTAGAACATCTGATTTTGAAGGACTCCATCCTACTTCATTAGAATGAAAAACAAAAATCAGATGCATCTTGGCCATATAGGAGGGAAAATCAGATATCACATAAAAGAAAATGAATTAAAAAGTAGTTCAATATAATTAACACACAGAACATAAAATCAAAATGGGATCAACATGAAATATCAACTAACTCAACTGCCTTAGTGTGCCTATGCATACTTCCTGTCAAAATCAAATTAACAAATGAACCTATTGTTTTTTTTTCTAACACGTTGTTTTAGCACATAGAAAGTATGATGAAGTTATGTGGTGTGTCTTCTCTAAGGTATTTAATCAAATAGATTTTCCCCAAGTCAGATAAGGTCAGAGTTTAATAAAATATAAATAGAGGGAAATATAGAAATTGAGAAAAACATATCATCCTCACTTTGAGTTCCTTGAGTGTTCTGGTATCAACCTTTAGTGTAAGCTTAGGATTTAAAATCCCCAAAACCAAAATTTAAATCATAAAATTTCCCATTATGAAATTAACCCACTAAATATTTCACCATATGTGGCAAATGGTGCCTTTCCATGATGAAGAACAGATTGATTTGTGAAGATTGGGTTTCAAAAAAGCCCCAAAACGAAAGGGAAAACAAAACAAAGAGTAAGATTAGGGTTAGATTTGAAATAAAATTAGTTATAGGTCTATAAAACACAAAAAGAAAACAAATTTGAACTAAAAATCATACCCCAAAATCGTACCGCATTGGTGAAAGCGTAAGAGCTACCGGTTATGGAGTTGGTGTATCACAAAGATATATGGTGGAGTAGAGAGAGAGGGATATTGTGAGGATGTGTGTGTGTGAGAAGAGGGATGAAGACATAGAGGGAGGCAAACTTGTGAGAAGAGGGAGGCTACAATCTGAGATCATGAGTTGGGGTTTTATGGTAATGTCTTTAGTAGGAAATAATCTTAGTTGTCCATTTAATGCCTTGTTGTCTTAAATCTAAACTATTAAGCGTCTTTTGTGTTTATGGAATAGTAAAAACCATGCTACTTTATTATATATATATATATACACACACATGCACGCGCATGCACACACACACATAGGTCCTCTGAGCGAGGAACCCTCCTCTATTACAGGCAGTGGCGAGGGACCCATATGTGTCCTTACCCCAATATTCAATCCACCATCAATATACATCCTAACCAAGCTAAAAACTACCCCTTCAGAGGAGGAAACCGACAGTCGCAGCTGATGACGTATAGTGACGTTATCAACTAGAATAGAATCGGAATGGATTAGGGTAATAGAATCACCATGGGCGATAGTTATGGAGGTGGTTCCAGTATCCACCATCGTAGATATATATATATTGAGATAGGAAAAGAGCCTATCACGATGGTGATGATGGTGGTAGCAGCGATCGAAGAAGCTTTGGGCGATTATGAAGCCATTGACGGTGTTTCGGAGAAGCTTGAAAGAAAAAAAAAGTTATGGAGTTTTTCTTTGAGTTTCTCTCACTAAAAAACCTCAACTCTCTCTGAATGTTGTGAGAAATTTGTAAAAGCAGAAGTTTTTATTGAAAAACAAAAAATGGCTTTTATAAGAAAACAGGAAAACGTGTGGGAATACCAAAAGGTTGCACATCTTTTTCCCCAAATTATGAGGGGATAGTTCCCATGTTGACACGTGGATCATTGAGATCCAAAACCTAGAATGAAGGGACAATGCATTTAATGACTCTATGGGTAATGATAGAGAAGTCCTATGGTTCTTCAGTCTTTTTTTTAAATTGAATCGACAGCGTAAAAAGCATTTTGGTTTATCCAACACAAAAGACTTTGCACGAGGGGCTAATGTAGAAGGGTGTTTCAAGCCTACCCAATATATATCTTGGGGCGAGGGACCCTCAAGACCCTTGTGACACCCCGCCTAATTAAATACCGGGCGATCACTCCTTTATTAAATTAAATCAAGGTGAACAGTTGGTTCATTCTTAGCATCACTATCGAAAAATAAATTTTCCAATTTAACACCCTAATTAATTAAGTTAAGTGTCAAAACCATTTTTACACGTTACTTTCCAAATTTTATTTAAAGAAAAATTATTAATTTTATTAACAACATTCAATAAATAAGAATCACACCACATTAATTCTGCAACATAATCCAATTAATATGAATCATTCGTCAATATCATCCCAACAAGTAAAATTTAAAGTAAAACAATCATACTGAATAAATCCCATAGTAAGAATACTAGAAATGACTAATACAAATGTCCCAATAAAACAGATAAACAGTGGAAAGGGCGACACGTGCCCAATAAATGAGAATAATAGAAGTGGAATCAATAAATGAAGTCGTCTACACAAGTGGCCTGCAACTCTCACCTAAGCTGCAGCACGTTTCTCCCAAGGGATCCTAAGCAAGACGCCCCTGTGGCTGGGCACCTGTAATATATACATATATATACAAGAGAGAGAGAAAAAGAAACGGGTCAGAGCCCGATAGTGTGTATGATTTAAAATTCGTTTAGCAAGTATTTAAATTGATACAGGCCAATGCAACAACATATTAGTACGACTCTCTCTTGAGAAATTCTCACCTCTCTTCTAATGTGCATGCCTATCGTACTAACCTTCTCAACGGTTTATCTTATCATTCATCGCACTAATCTTCCCAGTGATTTAACTTATCTTAAATTCCTCGTAAGATTTCAGAGCCGAACAATATAATTGTTTAAAAGGCGGATTTCATTTAATAACAATGCTCTCATTTTACTTTATTTGTTAACAAGGTTTCCCGGTGTCTTGTTATACTTTTCGAAACAAGTATTTACAGTTTGAGTCATCAACATGTCCTACTTAACAAATCACAGTAGGCAGTTCCACATTTCAGCCTTTCATATATATATATTAACTACTCGTATAATATATATATTATAACAGCACCCCAAATAAAAACTATGGTGCAGGCATACTCTGCTATCCAATCCTCGTATCGCTCACACTAAGGGATATACAAGTTCGGAATCACTCTCGAACTGCATCAACATATATACACAAACAAGATTGAGGCGAAGCATAGATTCCAAGTCTCTAAGAGGTCAGTACATACCCTCACGTCTCTTAGGACCATCTGAACTATCGATTCGATATCCTGTACCAAGGATATCCATCCCCTAGGGTACGAATCAATATCCCCCATAAGGCAACACAGGATATGATCGTCCCAGCGCGGTAACCTCAGGGATAGCAAGTAGTGCGGGCATAGTTTTCACACGTATATAATATATGCATACACAACCATAAATATACCACCTGTTATCATATCAATATAGGTTTCTCTCATCACCCATAATTACAATATTTATCCTTAATTTTCACATTAAGTATTTTGTATAAGGGTTCGTCTCTAACCTTAACTCGAAGGGTTTTCCCATTTATTACGTGATACTCGTGGGCTCTAACCTCCCAAGTATAAAAATTTAGTAAGTACCCTTTTTATGTTCCAACGTAATTCTCTTACGTAACACTCCCGTTAATTCATAAATTCATCAACCCTAAAGTAATTATCCCACAGGTACAATTCTCGTCTCATATTAAGAGTCCCAAGATTATTCATATGCCCTACTGGTCTTCCATATCTCCCAAAACATGTTATTAAGGATGCCCAATAATTATCTCACATTAAATTGAATTTCAACTAATTAAGAGGGGAAAACATGAGTCTGCCAGGAGGGGTCGATCGATCGAGGTTTGGGGCTCGATCAATCGATCAAGCAGGTATGCGAAAACTGAAATTCTGCAGTTACGGGTTTCATCTCCTAACTTCAACAATTTCCATATTTTCTAATCCCAATCGTCCCAGAATTGATACTACTAACCTTATATCATCATATTAGGTATTTTCAACGTAAAGCATGTGGATTTCAGTCTTTTAATCATGGATTAACATCCCATTATCTATACAATTATCAAGAACCCTAGAAATTTCTTAATCATTGTTCTAATCTGTTTTTCCCAAAATTTCCTTCTAATACAACATTAAAATTTCATGGGTTATTCTTCTACATCACCAATAATTTCTAGAATAAGGTTTAAGTCATCACTACATGCAAATTTCTATCACAATTTAGGTTTTCTTCCATGTAATTCATCCCTAATCATTCCTGAACTAATATGAAAGATGCATCAATGAAATAAGTAAGATAAACACTTGCCTGGGATTTTCAGAAGTCTGGTTTATGGCTTATTTTGGTGTGGTTGCGTTCCCCGTCTCGCGATCTACGCGTTGGTGGTGACGGCGGTGCAAACGGTTGAGTTTTGAGCCTTGGAATGCTTTGAGAGCTTTCTCCTCTCTTCTCCAATGGACGTTCTAGAGTTTTGAACTTTCTAACCCTAGAAGGTAACCTAGGTATCTGATATAACTCCTCTAATTTTCGTGGGTTTAATTACCCAAAAATATAAAATGACCAAAATGCCCTCCCGGGTTACTATTTAGGACTCAAAATGCCCCGAGAACCAAACTAAACCCCCGGGTATACTTTTATGACTATCTCGACTCTTCCGGATGCGTTGGCGCACTCAAAATGACCATACGGACAACTTATAAAATATTCACTTTTATTTATCAAAATTTAGTCCTTACGCGACACGAGCACGTCCCGACTTAAATTTCCGAAATTGTCATTTTATTCACTCGTGACATTCAATATAATCAATATCATATATATTACTTTTCTCATTAGTAATATTCAACCAATTTCATATAATTACTAACTCTCATCACGTTAATAATTATAACATAATTAATTTCTAGATTTTTATAAAATAATTAACTCACATTAAATTTAATAAATCTCCAAATTAGTATAGCCTGGAAATACGGGGTATTACATACTTCCCTCCTAATAACGGAATTTTGTCCCAAAATTCGGAAAATAAGGCATACCTGGTAAGAACAAATCTGGATATTTCTCGTGCATATCTGCCTCACGCTCCCAAGTGGATTCCTCCACATTATGGTGCTCCCACTGGACCCGCACAAGTGGAACTATCTTCGACCTCAATCTCCTCTCACTAAAGTCTAGGATAGCCATCGGTCTCTCCTCGTAAGAGCTGTCAGGCTGTAAGTCGATCTCATCTATCGCAATGTAGGTATGGGCCATATCATCCCGAAGATACCGTCTCAACGGCGAGATGTGAAATACATCGTGGATGCGATGTAAATGCTCTGCCAGTCCCAACATGTATGCAACCGGCCCAATCCTCTCGATGATGGGAAATGGTCCTGCGTACCTCGGAGCCAACTTCCCCTTCTTCCCGAATCTCATCACTCCCTTCATAGGAGATACACGCAATAACACTTGGTCCCCCACACTAAACTCCCGGAAGAACCGCTTCGCATCGGCGTAGCTCTTCTGCCTATCCTGGGCTACTCGAATGCGACTCCTGATCATCTCAATCCTCGTGGAGATCTCCTGAATCACCTCTGGTCCTAGTAACTTGTTATCCCCCACCTCGAGCCAACAGGCTGGGGAACGACAAGGCCTTCCATACAAAGCCTCAAATGGAGCCATGCCAATCGTGAACTGATACGAGTTATTATAAGCAAACTCTACCAGTGGAAGGTGTGGCTCCCAACCTCCTCCAAAATCAAGGACACACATGCGTAGCATATCCTCCAACATCTGATTAGTACGCTCTGTCTGTCCATCTGTCTGTGGGTGATAAGCTGAACTCAACCTCAACTCAGTACCCATAGCCTTCTGAAAGCTTTCCTAAAAGCGTGACACGAAGATCTTGTCTCTATCTGACACAATATTCAGGGGCACCCCATGTAATCTGACGATCTCAGCAATAAATAACTGAGCATATTGACCCGTGGTATAATCTGTCCGCACCGATAGAAAATGAGCCACTTTGGTCAAACGGTCTACAATCACCCAGATAGAGTCGTGGCCCCGCTGTGATGTAGGCAACCCTGTAATAAAATCCATGGAAATGCTCTCCCACTTCCACACGAGTACTTCCAAAGGCTGAAGCAATCCTGACGGTTTCTGATGGTCCACCTTCACCAGCTGGCAGGTAGAACAGTTGGACATGAACTCAGCAATGTCCTTCTTCATCCCACTCCACCAGTATTGTCTCCTCATATCCTGGTACATCTTATCCCCTCCAGGATGCACCGCAAATCGGGACCCGCGAGGTTGGGTCATCACTACATGATGTAATTCTGTTCCTTCTGGAACCACCAACCTCCCATTAAACCTCAAACCCCCATCAGAACTAACAGAATAGGACTCAGCACCCTCGGCTAAAAGTCGTACAATATGCTCCTGGCAAAATGGGTCTATGGTCTGTGCCTGTATTACCCTCGTACCAATCTCGGGCGTGACTGACATAAAGGATATGAAAGAACGGGCTATTGCGTTCTGGTGGCCCAACTCCTTCCACTCTGCTTTCCAGACGTCCGCTACCTCATCTACCGGTCTACGACTCAATTCATCAGCAACTACGTTGGCCTTCCCCGGATGATACTGTATATCGAACTGGTAGTCCTTCACAAACTCTAGCCATCTGCGCTGACGCATATTCAGCTCTCGCTGAGTGAATAGGTACTGCAATGACTTGTGGTCTATGAACAAACGGAATTTCTCTCCCAATAAATAGTGTCTCCATATCCTTAATGCAAACACGACCGCTGCTAACTCCAGTTATTGTGTGGGTTAATTCTTCTCATGTGGCTTAAGTTTGCGGGAGGCAAAAGTATAGCCTTCTCCTCCTGCTGAAGTACTCCCCCAAGTCCCCGTAAAGACGCATCGGTGTAAACCAGGTACTCCACACCCGGCTTCGATAACACAAGGACTGGTGCTGAAGTAAGCTTGTCTTTCAGCTCGTCGAAAGCCAACTGATAAGCATCATCCCAAACATACGGTACCCCTTTGCGAGTCAGATTCGTCAGTGGACCCGCTATTTTGGAGAATCCTCAAATAAATCTCCTGTAGTAACCAACTAACCCCAAGAAACTACGCACTTCCATCGGTGTCGTGGGCTGTCCCCACTCCCTCACACCTGACACTTTGCTCGGGTCAACTGCTATCCCCTGCTCAGAAACAACATGCCCCAAGAACTGTACCTCTCGCAACCAGAATCCGCACTTCTCGTACTTAGCATACAACTGATGCTCTCGTAGAGTCTGAAGAACCTTCCTCAAGTGCTCGGCATGCTCCTCCTCGGAGTGTGAGTATATCAAAATGTCATCTATGAAGACGATGACAAACTGATCCAAGAACTCTCTGAACACTCGATTCATTAAGTCCATGAACACGGCTGGAGCATTTGTGAGTCCGAATGGAATCACCCTGAACTCATAAGACCCATATCTCGTCAAGAAAGCAGTCTTTGAAACATCCTGCTCCCTAATACGTAGCTGATGGTACCCCGACCTCAGATCTATCTTCAAAAAGAAAATTGCTCCCCTCAGCTGGTCGAACAAATCATCGATTCGAGGCAACGAATACTTATTCCGTATCGTGACCTTGTTCAGATCCCGGTAGTCCACACACAATCTCAGTGAACCATCTCTCTTATTCACAAACAAGACTGGAGTGCCCTAAGGTGAGGTACTCCTACGAATGAAGACCTGACCTAACAGCTCCTCTATCTAATCTCGTAGCTCTCGCATCTCTGCCGGAGCCATACGGTACGGTGCGCGTGCTATAGGTCTCGTATCTGGCAATAAATCTATGACAAAGTCTATCTCTCGATTGGGGGGTAGGCTTGGTATCTCCTGAAACACATCGGAATACTCACTGACAACGGAAATCGAGTCTAACTAAATCACAACCTCCTTAGAGGTATCCTCCTCTATGTAATACAAATGAGCGGTCGAACCTCCCTCTGGGCAAGGCATCGCCACTACAAACATCTCTTGCCCCAGAATGGAAAAAACAATGCTCCCACCGAAGCAATCAATCATAGCTCTATAAGCTGCGAGCCAATCGATACCAATAATAACATCGTGCTCATGCATGTCTAAGACTAACATGTCTGCAGGTAATACCAAGCTACCAATCTCTACCCCCACTCCCCGGCATATAAAGAAAATAAGTGACCCACTCCCTAGTGGTGAGTCTACACACGTCACTGTGCTCTTTGCTGTGGCTAACAACCCTAAGGCCTTCGCAAAATGCGTAGCTATAAAACAATGTGTTGCCCCCGTATCAAACAAAACTCGACCCATAGTACCATGGATAGGAAACATACCCTCAATCGCGGGTGGTGCCTGTGGAATTGCTGCCTGGTCGACGTTATAGACACGTCCATACTGTAACTGCCCCTGCTGTACTGGAGCTGCTGGAATGGCTGGTAGGGCTGGCACCTGGGCTGGAGCTGGGAGGGCAGGTGGAAAAAGTGGCCTCTGTGGCTCATTACGGGCTCCCTGCTGCCGTGGGGCCCTCTCTCCCTCAGGACAATCCTGGTGTCTATGTCCATGTTTATCGCACCCAAAATATCGGCCTCTGAAGTTACCTCCCCTCTGTCCATGCTGACCACGGCCCTGCTGGCCGTTACCTCCCCGCCACTGGCCCTGTTGGCTCTGATTAGCACGCTGTTGGCCCTGCTTCTGGCCCTGCTGTCGGTGTTGGCCTTGCTGGCCTTGCTGATTAGGCTGGCCCTGCTGACCCTGCCTATAACCCCCATATCCCTACCTAGAATCACCTGAACGGAATCGCTTAGCAGGGTCCTACTGATGAGAGCTCTGCTCATGCTGACGAGTCTATCCATGAGATGGTGCCCCACTGACACTATTACCCCCGATCCTGCCCTGCTAACTGGACTCTCCTGCTCTCTTGCTTCCCTGAAGATGGAAGTGGTGATCCTGGCAATGTAGCAACGCAGCATTGAGTACATCAGTGAAAGTACTCAGGGATAAATTCCCAATAAGGTGCTGACGGATCCTCCAAGCTAACCCGTCGATAAATAACATAATCTTCTTGCTCTCAGTGGGTGCCTCATCTGGCACGATGGTGAGAAGTCTCGTGAACTCGTCTTCATACTCAGCTACGGTAGAGTTCTCCTATTTTAAATTTAGTAGTTTCCGCCTTATCTCAGTCTGCACGGCGGGTGGAAAATACTTGCGGTCAAACCGCTCCCAAAATATCTGAATCGGGATCGTGTCCCTCTCCTCCAAGGTGGTAGTGGACTCCTACCACTGCAAATCTGCCCCCACCAGCTTAAAGAAAGACAATAACTGCTTTTGCACGTCGGTGTACTCATACATATGGAGGTGCCGCTGGATGTCTTTCTTCCATTGGCTGACTGTGACAATATCGGAGCTACTAGAGAACTCAGGGGGATGCGCTTTCTGAAAAGCATCCCTAACCCTCTCCCATGCAGATGGGAGCTGTGCTGGTACTGGTGCCACTGCCTGAACCTGGGGTGGAGCCTGCTGAACTACCACTAGTGCGGCATTCACCGCCTGAGCAACAATGGTGGCTACCTCATTTGCATTTATAGTGCCTTGTGCCGGAGCTGCTGGCTGCGCGGCCTGGGTACGCCTATCCTTCGGAGCACGTCTCGGAGGCATCTAAAACGTGAAGAATTTTATTAGTCTACAGTTATTATCAAATCTCAAATAGCTGAAGACTTAAACGTAAAATCAGCAGTACAACAATCTTAAAATAGGGCTCTATAGCAAAAACGTTAAGCTGAAAGCGAAAGTAAGCCGTACAGATCCTATGGACACAAGAACCTGATGCTCTGATACCACCTGTGACACCCCGCCTAATTAAATACCGGGCGATCACTCCTTTATTAAATTAAATCAAGGAGAACAGTTGGTTCATTATTAGCATCACTGTCGAAAAATAAATTGTCCAATTTAACACCCTAATTAATTAAGCTAAGTGTCAAAACCATTTTTAAACGTTACTTTCCAAATTTTATTTAAAGAAAAATTATTAATTTTATTAACAACATTCAATAAGTAAGAATCACACCACATTAATTCTGCAACATAATCCAATTAATATGAAACATTCGACAATCTCATCCCAACAAGTAAAATTTAAAGTAAAACAATCATACTGAATAAATCCCATAGTAAGAATACTAGAAATGACTAATACAAATGTCCCAATAAAATAGATAAACAGTGGAAAAGGGCGACACGTGCCCAATAAATGAGAATAATAGAAGTGGAATCAATAAATGAAGTCGTCTACGCAAGTGGCCTGCAACACCCACCTAAGCTGCAGCACGTTTCTCCTAAGGGATCTTAAGCAAGACGCCCCTGTGGCTGGGCACCTGTAATATATACATATATATACAAGAAAGAGAGAAAAAAAAATGGGTCAGAGCCCGATAGTGTGTATGATTTAAAATTCGTTTAGCAAGTATTTAAATTGATACAGACCAATGCAACAACATATTAGTACGACTCTCTCTTGAGAAATTCTCACCTCTCTTCTAATGTGCACGCCTATCGTACTAACCTTCTCAACAGTTTATCTTATCATTCATTGCACTAATCTTCCCAGTGATTTAACTTATCTTAAATTACTCATAAGATTTCAGAGCCGAACAATTTAATTGTTTAAAAGGCGGATTTCATTTAATAACAATGCTCTCATTTTACTTTATTTGTTAACAAGGTTTCCCGGTGTCATGTTATACTTTTCGAAACAAGTATTTACAGTTTGAGTCATCAACATGTCCTACTTAACAAATCACAGTAGGCAGTTGCACATTTCAGCCTTTAATATATACATTAACTACTCGTATAATATATATATATTATAACAGCACCCCAAATAAAAACTATGGTGCAGGCATACTCTGCTATCCAACCCCCGTATCGCCCACACTAAGGGATATACAAGTTCGAAATCACTCTCGAACTGCATCAACATATATACACAAACAAGATTGAGGCGAAACATAGATTCCAAGTCTCTAAGAGGTCAGTACATGCCCTCACGTCTCTTAGGACCGTCTGAACTATCGATTCGATAACCTGTACCAAGGATATCCATCTCCAAGGGTACGAATCAATATCCCCCCATAAGGCAACACAGGATATGATCGTCCCAGCGCGGTAACCTCAGGGATAGCAAGTAGCGCGGGCATAGTTTCCACACGTATATAATATATGCATGCACAACCATAAATATACCACCTGTTATCATATCAATATAGGTTTCTCTCATCACCCATAATTAAAATATTTATCCTTAATTTTCACATTAAGTATTTCGTATAAGGGTTCGTCTCTAACCTTAACTCGAAGGGTTTTCCCATTTATTACGTGACACTCGTGGGCTCTAACCTCCCAACTATAAAAATTCAGTAAGTGCCCTTTTTATGTTCCAACGTAATTCTCTTACGCAACTCTCCCGTTAATTCATAAATTCATCAACCCTAAAGTAATTATCCCACAAGTACAATTCTCGTCTCATATTATGAGTCCCAATATTATTCATATGCCCTACAGGTCTTCCATATCTCCCAAAACATGTTATTAAGGATGCCCAATAATTATCCCACATTAAATTGAATTTCAACTAATTAAGAGGGGAAAACATGAGTCTGCCAGGAGGGGTCGATCGATCGAGGTTTGGGGCTCGATCGATCGAACCTTCGATCGATCGAAGCTCTGGGCTCGATCGATCGATCAAGCAGGTATGCGAAAACTGAAATTCTGCAGTTACGGGTTTCATCTCCTAACTTCAACAATTTCCATATTTTCTAATCCCAATTGTCCCGGAATTGATACTACTAACCTTATATCATCATATTAGGTATTTTCAACGTAAAGCATGTGGATTTCAGTCTTTTAATCATGGATTAACAGCCCAAGATCTATACAATTATCAAGAACCCTAGAAATTTCTTAATCATTGTTCTAATCTGTTTTTCCCAAAATTTCCTTCTAATACAACATTAAAATTTCGTGGTTTATTCTTCTACATCATCAATAATTTCCAGAATAAGGTTTAAGTCATCACTACATGCAAATTCCTATCACAATTTAGGTTTTCTTCCATGTAATTCATCCCTAATCATTCCTAAACTAATATGAAAGATGCATCAACAAAATAAGCAAGATAAACACTTGCCTAGGATTTTCATAAGTCTGGTTTGCGGCTTATTTTGGTGTGGTTGCGTTCCCCGTCTCGCGATCTACGTGTTGGCGGTGACGGCGGTGCAAACGGTTGAGTTTTGAGCCTTGGAATGCTTTGAGAGCTTTCTCCTCTCTTCTCCAATGGACATTCTAGAATTTTGAAATTTCTAACCCTAGAAGGTAACCTAGGTATCTGATATAACTCCTCTAATTTTCGTGGGTTTAATTACCCAAAAATATAAAATGACCAAAATGCCCTCCCGGATTACTATTTAGGCCTAAAAACGCCCCGAGACCCAAACTAAACCCCCGGGTACACTTTTCTGACTATATCGACCCTTACGGATGCGTTGGCGCACTCAAAATGACCATACGGATAACTTATAAAATATTCACTTTTATTTGTCAAAATTTAGTTCCGACGCCACACGAGCACGTCCCGACTTAAATTTCCGAAATTATCATTTTATTCACTCGTGACATTCAATATAATTAATATCATATATATTACTTTGCTCATTAGTAATATTCAACCAATTTCATATAATTACTAACTCTCGTCTCGTTAATAATTATAACATAATTAATTTCTGGATTTTTATAAAATAATTAACTCACATTAAATTTAATAAATCCCCAAATTAATATAGCCTGAAAATACGGGGTATTACAGCCCTCCCCCTCAACATCCAAAAATTTTGGGGCGAGGGACGCTTAAGACACTCCCCCTCAGCTTTCAGAAAATGTTGGGGCGAGGGACCTATAATACCCCGTATTTTTTATATTTATTTATGGGATTAATTGAATTAAATGTGTATTGATTGGAAATTAATCAGGATTAAAATACTAGCGAGATGCGAGTTGGTATTTGATTATAATGTGCATATATGATTATATATGAATATTGACTTATGAAATTTGTCGTGAGATGAAATACGGCAATTTGGAAATCTTGTTGAGACGCGTGTGACAGTCACTTCTTGGAATATAATTATGATGATTAAAAAAAATTAATTTTATTTTTATAAACTGTATAGTCATTTTGAGTGCGCCAACGCGTCCGAAAGGGTCAAAATAGTCAGAAAACACTAGCCGGGGGTTTAGTTTGGGTCCCGGGGCATTTTTAGGCCATACCGGCAATGTATAAGGGTAGTTTGGTAATTTTGAATTTTTGGGAATTAAAACCCACGAAAATTAGGAATTATTATCTGATTTGCCAATCACCCACTAAACCCACTAATAACCTAATATGCTACGGAGGTTATTGAAATTAGTTCCAAAAAGGTTTCCTTAGGCAAAACCCTAGCCACCATTCACTTTGGAGAAGAAGGCTTGTAGAGAGAGAAGAGAGGAGAATTCTGCAGAGAGAGAGAGAATCACTCATCAATTCGACATCAAAATCAGAGATACACATAAGGCAAGTGGTTTAATTTCGTTTTTACAAAGAATGTTTCTTCCATGCGTAGGAAATTGACAGAATTTCATTGTTCTTGGAGAATGATAAAACCCATTGAATTTGATGTTGAGATTTATAATTTTATGAGGAGATTGCATGTAGAACAATGTTAGAATAATTAGTCAGTGAAAAATACATATTTTATACCATAAAATTGGACTTATTTATGCCTATGAATGAATTTAATTTCTAGGGTTCATGTTCTTGAGATTGGGGAAGAAGATGTGGAGATTTAATATTTGGATGAGATTTAGGATGAATTAATCCCCCAAAATACGTTAATATATGACCTAGGTATATTTAGGATTGATTAGAACCTATATATATTGTTGGTTTGATGTTTAGAGGAGATTAGAGGTGAATAAAAGTTGGAAAAACGAGTTAAGGAAAATCTGGGCTCGAATCTGGCCACTCGTTAGAAGACCTGCCCAGGTCGTGCAAACGAGGGTGATGTTCGTTCGATGACTTCGTTCGAATGAGATCTCGTTAGAAATCCCACTTCGTTCGAATGAACTCTCATTCGAACAGCCTCGTTCGAACGAGACTTCTAACGAGTTGACAGTTTAGGCTTTTTAGCCTGTTTTGATTTCGCGTGTCCCGTAACTTTGTTTATATGTAGAGACAACACTTCCTTGATGATTAAATGTTATATTTGGGATGTTTGGGATATAATGAGGAGTAAAACCTAGAAGTGTAGTTTGAACCAAAGGGAAATTATGAATTAGAACGTGAGTGTCTATTACGATGCGAGAGCTATTGACGGCCTAAATAATTATATTGACCGGGAACATATAAATTGTGTAGCATTATATGTCGGTACGAGAACGAGATGTGTACTACAAATAAATTATGGTGATTACTAAGATGTGTGCATACTTAGTATATGTATATGACTTTATGTGTATGACATACCTACCATACTTGCTATCACGGGAGGTTTACGTTCGCTTAGGGCCTCTAATCCTTGTGTTGCCCGGATTTAGATTGGTACCTCGATGAACATAGGTCATAGAAGGACTTATTGGGATGTTAATAAGTCTGCTGATCGTGGGAGCGTATGTATGTGCGTGACCCATGTGATGTGACTGTGTTCGCCTCCATTGTTTGTGATTGTTATTATCTGAGAACGATTCCTGAGAGATTCGGAATACGTGATCCTTATGTACGTGATGTACCAGGATAGATAGCAGAGTATGTGTGCACCGCAGCTTAGTCTCGGGGTGCTTGTATTGTATATTTATGACGTGAATAATATACACTTAATTAATGGGAACTTTCATGTTGGTATTGTGAATATACTTATGGTAATGTTTTGAGAAAACATAATGGGTTAACCGATAGTGAATTGTATTACTAATTGAGAATCTGAGTTTAAGTAAAGCCCTCTATTTAATTGATAACGCTAAAATGTATTATGGGAATCGAGTAATAAGGGGTAGAACTTATTACGGTTTGGTTAGATATGTATGTTATTTAGATGGGTACGGTACGTTAGGAGTGCACATGTAGTCGAGAGGTGAGAATTTCATGTGAGTGTACGTCCTAACATGTATTTTGCATTTAATGTTTTAATGTTATTAAAACACTTGCTATTTTTAAAATGATTTCCACTTTCTGGCTCTGACCCATTTGCTTTCAAATCTATTTTTGTAAAAACCATTTTAGGTGCCCAGCCACAAGGACACCATGCTTAGGATCCTCATTTAGGTGACGAGCTGTAGCTGTTTGTGGAAGTTACAGGACTTTGCTTGTAGACGCTTCATCTATCTTGATTCTATATTCAACATTTATCAGTTGTAGGTCATGTCGCCCATTTCTTTTAGAGACATTTCATTTATTTCAGTTATTCAGACTTCGGGCATGTAATTAATTCAGGATTCAGACTTGTCATATTATTTTTAGTTGTGGGATTGTTGTGAGGAGTTTTCCTCCGGACTTATTATTATTTGTTGGTTATTTCATTACTTCGTTATGGTGAATGGATTATGTTGTTCTTCCATTATTCTTTTATTTCCTGTTAATAAGACTTAATTAAAATTTGGCAACTTACTTTTTAAATACTAGGTGGTTAGTAACAATAATAAATGTTTTCGACAGTGATGCTATTAACTGGACCAACTTGGCATTTTGTATTAATTTAATAAAGGAGTAGCTACCCGGTATTTAATTAGTCGGGGTGTCATAGGACCCTCAAGCCCCCCCCCCCCCATCAACATCTAGAAAATATTGGGGCGAGGTACCCTTAAGGCCCTCCCCCATCAACTTACAGAAAATGTTGGGGTGATGGACCCTCAAGGCCCTCCCCTCAACTCCCGGAAAATGTTGGGGCAGGGGACCCTCAAGGCCCTCCCATCAACTTCCAGAAAATTTTGGGCTGAGGAACCCACAAAGTCCTCCCCCTCAGCTTCTTGAAAATCTTGGGTGAGGAACCCTTAAGGTCTTCCCCTTCAACTTCCAAAAAATAGGCCAGGATGAGGGAAGGGCTACCATGAGCAACCCCTCATCATGAAAAGTTATTATTTTATAGAATAAAAGAACTAACACTTACTTTATTGTACGGGTAGCCTAGTTGAGCAAGTAGGGCTAAAATGGGCCAGTTGGGATCTCTAAGGAGTTTTGGCTTGGCGGCTGAAGAACAATGTTTATTGAGAAAGCTCAACCACTTAGCACTTTAGGATTGAGAGAATACTAGTAATAAAACCATATGGTTTTACACAGTTCACACCCAGTCATAACTGAAATAAGCAACCAAGAGGTTGCTCAGCAGAAATGAACTTTTTTTATAAAAATGATTTTAAAGAAGGGGGTCCTCAAGACCCCCATCCTCTCAAGAGAAATAGTTTAGAGGAGGTGGTCCTCGAGGTCTCCCCCCTCAAGTTTAAAAAGTTTGTACCACAAGTTACCATTTTAAAAGATATTTACCAAATTAGATATTTCATCTCCATTAGGAGACCTATTTGATTTTTGAATTTGGTTCACACAAGGTGGTACCTGTTAGAGGGGACAGGCGACTGCACCTAGGTAGGGATAAAGGGTACATTGCAGACCTTGTCCCTCACCAAACCTCTTAATTTTGGCTCCCAAAAGTGTCAACTCAGCCCTAGTTCCCATGTATAAACAGGATCCCTGGGCAAGGTCAAGCAAGAATCATAACTCAAGTCATACTGTTACTCAGTCAAAATCACACCAAAACCTCCTAATATTCTTTCCCTGCTCTCTCTCTAGTGCTCAGTACCTTGTTCTTTCACTCCTCACTGACATCCATAATTCTCAGAAGTTTCTCTTGGGAAAAGTTACTATTATTGTTATGAAGTTTATCTTCTTGTAGGGAGTGAGTTCCAGCTTGAGTTCCATTTTTACCAAAAGGAGAAGGTTTTACCCAAAGTTGCTCAAGAAGTTCTTGAGAACCTTGAAGGTAGAGTTCATTGAAGTGGGTCACGCCTCACTCGATTCAGAATCTTACCAGACCCCAGCCACACTACCCTCCTACAATATTAATCTTAGATCCTAACAGATAAAGATATAGTAATCAAAGAAATATTTATCTTGATTAAATATAGTAGAGAAAATATAAGATAAATTGGATGGAAACCCTGTTTACGTGGTTTAGGCTAAGATGGTGCCTACGTCCACAGGTGTAGTAGTGATTGTATTAGTTTAAGTTGTCAAAATCCATAGATGAATGGATGATTACAATATCTCTAGTTCGCACTAGAAATTGGCAGAATAATAGTAGGAATAAATATCTCCCTCCCTTGCATGAGGGATTGTGTACCATATTTATATGTGCCATGAGTGGGAGGGGAGAGAGTATAGTGGGACAGGTGACATTCCTTTATAAGTGATACATGTACGTATTTACATTCAGGGTGGAGGAACAAAATGGGTACACATTTCCCACAAATAATTGAGGAATAAAATACCTTAGACCCCACATGCGTGTCTTCTTAGTGTCGATGACGTTATCCCCAGTACATGGTGCAAGCTTGTACATGACGTTAACTAACATTTCCAATAGCCATTTATGGGGTGAGTTAAAGTCACTGCCTATGATGTTGATGCCGAGCAAAATGGCATGGGACGAGTAGGTTATAGGCTAAGCCGATCTCTTCCAAGTCATGGACAGATCCAACTGTCGTTATGTAAGTTCTCGTTAATATTGGCCCTTTTTATGTAAGTGATTATCTGTAGGTCGATACGCAGTTGCGATTTCAAAATTCATAATTCAAGTCAATTGAGATAAAATGTGGTTTAAAGCACCAAAGACAAATTTTATGTGACCGGAGACAGTAACCTACACCCATTAAACAATGACCCAAGCCTTCCCTAACCTTCCATGTTTTGTGTGTATTTTATTATAAATATATAAAACCCTTAATAGTAATGTTATGAGTCCCAATTAGTAACCCCAAATGAATTGACATACCCTTAAAATATTATACTATCTCATTATTAATGTAAAAAATCTATAGTATTTTAATGTTGTCTTTACTCATTTTGATATGTCTCGGTACATTTTATTGGCACTCGAATAATTATTCTTGAACAAATATAAATTAAAATAAAATAAAGTAAGGTAATATACAAAGTAACAAAATAAAATTTAAGCATCCAAAAATGTTAAAATTAAACCCAAAATGGATGCATTTTAATTGCTACATCTAAATAAAATTGGCCTTATGCGTGTATTTATTTATGTTATAAAAAAAACACAATTGCATATTAAAACGTGTTGTTTCAAAGTAATTTGGGAAATAAGTAATCATATACACACCTTTAGGGGAAAAATGGTAAATTTAGATAATCAATTTCGTACTCGAACAAATCACAGATGTTGTGGCCTCGAATCAAGGAATGCCCGAGTTCAAACGACGTGTAAATTTGAGCTCAAATGAGAAATTACGATTGTGCAAAATTCAAAATCGAAAGAAATTTAAAGTCAAAGCCTCGGTCAAACTTGAAGAGAAACACTGTTGAAATATTATTGGGCCCAAATTGGGGGTCACATCGGTTCTTTCGGTGCATCCATACGAGGTCTATGTGAAAGTTATGGAATTTGGGTTTTGATGTTCAATTTTGGAAACTTGGCTTTTTAGAAGGGTTAAATATTTTTGGTTGCATAATTGTTATTAAAAGTATGGTTGGCTCAGTGGTTGTTCTTGTAACGCGCATAAGGGAGCCTCAAGTTCGAAACCCTACACCAACTTCATTTTCCATTATTTGTAATTAATCATACAGCGCCAAATGGATGGCCATGATGGCGCCATGTACCACAACCATAACATACCCCTCTTCCCAGATTAACATGCACCCAAGCGCACATGGCCCTGCCCTTACCCTTTTCTCCTCCCTTTTCTTATTCCCACAATAGCATTCCACGAAGATCCTTTCTGCTCCCTTTTTTTCATGATCTTTTGCTCCAAAGTTTGAATAAAGAATTGTTTTTAATTCATTGAATCAAAGAATTCCATCTCGCCATTTTGCCCATTTACATGCCTAATGTTCTGTGTGTTATCCGCCTTTAAGAATAAATAAAGTTTCTTCCTGAAATCAAATACCCATTTTTCCATCACTTCTTTTTGAAAATTTAATCACTCATCATTTCTTGCGAAATTTCAATGGTACCACCAAGCTCTTCTTTCCACCTATAAAAGGGGCCATTGGGTTTAATTATTTGAATCCAATATTTGGGCAGAAAATTGTATAGAAAGACAATTATTTTGTTAGGTTTAGTAGAGAAATAATAATTTGAGTGTCTTGAATTAAATTGAGAAGTTTAAGATTGTGTAATAAGTGAAGTCTTGTATTAATCCAAGAGTTTGGTTTGATCATTTCTTCCCTTTACTCACATTTGTTTAGTTTACATATGAATTTGATTATCTATTTCATGCTTTGGCTATTCAATATGGTAGTCTAATCATGCCATTTAAGGGATGAAATTAAATGCCCATGGATTAAATTAATTTAGTTTGATAGTTTCCTTTTCCATGAACCTTTTTTAATTAGTGTTTTCTAAATCCTACACTTGTTTATGCATTGAAAAAGTGTAAACTACTTTTGACAAAAGATTAAAATCTAGTTTATAATTTTTTCCTAAGATTCAAAGCAGAGATATGATTATCTTTTGATTAAAATTATAATGTAACTTTCTACTACTCTTGTTACGTTTTTGTTGAATTAAAATTAGTTAAATGAATTTTCCCTAATGGGTGGTTCATTTGATTAAGTTTAATCTATTTGGAGTAGAGTTTGTAGGAATTTAAATTCCTTTCTAAAATAATATTTGTTTCAATTCATTAGTGTGATGAGAATCAACTTTTGAATTAGATAGATTGGAAAGTTTGAACTAGTGTTAATTGTATAAAATGGGGGTGGATCCATTCCTTGTCTCTTTCTCATTCTAGTTTCATCGTATACATTCTCATATATGATATTGTTATCGTAGCTTTCATTTTTATTTCTCCATATTAGTTCACCATTTTAGAATAAATCAACAACCTTTGAAAGATAAGTTTTAAATTCTAAAAATGATTTTTAGTAACCTGATTTGACTTATCTTCAGTTTGAAAGCATGGATCGATATCCCTTACTTTCCATAAACATATTTTAGTATATTTTGTAGGATCAAAAGGATTTTTATTAACGAGTCTTTGTAATAACGACGCATACACAAAAGGATAGCTTTCAACATTCTCAAGTGTAGAAGTCTAAATTAAAGGTATTGGATATTTGTGATATGATTTTATATCATTAGCCATATATTTAAATATCATATTTATAATGCGACTTTTGATTTGTAGAGATGACCCTTTCACTCTATCTTTTCTACCTTTTGTACATATTTATCACTTTATTGAGGCATTTTTACTAAAATATCATTGGAACATGCTAAGTGAAAATACATATGCACTTTATTAAAACATTGTCACTTAAACTAAATTTTGAGCTTGAAACATTGTATTTCATGAAGTATTACATTATTCATATAACATTCAATTGATTTTAGCTTTGGGGAAAAATAATAGAGTTTGTATTGATATTGTGGTGCCCATTTTCCATGAAGAAAGACTTGAAAAAGACAATACGATTAATTGCAATATGTTGATCCACTTCACTATATTGAATCTAACAAATTGTCTAGATGAAAAGTATACGAAAAACAATATACACAATGGATGGGTAAGTGTTACATTGACAATGAATTGGACAATGTATTGAATAATGTAAAGTCGGATGAATATTTTATCAAAAGTATACAAAATGACGATAAACTAGTGTGGGGGTAATTAAAGATCTATTTATTGGAGTTATGATTCAAAATTCAGAACCAAGTTGTTTAACGACTTCTTTAAATATGGTATAATTTAACTATAAATCCTATAAATGATCAAGAGATTCAAAACCGAGCAGTTTCACGATAGCTTTAAAGAAGGAAGAATAAAATTATGATCTCAACGGATACTTTGGTGCAATCTCAATTTGACTGAGAAATTGAGGATAAACAAAGACAAACGTGTGTCTTAGAATGAAAAAAATATAAAAAATCCACAAGTATTAAAGTCAAACAAGGGAAAGTAGCCTAATTACACATATTATTTTCCCATTTTTTTAGAAGTTGATAACGATTTTAAGGCATATATAATATGTGTGACACAACTTGAACAATATATATTTATTATCAAAAATAGGAAAAAGGGCATTGGTTGTATAAGTGCATTTTATATACTGTAGTCTATAAAATGTGCATATGTCTAGAGAATTATATACCTCATTGATTGAACGATGGCTAATAATTAAGTACTTTGATTGTATTCGAATGATGGAAATTAAGAGTGTACACGACTCTTCGACAGGAAGATTATGGATCAAAAACTTTAAACTATAAATAGTTCCAAGTGGATATACCAGCACAATTAGAGGTGGTAATGTTTGGAAGCACTCTTAATTGAATATGATTATTATTTCTTAGAAAGCAATGTACCTTTAACAATTTTAAAGAGGATGTTCATAGATAAAAACTATAATGCCTATTATTACGATTGTGAATCATTATTTGAAAAGGCATATAATAATATGGCAAGTCACACAATTTATTATTCATTCTATAAGACCATAAAGAAATATTTATTTCTAGTGATAAAATTAAGTCTAACAAAATCATTGTGGATCCGCTAACGAGATATTAAAGAAATTTCATCAAAGGTAATGGGCATACAACCAATTAAAACCTGTAAGAATTGTCATAATTGAAACCAAAAACCTAACTAACTGAAGGTCATAAGAATTAGGCTCAATGGGATAACCTAATTATGCAGAATTCAGGGATCAGTGAGAAGAAAATAAATTCTTCCTCCCATTCCTAGGATGAGTCAGTGAATTATTTTTCGCATTTAAAAGGATAAACTTTGTTTTTAATAACTCTTACATCTTGAAAATATGGGTAAAGTGGGGTATTAACATGATACTCTTTATAGAAATCACTTATGTGAGTGAGAAGGAGCCACTTCTTTGAGAATAACCAGCAAGGATATTTTTTATATTCTCTAACGCACTCATGAAACCTGGAGGAGTCCAAGGCCGAAATGGGCACAACAAGAGAACGAAAAATGTTTTGAAAAGTGTTGTGAAAATTCTATGATCTTTTTTTACATTTGAAAGATGATCAATTCAAGACATCATGTTCATTGATTGGCTAGTAAACCCGATGGTCTCTCATTAGAAAAGATTTAAGGCAAAAAGCTAGATTTGCAATTATAACTTTCACAAACACTCTCTCTAGTTTTTCTTCATATTCATTTTATTATTCACCCAAATTTCATTCATGTTAGATATTATTGGAAAAAATTGTTTTTACACAAATTATTATTTTGACCAAATTAATTTTGGCCAACTTTGAGCCATTAAAAAATTCTGATCCACGCTTCAAATATAGCGGGACAGAGTATGTACGCATTCCTTATAACGACACAAGCCGCATGGTAGATTCATTTGTTAAAAGAGGACACAAAATGAAGGAGAAATTTAGTCTCAAATTTCCCAATTTATTTATGAAATTATTGGGTATTTTATTTAATTTTTCGGACGATTTTATTAAAATGTCATCAAAGGTTGTGACTGTTCTCTACATATAGTAACTGCTTTTCGAAACCGTTGCTAAAGGTGAAGTGACTGTTTAGAAAATGACACATATTTTAATGAAAGATCACATTGTTGCCTATAAATATAAGAGTTGTCTTCATTTTAAAATGGAGAAAAAATGTTTTCAATACCTTCCACTCCTAATCCAGTCTGTGAGAGTACCAAATACAATTAGTTCGTGGGACACACACAATCAAGTGTTTCTTGTGTGTATCGAGGCCGTTTCATACTCGGAGGCAGATGCTCATTGTCTGTTGCCGTAAGCACCATACCGAGAGAAAATTCTTTCTTGAGGAGAGAGTGTACAATACTCGACTCCGTCATCTTCTTCATTTGAAAATTTTCTATTAATATAGTTTTCATTGCACAAGTATATTTTGTTTCATATTTTAATTTGTGTAAGACAAAACCCACAAAATTATGGACTACAAGTCGCCGATAATGTTAGGCAGCAGCCTTGGTCGAAGGGTGTAGTGTGGAAAATATCTTCTTTAAACAAATTAGTATTAGTTTCATCCAATTAAATTAATTAATCGATTTAAACATTAGTGTTATCTGAAGAAGGTGTTGAATAGTGAATGTAAAATCATGTTGTGCATTGTTAAGCTTGATTGTTACTATCTTAGATAGTAGCTATAACCAATATGTGTATAAATAAAATCGCTTTGTACCCTAGAATAATGTATAAGTTCATGTATAGTAAATAAAATGAATGCAATTTGCTATTATATAAAGGATCCTACCTTCAAATAATCATTATTGCACTCTCTCACCAATGTCTGGGCATTGCTATTTAGAAACGACTTCCTTTACACTCTTAGGTGCAGTGTAGAACATATACACATGTGTGCGTATATATATATATATATATATATACTATTTACATTTTAATCGAAAAATATTTACCTTGCAACTCCATTTTTTGATACTTGAATCATTAAGGCTTCAAAATCTTCAGAAACAATCTATATTTGCAATGAATTATGTTAGAGAGAAAGATTACTAGGGTTCAAACTTCAACGGGTCTATAGTTGGTTTGCTTGAAATTCATTTTTCTTTGGGTTGGAAAATATATGACGAGTGTTGTTGATATATGGGAACAGTAGATATATTGGTTCTGTATAAATATGTGGATAACCGTTGGGATAATATTAGGGCTACCCCTTTTTGTTACCCCTTTTGTTATCCCCGTCTTCAAAGTGTTGTACCTTTCTTTGTCTTTACTTTTATGGGTCCTGCCAGGGCATAAAAAATAAAGCAAGGTATAACACTATCATGCCGGGGGTAACAAAAAAGGGTTCCCAAAAGGGGTAGCCCTAGTGTTACCCTAATCGTTGTGGGCTATTGGGTTTAAGATATGAACTGTTGCGGGTGGGTTTCTTGGGTAAGATACGATTTCAGTGCCTCCTTTATATTTTGATTTGAAAGTAATAAATTCCTTTATAGCCCTTCTTATATATCTTTTGGATGTGAGATTTAAATAAGGTATTATTAAAATGCTGAAAGTTTAATAACAAAATACTCTCAGGTCGCTTGCAAACATATTATAAACACTAAAGGAATTTTGACAAATTTTATAAACTTAGGTCCACTAATTATCTTCTTGTAAAAGTCCACGCTAGTTGTATAATAAAGGGATTAATAGTAAATTATCGTTAAATATTTTAAAATTGTCAACAAATGACTTAATTATAAATTGACAAAAGTTTAATGGGGTTTAAAAGAGGGGAACAAAAACGTTTAGCCTCACTTTATATATCTTTTGTATGTGAGATTGAAATAGGGTAATATTGAAATGCTTAAAATTTGACAGGGCTTCAAACAACGGGAACACTAAAGTGGAGACTCACTTTATCTAATAGTAGATGTAAATAACTTTGTCATAACATTTACAGTTTAATTTAAGTTGATACGAACTTTTAAGATGGCTTAACATGACCAGTTCTCTCAGAAAACTAACACATTAGATAACAAATCAGACAAATCTCGCTGAACCCATGAGTCACAATATTACATGTTCTTCACTACCCTAGGAGTTACGTCCATGGGCGGATCTATGTAGGGTCGAGGGGGAGCGGAGGCTCCCCATGATATTTCCGAAAAACATTACCAAGAAAAGCGTTTAGGGTGTTTTGTGTGAAAATAGTAAGTAAAAGGTAAATTTTTAAAGAATTTTGAAATTTAAAGGGGCAAAAACGTAATAACATGTCATATCTCTCTTAACCTACACGTTTGTCCTTTTTTTTTACTTCCTCATTTTTTCTCCAATGCCGCTACTCTCCTCTCTCTTCCTCTGATCCGACTCAGCCTCCAGCCTGCTGTCTCCGCCTCACCCCCAGCCTCCGGCCTACCTTCTCCTCTCCTCAGCCTTTGGCCTGCTGCTGGTAAGAACCATTAGCCTCCGACTCCGATCCGATTAAGTTCATTCATTTTTTAAATGTTGTTAAATGATAATATTGTTATACTTTTCAAGATATACCCTGCTGTAAATCTTTGGTAATACACAAAGCATTAAAAAAAACTGATGAGAAACCGATTTAACATAATGATGGAAGTTTCCCCTGTTAATATTAATATTGTTAAATGTTAGTTATGTTAATATTTTGTTAAATGTTATGTTAATATTGGTAAAAACAAGGTTTGATTGGTTAAATATTGTTATTAATATTGTTAAGTGTTAATTTTTTATTTTAAGACAGAATATTATAATTTTTTTATTTTTAGGGCTAATGTAAATATATTATCATTTGTAGGCCGAATAAGTTTGAAAATTTAAAGCCCAACACGTATCCTGACCAAATATTTATTTAAAACTCGAATTAACTCCAAAAAAATCGCCTCGGGGCCTCCCGCCCCCAACCCCCGGCACCACCCCAATTTTTAGCTCCCCCTGACCAAAAATCCTGGATCCTCCACTGGTTACGCCCATGTATTAAATATCCATTACAACCCTTTATCCATATACATCTCCTACTATTATATTTTGAGTTACTGAGAGAAGAAAATGGTGACGAAATGATCAAGCCAAAATATGATTTCTAGAAGCTATTCTAAGCTTAGTCACAGCAAAACTGGTGCATCAAGCAATTTCAATGGGTTTATTAAACCCCAAACAATAAATCTTAAATCATTGTGTTTCTCACATAAAATCATAATAATTAATTGGCGGAAGCGAACATTGATCAATTGTAGTGTTTGTCTTGCACTTCTTGAATGATTATAACAAGAATTTGGGGTTTCTCTCTCTTCACCACTCTAATAATTTCTCAGACTTAACGTGTTCAAACTTTTATCTGCCGAAATTTTTACTCCAACCACCAAAGATGGGAAAGTGTGCATGCTTTTATAGGCTAGAGAGAGGACACAATTCTAATCCAATAGTTATATCTCTTCACGATCAAAGAGACACCCATTCAATAAACCTCTTAACCAATAAAAATAGGATGTGTAATTATTGGACATTTCCTTAAAATTCCACACTAATATAATTAAATACATAATAAATTATATATATATTTATATTTTCTAGCATTTTCACACTTGGCCTATATGATTTAAACTGGTAAACAAAACAATAAACCTTTTACAAATTGAGAGTTTTTCAAAGTAGTTTCATGGAAAATAATGTGTATAGATATGTTTAAATAAAAAAGTAATAATTAAGTTGATATATGTTAATATGAGTTAATATAAGTAAAAATAGACATACCCACAAGTACTCGGCCCGGAGTGATTTTTCTTTGTCAAGTTATTCAGAAGTTCATCAAGCTTTATTTTAAAAACTCTTGACACGATATAAGGTCTTTCATTAGGGCACTGACGAGCTGAGTTCAAAAAAATTGTAATTTCTGAACATTTTGGATTGGCAATGAATGTCAAGAATAAGTCAGTATTACCAAACCATATACCTATCACTATTGCATCTTGAAAGTTTTGAGCCATGTATCTAGGACCTCATGTGAAGCTTGATGGCAGAACAACATGTTTTCCAACTGATGAAGGCGTAGAATCTCCTTGCATTACGACATCTTCTATTCCTTTATACAATTAAAATCGCAATTTTGGTTGGTTAGAATGTACCCACTGGAGACTTTCCTCTTCTATGCATGTTTATGCATCAACGACATATAGTGGAGCAATCTCCCCCTACTAATATAGTTTTGCCTTCGTTTTCCCATTGTTGCAATATGTATGCGTAAAACTCTTGCATATTCCCACATTCTCATTTTGTGAATTTTTCTCTTTCCATATTATGATACTTAATACCCAACTGCAGTCCATGTTCTCTGTATGGGAAAAAAGAGGGTATTTCATAGCCATGAATGAGGGAAGAATTTCACTAATTTGTTGCAATCCATTGGACTTATGCTAAACAATAACATCTCTGCTAACATTTTCTTCTGTCAGATCTCTAATAATTAATGAAGCAATTTCTAATGCACTTGGTAGATTATATTCTGATGGATCAGTTGTTCATTCTCCCAACAGTCTTATTCGCATCGTTTGGACATCTGATTCGTTGAAACGATCTGGGCCCATTCTGAAGGCTTTAGCTAGTTCGCTGTTTGCATCGATCATAAACATTAAATTTGAGACCAGGTTGCAATCAAGCTTAGTAGAGATGATATCTCCCTCCCCCCCAAGGACATGATTCAATTGATTTTCTCATTTTCGGTGTCATAGATGTAAAATTGTGCAAACTTTGGAGGTTTTCCTGTAGCAGGAATTAGTGAATTGATCTTGTGATAGTTTTTTCCACAAATACAGTAAATGTATGGAGCACCCCCATTCTTTATACCGCTGTCTATGTTTTCATCGGTAGATGTGAAAAGTAAAAATTGAATTGTATGCCATAATATTGTCCTTAAACGTTGAATGCCTACTTCTATTATCGAATGCCAAAAGATCATTTGAAAGTTCAGGTGGTTGATGCAATAAAAGGAGCCTAACCCATCCCCCCTGGCAGCATATGCTGAATTTGGGGACTTTAGTTTTTTACTCTTGTTATTCCTCTTTTTATATATAGGTTTCACGTGGGTGTAGGAAATTCGAATTCCCATGGCTGACAATGCTATCATATATATATTTGTAAACATTTTAATAGTTAGTATATATTTATTTTTTGTAAGAATGTATATTTTTTAAAAGATTTAAGTTTTATCAAATGATGACTTTGGATCACTAAAGGTGGTTGAATACCGTTTTTGGCCTTTAAAGCATTGAGAAACTATGAAATAATTCTTACTGTGTAACCCCTATAGTTGTTCAAAGAATTTTTCCATTTGAAGAAGTTCACACACTCTTGAACACTTCCTAACGTATAACCACAATAGTTGGTAATAGTGTTTCTCTTTTCCAAACTATCAAGATAATCTTGAATGCTAGCCATTGTATAGACACAATCGTTGGTAGTAGTCCTCTATGTTTGACACGAGTTGTTGGTATCATTAGTATGGGCAACTACCATCTTCTTGAACGACAGAATGAGACAAAATATATTTTATACTTGGATGTTCCATTTCAACTATGTATCTCCATAAACTAAGCAAAATTAAATAAATTAACTTTTTATTTATGTAAATAATGTTCCTTAAAATTATGTTGGTAACTTTTTTTTATTAAGAAATCTAATTTCTATATTATAAATTATTAAAACATATAGTATGCAATGTCGTATACTTCAAATTCATAAGTGCAAAACAATTTAATTAGTGGAAACAAACAATTCAATATGTAAAATACAATTACAAAGCATTAAGTCGTAATCCATATAAATGTTAACCATTGATCATTTGCAAATGTGTTGAATACAATTTTCAAAGTTATATAAAGAGAAAAGTATGTATAAAGGAGAAAACATAAGTAAACTAATAGTTAATTCAATAAGCGAAAGCGACAAACGAATGTCATCTTTAAACCTCTCACGGGCATTCAGAGGGACGATTTTTCCTTATTTATGAAATGTCTTTACTATAGACACATTTTATATGCATTTGTATATATATATATATATATATATATATATATATCATACAACTTCTCATATCTAGGCTTTTTCGATTTGTTCTTGGAGTACTCTATAAAATCTTCAAATTATCTAGCACATAGTCTTATTGCGTAACGCACTGCTCGAGGTGTAGGATTATCAATATCTTTTACATCCTTGTGAGCGTAAATTTGGTTGGCCTTCAAAAGAATATTGCGCTCTTTCCTAGTCATTTTCTAATCTTCTTTATCTAAAACTGCCAACTACATATTTGATTTAAAAATTCAAAATTAACAAAAGATGAACCAATTTGATTTAAGAGAAAACTACAAATCAATAGATAATTAATTAAGAGGTTTCACGTAATCAATTGCGTATAACATTGAAAGAGAGTTCCTTTTAGGTCTGCAATACTTAAATGGGTTTTCAAAAAAATATAAATATGCCTACCAATTCGAACAAATAAAATTATAAGTGCTATAAAACTTAGATATTATATTGAAGACAAACTAAATGAAAGTGTATTGAACTTGACTTAAGATGAAGCACTCGAGTTCCTAATTAGGGAAAATGAGATTAGAAAAAGGAAACAAAGTGAATCATTACGTACAAAAACTATCTCCTTTCTCGTTCATTTCAATTACTGGTCCTTTATATTTTCCCCAGTTTTAGCTTCAATAGCTTATTATAAAGGTTAGATCAACAACCCTAATCTTGTACAAACAAACAATATTTGAGACGAGAAAATTAGGTACTAATCTATAAAAAAAATTATTGAACACCTCTAGGGAGTCAAGGATAAGTTATGTTTAAAGGAAAAACTTCATTTCATGAACAAATGTAAGCATCGTTTTTCCATCATCAACAAAGATGATCATCGTCCGAAACGAAATGAAATTCAATATTTCTACTATTAGATGTAATGCAATCGTGGTATATCTATTTTTTTATTGGGGTTTATATATACAATAATGTTAATGAAACCAATGTTATGTCTACTATTTAATTAATATAAAAGTGCAGAAATACGAATTATAATAATTACAGAAATAAAGTGAAATTACAGAAAATAAAAGGACTTACTTGAATTTGTAGAAAATTAATAGAAATAGAAAAAATGAGACAAATTTTCTGGAGTAAAGAAATAAATCAGGAGGATTTTCGGAACTTTATAGAGGGGATTTTTCATTAGTCTAAAACTGTAGGGGCAAATCTTTATTTATAGCAAAGGTTTTGACTGTTGGGAACAGTCAAAATCGAAATTTACTGTCAAAGAAGTTAATTTCGTTAACTGTTGACCTTTGATAATTAATTGACAAACAGTTAATTAATAATTAATTAATTATGTAATTAATTAATAAAAACCCAGAAAGTTTAATTAATTTGTCCCAAAAATGTAGGAGATTTTTATAAGCCCAAGCCCAAATCGAATCGAACTGAGCCAAGCCGACTCGAGCTGGCCAGACAGACAGACGGCGGATGCGCGCGCCTGTGGGCTTCTGGCCCAAGCCCAACACATGCATAGTGTAAGCCATATCCCCTTCAAAGAGTTGGGATACCCCAAAGGCATCCAAGCCTTAGTCCATCATTTGGGTTTTATTAACTCATCAATTTTCCACTATTCTTCTAATGTGGGACAAGAGTTAAAACATACCCAATCCATTAACTTTCATTGCTTATGAGTCACTTTAGGGACATTATTTATCATTTATATCTTAATGAAATTGGACATGTGAATATACTACGTTAATCTCCTTTCTAAGGAGAATGCGTTCATATATGGTCCCGCAATTATCGTAGTGTGGGTCCCACCAAACTTTGAGCTCAAAGTTGCTCAAAATTTTGTCCAAAAATTCCGGATAGCTTTTAAGTATATGTTTAAGTCCAATTTTCCAACAATCCTCCACATGAATGATATGCCACTATAAATAAAAACAGAACAGATGCTAATGCTAATGCAAATGCAGACACATGTTGAGTAAAACTAAAGATTTATTGCATCGGGAGAAGTAGCCTAGTGGCCTTGAACTTTCCTTAGTGATATACCATCGGATTTACTTGGTTAATCAGTAGATTTTACATCTTTGAACAGTAAATCATTTATGTAAACCTAGACAACAATATTCCCACAATAATTCTTCAACACAGTTGGTTCTCACGTTTGTGTTCATTTTGGCCATGAACACCACTTGGTTCTGTGAGTATTTTAAATAATTTGCCTTTCATTATTCTGATAGAAGTGGCCCCCTTCTTACTCACGTAGGTGACTTCCATAAAGAGTATCCTGTAATACCCCACTTAGACATACTAAGATATGTATGTCATTATAAGCATAACTTATCCTAATTTCGTGGCAGATGTGCACTGTCTCATCTTTCAAATGGATAGGATTAAATATCCTCCAGTGCTTACTGAATACAATGTAGTTCGATTTGCCCATTGAACCTCAATCTTGGGATCTCCAGTCAGATAGGTTGGGTTGCTACTATATTAATTGTTATTTATTTATAGGATTTACACCCATTCGTCTCGATGATCTTTCAACTTGTTCTCGGTTTAAACCTTTTGTTAGTGGATCCGCTATATTATCTTTTGACTTTACATAGTCGATTGAGATAATTCCATTTGAGACCAGTTGTCTAACGGTATTATGTCTACGACGAATATGTCGTGATTTTCCGTTATACATGTGATTCTATGCCCTTTCGATCACCGATTGACTATCGCAATATATACATATTGCAAGCACGGGTTTCGACCACTTTGGAACATCCTCTAAGAAATTTCGAAGCCATTCAGCTTCTTTTCCAGCTTTGTCTAGTGCAATGAATTCAGATTCCATTATTGATCTAGCAATACACGTTCATTTTGAGGATTTCCAAGATACGGCTGCACCTCCAAGGGTAAACACATACCCACTAGACTTGGAGTCTTTTGTATCGGATATCCAATTTGCATCGCAATGTCCTTCAAGAAGAACTTGATATTTTGAGTAGTTCAGTCCATAATTTTGAGTATATTTCAAATAACCCAAAACTCTCAATATTGGCTTCCAATGATCTCTCCTTGGATTACTCGTAAATCTACTTAGCTTACTTACTGAGCATGTTATGCCCGATCGCGTACAGTTCACGATATACATTAAACTGTTGATAATATGAGAATATTCTAGTTGAGATATACTTTCACCATTATTTCTTGCTAGATGTAAATTTACATCTACAGGTGTCTTGGTAGGACTAATATCATACTTCTTGAATTTTTCAAGTATTTCTCTATGTAATGAGATTGAGATAATATAAGTCCATCCGATGTTTTATAAATTTTAATTCCTAATATAACATCAGCGATGTCCAAATCTTTCATGTCAAATTTACTACTCAACATTTATTTTTTAGTTTTGACAATTTCCAAATTACTTCCCATGATAAGCATATCATCAACATAGAGGCATACAATGACATATCCATTTTGAATGTATTTAAAATAAGCACATTTACCGCATTCATTAATTTTGATGGCATTTGATAACATTGCATTATCAAATTTTTCATGCCATTGCTTAGGTGCTTGTTTTAATCCATAAAGTGATTTAACAAGGTTACATACTTTTCCTTCTTATCCGGGAGCCTTGAAACCTTCAAGTTGCTCCATATAAATTTCCTCGTCCAATTCACCATTTAAGAATGCAGTTTTCACATCCATTTGATGTATTTCAAGTCCATTAATAGCAACTATTACTATTAGCATTCGAATGGTTGTAATTTTTGTTATCGATGAATATGTATCGAAGTAATCCAACCCTTCCTTTTGCCTATAGCCTTTAGCTACAAGTCTAGCTTTATATTTATCAATTGATCCATCACCCTTCCATTTCTTTTTTAAGATCCGTTTATAACCTAACGGTTTAGAACCTGGTGGAAGATCCACTAGTTCCTATGTGTGATTTTGTAATATGGATTTAATTTCACTATTAATTGCTTCTTTCCAATTAGAAGCATCGGGTAAGGATATGGCTTCTTTATACGATTGAGGTTCATTTTCTAGTAGATATGTTAGAAAATCCAGACTGAAAGAAGTCAAGGTTCTTGCTCTTTTACTACGTCTTGGTTCATCCTCTATTTGTTCAATAGGTTGATGAGTACCACTTGTAGTAGCTTGATTTTTCCTTTTAGAAGGGCCAGATTCTTGAGTCATGTTATACGGGAATTCATTTCAAAAAATGAAGTATCCCTCGATTCATTAACCATATTTACATGAATATCCAAAATCTCAGATTTACAAACTAATAAAGAATATGCACTGCTATTGATAACATAACTGATGAATACACAATCAACGGTCATTGGTCCTATTTTTACCTTTTTAGGTTTAGGAACCATCACTTTGGCTAAGCACCCCCACACTCGTAAATATTTATAGCAAGGTCTTCGACCTTTCCATAACTAATAAGGCGTTTTATGAGTTTTATTGTGTGGTACTTTGTTAAGAATATAATTAGCAGATAAATGGCTTCCGCCAAGTTTTGTGCAACTCCTGAACTTATTAACATATAATTCATCATTTCCTTCAATGTACAATTTTTGCGTTCAGCAATGCCATTCGATTGAGGAGAATAAGGAGCGGTGATTTGATGAAAAATTCCATTTTCAGAACAAAATTCCTCAAACATATATTCATATTCACCTCCTCTATCACTCCTAATAGCCTTTATCTTTTTGATTAATTGATTCACAACTTCATTCTTATATTTTTTAAATGCAAAAATAGCCTCATCTTTACTATGTAATAAATATACATAGCAATATTTTGTGCAATCACCAATAAAAGTAATAAAATACTTTTTTCCACCTCTAGTTTGTACAAATTTTAAATCACAAATATCCGTGTGAATTAAATCTAGTGGTTCGGTTATCCTTTCAATAGAATGAAAAGTTAATCTAGCTAATCTTGATTCCACACAAATATCACATTTATGATTGTAAGGACACAAGTCTTCGATTGAGTCTTAATGTAGTGTTTGCTAAATTCCGGACAAAAACATTTGAGTCATAGGATAGTGTTCAAGTGTATCCATCCAAGCCTATGACGTGTTAGTTGAAGACGTAGCGGCCAAGATTATAAAGCTTCATCATATGTCGGGTTTAATGTGCCTCGTTTCTACGTCAACAACATTGATTCCAATGCTCCTACGGTATGAATTCATTAAATATATATATATATATATATATATATATATATATATATATATATATATATATATATATATATATATATATATATATATGAGCTTGGAAATTTATTGGGTGTATTTTATAAATTTTTTATAAAATAATTTTAACGACTTTGTTTTACTCATAAAATATTTTTTAGAACACTTCATAAAAAAATTTGGACTTAAAATGAATATTGATTTTTCTGACACGTCGTTCGAACGAACTCGAATATCGTTCAAACGAGATTCCCATGTCGTTCGAACGAACTGACATCTCGTTCGAATGAGATTGCCAGGTCATTCGAACGAGACTTCTAACGAGATTTGTTTTTCGCACTGGAACATCATTAGTAAAGTCATTCGAACGAGTTTGGGGGGAACAGTTTTTTTGGCATTTTTGGCAGTTTTCACCATGTTCCCACTACCTTTTCCCCACTACTTTCTGACAGAATTATCAAGTGCGAAAACCAACCTTTTGCAAGTAACTTTTTCACATTCTAAGAGATTTTTCGAGAGCAAATTCTTTCAAGAAAAAGTTTCATGTTTTGTGTTTGATTTTTATGGATTAAATTCACCAAAAACACATACACACCCAATAGTTTGTTTATTCTAAGTTCCTTAATATATATCCTTGCTTGGAATGTTTGGCACCGGGTTTTTCTCTACACCTCAAAGAAGAGAAGTTTGAGTTTACTTCTACATCCCACAAAGAAGAAGTTTGTTTGCTGTGACATACCCACTGGAAGAAAGGCTCCTTGTTCGGGTGGCGATGACTAGAAAAGTACGATCGGTGGATTCTGAGATCGCGGTGGACCTCCGTGATTATTTTCTAGGAAGAGGTGTGTACAAGAAGAAGCGTCGGGGCTTGTACGGAGTCAAGTCGGGTGTTGTAAGTCTTTTTGTCTTGTACTTGTAAAACCGTACTTAGTGGATTTGAGGCTAGGGTCGTCCGAGGTTTTTTTCCATTGTGGGGTTTTCCTCGTACATCGCGGCATAGTGGTTGTTTACTTATTTTATGTTTTGCAACATCACATTAGATGCATGCTTAGGTAAAAAGATAAAATTGGTATATTTAATTTGGGTAAATATTAATTTAATTCAAGTCATTAATTTTATTGGATAAAATTTGGTTTGGCCTAAATTTGCAAAATGAATATTTACTCTTAGGAAAATTTCTAGGGCTTGGGATTAAATTAATTTTGGGGCTAAAAGTAAAAATTCACAAATTTGCTTTTTAGTATAATTTTAATTTTGAGAAAATTAAAATTTGTTGTAAGTAGTTTAAATGTTTGAACCATTTCTATTCCGCATCTAAAAGGAAATTCTTTTTGTAATATCTGAAAATTGTGGGTCTACATTTTCAACAATGATTTTTATTAATATTAAATTTTGGCAAAAATTCCAAGTTAATTAATCTACGCAAGGTATCAAAATTAACATGTCCTAATCTAGCATGCCAAATATTATAAGACTCAATCAAATAAGTAGAACTAGGAATTTCATTCATAGGGGATGCCTTAGGCATCAATGTCACTACATTCATTTTGAAGTTCCCCTCAGACAGGTAGCCGTTTTCCACATACACATCATTTTTAGACAATACAAAATTATCAGAAATAAACACAAGCTTAAACCCATTCTTGCTTAGAAATGATCCAGAAATCAGATTTTTCTGGATGTCAGGCACATGCAACATGTTGTTAAGGGTGAGCTCTTTTCTCGAGGTCATCTTCAGAATAATCTTTCATTGTCCCAAAACTTTAAAACTCGAAGAGTTTACCATAAAGAGAGTCTCCTCATTTTCCAAAGCTTTATAATTAGTGAACATCTATTTGTTTGCACAAATCTGGCGAGTAGCCCCAGTATCCACCCACCATTCCTTGGTATTTCCTACCAAGTTACATTCAGAGACAACAACGGAAAGATTTAAGTCTGAGATACCATCATAAATGTTCTCATGCTCCGTGACATTTTCTTGAGCATTTTGCTTCTTAGCGTTCTTTGGTTTGCGACATTCGCTTGAGGGGTATCCTGGCTTGTCGCCATTATAGCATTTACCTTTGAACTTCTTTCTTTGCTTAGATGTTCCTTATCCATCATGCTTACATTTGGATTTAGGACCTTCAACCACATGAGCGATGGACTCCATGATGTTCTTCCCACTTTTCTTTTGAGATTCACGGTTGTCTTCTTTAATCCGAAGTCGAATTACCAATTCTTCAACATTCATCTCCTTGCATTTGTGCTTGAGATAATTTTTGAATAAATTCCAAGATGGAGGCAAATTTTTAATTATTGCAGCCACTTGAAAAGTGTCACTGACTGACATTCCTTCAGCATGAATGTCATGAAGAATAACCCGAAGTTCTTGAACTTGTGCAATAACCGGATTGGAGTCAATCATTTTGAAGTCAAGAAAACGACCCATAATGAATTTCTTTATACCAACATTTTCAGTTTTGTACTTCGTCTCCAAAGAATTCCATAATTCTTTTGCGATTTTCACATGATACTGTGTCTTATCCAAGTACGCCAGGATGTAGTTACGACACAGATAATCAGAATGTTTTCATCCTTCAACAGAAGTAAACTTTTTAGTCTCGTCGTCTTCTTTCAAAGGTGGACAATCCTCATACACGAACCTTGCCAATTGGAAAGTCGTGAGGTAAAAGTACATCTGTCCTTGCCAACGTTTGAAATCAGCCTCGGTAAATTTTTCCGGTTTCTCCCCATGTGGCATGGTTACGGGGGCAACAACAGGAGCATGTGTTACATTCATAATAGGTGGAATGTTCATGGTAGGTGGTGGAATGGTGATTGCATTTTCTGATTCAATTTCTGTTACAAAAACAGAATTTTTATTAATGATAGTATTCATGTGTAATGAAATTATCAAAACAGAATACAAAATTCTGTACACTAATTTCCTCGAAATATAATTAAAATTAACTGAATTCTAACAAGAATTCTAAATAATATTCTAAATTATATAACATAGAATTAAAGAAAAATAAAAAATTCTTCACAATATTCAGAATTCTATGTCACAAAATTAAACTAAAGTATTAAACACTAGTTTATACTAGTCTAAGTTAAGAAAAAATATTGTGTCACGCTGTTTTTAATATTAAAAAATTCCGTACAAAATAGAATTATAATTTTAAGATTAAAAATCTTATATAAACAGATTTAACAAAAATTTACAAATAAAATTTTATTTTCTAAACAGAATATATAAATGGTGTAGAAATTAATTTTCTGTAACACTAAGAGTTTTATTAAATTCCTGTGATAAAACAATATTTTAATTCAAATTTTCTATAAAAACAGATTTATTTTCTAAGAATAAAATTTCTGTAATAAAAAAAGTATACAAAACGGCAGAACAAAATATAAATTGTCTTAAGATTGCTATGTCTATTATTTAATTAATATAAAAATACAAAAATACGAATTATAATAATTACATAAATAAAGTGAAATTACAGAAAATAAAAGGACTTTCTTGAATTTGCAGAAAATTAATAGAAATAGAAAGAATGAGACAAATATTCTGGAGTAAGGAAATAATGCAGGAGGATTTTCGAAACTTTATAGAGGGGATTTTTCATTAGTCTAAAACTGTAGAGGCAAAGATTTAATTATAGCAAATGTTTTTACTATTGGAAACAGTCAAAATCAAAATTAACTGTCAAAACAGTTAACTTCGTTAACTGTTGACCTTTGGTAATTAACTGACAAACAATTAATTAATAATTAATTAACTATGTAATTAATTAATAAAAGCCTAGAAAGTTTAATTAATTCAGACAAAAAATGTAGGAGATTTTTATAAGCCCAAGTCTTGAACGGATGGCGCGCGTGTGGGATTTTGGCCCAAGACCAAAATATGCATAGTGTAGGGCATCTCCCCTTCAAAGAGTTGGGATAGCCCAAAGGCATCCAAGCCTTAGTCCATCATTTGGGTTTTATTAACTCATTAATTTTCCATTATTCTTCCAATGTGGGACAAGGGTTAAAACATACATAATTCATTAACTTTCATTGCTTATGTGTCACTTTACGGACATAATTTATCATTCATATCTTAATGAAATTGGACATGTGAATATACTACGTTAATCTCCTTGTGAAGGAGAACGCGTTCGTATGTGGTCCCACAATTATCATGGTGTGGGACCCACCTAACTTTGAGCTCAAAGTTGTTCAAAATTCTTCTGTCCATGGACAGCTTTTAAGTATATGTTTAAGTCCAATTTTCCAACAACTAATAGACTTAAAAGACTTTTTAGTAAAACTTTACAACTAAAACAAAATCAAAAACTAAGCAGTAGTTTAAAAATACTAACCTTAATATTCAAAATGTAGTTTGGAATCTCTTTAGCTTACAAGCCCATGGGAATTGAAGCAATAATGTATTTTAAAAACACTAAATTCATCAATCTATTACCTAAGTATATAAGTTGTGTTTTTTTATATATAAATACACTTATAGTGTGATGCTTTAAAATAACAATCCATGCTCTCATATCACTATATAACATCATGCATGAAAATAAGCTTAGGTAGGGCATATAATTTCGTTATCTTGAAAACTGCAAGCTAGGTAAAATCGATACAGGGTCTTATTAATGACTGTGAACTGTTAAAGGGATCGGAGTATCAGTGGTAAAAGGTTAGAAGTAGCATTGGCAAAATTATGGGATGGGCCTAATTTGGGTGGATCAAATGTGGGTTGGGCTAAATGTGGGTTGGGCCAAATATGGGTTGGGTTAAATGTGGGCCGGGCCAAATATGGGCGGACAAAATATGGGTTGGGTCAACCCATTTTTTTCTACTAAATTAAGTATTACAATTCGAGGTATATATAAAAAAAACTCATATTTTACTCGTAACTTTTTAAAATGAGTATTATATTTGATTTGTATCTTTTAAAATTGGGCTCCATATTTGATTTCTTGCTTTCAAATATGGGCTCCATATTTAACTCATAGCTTTGAAATATGGGCCCATATTTAACTCATTACTTTTAAATATGAGCCCCATATTTAAATGCTTGGGCTAATATGGATTGTTTTATTATTTGGGCCACATTTTGCCACTACTAGTTAGAAGTAAAATCAATACAGGGGATTATGACTACTAATTTATATAATCAGATGAGATTAGAATGACTATGGACTTTTATTGAGAGGGAGTACTTTAGCTCATTCATTGTTGAAATCTATAATCGATTTCGTCTATTAACCTCACGTGAAAGGATGCTCGTTTAATAGAAATTTGAAATGAACAAAGAGTTTGTGCAATTCATTTAATAAAGAAAACTATATAGCGTCCTAAACGTTAGGTAATCCTCCCTTGATAGTCTAAATAATGAGATGGAAATGTTCCCTTAACAGACTACATTATGACAGGGAGTACGATTTTGGTCAAAAAATAAATTACAAATAAGTAGACAAGAAGGAGACATTAGCCTGAGGATGATTTTAATTGAGGACAGCGAATTTCCAATAACGAGGTCAATTGTTATTGAAAACTCATCATCATTTCCATTTTGGGGGGGTGGGGGGTGGGGTGGGGGCGCTATTGGTGGGGTTGACCTCATCATCATTTCCATTTTGTTTATTAAGACATATCAACTTTCTTCATTTCTGGCATATCGTTAAGTTAATTTTCCGTAATGAGATGGAAATGTTCCCTTGATGAACTACATTATGACAGGGGAGTACGATTTTGGTTAGAAAATAAATTATAAATAAGTAGACAAAAAGGAAACATTATTCTGGTGGTGATTTTAATTAAAGGACAAGGAATTTGTAATGTAGAGGTGAGTTGTTATTCACTACACCACAATGGGAGATTTGTGAGTGCTATTAGCACTCACAAATGACCTTTATAACTGCTATTTACCGTCATAATTTAGGGGGTGACAAAATAAAATTTGTAACTCCTAACAGCAGTCATAAATTTTTATAACCCCTATAGGGTTATGACTGGTGACCCCAATTTGTAACTGCTATTTGTAACTGCTCTCAACAGTCACAAATATAACATTCGTAATTACTGACAGCAGTCACGAATATTAGATTAGTAACTGCTCACAGTAGTTACGAATGTTATATTTGTGACTGCTGACAGCAGTTACGAATCATATATTTGTGACTGTTGTTAGCAGTTAAAAAATTGAATTTGTTAAATGTGGTAAAAGCTATTACAAATATCTTTATATTTTCACAAAATGATGAAATAATGAAAGTAAAATAAATATCATGATAACATGTCTAAAATTTTTGACAACATTTCATTTATATTTCTCATATTAGAAATATCCAGTACACATAAAACTTGTTTAAACTTAATTTAACATCAAACAACCCCTTCGTGGGCGCCAAGTACAAAATGAACATAGAATAAAAAAATAACGACACAACACTTCGATGATATGAAATGTCATGAACAAGTAACAAATCATTCTAAATCTAGACCAGGAGTCACCATACGGTGGATACGCTTCGTGAACTCTAGGTATATCAGCCGTGGGGGGTATTGATGCGATGACATCCTCCCTTGTGTCCTCAGAGTATGCCTGTTGAGCAAGTTCAATGGACTCAAATTTTGTGAATACGGCGCCTCGGTATCCATTGACTTGTGCTTGTGTTGCTTGCCACGAAGTGTAAACACCTGGATTTAGTCCTTTGAATACTACGTATGCCGGGTATGCCATGTGTATGCCTACAAATAATAAAATGTAACTATGTTAGTTACAATAAAGAATGTGGGGCACAATATAAAAAATGGGACATATATTTTCTAAGGAAACAAAAAGGATATAAGATAATACAAATGCTTAAGATGAAATTAGAAACCAGGCAGGGTATGTGTGCCTTATAGAGAGGGAGGTAAGGAGGTTTGGTAACAAGGATATAAGATAATACAAATGCTTAAGATAGTTGGGTAGTAAATTTAGGAACTCTTTCCCTATTTCAGCATTCTTCCCGAATCTCAGTCATACATGTAATTAATTTAACTAATAATACAAATGCTTAGTGTGTGTAAATCTGGGAAGAATTGAGGAACATCCAAGCCGACTACACTCCTAACTCAAATTCATTAACCCATCTGAAGAATTGTTGCATTATAGAACTTAACTAGAAAGTTGTGAGGAAACTAAAGTCAAACGATCACTATGCAATTTCATTTAAATTCAAAAATTGGATTTATTCCTGGTCAAAAGTTTAAGCAAAATTCATGGTTTAAAATCAGGATTACACATTTACATATTAATTATGTGGTAATTTCTGCAATATACAGATGATTTTTTACTAGAAACCTGACCTAACCTTTGATGGTTGTGGTAAGAACTATAAACTTTCTTATTCTGGGGTATCGAATCAATTATAAGGCTTATCAAGAGCAAGACAAATTTTTTAAAGGCACTATAGAAATTAGAATGCAATCTAAAAGTAGCGAGGTTAACAAAATGCCTGATGTCTACCATCAGTCTGAAGAAGGTGAAATTACCTGCTTCTCAGAATCTAAAAAAGTAAATCCCAATAGAGACAAAATAAACCCCATAGGAGTAGTTTATGATTCGAAACAAATTAAAGGTCTGCCTAGACCAATGGTAGAGAATTTGTTATCCTTCTCTCACCTTTTCTCTTAGAGAAGATGGAGAAATACAAGAAGGGAAAAAAGGCCCTGCTTAAAAATAAAAAATCAGTTGAAGGTATCTTCACTCCTATCCCTACTACTGACAAGAAATTAAGGAGCAGAGCTAAGCCTATCATTTTGAAGAGTTCTACTAGATCCTCTTCCGAATTCTCAATAACTGTACCATCTCCTAAGTCTTAATGACCGACTCTATAATTTCGAATGCTAGAGGAGCAGGTAATAGAGGTATTAAAAGGAGGCTAAAAAGACTATGCAAGGTTCATAAAGTTTCATTCTTAGCTAGTATTGAACCTATGATTCTAGTAAACAAGATGGAACTATTAAGACTATCTCTGAAAACATGGAATTTTGTAAATCCCTCTACCGGACCCCACTCATCCACATTCTATTCCGGTCTGTTGGTTTTCAGATATAGTATACCTCTGTGGGCCCAATGGAATGAGATCATTAGAATATAAGAGTAGAGAACAACTCGATTTTACTATTCCTCATCATCATCAACTAACCATAAAAGAAGGGCGCAAGCTACAATTTATATTCTAACGAGGAATTTGGAATTGGAGTCATATTACTTCATTTTTTTTGCTGTTAATGGACAGTGGTGAGGTATTCCTTTATCATCTCCAACCAACAACAGTGGTGAGGTATTTTTAGTTATTAATCAATTCAAATTTTGTTAAATTGTTAGAAGTTTTTTTATAAGTTGGTTAAAAGAATTGTTTTAACAGTCTATAAATGATACCTATTTATGTAGGTATTGTGAGTATAAATGAAAACTCCCCAACTTCATATATAGTTTCTCTCTAATTCCTTTCTCCATTTAACATTACTGGTTAGTTCTCTCTGTTAGAATAAATGCGCACCTCAAAAGATAAGCCTTAAGTATCCAAGTAATAAACCATTAAAGCTTCTCTTTTGAGTAAGTTTTAGGAGGTATACATGTGTTTTTATTATTTTCAGTGTTTTTCTTATTGATGTGTGCTTCTAAATTTCTTCTTCTTGTGAATATTAAAGTTTTTCTATAATTATGTTTGACATCTTTTATGAGTTGATTATATTATGGTGTTTGGAAAAGAAGACCCCTCAACTCTTAATCACCCATGTCTCTTTTTGAGAAACACAGTGTTATATCAGGTAAAAATATCAACAAGGAAAAATCCAGAGTTTACATTGGCAAAAGTGCTTTCAATAATTAGAGCTACATTTCCAATTATCTAGGCATCCAAGTTAATTCTTCTCCCTTATCGTACCTTGGAGTTCCCATTTTTATCGGTAACCCAAGAAGGTACCACTTACGAGAAATCGCAGACCAAGATCTGGCAAAAATTAAAGGCTCGCGGGGCCGGCTTTTTCCATAACAGGATGTGTTGAGATATTAAAATTGCGGTGAAGACAAAACTACTATATATTTTTATGGTCTACCTATAGCCCGATTGTCTTCTCAAGCAAGTCCAGGGGTGTATTAGAAACTTCACATAGCCTGGTCATGTCGACAAAGTCAACACAGTTACTATCGCTTACAAGCAATTGTGCCTTCCAAAAAATAACAGTATTCCTGACTCTGATTCAGAATCACTAGTGGAGTATTCCAGACTACTTTCAACAGTAACTCCCTCGCATTTTCTTTCAAATTAAAAATGTTTCTATCCCTCTCACTGATAAATCTACTACTAATCCTTCCATACATTCCAACTAGAGATATCCTCTTCAAATATTCATACTAGTAGTTTTCCACCCCATCCTATGCTCTGAATTGGGGCAAACACTTGTGGTAGGAACATACACTTCCTCTATTTTCCATTATGGTATGGATAACTCTTCAAATGAATCTTCCCACTATTAATACATTGAATAAGAGAGGGTTGTACCACAACTCGAGATGAAATATATGTACCTCTAACAATGAATCTATCATGCACTCTATTGTCCAATTCTTTAAAGTCGGGTACCTCTGGAATTGGTATTTCTCTACCTTCAAAGTTTATCCCCATACTATAATACCATATTGGATATTGGGAAATATGTTTACTCCCAAAATTTCATCTCACAAATTCATAATCTATGGATTGATACATTTCTCTATATTTTGGAGACTATTTGAAGGGATAGAAATATCTGGATTTTTAAGAACAAGAGACTTTATCCACAAAGAAATATTCTCTCTTTGAAATCTTAGATAATTGAAACTGCAAAAATTTCTCCTGACCATATGCATAACACTATTGAGGATATCTCTATCCTTCACTCCATTCATGTGACTGGTAAACAAAAACATCCCCCCAATCATCACTCTAGTGTGTTGGCTCCCTCCACCACCACAGTGGGTTAAGTTGAATATTGATGGTATGAACCATGGTTCTCGAGGGCAAGAAACTAGTGGTGGTGTTTTTTTATCTCACTGAGGTCAACTCATTGGTGCATTTTTCCTTATTATTGGCATATTTAATGCCTTATATGTTGCAATGCTCTTATCACCAGTGCTATTGAAAATCAGGATGAAAATGATAACAGTGCTATTGACAATCAGGATGAAATTGGTAACTGCTTTATTTCCTATTTTGACACTATTTTCTCTGCATACCCTACCAGGATCTTTGATGTCCTAAAGCATATTCCTAAGGTGGTATATAATTACATGAATGTCAATCTAATCAGTATGCCAAAGGAGGATGCCCTTTTGGATGCTATCAAAAGCCTTAATTCTAACATTGTTGCTGGAACTGATGGTTTCAATGGACGCTTCTTTGTTTTCTACTGGGATATTATCAAAATAGCGGCATATTTTGTCAACCTTAAGACTAGCTCTAACTCAGCATGCATTGAGGCATGTAATATCGAACTCAGCATGCACATATTTTTCAAAAAGCTTGAGAAGAAGTTGCAAAAATATAAAAATTCAGAATCCAACTGAATATATATCAATCGAATCCAACTGAATATATCAAGCATATCAGGTATCAATTGAATCCAACTGATATATCAAGTAGTGATCAATCATATATCAAGCAATGCTCAATTAGGTTGGTTCGATTAGCCGATATATTTCATGTTATGCAATGCAAATTAGGAAGTGAAGCATAAGGCTAAGAGGAGCAACCCCACGTAAAGACCATCCAACATTAAAATGGATATTAATATTCAAAATAGAGTTCAAACAGATTATAATATTCAAAATAGAGTTCAAACACTACTAATTGTTCACTTTGACAATTTGTTCAAATTTCTCAAGAAAAATTACTCTGGATCACTTAAGAATAACACAAACCAATGACCAAATCACCCAAGATTTCTCGACATCCTTAATAGTGTCCGCCCCATGACTTCGACGATACAACGGATGATTCTCTTCTCCTTGCTCAACACTACTAACGTAAACCTTACGTTCAAATATCAGCAATTGATGGCCATGCACCAGCGTTCCAGTAGCAGCTGAAGCAATAACTTGTCCACTTGAAATCTTCCTCTTATTTGAAAAATCTAATAAATTGACATATGGATCTTGTGGAGGATCAGTTAAATATCCAAAGTTTGGCTCAGTTGAATCTCCAAAGTTTGGTTGTGTTGATGGGGGGGGGGGGGGGGTAGGAGTGTAATCGCGGGGAGTTGAATGGGGAACTGGAGTGTTATTACGAGGACTTGGATGTGGGACATGAGTATAATTGTGAGGACTTGGATGCGAGACAGGAGTGTAATTGTGAGGAATCGTATTTGGTATTTTCAATCCATTCGATTCAAAAGAACTTAAAAGCATGGTAACGAATGATTTGAGAAATGCCATATCCTCATCATGTTTTTCTTCTCGTGTATTTGCCCTAGTCAACTGTGATACTATAGGAGCAATTGACTTTGTTTACTTTTGAACACGGGTCCAACACCACGAGTTGCCCCCTAGTGTCTTTTCCTCTAAAGGCAGTCAATGCATCTGTATCAATACTGTTTTGGCTTGAAGAACCTTGACTACTTCTCAGCTCACTCAATTTTTGCTGCAAAATTATTTATGAATCGATTAAAAAAATTGAACGACAAAACTTGAAGGAATTTAATTATTACAACTGAGATTACGAAACTCACCATATCATCAGCTACCTTTGGGTGAAACTCCCCAGTTTTCCGCCTATGACTTTCGAGATACACTTCCGAACGATCAACAGGTCGTTTATTTTTAAGCACCTATAAATTAATTTTCCATTAACTATTTGAGCAAGACATATAATATATATATAAACATTAAAATAAGAAAGGGTGTACACCATCTCCTCGGTTTTCTCATCATACGACATCCGACCAAGATAATGGACGTCAGTCTTTATAGCTCTGTTCACCCGACCTTGGTGTCGTTGTTTCAATTTTACCTCAGATGCTTTACGCAAGACGAATTCATTCCACTCACGAACATGGATATGATCTTTCTCCGGTACTTGATCCTTTAGGGCCTTTATCCCATCACTATCCAATCCCTTAAAATAAGTCGAGCGAAGGTTACTTCTAAAAGTCTTCAATTGAATACCAATGGATTTCATGGACCCCTCCTTCTGGTCGACCGAAAGATTGAACTCTTTCATGAGCGTATCCCATAAGTTGTCCTTTTTTACTTTCTCAACCGTATCCCAACTTTCATATCTTAAGCCAATACAAGATTTTAACAAAGACAAGGATCAAAATTTAAAAGGATTCTTACCACCCATTGGAAAACCAAATAGTTTAAGGGAAACGTCAGCATGAGAATCAATTGCAGAATGTTCATCATGACTTGAACTTTATGGCCTGGATGATGGAATTGTATTCTTGGACGCCTTTTTCTGCATTTATATATTTATGCATTAGTCCATATGTTAATACAAGAGTAAGGAAATAATATAAAAAAATATAATATAAGTTATACCTTTTCAACATATTCTAAAAGTTTTGATAATTCGACCATGTCATAAGTTTCATACTTCATCATTTCACGTAAAGTTTTTATTGTCCATGCCTGTGGAAGTGTGTTGATAATTGCATTTCTGACACTAAACATATTAGGACGCATGCCTTCTCTCCTAAGCCAATAATAGATGTTAACTTTGTTATGCATATGTTTTCTCATAGTAGAGTCTGAACGCATCCCTATCCTCTTCAGTTCTATCCACAAAGGATGGATTTTTCTTTCTTCGAGTTCTAAAAACTCTACTAACTACATCGCATTACTTGGATTGTGTTTTATGAAAACCCTTTCAACTGCTTCATCCCAACTTTGAGGTAGTGTGCGTAGTATTTATTGAAATAAGTATGCTTCATGTATGTTCCACCCATGATCTCGCAAGTAATTGCATTGTTTGATTTTTCGATAGCCATGCCGATAAATTGACGTGTTCTCTATAAAAGACCTGTTTTGAAAATCGTTGAATGTATATAATTGGTCCACATCTGATGACTAAATTTTTGTATCAACAATGTCAGTCACACATCTTTGTGGGACTTGGTCCACTCTTTTTTGGTTTTTTTTCCTCCAAACTCTGGCCCTTATTCTCCTTAGACTTTCTTTTATCAATCCGATGAGGTTCCTCTACCACAGGGGATGAAGAAGATCTTTATAGAATATCATTGAATTAGTCTTGCATATCCTTATATCCATCATAAATATCTCTTATAGAGTAGTCTAACTTGGCATTGGTAGTCGTTCAAATAAGGACAATCTTTGTATAATATATTTGAATTTTCATTACTGTCATTCCCATAGACGGTGACATACTAGTGGGTGCTTGAAATCATTTAAAGCCCTCATCTCTAATAGATACTCATCACAGGACCTTAGACCGGTTAGTGAGGAAGTGTGTCAAGATGATAGATAATAATATTGAGCGATTTGGAACCACTTTTAAGGGTCCTACATCCACTGTGAATAATATTGCTTTGTATATTAAGTTGTAAATGAGAGTATAACAATCTAATGACTTTTTTGGATTTTTCCATGTTGGTATGTATTTTATGAGGTCTTTGTCACTAATCAAGGAATAACTTGGGAGTATCTGATAAACTTGTAAGGACTAAATTTCCAATTGAGTCTTAATATAGTTTTGACTTATTCTCGGAACAAAATACGTTTGAGTCATAGGTAGATTTTTATTGTCCAATCCCTACGAGTCTATGCTGTATCAAAGATTTATTAAGGACGTTGCGAAAAAGTTAAATGGAATAAATCATGCCGAAGTTTAATTGATGCAATTTTTCGTCTTCAAGGTTTAATTTACATTTCGAGATCACACAGGTGAGAATGCATTATGTTAATGAAACTCGGAATTTTATTTTACAAAAATAAGGATGTTATTTTTAAGAGAAAACGTTTTTTTAATGTTTTAAAAGTGTTTTAATTGTTTACACTTCAATGAAGACGGATTAGAGTTGGCTAAGAGTTGGTTTCATGCAAAACTCTATTTTCAAAGTTGGATAAATATCAAACTCTATCTGACGATGTCGTTCAAACGACATTGGATGTCGTTCGAATGAGAACTCATATCATTTGAATGACACCGAGTTTCGCTCAAACGAGATTCTGAACCACCTTTATTTTTCTACAAAAGGTGGGTCACAGTTTCCTCGAAGGGCGTGCATAACGAATTCACTTTTCAAATAGTACATTTTTCTGCAACAGTTTTCTAAGGTTTCAAAGCCTAATCACATCCTTAGATTTTACAAGATCCGAGCTTTCATTAGTATATGTTTATGTGATCTTGTGTTCAACAATTTTAGTTTGTTCAAACTCATTGGACAACCTGTTTAGGTGGGTTTTGGGGTGAAGAAAAGGCGGACACCTGTTTTAACATCGTAGACGACATAAAAGCCATATCGGTGAATACCGAGGCACTCGTGGAGTCCTGTGTTGTGGACAAGTATTGTGGAAGATGAAGTTTTTATGTGGGAACTGTAAGGAGGATTGGTAGAAGATGAGAGGAGCATAAAGTCTCGTGGGGATCGAGTCATTGAGTAAGACTAATGTCTGTTTTTGTAAAACCATATTCATAGTGATTGTCTGGCTTGTGCCGTTCGAGGTTTTTTCCCATTTTCGGGTTTTCCTCGTACATCCGGTGTTGTGAGTATTGCTTTACTTTATTTTACTTGCTTTAATCACTAAATGCACGCTTAGGGTTAAACAACATAAAATTTGGTTAAGCTAATTTGTTGCACAACTTTGTTTGATTTAAAACACACGTTTTCCACACTTGGTATTTATTGGGGATCTACAAATTGGTATGATAGCCAAAAATAATATTTTATTGTGTAGATACTTGTGTGTGTGTGTTTGGTTTTTACTCCTGATTTGTTTATCACTCTTGGTTTGTTTGTCTCTCGGTGGATTCTCTAAGCTCTGATGACTTACATCGTTTGAATTTAAAATTTTCAAAACGAATTGAAATTTTGGAGGAAGAAAATTCTCCTTTTAAAAATATGATTGAATATTTGCAAGAATTTTAAATTCAAAGAGATATTTTTCATAAACACTTTGGTGACTTATTTAATGATTTTAATATGTTAAAAGTAGGAAAAAATGAGAGTGATAAAAGAGTCCTCATTTTAGAAAAAGAGTTAGAGGATTTGAAAAATTCTAGGGTGTGTGTCGTTGAGGAAAATAATACGATTAATGATTTTGTGGCACATGAAAAGGATTTTAGAGATAAGTTTTCTCGCATTGAGGGGGAGAGAAACAACCTTATAGGGGTAATTGAAAATCTAAATAAGGAGACCCGAAAGTTTGAGGAGTCTAACCGTTTGCTTGGGTCAAAAGTTTTGAAGTTAAAAATGATTTAAATGACTCGAGTAGTGATGGTAACGGCTTATCGTGTTCTAGTGATTCGAATGTAAAAGCCAAAACCATAGTTTTATTTAGAGCATCAACCACATTCAAGGGTGTTAGAAAAGGTCAACCTAAAGGTCCCATTCCTCATCGTATTTTCACATGTTCGCATTGTGGTAGGAAAGGTCACCTTAGGAGTTTTTGTTTTGATCTTAGAAAAGACCCTAGGAAGTTTAAACACAATGTCCCATTGGTTCCCCAAACCCATTTTGTTAGGTATAATGGTAGATAAACTAGAAGTAGACAAAACATCATAAGACATAATAGTTTTGGGAATGAGAGTATCAGGTTCAGAATTTTTCACAGACATATCATCATAATATATAATTTTTGCAAAGAAAGACATGCAGAGATAAAAAGAGTTGGAAGACTCGGGTTCGTCTTCTTCAGAGTCACTTGAGTCATCCCAAGTCTTACTGATATTAGCTTTAATAGTGTTATTCATTTTAACCCTACAATTATAAGCTATATGACCCTTTTTACCACATCTATAACATTGTGTATTTTGAAGGTCTTTTCCCGGTCTGGCATTGTTATTAGTGTTCTTATTGTCATTGTTCCTCTCATGAGGCCTGTTATTAAAGTTGTTTTGATATCCAACTTTCCCTTGTTTAGAAGCAACATAATTCCTAAACTTTATAATTTTCTTGAATTCTTTTGACATTAGGTCTATCTGGTTATCCAAACTCTCTAGATCACAATCCTCATGAGAGTCCAAGTCTGTATTGGGAATGACTAATTAAAGTGAGGTCATTTTAGACTAAAAAACTACATGTAGACTGGATTGTCTTTTCCAATTATTGGAAAGGTGCTTTTTAAAATCAAGTTCCATTTCTATCGTCCTAAGTTTTCTATTGAGGAGTTCAGGGGTCAAGTATGTATCATCTATCTCCTCAATTACATACCTTTTGTTATCAAACTTAGAGGGAAGGGACCTAAGAATTTTTTACACTACTTCTTTACTATCATGATCGGGCGGTAAAAGTGTGTTTGTGTGAGGACATAATCGTTGTGTGTTTCGTCGCCGCAATGCAAAAAACCTAAACTATAACTACACTTGACAAACAATCACAGCGGTAAGTCGGGTATCGTAAGAAATCCACAGGGAGTGATTAAATTTTAGATGTTAATTGTTTTAAAACTTCAAGAATAAAAATGTAAAAGATGATAGGTTGGAAATGGTGATAAAAGAAAAGAGAAGTTAACGCTAAATTAAAGGAAAGAGAGGATCGGGATCGCATACACACATTCACGGGCTAAACAACTACTAATTAGAATTCCGGATCCAAAGCTATTTAACCGAGCATTTTAATTAAGTATAAACTTCACGCAATAAGGAATTTAACCCAAAGTTGCTTGAATAAACATTTAATCGAAAATGTTCACACGCGGATTAAATTCGGATTGTCGCTATAAGCTCTAATGTTGCGTGACAAAGAAAGATAAACGCATAATAATCCGCTTTAATACACGTGGTTTCAATTAAATACAATTTCACACGGAAACCTAACTTTCGAGGTTCTAAACCCGTAAATGGCGGAACACAATTCCGAACCTATTTATCTACGGACAAATCATGGAAATAAACTAATTTACACTAATATTACACTATAAAAGCAATAAATAACAATAAATAAACTTATCTAGGCTTGGAAAATGGAAAGAAAGCAAGGAAAACAACTAAAATAACTATATTAAGGAAGAAAAGGTTAAGGTACAACTTACAAAACAAAGAGTACAACCATCCAAAGCAAGAGGGATAGGGTTTAGCTCCAAATTATAAAAGCCCTAAATCTAGAAAAAATGAAAGTATCGAAGATCCTCTCTTCAAAATGATGAGATAAGGGTTAAATACAAAATATCTCATGGCAAAATTGTAAATAAAAAGGAAAATTGTCAAATATCTGATGGGCCGAATCGATTTGGCCTGGAGCCGAATCGATTTAGCCCCCGAGATATTGGCTACTGTTCCAAGCCGAATCAATTTGCAAATTTTTGAATCGATTTGGCTAGGGGACCGAATTGATTTGGCCTGGAGCCGAATCGATTTGGCTTCCTGGTTTTGGTTTCTTTGGAATCCTCTTCCGCTAAAAGTCTCGTAACTTCTTCGTTCGGACTCGGAATCTCGCACCGTTTCCGGCCACGCGAAGCTTGTTCATAGGGATAAAACTTCCATGGAGACATTGGGACAATTTCCCAAATTATGAATTGACTAAAATGCCCTTACGCGTGCGGATTTGTACGAAATTTCACCGGAATGCATCCAACTTCATACTTAGCACCTGTAATCCCTACAAAAGCCCAAATATACCTCATATAGCATGTTAACATATAAAATGGAGGTTGTCTGATTATCAAGCATAAATATAGGAATTAAGGTACCCGAGGGGGCTAATAATGCGTACGTTAACGGGTGAAATACGCAATATTTGCGTCGTATCACACCCCCTAATTTACACATTGCTATTCCCTAGCAATGAAATAGGAAACAACAAGAACTACAAGCAAACCAAATACAGGATACAAGTACAAAATGGGATGAAATAGTAATAAAAAGATAAGGCCACTTTCGCGGGCGCACGATTGCATTTAGCATATGCAATAAGCCGTTAAACCCCTAGGTTACCCTAGTGGACGAGTGTCGTCTCGTGAGTGTTTTCAGGGATGAAACCCACAAACATCATATAGTTTCCTCAAAAGATGCCCAACCCAACATGCGACAAACTCAACAACAACGAAAAAGATTTCAAACATGTTATTAGCATATTGAACGAATTCAAGCTAAAGTCTGTTGTTATTAACAGGTTGAATGCACCTCATAGAATTGAAACTTTAAAAGTAGGAGTGGGGAGAGCACATGCATAGTGTGATTTGGCAAAAAACTTATATAAACCGGATATTAATCAAAGCAAGCATACATTCAATCCTCATTGGCATTACGCTCAACAAATGAATTCACTATGAAAAGGGAGGTAATACACGGGACATGCGAGCATAAAGAGTAAATGTAAATGGAAAATAGGCCACCCACATGTCACAGATGAAGAACGCTATATAGGAATGAAAAACTTGTAATCTCAATGAAAGGATACCGCACACTAAAAGAGGCGAAATGCATTTTCACAGATTATCAAAACTATTTAAACCTTTGAATTACATCAACCTAAGATCACATAGGACTTGTAATAGGGTTGTAATGTAGGCTAGGCTAGGGTGCGAAATAAAGGAATGTATGTACGGATTCAAAGTGTTCGGGATGAAAACTCAGGATAATGGAAAAATACGGGCAATATCAAAAATTGGAAAACAAGTTCCAAAACAAGCATTAAATTTATCATTTGGAGAGTAATCAAAGCTTATTGAACTATATACACAACATATACAACTTTCTCTTTTCTTTTTATTTTTTTTCCTTCTTTTTCTCATGTTTTCTTTTGCTTTTTTTGCTTTCTCTTTTTCTTCACTTTTTTCACATCTCTTTTCTTTTTTCTCTCATTTACTTTTCAAACTCTCATATGCCTAAATTGCAACCGACATCATAACAACATCGTTCAATCCCAAGTAACATTCCAAACAAAGGTATGGAAAGTGTATGTATGGTATATAACTCCAATTTGGAGTTGGTTATGGGATTTGGGTTATGAAACGAAAGGCTATATTTAGGCTCAAAGGGGTTAAAGAGGGTAAACATATAAGGGTGAGGTCAAGGCTAATATGGGTGATATAAAAAAGAGGGCCTATGATCATTTCACAAAGTTTACGCAATTCTTGAGTCAAAACAATATATGAAAATCATGATCAAGTAACACATTTCAAGCATGAACTCATATTAATGAACGATCAAATGAAAGATTAGAGAGATTACCAACGAATTCAACGTTTTCAAAGAGGAAAGAATAGTGTATAACACTCACAAACGACGAAAGGTACAAATCTTACTCGATGTAAGTATATACAATGCAACAAAAGATTACCGAGTTATAAAAATCTTAAACCAAATCAATATAACAAGGAAAGTGCATATGCTCATGGGATAAAGTTCAATTCATGAAGTTATACACAATATCAATGATTTGAGGACTAAAGTCTAATAACTTCTAAAATCGAGAACATGCATCATTGAGTTGTCAATCGGATCGGGCAATTATTTAAAATTTATCATCGGAAACAAGGCAAAATGCCCAACAAAGGAGAAAAAAGAAAGAAAATATTTTTGAAAAATTTCAAATTTTCACAAAAAGGCATACTAAATAACTAACAAGTAAGCAAATCAATGGACTACATATGAAATGGATAGAATATCCTACACCCCCTAACTTAAATGTTGCATTGTCCTCCATGCGCATTGAAAACACAACACAAAGAGAGGAAAAGAACGATATTACCCAAAATTGGAGCGATATCCATAAGCACGAGTCCAATGAAATCTACAAAACAAGTTAGTACCGAGCATAGCAAAAACAAATAACAAAAAGTTAACTAATTACACTAGACTAAATTAAAAGGAAAGACAAATAGGAAAGAAAGAAAATTAAAAAGCTAACTATTTACAACCTACTATTTAGGCTTCACACTAACTATACACTAGAAGTCTAAATAGTTGAGGGTCCACCCAAAAAGGGATTTGACTTTGAAAGATCAACGGTGGACCCTCCAAAGCGAACATGCCTCCCAAAAGATATGAATTCCGTTTGAAAAACGGAAGGCATGTGGGTGGTGAAAAAAGTGAACCATCGCCAATTTGAAATTTTTGGGGGACGATGGGGGATTTGGATAACAAGGGGGAAAGATACACTTGAGGTCCAAGAAAAATAGACTCACCTCCCAAAGTTTTTTCAAATGGAATGGGAGGTGGTGCACACACGGGGATAGGTTCCATTGTAGCAAACAAAGTCGGCAAAGAGTCCTCGTTGGCAAATTGTTAAGAAATTCTAATTTCTACCGACTCATAGGAATCAACCGGTAATTCTAATGGTTCAATAACGGTAAACGAATATGGTAATGAAGCAAGTTCAATCTCAATCGACTTGTAGTCGGAAGGAGATTGAATTTCGGGGGAGAAAGATTCACATTCGATGAGAAATTCTTTGAAAAATTAAGGTGAAACACTAGTTTCCACCTCCTCATTATTTTTCACAAAAGAATAGATCTCATCGCAAAGTGCTTCAAATCCCAATTCATCACTAATAGCGTTATTCGCATTTTGGAGGAAAAGAAGAAAAGTTTCTTCCAAAGTAGGCTTCCTCGGCTCAAAAGCTTCGGACTCCTCATTTGGTAAAATCTCATCTTCTAAATCATCGGAATAAAAATCTCCATTGGTTTCAAAATATGAATCCAACTCAAGCTCCCAATAACGATTTTCATTGCGATAAATGTTTTCAAGTCTTTTATTTTCAAGAAAATCTTGAAAATGGAAAACTTGAAAACTATCCCCAAAGTATGATTCATTAGAATAACCGTAATAACTATAATCAAAAGACATGGTTACTTCGTTGTTTATAGATGGAGAATCGGAGAAAGAAAGTGAGCAACCGCGAATCAAAGTTTCTTAGCGCTCAAATATGCTATCCTGCAAAAAAGGTTAAAACAAAGAATACAAATACAAAAGAAAAAATACTACGAAATAATAAAACAATTACTATCTAAAACACACTCCCCAGCAACGGCGCCATTTTGATCGGGCGGTAAAAGTGTGTTTGTGTGAGGACACAATCGTTGTGTGTTTCGTCGCCGCGATGCAAAAAACCTAAACTACAACTACACTTGACAAGCAAGCACAACGGTAAGTCGGGTATCGTAAGAATTCCACAGGGAGTGATTATATTTTAGATGTTAATTGTTTTAAAACTTCAAGAATAAAAATGTAAAAGATGATAGGTTGGAAATGGTGATAAAAGAAAAGAGAAGTTAACGCTAAATTAAAGGAAAGTGAGGATCGGGATCGCATACACACATTCACAGGCTAAACAACTACTAATTAGAATTCCGGATCCAAAGCTATTTAACTGAGCATTTTAATTAAGTATAAACTTCACGCAATAAGGAATTTAACCCAAAGTTGCTTGAATAAACACTTAATCGAAAATGTTCACACGCGGATTAAATTCGGATTGTCGCTATAAACTCTAATGTTGCGTGACAAAGAAAGATAAACGCATAATAATCCACTTTAATACACGTGGTTTCAATTAAATACAATTTCACACGAAAACCTAACTTTCGAGGTTCTAAACCCGTAAATGGCGGAACACAATCCCGAACCAATTTATCTACGGAAAAATCATGGAAATAAACTAATTTACACTAATATTACACTATAAAAGAAATAAATAACAATAAATAAACTTATCTAGGCATGGAAAATGGAAAGAAAGCAAGGAAAACAACTAAAATAACTATATTAAGGAAGAAAAGGTTAAGGTACAACTTACAAAACAAAGAGTACAACCATCCAAAGCAAGAGGGATAGGGTTTAGCTCCCAATTATGAAAGCCCTAAATCTAGCAAAAATGAAAGTATCTAAGATCCTCTCTTCAAAATGAAGAGATAAGGGTTAAATACAAAATATCCCATGGCAAAATTGTAAATAAAAAGGAAAATTGTCAAATATCTGATGGGCTGAATCGATTTGGCCTAGAGCCGAATCGATTTGGCCCCCGAGATATTGGCTACTGGTCCAAGCCGAATCAATTTGGAATTTTTCGAATCGATTTGTCTAGGGGGACGAATCGATTTGGCCTGGAGCCGAATCGATTTGGCTTCCTGGTTTTTGTTTCTTTGGAATCCTCTTCCGCTAAAAGTCTCGTAACTTCTTCGTTCCGACTCGGAATCGCGTACCGTTTGTGGCCAAGCGAAGATTGTTCAGAGGGGTACAACTTCCATGAAGACATTGGGACAATTTCCCAAATTGTGAATAGACTAAAATGCCCTTACGCGTGCGGATTTGTACAAAATTTCACCGGAATGCATCCAACTTCATACTTAGCACCTGTAATCCCTACAAAAGCCCAAATATACCTCATATTGGATGTTAACATATAAAATGGAGGTTGTCTGATTATTGAGCATAAATATAGGAATTAAGGTACCCGAGGGGGCTAATAACGCGTACATTAACGGGTGAAATACGCAATATTTGTGTCGTATCATATCATAAATGATTCCATTTACATGCAGTTTTATGATTATGTCAGTCAACCAAATATAGAATTCATCAAATGTGCCAATCTCATTCATAAGTAGAGTGTTATATTGTTGTATTAACATTTGAGTTTTGGATGCGTTAACATTGTCATCACCTTCATGAGCAGTGATTAACGTGTCCCAGGCTTGCTTAGATGTAGTGCAAATAGATTTGGATTTGAATTCGTGCTCATTAACTCACATGAATATAGCATTTTTCCCTTTATTATTACTTTGGGAGACAAGTTTTTCTTCTCCCACTGTCCCTTGGATGAAAGTAATCATCCTTACTTTATAGTAAGGAAAATTGTTCCAATCAAAGAGGGGAGGTCGAGACAAATTTTGTAAGACGCTCAAACTTTTTATCTATTAAGAGATGTTAGAACAATTTCAAAGTACACGATCTAAAAAGTTTTGAATAATACAAATCTCTGGTACAAATTGAAAATCGGTCACTGTGGTATTTTAACAAAAGTTAAAATGGTTTAATGAGTTTCAAAATTACTTTTTAAGGAAACGATTTCAAAAATATTTATTATGACACAAGATGTGTAAAACTGTTTAGAACAAATTATTTCAATCTCTTAGAAATTGGTTTTAAGTTAAACCTAAGTCTGATTTGCAGAATGTAGCAATAAAGAATTAAAAATCACACACAAGAGACAAGGAATTTTAACGTGGTAAAACCCCCCACCCAATTGCAGAAACATCCACGGTGACCCCTACACCACAAAACAAAATCCATTATAAACAAATATATGTTACAATCATGTACAACAAATCATACAACCAATCATATTCTATGTCTCCAAAAATATACCTAAGCAAGAATCCACTCCTTTTGGGGTATGTCTTCTGACTTCTTTGGGCAACTGATTCGTCCTTTCTTTATTTACAAGACTTGCTTCCTTTCTCCTTTAACTCGATGTCAACTCAGCGGTCAAAATATCTCAACTAACAACACACTTTATTATTTGTGGGTTATTGGGTAGTGAGTGAAGTGCCTAAATGATATCCATGTACTCACACACACTTAATACAGCCAAGACCTATGAATTACAACATATCTAACCAATGAGATATATTTTAACACTTCTGAAATTTAGAATCGTTAATTTTATTTAAAATATTTCAAGATATGATTTCCTTTATGGATCAGAAATTATTTATAAACACAATTTTTCGATATGAAAAATTTTCAGATCTGAAACATGCAAGTCTTGATTTCAGTTTGTAAAAGAAAGAGAAGTTGGATTTCAAAAGGTCTTTAAAACATTCCAAAACTGAATCAAACGAGAGATAAGATTTCTTTAAACAAAAAAACAAAATAGCCTAGAATCTAAACGTGCAATTTATCACAGTATTTAAATCTACAAATTTCTAAAAATAAATGAGATCTAAAAAATGTGAGGCTGTTGATAGAGAGATTACAAGAGTGAGCAATAGAAAATATAACACTCAAACTTTTCTGAAAATATTTTTACAAAGTTTCCACATGAAAATTATTTTCTCTCAATTTTTTTTCTCTCAACTCTCAGCCTCTCCAAAATGTTTCAAATGTAAAGACTATGGCTCCTGTTATAGGCTCAAGGAAGGATCTGGAAGGTCTGTTCAAAATCAAGGGTTGGGATTGATTTGGATTTAAACTGTCTAAATCTAATTGTTGATAAACGATCGCACAATAACGAATGTTGATTGGTTAAAAAGGGACGCACAAGGAATGACTCTTGTAACATGCATACCATTGATTAATTTGAACTAACGATTTAGATTAGGTGTGTAGAATGTGAGTGCAAAGAAACACAGATTGAACCTATCACAAGCAAACACGTGCAACCATATTAATGAATCAAAAATGCGTGTTTTAAGTTTCTTAAAAATTCCATTTTCTACCACATTTATTTGTGCCGGTTTTGGATTCTACCCAAGCCAATTTTAAGGAACTTTTGAAATTTAAATTTCAACCCCAAAACAATTTTAAACATTATTTTAATTATTTCAAAAATAGATTTTAATTATTTTAAAATTCCCCAAAATTATAGAAAATTCATTTTAATTCCAATTAACACACACCAATCAATTATGATATGAAATGCAATCCTATGTGTTGTGAGTGTGTTGGAATACTACCTTTGTGACTAATATTCTCTATTGAAGTAGCATATGAAGACGCTATGATATACTTGAAGGAAGGACTTAATTTTGTCAATATTTCCAAACTAGTTGAGGCTCCTATATAGTGCAGACTCAAGTGAGTCAACTATAGAGTGTGATTCAGTCATTTATACCTATATATATGTGCTGGATTTTTGTTGATATATTTGGCATATATTATATATGGTATTGTGTTGTATTTGTAAGATTTGCATTTTTTTTTGAAAATTTTGAAAATTTTGAAAAATAGTTGGTGTTTGTTTGCCTTTGAGATGATCATTAGACAGGCATGATTTATATCTTTATGTGATGATATCTTATCTTTTGCATGATGCTTGGTATTTCATGTTTATTTTTCTACTTCTTTGTCTATTTTAGCTTAAAACAAAGGGGGAGAAAAAATTAATTTGAGTTTGATGTATGGGGGAGGAATTTATGAGCTTTATTTTGTTTGAAACTCGATCTGTCACGAATGTATATGTTTGTTGTCTCATATGTGTAAGTACTTAAAACAAAATTCAAAGACACACAGATGAATACAAAGTTTGCTACAAGGAGGAAGTTTGAAGACAAAGGAAGAGGTTTGAAGACAAAGAGACTTATTCCATTTCGTTCTAGGGTTAGGAAGGGCGTTAGTACTTTTTGTCATAGGAAATTGTGATTTTAATTTTGTGTTCGGTCATGTTTGTTTATTTTGTACCGAAATAGCTAAAAGGGGAGATTGGTAAGAATAATTTTTCTAAGATTGTTCATAGCATAACTTTAGGGTAGTTTGGCATATCTCGTTACAAATTGTGACGCACCGTCAAGACTAACCGAACTCAAGCATCTACAAGTTTGAAGACATCCCAACGTCCTGTAAAGGTATAAAATGATTTAGAGCTTGAATTAATTTAAGAAATTATATTTTAGGATATTTATTTTTATCAAAAACTAATAGGAACTATTTTATTTTTAAAAAAGAAAAATGTTTTCTGATATACCTGTAGGCAGAATTTTAAAAAATCATTTTGGTCATTCAAATGACATGGCTATGTCTTTAAAATGGCATGGGCTTGTCGTTAGATACCTCGTTTGATGGCCAAGATCTCATATGGATCAAACGAGAGCTTACTATTTTATTTTTTAAGAGGTCATTAGATAAGTCGTTCAAAGCCGCTTCAAACGAGATCTCAATCTCGTTCAAACAACCTTATGATATCGTTTGAATGATGCGCCACCTTATATTTTGTATAAATACCTATTTCGTGTTCAAATCATTTAAGACTTTTTCCAACTCAATTTCTGCATAACTTTTACAAGAGTTCTTCAAGTTTTGTGTTGAAAAACACTTGTTTAATTCACAACAAGACATCCTTAAATATTTTTCTTATGAATTGTTTAAAACATAGAAATTTTGTATCCTTTGCATAGACCTTTTGTGGATAATATATCTCCATTGCTGACTTATGATACCTACGAGGATTCACTGCTGAAGACGAAGGCTGAGGCTGATAGAGGAATGCGGTTATGTAATTCTTGTGAGGATCATAGTTGTTCATTAGAGATTTATGAAGATTGTCTCTCTAGACTTATGGTGGTTATCAAGTAGTTTGTAATTGGACTATCTTGCAAATTTGTAAGTGAATAAAGGTTTTTTCCTTTGGAGTTTTTTCTCGAAACATTGTCGTGTCGTATTTGCTTTTTTAATTTTTTTTTTATCAACATAGATACATGATTAGGATAAAAAGATAAAATATGTTTATAATTGGATTTCGCATTTAAAATTGATGTTGCAATCTTTATTTGAACCACCTTGGATATTTTCTAATTCTCAAATTGGTATCAAAGCTTTTACCTTGGTTTTTACCCTTCTCATCTCATGAGTTGTCGTGGAGTCAACCAGTTAATCAATCTTAGGTAGTGGGAAACTATCTTTGGGGCAAGCCCTATTCAGGTCTGTGAAATCAATACAGACCCTCCAACTACCGTATTTCTTCCATAATACCACTAGGTTGGATAACAATTTGTGGAACTGAACTTCCCTGATGGATCCTACATCCAGAATCTTTCTGACTTCATTTTCCACTCTTTTAACCTTTTATGGGGCTATTCGGTGTATCATCTGAGTGATCGGCTTGAAGGTTGGATCAATATGCAGACGATGGCAAGCTATGTTTAGATCAATTCTGGGGAGATCATACGGCTCCTGAGTAAAAATATCCAGGTTGCTTCTTAAGAAGATAATCAATTATTTCATTTCACAATAAAAAAGAGTGGTTTTGATCTGAAACTTTGTATCTCCAAAATTATCATAAGCACTAACTTCCTCCAAGATTTCAATGACCCTATCAGTGGGATGGATCCTGGTCTCCTTCACCCATGGTTGGTCGTATCGTATTTACTATTTATAGGGTATAGCCCCATCTTGGGCTTCCTATGGAATATCCTTTAGCTCTTTTTGCTTCTCCTTCCAGTGATGAATGGTTGCGATGAATCATTTCCTTGCAGTGGCTTGATAGCCATAAATCTCGACCACCCCTTGGTCGGTGACCCATTTCAGCTTCTAGTGGTAGGTAGATGGTACGACTTTCATGGAATGTAGCTAGCCTCTACCCAGAATAGCATGGTATATAGACTCTATTTCCACCACCAAGAATTCGATCAACTTTGATATATTTCCTACTCTAACAGACAAAGTTATCTTACCCAATGTCATCGTAATTTTTCTCGTAAAGCCGAACAATAGAACAACAGCCTCCTTAAAGTCGGCTAAGTTGAGCTTCAACTTGTGAAACATCTCTAGGTACATTACCTCTGATGAGCTTCCTTAGTTTACTAGTAACTTATTGACGTGCCAATTCGCAATTCTAAGAGTAATCACGAGTGCATCGTGGTGAGAAATCCTCACCCCAATCAGATCTTCCTTTGTGAAGATGATATGTTTAGTGTAGTCTACATCCTCTGGTTACCGGTGATTTCCAATTTAGCTTTTCGCAAGGTCAATCAAGAATGCCTCTATGAGAATAATAGCCTTCTTCAATTCCATAAAAATAAAATTCCCTTAGATCTTTTTCAGGTCAGACGCTCTATGAATCACCGCAAACTCCTGTCCCACGTCTTAATCAAGGACATTGTCGACTTTCTAGTCGTCGTTGTGTGGGGCCTTATCACCTTTCTTATCTATGTATTCATTTAAATGTCCAACCTGGGCCAACTCTTCCAAATGCGACTTCAGTGCTTGGCCACCCTCCTTATGGAATGCATATCTCAACGCGTTATTCCTCTTCTTCGGCTCACCACCCATCTCCTTGGGCCACTTGACGAATGGAAGATCCTTGATCTTGCTCAAGATCTTATAAATTAGTTCTTTGAAGACTGTGTTAACAACCTAGAATGCCTTTAAACGATCGACCTTGCTCCCATTCTTATATCCATTTCCCCCATTCTCGCCCTTGGCATATTCTTTGAAATGTCACTCATGTCTCCTCCTTTACATGCTTTTTCTCGACCATTGTCCCCTCAGGTAGAGTGAACAACATCCTCGGCCTTGGCATATTTTTTAATACTTGTCATGAGGTTGTCAATAGTGCTCGCCTATTTCTTCGTCAGGGACTGGTGCAGCAAAGATGTGTTCGACAGACCAATCTTGAAGGACACTATAGATAAATTCTCCGAGCAGTCCTCTACTTTATTGAATACCTCCTAATACCTTTTGTAATAGTAAAAAAGTCTCTCTAACGACTTCTTCACCATGAGCAGTGAATCCATCCTTTCAGGGTAAGAACTGTTGGTTATAAAGTGAGCAATGAAGGACTTTTCTAGGGCCTTGAAGCTCTTGACTAGCCTCTGGGGGTACTTCTCGAACCACTTCTGAGCTACGTCATGTGGCTAAAAGGGAATATTCAACACATCAAAGAATTGTTATGACTCGACTGGGTCATCACCTGCATGTGCTGTCGAAACTTATCTATGGGATCCATCTTTCCATCGTAGATTTTGAATCTGGTAACGAAGAACTTCTTTGGGGGATCCACTTCTTCAATCGCCCTTGAAAAAGGGTGTTTCATCTGAGTGTTAATAGCTCTTCTAGCTAGTTCTCTAGTGGACCTAGCCCCTCGGTGGGCTTGGTTTTGGTCCATCTCTATGCGAACCAAAACCCTAATGTCTTCATTCTGACTATTACTACTCCTATGGAGCCTCTATGATCCACCATGCTCTGATCGATCCTAGTCGCATATGGAGCTCCTCCCTTGATTACGAGTCTTTCTTGTTTGAGGACTAGGAGACCTATCACAATGTTTCCTTGTATGTTTATGGAGTTCTCTCTCCATCCTTTCAAGTTGCCTCTGTAAGTGGGCACTCTCTTCCATCTGAAGGCCTGTTGCCTCCTCCTTCTCCTAAATTTTGGCCTTATAAGCGTCGACCAACCTGTAGATCTGAGTAGATTTAGGTGGTACATGACTTTGTTCAGAAGGTTCCCTCTTTTGGGCTAAACCTTGGGTTTTATCGTTAGAGAATTTCAGACTGGACCCTAGGAGGGACTGGGTTTTCTTGTACGTCACTTGCGATAAATTGTTGTTGTGGTGATACATTACAGGCTTTCTTTTGATAACTACTTTCGTAGGAAAAATAATCAATCCCCACCGACAGCACGTAATTATGAGTGCAAGAAATATCACAGTAGAAATCCATTAAAACAATTATAAGTGTAGAAAGTAAAGATCACACACAACAATAATGTATGTGGTTGGGCAACTTGCCTACGTCCACGAAGAGGTTACTATTTATTATAGTGTCTCTCAAATCCTCGAATTACCTTCATTTGCCCAGGTCAAGGTTTACAATTTGAAGTTGTGAAGATAAGTGATTGAATTGTATGGGTAACTCAACCAACTTGTAGAGAACTCGTGATGTCCATAAATATCTCCTTCTGGATTGTTGGTAACCGTTTTGAGTCTATCTCCATGCAATCAAGAACATGTTAAATACATGGGTCTAAATAAATATTCGAGTTGGGTTGGCAGTCCACTATTCATGCTGGGTTGGTCGGCTTCACTATTGGGCTTGAATAAATAATCCCCCATAATAAGTTTGTTATAACTATAGAGTATTATCCTTATCTTGAATTTGTAGTTAATATGAATCTTTGTAGGTTATATTAGGCGATTATAAGTAGGGTGCCATTAAATAAGCTATGCCCAAGTAATGTATATCAAGTTTTTTACCATTTGCTAGAATGTTTTATTTTAGTTTTTAATTTTCTCTCCAAATGTTGTAATATTTTAGTGAAAAAAAATAATTTTTTGATTTACCACTTCGGCTATATATGTTTTTGTTGTCATTTGATTTTGAAAGTTATATGTATTTGATGAATTCAATGGATGTGTTAGTTATAGTATCATCTAAAAACTAAAACCCTGCAAGTTCCTAAATGTTATCCTGCCAATGGTTACCAACTACATATCTTGGATCCTATTAACTAATGCGACAGGATAAAGTTGAGAGAATGAGAGCGGGCAAGGATTTGGGGGATAAGGGGTAGGGAGTTTGTTTTGAAACTATATATCTTTTATAATCCATTTAATTAATTAGATTTATCATTTTAATAATTCCTATACTTATCTTCATTTCTTTATTTGTCTTAATTTTATTAGAGTTTGGACCATAGGTTCCATGATCTTATAAATAAAGACCTCCCCTTCTATTTTTCACCTTATATTATTAATGTATTTTTTATTTGCATGTTACAGTATTGATTGTTGTTTCTTCCATCCTAATTGCACCAAGTGTTATCACAATTGATCTTTCTCGTGGTGTGTGCTTAGTGTGTCACGTAAAATTAACTTGACAATATGATAAGAACGTGAGTCATACTAGAAACGAAGAAAGTTGATATGTCTCAATCAAGAAAATGGCAATGATGATGAAGTTCAACCCCACCAAAGCGTCCCCCTTCCCTCAAACACACACAGACACACACTAATTATTGGTAAGTTAGATGCAATTTATGGATATAAAGTAGCTTCAATACCAAAAATACAGATCTCAAGTAATAGGGTGAACAAAATTAGCAAAATAAAGATTGAAGCAGCTTGGGATAGAATAATGAAGAAGTGGTTATTTGGGCACTTACTCTCAAGTGCAATGACAGTGAAGTGGGTAAGCCCCCGCAACTGCATACATCTAAAACCTTGAGGAGAAAAGGGAAAAAAGTTAAACTCATTAGCTTGATGTAGATGCTCAGGCATTGACATTTTCTGCACCAAATACGGATATAATTACCAAAAAAGGAATTAGTCAAGGCTTTTATTTGGTTGATACTCATATACAAGCTTCTTGTTAGGTCTTTGTGCTCAACACCCCAATAAGGTCACTAAGTTCTTATGATGAGTTTTCAATCACTACACCAAAATGCTAATTTTGTGACTGCTAATTGGGGTGACAAACTTATCACTCCCGGGAGCAGTCACAAAATTATTTGTAACTCCCATTAGGAGTTATAAAATAAAGGGGAGTAAAAAATTTGAGTCAATTAATTTTTCACTGCTAATGAGAGTCACAAATGTTACCATTTAATTAATTTGTGACTCCTATCAGCAATCATAAATTTATAACTATCATAAGCAGTCAGAAATTTATTAGTAGGCCTAATTTATAACTCTTATGAGCAGTCACAAATTTATAACTGCTATGAGGAGTCACAAATTTTGACCTAAGTACTAATTTTGTAACCGCTAATGACAGTTATAAATTTATGACTGTTGGTAGAAGTCATAAATTTTGGTGTTGAGTTAATTTATAATTGCTATCGACCGTTATAAATTTGTAACTGCTTCCAACACTCACAAATTTTGGCCAAATTTAATTTGTGACCGCTGGGAGGGGTCACAAATTTTTTTCCCTACTTTAATGTAAATAGATTTTGTAACATCTCTCCTCTCACTCTGTAGATTAACTCCCGCCCCTCACTGTAAAAGAACTCTCGCCCCACTCACTGTGAAGAACTCCCGCCACATTTTGGTAAATTGATTTTTGCCCTAGTTTTCATTTCGATTTTGCCTTAGTTTAATGTAAATCGATTTTTCCCTAGTTAATGTAAATCGATTTTTTCCCTAGTTTAATGTAAATCGATTTTTCCCTAGTCTGATCTGTTAGCACGATTTGTTAATATGTTAGCACAATTTGTTAATGTAAATATGTTAATATGTTAGCACGATTTGTTAATGTAAATATGTTAATATGTTAACACGATTTGTTAATATATTAGCATGATTTGTTAATGTAAATATGTTAGCACTAATGATGGGTTTGTTAATATGTTAGCACGATTTGTTACCGCTAATAATGCGTTTGTTAATACGATTTGTTAGTACGATTTGTTAATATGATCTGGCAGTTGGGTTAGTTTTTCAGATGGGTTTTTGGTTATATAGGAGGAGATGGATAAATGTGTGGGTGTAGGAGATGATGAATAGTGAGGAGAGAGGAAAGGTATAAAGGAACAAGAAATTATTGATTTTATGTCATAAATTGATTTTGATCTCCATTTCCATTTTGTTTTGCTCATTTATATCAGTCATAAATACTCATATTGAGATTTGGGTCATACAATTTATTATTTTGTTTTCCTCAATGATAAATACGTATCAGTCCAACAAGTTTTGTGGTAAGTGAGGTTTTGTGTTCTGATGCTTCGTTAATAATTTCATATTTGATGCTTCGTTAAATCTGATTGTTTTGTTGTGAGTATATCTGCACATCATTTAACCTCTTTCATTTTTTGAATATTATCTTGTTTGGGAATATCTTAGATTTTTTTCAATAATCATTTTATACTATTCATATTTATTTTATCTAGAAATTAATTAAATAATCATTGTTTTGTGGTCGTTGAAGTTTTGAAGTTTTGAGCTTGGTTGGGTTTTCCTGTGAGTTTTAATGCAATGATAGTCCAGAGATTATGTTCTAAATATCATCTCAAACTTCATTTAGTTTTATAATTTACTGAGTTTCTATTTGTTTGTATTGTAGAATTAATGGGGTTTCCACAATATAAAGAGTGGATGGGTGAAAGTTGTAGAGTGGGGAAAGTATACGTTAATGGGGTTAAAGACTTTGTGAATTATGCAACGAAAAATCTCGAAACTGATATTATCCCATGCTCGTGCAATCATTGTAAAAATGGTAAACGTTTGAAAGGGGTGGATGTAAAAGTCCATTTGTTTCATTGGGGTATGCAAGCTAACTACACGTTTTGGCATTTCCATGGGGAGAGGGAATTTAAGTATATTCCAGAAAAAATACTTGTCAATGAAATCGTTCACACAAATGATGACCCGTTAGTACATGATAGCTTAAACGATATCATAAATGATACATACGAAGTGCACGCAGCACTAGAAAAGCAAGATAGTAGAGGGAATGATTTAGGCTGTGAGGATCATGTTAGCAATGATATAGACCAAGTTAAGGATTATATATGGTTAAAACCAGCAACCACAACACCATTATACCATAACTCTACCCCCGACCACACAAAGTTATATGCCATGGTTGGGTTGCACAACTTAAAGAGCAAATTTGGCTTGTCGGGAAAAAGTGTGACGGCAATACTCCTATGGGCAAAAGTTTTGCTCCCCAAAGAAAATACACTGCCAGTCAATTATCCGATCATGAAGGGTAATTTGAAAGGTTTGGGTATGAAATACAAAACACTTCATTGATGTAAGTATGACTGCATTTTATACTATAAGGAGCACAAAGACAAAGGGGCTTTTCTTGTATGTAAGGAACCTAGATATGAGCAAAAGATGATAGTACATAATAAACATTTTTTGAAAGTAGATACACAAATATCTAAGAAGGTGTTAAAGTATTTCCCTTTAGGTCCTCGATTGAAGAGACTTTACACTATACCTTGGATAGCAGAGGCAATGACTTGGCATGGTCGAGCGGAGGTGGGTGAGAATCTCATGCGACATCCGATTGATTCATCTGTGTGGAAATCTGCAAATCAGCGATACCCAGACTTTGCTAAAGAAATACGCAACATTCGCCTCAAAATATCAACGGATGGGTTTAACCCGTTTGTAAAATTGAGCACAGATAAGAGTATAGGCCTGTGTTTGCAGCGCCTTTAAATTTTCCCCTGTCGTTGTGCATAAGAAAGGAGTTTTCAATTTTGTCGTTGTTGATGCCAGGTCCAAAAGAACTGAGTAGTGACATTGATGTTTTGTTATCACCACTAATAGATGAATTGAATGATTTATGGGTTGACGGTGTGAGAGCGTTCGACTCGTAGAAAAAGGAGGAATTCATTTTGAGAGCTATGTTGATATGGGCAATTCATGATTTTCCTCCTTATGGGACCTTATCTGGGTGCAATGTACATGGTTACCTAGGTTGTCCTATATGTGTAGAGGAGACTGAAGCTAGCTGGATTAAAAAAATGGTAAACTTTTTTTATCATAGTCATCGGAGATTTCTGCCCCAAAGTCACAAATTCAGGTCAATACGAAGCAATTTTCTCCCAGAAGGCACCGAGATGCGACCACCTCTACCAAGACTTTCTGGTTTGGAAATTGGATAAAGGTAATTAAAGGCTGATCAAAAGTTGAGGGGTAAACACCCCATAATTTCGGCCCAAAAGCGTAAAAGAAAGGATGTTGATGTGAAAATGACGTGGTCGAGGAGATCAATAATGTTGATTTGCCATACTGGAAGGAACATCATGTGCGACATGTGATAGACATAATGCACACTGAGAAAAATATTATTGAGCTTCTCGTAAGCACATGCATGGGTGGTTCTCATTCCAAGCATGGAGAACAAGCCCGTGAAGATCTTCGTGATTTGAAGATTAAAAGACCATTATGGTTGAAAGAAGATCCAAACACTGTAAAAAAAGCATATGCCAGTTGCATCTTATACTTTGAGCATTGAAGGAAGAAATATGTTCTTAGAAACATTAAAGGTCTCAAAGGTCCCTTCTAATTTCTTATCCAACTTACGCAGGCTTGTCTGCGACGCAACAAAAGATTTGAAAAAGTGCAAGTCCCACGATTGGCATATGATAATGCAACTTGTCCCTCTGTTGTTCGGACACTATTTTTCGGAACACAATGATCTTCGAAGGGCCATTCTATAAATTATCTTATGTTTTTCCCTATTGTGTGAGAAAGTTGTCAACAGGACGCACATAATGGCAGCGAAAGCAACTTTGGCCTAGGTTGTATGTGTTTTGGAGAAGCACTTTACTATGTCATTCTTTGACATAAGCATCCACCTTTAAGTGCATTTGTGCGATGAAGCGCTTTTATTTGGACCAGTAAGGTACCGATGGATGTATCCGTTCGAACGATTAATGAAAACTTTTAAAGATTACGTTAAGAATACACGGTACGTTGAGGGGTCCATTGTTGAGGAGTACATTATGGAAGAGGCTTCCTTATATGCAAAGGAATATATGCCTAACCCAAACGTTGGAGGTCGTGAACGCTTTATTGATGAATTAGAAGAGTTTGTGGATGAGGAGGCCCTGAGGAAAGGTAAGGTAGTGAAGCTAAAAAGTACACAATATAACCAGGTGGCTCGATATGTATTCGAGATGCAAGAAGACATAGAGAAATGGAAAATGTGAGTTTATTTAAAAAAATTGTAAAATAATATAATATGTTCGATGTTATATTCATTAGAAATTAATATTTTTAGTGTTTTAACCTAGGCAATATAATGAGTGTGGGCATGCCAAAAGGAGGAAGGGAGGAGCGAGGGCAGACAATGACTTTAGGCATTAGGTAGCTTCCGAGGTGACTACAGTAATACCTTACTTTTATTTATTGTCTTTGCAACATATTCACAATGCAAATACTTTCTTGGTTTCAGTTATTGAAAGCTAGTGAAGTATCGACGAGGCTTGCACGTATAGCAAATGGTCCTAGTTTTGTAGCCAAAGAGTTTGGACAATATTGTGTCAATGGTTTTGTGTTCTCTTCAAGCACACACGAGTTAAAACTCATTGGGAAACAAAATAACGGCATTTCATATAAAGCATTAACTCATTTCAGGGCAAGCGCGAAAGATAAAAACTTGATAGAAGCTGAGATGACGTATTATGGGATTATAAAACAAATTGTCCTATTAGATTATACATCTTTCAGCATTCCTGTATTTTACTGTGATTGGGTGAGAGTGCAGGACAAGAATGCATGTATGGTCGACCCTGACACCCATATGGTGAAGGTTGATTTGGCCAAGTTGAAGAGTAAAGATAATATGAATGATGAGCCATTCGTTTGTGCATTCCAAAACTTAAAGAAAGTGTTTTATACAAAGATCCCCAACAATGATCCATGGTCTGTTGTTTTACATTCTCATCAGCGCTTGACTACATCGGTAGATGACATAGAGGCACCTATCGAGATTCAGTCTATTCTGGATGATAACCCAGAATTAAGGAAATTATTAAACACATTAGAGGAGTATATTTTTAATTGTAGCATGTTATGTTATTTTAAATGTTGACTTGAAAATTATGTATAATAGCATGTTTTAATTATTTCGTAGCATGTATTCATAGTGACTTTTGTTCACAAGTTTATTATTACTTTTTCCAGGATGTCATATAAAGAAATGTGTCATCTTACATGGAAAATACATATGCTCACCGAGCTACCTAGCATGTAGAGCTACTCAGCGTCCCGAGCTACATAGTGTGTCCACCTACTCAACATGCAGAGCATCTAGCCAAGAAGACCAAGCGACAATCGTACATTCAATGAACATCTGATTTAATGAACATTCTTATTGTACAAATGTATATGTCTATCAAATAACGACATATCACCTATTCATACTGACAGCCCCAAAGCTATAAATACATTGTAACACCTTGCACCTGGGGGAGGATGAATCTCTTATAATTATCATCGAGATTAAGGAAAAACATCTGCAATACAACATAGTGTACTTAGGCCATTCTATAAGGCTGAACCACTTTAAAAATCCTTTATCTTATTTTTATTTCATATTTTATCTGTGATTAATTAATTAGATCAAGTATAGTTTTTTAAATCAATAGATTGACGTCGTCTGTGGGAAACGACTGTCAGTACCGTTTTTCACCCAACAGTTATCACCAATGGCTGAGATCCCAAAATCCAGTAATAGGAACAATACCGGGGTCCCTCCGAACCCCTATGCTCCCCTAACTATCAATGAACTTACGGTAATAGTAGCTAATTTAGCCCAAGGGCAAACAACTATGCAAGAAACCATGCGGTAACTCATTCAGACTATTCTCCACGGATCACCTACCCAGTCAGGTCAACGAAGCGTTCAGCGTAACACCCATCTGCCATCGTCAAGAACAAGATGTACACTATTCCTAGACATTTCACAACCCACGCACAGTAATTGTAATAATACTAAGAGTTCCAACGATCCTTCATATCAACCTGGATGGACTTCATCTGTAAAAGCTACTGATTCTCGACATCATGTCACCTAAACTGCTGAGCAAACAAGCGCTTTAGAAAGATTGAGAAGAGTCTCTCCCTTTGACCATTTGGGCCCTAGGAGGAATATAAATCCCCATAGGATTGCATCGAAGAATTCTCAATGACCAATTGAGCTAAAGGAGGGTTCTGCCCAATCACACCCAGCGACAAGTGGTGAAAGATCCCAGGAGGAAAATTCAGCGCTCTCTATTGCTCGGAAAAATAGACGGGAGGCTGGGAATGATGCGTGGAAGGGTTCCATTCAAAGACTAGAAGACCGGTTAGAGTAAATGGCTAAGGCCAAGAACCTTCTCCAAAGAACTTTTGTCCAAGGATCAACCTTTGCCCAGACAATTGTGGATTTTCCCACACCATCAAAGTTTAAGGCTCTAGTAGTAACGCCTAAGTACGATGGAAAAACTGATCCCGTCCTCAACATAAAGAAGTATCAAGATGCCGCTGATATCTACGGAGTACCCGATGAGATGAGTTGTAGGGCATTTTCAGGAACAATCACTAGGTCAGCCAAAATATGGTACAATAGCCTTCCTTGGGGCAAGATTGCTACTTTCCATCAATTGGTAGAGCTCTTCATAGGGAATTTCTGCTTCGGTGCGAAGTCGGTTAAGAGAGTAGCACACCTACTAAGTGTGAGGTAGAAAATAGGAGAAAGTACCAGGGATTACATCACTCGTTTTAATAACGAGAACCTTGAGGTAATCGACTATGAAGAGAAGATAACAATTACAGCACTGATGAGCGATCTATTGCCTGATAAGTTATATTATACCTTGGCCAAAGATCCCCCTAAATCCATGGCAGAACTAATGGCAAAAGCAGCTAAAATCATGAACGCCAAAGTGGCCATGGCTACAAAGAATACTATTGACGCTAAAGCAGAGACTAAGGTCAAAGGTACATAGGAGAAAAAGGATCAGAAGCGCAATGGGAATGGTAAGCGACCAAAAGGCAAGGAGGCGTTCGAGAAGTTGAAGAAGTATGGGAATTACACTCCTTTAAAGGAAGACATAAACCATATCTTGGAGGAGATCACGAACAACGAGGAGCTAACTTGGCCGGAGAAAATGAGGACAGACCTCAATAAGAGGGATAAGTCCAAATATTACAAGTTCTATCGAGATCATGGCCACACGACCAAGCGCTGCATAGCTCTCCAGAATGAAATCTAAGCACTCATTAGGCTTGGAAAATTGAGAAAATATATTGATCGTCAGAGTGGTGGGAAGACTAACGAGAGAGGAAGACAAAGGTCTAAATCTTCTCGTCGAATAAGAGATGACAAAAAAAGAGACCAGGAAGGTGATCCATAGGATGACCTTGACCTCCCAAAAAGCCAAGGCAACCCGAAAGCGAGATATTTTCAATCCGTTTTGGATCATTTGAACGTAATATGATTACATGTGGAGATGCAGGAGGTGGGGATCACACTGCTGAAAGGAAAGCTTACCTCAATGAGGCCCAATCTTGTTCTTATACAACACATAAATTTGACTGAAGATGATCATCCGATAAAGCTGAACAAGGATAAACTGGTCATTGGTTTTTCCAAAAATGACCTGGAAGGTGTCTTATATCCTCACGATGATCCCCTAGTTTTCAAGATGAGGATGAAGGATGTGGTGATCTCGCGAGTATTGGTAAATAATGGTAGTTCTACAGACATTATGTTCTACCTGTGCTTTGACAGCTTGAATTTGAAGTTCGCCAAATTGGAGACATATCACAGGCCCCTCCTTGGCTTCAATGGCGAGAAAGTTTTTCCACTTGGGACGATCAAGTTAGACGTGCTCATTGGCACCTGGCCCGCCTGTAGAACAAAAAAAGTGCCTTTTTTATAATGGACAAGAATGTCCAATCAACCTAAAACATAATCATAGGAAGAGAAGGGATAAAGAAATTTGAGGTAGTGCCATCCATGGTACACCAATGCTTGAAGTTTTCGACCAACTTCGGGGTTGGAATAATGAAAGGAGACTAGAAAGTAGCTCAGGAATGCTACTATTCATCTGCCGAACAAGATGAACTGGAGGAGGCTAGGAAGAAAACCACCACCTACCAGGTGGATGAGTCTGAAGATGCAGAAGTCGAGACTTTGGACCCTAGGGATGAGTCCCAACTTGTGAAGGCTCAGGTCGTCGAGGCTATGAAGAACGTCATTCTGGACGCTGAACGACCAGAACGGATATTTCAAATTAGCTCTTCACTGGATCCGTCAATAAAGTATGAACTAGTGGCATTATTATGGAAAAGAAAGCAAGCTTTCACATGGAGTCATGAATATAAGCCGGGAATAGACCCAGCCTTCCTATGTCATGAGCTCAACATTAATAAGGAGATCAAGCCAGTGAAGTAGCGAAGAAGGGTCTTTATCCCAGAAAAGAACCAAGACATCCAGGAGGAAGTTGAGAAGCTACAAAAGGCCTTTTTCATTGAAGATGTCAAATATCCTGATTGGCTAGCCAATGTCGTGATGGTGAAGAAAAAGAATAATAAGTGGAGGATGTGTGTAGATTTCACACATCTTAATAAAGCCTGCCTAAAAGATCACTTTCCATTACCCCGAATTAATCAATTGGTGGATGCTACCTCGGGGCACGAGTTATTGAGCTTCATGGATGCTTACTCCGGCTATAATCAGATTAAGATGAAACCAGAAGATAGGGAGAGTACTTCGTTTATTACACCAAGGGGAACATACTACGGTAATTTTATGCCCTTCGGGCTAAAAAATACAGGTGCAACCTACCAGAGGTTGATGAATAAAGTTTTCACAGAGCAAATCGGCAAAAACATGGAGGTTTATGTCGATGATATGCTAACTAAAAGTAAGAAAGCCGCCGACCATCTAGTTGACCTCAACCAAACCTTCGATCAGTTGGACAAATATCAGATGAAGCTAAATCTGATGAAATGTATATTCGGTGTACGAGAAGCATGTTCCTCGGATATATCGTGAATCAGCGAGGCATTAAAGCAAATCCGGAGAAGATAAAAGACTTGATGGAATTGCGATCTCCTGCTACGAAGAAGTAAATACAAAGCCTCACAGGCCGTCTAGAAGCCCTTAATAAGTCTGTATCGAGAGCAACGGACATATGTCTCCCATTCTTTAAGATTATTAGAACAACTTTCAAGTGGAACGATGAATGTGAGCAGGCGTTCCAAGAATTAAAAAAATATTTGGAGAAACCTCCACTGTTATCCAGGTCGGTGATGGGTGAAATATTATACTTGTATCTAGTTGTCTCTAAGAGCGCAGTCAGTTCGGCATTAATAAGAGTGGAGGATGGAGTACAAAAACTCGTGTACTACACCAACAAATCATTTTGAGGAGCAAAAATTAGATATCCAAAATTAGATAAGCTAGCATTAGCTCTAATGGAGGCGAGTAGGAGGATAAAACCTTATTTCCAGGCCCATACCATAGTGGTGTACACTGATATGCCACTTAGAGAGGCCATGCACAAGCCAGAAAAATCTAGAAGATTGATGTACTGGGTCGTCGAACTAGGCGAGTATGACATTATTTACGAGCCAAGGTCCTCACTCAAAGGGTGGGAAGTGGCAGATTTCCTTGCGGAATTCACTTACCTAGATACCTCCGACGAACGCGAATCTAATGAAGAACAACAAGAAGATATTAGTGAATCATCAAAGACTACCCCCGATCAACTCCTATCAATAGATGTAACGAAAGGGACAATCACCGAGCAGAAAGAACCATCAGGCAATAGCCCATCAGTGGAGATTCATAAGAGGAAGCACAAAATGTTTCATTAGGGAATCTTATCAGATCAAGAGTTCGATAATGGTGTACCTGTGTGGAACTTGTATGTTAATGGTTCTTCATATACAATAGGAAGTGGAGCCAAAATAATTCTTAACAGCCCTGATGGATTAGATATCGAATACGCTCTGCGTTTTCAATTTAAAGCTTCCAATAATGAGGCCGAATATGAAGCTATGATCGTGGGACTCAGTTTAGCAAAAATAATGCATACATAGAAAGTCATCGTGTTTAGTGATTCACAATTAATTGTACATCAAATTCTGGGGTTGTATGCGACGAAGGGAGACTTGATATCAAGATATTACGCCAAAGACATGGAGATTGTGTCCACCTTTTCAGCAGTTCAGTTGATCAGAATGCCGAGATTGGAGAATGAGAGAGCTGATGCACTACCTCGGTTAGCTTCATCTACTCACACCGAGCTACGAAGAATGATTCCTATCGAGATACTGGAAGGACGGAGCATAGATGAAGATTTAATGGTGAAATTTATTACCCTAGATATGGGACCATCCTAGATGGACCACATCAGGGCATACATCGAGAAAGGGGTTGTGCCAACTGACCAACTTGAAGCCAAGAGGATAAAGTTTAAAGTTACTCGATATGTACTGAATAATGGCTTTTTGTACAGAAGAGGTATCATCGTAAGTCTACAGAGATGTGTGCATCCCTCAGAGGTGAAAGACATGATTGAAGAGGTTCATGAAGGATCTTGTGGAGCTCATGTGGCAGGTGTCACTCTCCTAAAGAGGTTAATGACACATGGATATTATTGGTCGACGATGAGAGCTGACTACACAGCCTATGTGACGAAATGCGATAAATGCCAACGTTTCTCTTCGATCTGAAGAACTCCCCAGGCATTATTAACATCCATTACTTCCCCCTGGACATTTGCTATGTGGGGTATGGACTTGGTTGGACCTCTGCCGACCACCAAAGGAAGATTCAAATATCTGGTAGTCACTGTCGATTATTTCACCAAGTGGGTTGAGGCGAAACCTCTCAGTTACATGTTGTACAAAAGGGTTTACCAATTTATATTGAAGAATATTATTTACAGGTATGGTCTGCCACATGCTTTCATCACTGACCATGGTACCCAATTTGATAATGAGAAATTAGCTGCATATTATCATTAATCCAATGTTCAGAAGATCCATTCTGCACCAGGTCATCCCCAAAGCAGTGGGCAAACTGAAGTGACGAATAGGACTCTACTGAACGGCTTGAAGAAACAATTGAATTAAGCGAAAGGAAATTTGATTAACGAGCTACACTCTGTGCTATGGGCGTATCGCACAACTCCCTGAACAGCCACTAGAGAATCGCCCTACATGCTAGCCTTTAGAAGCGAAGTAGTGATCCCAGTTGAATTGGGACTACCTACACACAGGGTACTTAATGTTAACTATCCTATAAACGATTTGATGAGGTACTTAATGGCCCCTCTCTCTCTCTCTCTATATATATATATATACATTCATCAATAAAAATGAGAAACACATCTCACAAAGTATTTCCAAAGGAAATAAAACTTGCACAAAGACCAATTTGTATTCATTAAACACAAGCAAACTACATAAACATGAATTTTGATTCATTTAAGTACAAATTTCCTATTCTATGGGCTTCTTTCCCTTTGATTTTGACACATGTTCCATCCCGACTGGAGGGTCATTTAATGCATAGGGAGAATTGATAAAATTCATATCGTGTAGCATTCTAACGTTACTCGAACATGGTCGATCAAGAAAATATTGAGGACGATCTATCTCAAACTCCGAATGAAATTGGTAATCACCAAGATACCTAGAGATCAAACACCGAGGAATGGCATGAGCTGGAATCCAGATGACATCGAGTTTAAATGGAGGAACAAGAAAGTCAAGTAATCTAGGCTCACACCAATCCCACAAGGATAGTCCTCGATCAACTTTCATCACACATAAGGTATTCAACCATCCTTCTTTGTATCCCTCATTGTTGAACTGTTGCAACCGAGCATCGAGATAGCATAAATCTTGATTTTCTAAAGCCAGTTGGGTCCTCGTCTCTTTAATATTAATCCGACCAGCCCTTTCTCGGCCCCGAGTAGAAGGCTTTGCTCTGCCAGGAGCAGATGGAGTAGGTCCAGTTCATTTCAAAGTCTTCAACTCTTCTCTTAAGGTAGCATTTTTGATTTCTAGAAAGGAAAAACCTTCATCGTTAACTCGAATCAAGTCTCCCAAAGAAGAGGAGGCAACAGATATGAGTTGCTTCACTTCCTCTTCCAACACAATATTCTCTTGCTCTAGCATCTTGGCAATATTCCTATGCACTTCAATCTCAAGTTTTAACACACTTTCCTTTTTCTTATCGGCTGATATGTACCTGTCGTAACCTTTGTCATCACTCAATTGTTGGTATTTTTTCTCATAACCTTCGTGTAAGAGTGCAGTGGTTTCTTTGTGCTAAAGTTGGATCTCCTCAATTATCCCTTGAAGGTCTTCAATCATTTCATAATAAGCCACATTATTAGCCACAACACGATCAAGAAAAAACTTCAAGTACTGGTATGCATCAACTGCTCGCTCAGAATCATCGGATCCAAGGATATCAATTATTTGGGCCTCAGTAAAATCTGTATGACCCTCTTTCAAATAATCATTACATTTTTTCATCAACTCAGTGTCATGTGCTGATAAGAGTTCCATCCTGGCAACAAACTAATAAGGAAAAGTAAAAACACATCAACAACGATGCAGATAGAGCAAGTAAAAGAGAAATTCAAATTAGACCACAATAACCCATTTTATTGATCACAAGAGGAAAGATTATAACCAAAGTTACAAGAAAAAAAGGAAAAGCAGAAGAACAACATAAATAAAGAGCCGAGCAACGCTAAACCTTCTCCTTATTTCCTATAAAACCATCAACAAGTTTGGACAAAGGAGTTGGTTGCTCAGGAGGCATTTGGTGTTGCTCGGTAGAAGTTGATGCTCGCTGAACTTGCTCGGAAGGTCGAGGAGTAGTAGCAGCAGGGACTTATTCTACTATCATTATGGAAGTCTCATCAGATGCAGCTTCATCTACTTATTCATCGTTAATAGTAAGAGGAGGGCCATAAGTGTGTTTTTTAAACAACTCAGAATCATCCGCAACACTCAGCTCTTTTAATACTGTGACCCATCCGTCCCTGAAGTACTTCAGACTTTCATACTCCATCTAGCAGGTAATAGCGGTTAAGGCTCTGTTCCATCCCTTGTCCCAACCAGAGCTAAAATATTTCTTCATCTCAGCCTTTCTCTTTGCCTTCTCAGAAGAAGCACGTTCCTTATCAAGCCTCACCTTCTCCTCAAGGTCTTTCTTATGCCGTTAAGCTTTTTTAAGCGTGCCATCAGTCTCTTTCTTACTGATAACGGCGACCTTCAATTTTTCCTCCAACTCCTTAGAGGCATTTATGGCTTGGTCACGAGTTGACTCTACAGATAGAAGCGTCTTCTCCCAAGAAGCTTTATCTTCCTCGTATGTCTTCCTGAAATCCTTCAAGGATTGAGACAACCCAATAAAAGCTTCTTCAATCCCGCCGGACGAAGTTGAAGCCTTGATAGCCTCATCCCTCTCCAGGATATTATTAAAGCACGTCATAAACTGAACAAAAGATAAGGAGCTCAAATTAGAATATGAATACAGTAGGTGGAAATGAAGTAGTAGGGATGATGACACTTACTGATGCGATATTGTGAGCAGCCAAATCAATAACCTTCTCCCAGGAAAGGGGACCCCCAACAACTCGATACTCCAGAATAGTCCAAGACTTGATCAAACCCCTGGCCTAACTTGAGGTAATAAAAGCTGGAGCGCCAGTTCCCAATGAAGGACCCACAATATCATAGGGTCGAGCAATCATTTCTACAAGATTTTTTGCAAGACCTCTCCTCAATCTCCATAAAGGAGAAACTTCAATCAAAGGTCCTGCCTCTTCTTGCGTAATAGCAACACCTTTAATCAAAGGTGTTGCCTTTTTTTGGGACAGTAGGTGTTTCCCTGCTGACCTATTTGAGAGGATAAATGGTTCATTTGGATGGAGCACTATCCACTTTCTTCATCCCTTCAGTTGGGACATCCCCTTTACTCTTCTTTGCACCTTCAGTGCTAGGATCATATTCGATAAAGAACGCATGCATTCTCCTCTTCTTCACTATTAAATCAATAATAGATGTATTCAGGTCAGAAGAGGGTTCTTCGGCACTTGCTCGAGATGTTGGTACTTGATCAAGATCGATTACCACAGGAGGGGCAAGAGGACGAGCAATGAAAGAAGAGGTGGTGTTTTTATATCTCAGTAAATAAGAATCAGCTCTAGCGTGATCCCCATTAACTGATTAATGAAAACCCCAGATGAGTTTCAAAGCTTTTATATTAATGTCACTCTCTTTTGAGGGCTTTTTTTTGTTATCAACTGCAAAAACAAACATGAATATCAGTGACACTTTTTATCAAACGTGAATAGAGCTAAAGCGAATAATTGAAAACAACCTATCCCATTGCCATAAAGTGGACATCTGGGACCTTGGTATACAGTATTTCCTTTTAATCCCTATTAGCATCGGGAAGATTGACTACTAAAGCTCTATTGAAAAACTTGGTTTTTAAGTAAAATGTGGTATCACTGGTAACCCATTTATAACAAAACATAATTTCAGGGATACCTAATCGAGTCCCATGAATCTTATTTAACCTATGTATGTCATTAACTACCCTACATGTATTTGGAGCTACTCTTGCAGGATCAATATCGAAATATTGGCAAAACTCCAAGCACAAGGGATTGGGCGGAAAAGAAAAGCCACATTCATCTATGAAAAGTGAGGGAAACCAGTTCCCCTCATCCAGAGAAAATAAATCAAATGAAGAAGGAGTTTCTTCTAGAATAACCCAAGAGGGAATTACAAAATCGTCTAAAAACTTATCCAAAGATTCGACAAGGTAAACCATGATGACTGATTCGTATCGAATATTGTATATTTTCGCCCGCTATCCTTATGCATTCTAGCTCTTTTATGGTCCTAAATGCCTATATTTCTGCTCATTAACCAGACAACCTTGGATTTGGATGTATACATGCTTTGTAGGGGTTATTTGTGCTTTTGTAGGTATTGGAATGCTAAAAGTGAGGTTCCGTTGCATTTCAGAGAAGTTTCGTCGCTGGACGCTACTTCAAGGGCATTTTAGTCAATTCATATTTCTTATTCGGCTCATGGAAATTCCACGGATGCGTAGTTCTTTGAGTTAGCATCGCGTGGCCGTAAACGGTCCGTCGTTTGGAGTTCGGACGAAGAAGCTAGGCTCGTTTCTGTAATGGACCTTTTCCCCCTCATCATGGACCAAATGCAGCCTGAAAACAGAGTACCGGTCGACCGCGTACAAGGGACAGGTCGACCGCGGTTTCAACTTTTGCCGTGGGAAGGAGACAGTATGCTTTGGCTTAAGGGACCAGTCGACCGCGCCCCTGCGACCGGTCGACCGGTAGTGCCAGATATTTTGGGCTCTTTCCTTCTTCTTTCCTTTTTCCCTTACTTTTTCCCACTTACTATAAATACCCTTTTTGGTTGTAAATAGCAGATATACACGATTTTAGGTTAGTTTAGCTTAGGGTTTGGGGTTTTTGCTTGGTTCTTCTTCATTTCTCTTTGGTTTGACGCCCCATTTGGATTGTAAGTTGACTATTCATCTCCCCTACCATTTTAATATAGTTTGTATTTCTTCATTGCTTTCTTTCTAGTTAATTTACAAGCTTTCTAATTTAGGTTTTCTTACTTTATTTACATGCTTTGATTTACACGCTTTCTAGTATAGATTTATCGCGTTTATTTACCGTTTTCCATTTACCGCATTTTTACGATGCTTTCTAGGTAAATTAAGTTAGGTTGTGTTTGAATTGAACTCACTCGGGTTGACGCGTTGCTTTGCTTTGGTGATGGAGTTTATGGGTCTATTTCGGGTGCGTTGTCCTAGTTATTACGCCTAGGATATTTGACGGGGCACATCATGTATGTCCCGTGCTTACGACCTTTCGCGCGTAATTTCCGGAATATTTGTTGACGCCAAAATCTTATTAGGCTTTTATGATGATTTAGGGCGTAACAACCCTTGATTTAATTAACTGTCGAAACGAGGCGCACTCGTAATAACTCGTCGACCCATGTGACCATTTTATACTAATTAACTCGGGTGAGGGATATTCGACGCAACCTATAGTTTTACTCGCTTTCATAATCTAGTTTCAACACATTGCCTAGATTAACTTTTCCTTTTAGTTTGTAATCATCTTTTACACTTTTATTTCGGAGTATTTAATCACTTGAATTCTAGCAACTTGTCTCTGTGGATTTTCGATACCGGACTGGCCGCTATACTCACCCGTTGAGTGTAGTCGTAATTTAGGTTTTTGTATAGTTCAGGTGAGCCGAACACAAAACGACCGGTGCGTAGGTGACTCTCGCGCCGCGGCAAAACCATGCCTATAAATGACCAAAGCAAAGAAAGAAGAAGGAATAATTTCTTACAGAGAATTGAGAAATCTGCTAAGGCGGACGATGGAAAGAACGATAGTATAAAAACGGAGTGAGAAAACACAGAGTTGAGAAATCTGGAGATAAAAAGTAGATGATGATCTTTTTCTATCGCTTTTAAATACCTTGCATTGGGAAGAAGGAAAATAAATGATTACTAGAAAAGACGATTGCGTTTCCGATGGTTGAAAGATAAAAAAGACGCAAATACCCAAGTGTTTGTTGCATATTCAAAATATTTAGAAATTTTCCATTTCGCGCTTAAACGAAGAAACTAGAGGAAAAAGTCCTAAGTGTTGGAGATATGTAAGTAATCAAGACGCACAAAGGTACTCGAGCAAGAATCGAGTAAAATATTCCACACTCTCATATCAAAACTCAACTGTGAAATATTGGGGGCTTTTGTTGATACAAAAATTAGTGAGCAGACATGGACTAATTATATAAAGACACGTGTCATCTTACGGGGCAAATACATATGCGTCCCGAGCTACCTAGCATGCTGAGCTACTCAGCATCCTAAGCTACATAGCGTGTCGACCTACTCAACATGCAGAGCATCTACCTAAGAAGACAAAGCGACAATTGTACATTCAAGGAACATCGAATTTAATTAACATTCTTATTGCAGAGATGTACATGTCTATCAAATAACGGCACATCACCTATTCATACTGACAGCCCCAAGGCTATAAATACATTGTAACACCCTCCACCTGGGGGAGGATGAATCTCTTGTAATCATCATCGAGATTAAGGAAAAACATCTGCAATACAACATAGTGGACATAAGCCATTCTATAAGGTTGAACCACTTTAAAAATTCTTTGTCTTATTTTTATTTCATATTTTATCTGTGATTAATTAATTAGATCAAGTCTAGTTTTTTACATCAACAGATTGGCGTCGTCTATGGGAAACGACTGTCAGTACCGTTTTTCACCCAACAGTTATCACCAATGGCTGAGATCCCAAAATCCAGTAATAGGAACAATACTGGGGTCCCTCCCTAGAGATAAGTACCATGAAGGTTCCAGGGTAGCAAAACCCTAGGACAGCGAGATTGAGAAGATTTAAGGCAAGTTAAGAAACTTCTTAAATTAATATACGATGCAAACTCCCAACACCATAAACTTAGCTCTCCAAAAGACATTTTCTCCATTATCTAATGACGTTTAGCGTTATGATTTTTCCTATAAGTGAAAGATGCCTAATTTTCAGCCCTTCGATGGGTCCAAAGATCCCATTGACCATTTAAATACCTAAGGATCTCTTATGCTCCTATATGACACCTTATATGAGGTCTTGTGTTGAATAATTTCTACTACTTTTAGGGAAATAAAAATCCACTTATTTGTCAAGATTAAATGAGGGACTATTGGTAACTTTATAGAATTGGCAAGATCCTTTGTGAGACACTTCATTGGAACTTAGTATATGAGGAATCAGGTCACCTCTATTCTCCACTTTGAATAAAAGTTGGGAAAACCCCATAGAGAATATGGAAAAGAGGTTCAATCAGGAGGCCATACAAGTTGATGACTTACATAATACCATCTGTGTAGCTACCTTTATCTCAGATCTCAACTCAGAGGACTTGATGGGTTTTTTCATGACATGGCTACTAGAAATAGCTACGAAATGTATGAATGTAAAAAATGCAGTCACTGCTAGGAAAATAATAACATCACCCAACAAGGGAAGGAAAAATATGTATTCCACTGCCTTGGAGACTCTCCAGAGGACACAAAAGTCAAAAAGAGGAAAAATGGAGGAAAGAAGAATGGACCTCCAAAATCCAAGCATTTCAATCCTTTCAAAATAACCACTGAAGAGGTATTCTCAGCCATGAAATGATAGAATCTCTTACCTGCTCCCAACCCCATGATGGTTCTAGAGGACATGAGAGATAAGTCTAATTATTGTTGATTCCACACGGACTATGGGCATAACACCAGTGATTGTTTCTGCCTCAAGTCGACCAACATGGAGTAATAAAATGGGGGTATAAGAAATAATTTATGAATAAATACACTCGTAAGGATCAATAAAACTATAAGAACAAATATGACTTTGAAACCCCACCTATTTGAACCACGGGTCATCACCCCTTCATTAAAACAAACAGGAATCCCATTTGGTTCATTCTTAGTATCACTGTCGAAAAACTTTTTAATTGCTAATCACCTATGTCAAATTAAGCGAGTATCAAATTTTTATCTTTTATTATGATAACATGCTAAAATAAATAAATCAACTAAACCATTCACAGATAAATAGAGTTTGAACAATCACACAAAAGATATATAAATAAATGAGACTGAATAAACCATCGATTCTCTAAGTACATAAATCAACCAAAATCTGAAATAAGTAAATTGAAATTGAAATATAGTCTAATGCATTATTGAATAAAATAAATAATCTGAAGGCAACATGCCCAACTGAACTGCTAAGGAAATCTCCTATCTAGAATGAATGAGATGAAGCGTTTAAAGTAATCTCATGCTAGCCTCTACACTGCTGCAGCTACGTGCCTCTGGATAGGACCTCTATGCTTAGCGTCCCTATGGCTAGACACCTAAAAGATTTTGAAAATATTTTTGACATTGGTCAGAGCCCAAGTAAAACATTTTGAAACTATTTTGCAAGTATTTAAATCACAATTTAAATCAGTTATCTATTACACATGTAATATTCAAGTACACTCTCTTGAGACCCACACCACTCACTAATGTGCACGCCTAACGTATTCTACCTAGCTAGTATCCCCTTCCCTACTAGATAATATATTTGACTACACTCGATAAGTCTATTTCTCTCGTATTTCCCCATACAACACCATACTACACTCTCAATAATAAATTGATTTATTCTATTTTATTATTGAAACAATTATTTAAGTTTCACTACTTAAAGTCTTTTAGATATACATCATCTATCAATTCTACCGTCCCACATAAGTAGATATATCACACCGGTATATATTCATCACATATATAATATATACAAAACTATAACATCTACGGAATGGCCCCTCGTGATGCTGGCATACTCTGCTATCAAGTTCATATACCTCTCGTACTCAATTAAGGACTATTGGTTCGGCATGTCTCCTCGAACCCAAAATCAATCAACACAACACTGAAGGAGAATATGGTTCTAAGCATTTGGGATACACACATACCTAACGTACCCAAACGACACACAGGTCCCAGTAATACACGTCACATAGTGAGCCGCCCTAAGTTCCATACTCTGGGCACAAATCCTGACCTCACTAGAATCATCAAGGTGGGATCATCTTCTGCGCAAAAACCTCCTGATAGCAGGCAGCGTAGTAATTTTCACATACATAATCAAATCATATATATAGGTATTCACACAACATATATATATTTTATTCAGTAGGTATGCACACAACCTAATTACATCAACTCATACATAGTATATATCACTCGCATATTCGGCGTACTATTAATTTCCAATTCGTATAATTTTGAGTATCACTCACTACTATAAGGTTTCTGTTTACTCCTTACTTAGTCTAGAGTTGTACCATTGTATACTAGTGATCGTAAACATAGATTCACTCACTACTAAGAGACCTGCCTCAAATTTCAACCATTCATCAATCATGAATATTTTCTCAATTTCCCCAAATCCTTAACTTGTGTCCATTTTATATAAACCAAATTTCCACTATAGGCTGACTCATATTTTTATCTCCCCCTCTATAGTTTAAAAATGTCCCAAAAGTTCCCTCACGAATTTTTCAAAATTTTAGGGTTTAAAACAAAATAGAAAAATCAATTCTGGGCAAACCGAATCGATTATCCCAAAGGCCGAATCGATTCTAAATGTATTAGATGTCTTCCTCTTAAGATTCTTGTTATGAATTTCTACACCATCCAATTCCTTAAACTTCCATACAACAATCCTAAACTCCATATTAACATAACTAAACATCAATTATACATGTAGGTATTATTTCCAACGTAAATCATGTATAAAATCCATATAAGTTTATCCAAAAATCATATTAAAATTCCATTAATCATTAACCCTTTGTTTTTATGTTCCTCATATAAGATCATCAAAAATGAGATTTATCCCATGATCTAAATCCCACAACCTGTTACTTCACTTTATTTACATAATTGGATTCATTCTACATAAAATCGTATTTCGAATTATGAGTTATATTCTTCAAATGACAAGAATAGTGCTAATTATCCTTAATTCAAAGACCCTACTTTACATTGTTATTATAACTCATAAAAATTTGCAAGATAAATACTTGCCTTGTATGGGAGTGATATGATTTCATGTTCTTGATGATGATCCTCTTCTAATCCACCCTTCAAAAATGGTTATGATGCAAGAACAAGGATGAATTATCCAAGAATTCTCCCCTAATCTCCAAGAATACTCTTCCTCTCCTCTCTAATGGCCTCCAAGTGTTTTATATTCCATTTAACCTAGCCTCACACAACTACAAGTTTATATAACCTTTGAAAATTCGTCGCTCCCATAACCCTAGGCTACAAAATGACCGAAATTCCCTCTCATGGTGCCGGTTTGGTCTAAAACTGTCCCTGGATTCAAACTACACACCCGATTATACTATTTTGAATGTTTCAAACCTTCTGGACTCAATTGTAACCTCACAAGAATCATCTAACTTACTTACAATTAATCTCCTATCTTGAGCTCGTATAGTCCACGCATGACGTCCAATTGAGATTAAATATTGCCACGTGACTATCACTCGTTGTGACGTCAAATACGTAGTTACTATTGACTTAGTAATTTTATTCAATAAACATTAATTATTTCTCTCCGATTAATAATTTAATCATCGATAATATTTAAATTTAGTTAAATTATGTCACACGTATAATTTAAATTTAAACGATTTAATTTACTTTTAATTATTCAAAAATACGAGTTGTTACAATGGCATGCCATTAACTGATGTCAACACCATCTCAAAAGTGTTCATAGGTTGGGAGCCTTCCTCCACTACCATAAAATCTCACCTTTAAGGTATGCAACAATATGGAACTCGAATCATTAATGTCTAGTACCAGAACAAGTAACCAAGAGATGTTCACGTGATGATGTTCTCAAACACTGACTTCAAAGGGGTTTCCCTTCCACACGATGAACCTTAGTCATCACACTCATCATTAGAAATATTATTAGAGTACTAGTTGATACTAGGAGATTAATTGATACATTTTTTCTAAACGATTTCAATACCAAGTGCCTCACTCTGAAGCACGTTTCCATCAAAACCCCATTAATTACCTTCAATAGAGAACATACCTACTCAATGTGGTATATTACTCTCCCTATGATGGTTGTCTATAGAGAGTGTTTTTATATTGTTTAGAACAATTTTCTAGTTGTATACGTACCCCCATTCTATAATGTCATCATAGGCATACCCTCACTCAATGAATTAGATGTTGTTGTATCAAACCAGAGGATAATGATGAGGTTCCCAACCCCATGGGTGTGGAAGAGGTGTCTAGATATCTGAAGAAGGATAAGGAGTGTTTCAACACTTCTGTGAAATAGAATAATATATCACTATAGGCATCCCAAAGGTTCTATAACAACCTAAAAAGAACTTATAGAAATTTCGAGGTTCTCCCAGAGGCCTTGCCTCCGCCAACTGAGTTACCACAACTCCCATATGAGTTATTAAGAATTGAGTTACTAAATATGGACTCACTGAATCCACAAGACAAAGAAACATAATAGAGAGGACTACCTGGTGAGGCCATCATCACCATTTTCATTAACAAAGTAGATTCGACCAAGGTCATCCAGATTGAGTTTGATCTCAATTCCTCCCTCATAGAGGATATAACCTTGTTCTTAAGAGAAAATAAATATGTGTTCGCATGGTGCCACATAATTGGGGTATATCCTGATATCATTGTCCATCATCTCATCATGGACCTATACCATGGGCCGATATGCCAGAATAAAAGGTTTTTCGATTCTAAGAGAAACGTTTCTACAAGTGAAAGGGTTAATAAGATCCAAGAAACTAACTTCATATCATATATGAAATATCTAGAGTGGTTATCTAATGTGGTTTCTGTTTCAAATCCCCAAAAGAAATGGAAGATGTCTTTGGACTTCATATAGATCAATAAATCTTAGTCTGATCCACTGCCTCGTATTGATACTTTGGTGGATTCTACTGCTGGTTATGAGCCCCTCTCCTTTATATATGCTTATTCTGGTTATAGGCATATTATAATGGTGACATATATGAAGAGAATACCTAATTAATCACCGGAAAAGGTACCTATTGTTACAAAGTAATGCCTTTTGGATTGAAAAATACAGGTGACAAATATTCCTTAATCAAAAGAAATGTACATTTGGAGTAGATGGTGTAAAGTTAATAGGCCTCATGGTCACTAGACGCGACATAGAAGCCAACCTAGAGAAGATCAAGCACTACTAAACATAGAATCTCCCAAAACATTTAAGGATGCCCAAAGCATGGCCAGAGGAGTTATTTCCCTCAATTATTTTGTCTCCAAATCCATAGACAAGTGTCTGGCCTTCTTCAAGATATTGAAGAAATATTTTTAATGGAATACAAAGGTGGAACAAGACTTCTTAAACCTAGAGATATATTAAATGTCTACTCTCCTCATGTCTCGAACCATTATTACAGAAGATTTTTACATGTAGCTTAGTTCTACCTCTACTATAGTTAGCTTGCCCTTGGTAAGAGAAGAATATGGGATTCAATACCCCATATACTATATTACTAAAGCCTTTCAAGATCAGGAACCAGATATACAAAGATGAGGAAGGTAGGTTTTTTTATCACCTCAGTCAAACGTCTAAGGTCTTACTTCCAGTATCATATAATAGTGGTCACGATCGATCATCCACTCATCTAGATCTTACATAAGCCTCACAACTTAAGAAGTCTTGTAAAATGGCTCAAATAGTTAGGGGAATTCAAATTCAAATACCATCCGAGGAATGACATAAATGGTCAAACTTTAATCAATTTCATAGCAAAGTCCTCAAACCTGGAGGAGATAGATGAAGAACCCCAGAATTTAGAGAAATAAGCCGAAGTACCCAAATAGAACAAGCTCCATTTGTTCTAATAGATAGAACTTAGCCTCTCAATATAGGTGTTACACATAGATGGATGCCTCAACAGCTCTGAAAGTGTTGATGTTATTCACCTTCTAATTTCAGACAAAAGTATAGTCTCTCTTTCCCTTTACATTAAATTCAAAGACTCTAACAATAAACCAAAGTATAAGGCCCTCTCAGTTGGACTAGGTTTAGGTATCCATTTAAAGTCATATAATGTTGAAGCTGTTAGCGATTCCTTATTGGTGGTTAATAAGGTTATTGAGGTTTATAAGGGAAAATATGGTTGTATAATAGGATATTGAATATTTTTCGGAACCTCATCCATTGAATTCCTAGTAACAACATTTGGAGGGTACCCAAAGTAAAAAGTTTGGAGGCTAATCATATTGCATAGTTGGCCTCCTCATATGGGTTAAAACTAAATGTTTTGATAGTTACTTTCGATTAATCAAGCATTACTCAGTCCCAGATCAACATGGCTGAGGAATAACATAGGTCGGGACCACTCCCACTAAGGAATACCTTAGGGATGGGAGTCTTCCTGAGGAAAATATCTATGCCAAAGTGATGAAGTTTTTGAGATCAAGATACTACATGTAAATTAGGGTTCTATTTAAAAAAAATTGGAAGTGTCTATCACCCCCACTGGCCTTAAAACCTTAGTTTACGAGGTTTTAAGGAAGGTCTAATTATGGACCACCTCGAGTAAAGAAGCTAAAGATCTGGTGCAACACCGTGATAAATTTCAGAGGCTTGCCTCATCCCAAAGCAACCGGTAGAGATAATGGCCCTAATATTGGGTCCATGTGATGTGATACGCATAAAAAATATCACAAATAAATAAATCACTCCAATCTTTAAGAACTCAAAATATCATTAATAGTAAAGTGAATACAAAGAGCAGCCCGTGAGCTTTATTTATAGACTACCAAGACTTAGGGAACAAGTTTCCTAGTTAAACTACGAGTTTTTTCCAACGTAAAAGGTTAACTAAAAAATAACTACTAAGACTTAAGTAAATAAAAGGGCAAAAATAAAAATAGTAAAAAAGAAAAGGAAAATATCCCACTAAGGGGACTGTGTGCAACACCACTCCCCCTACTTTAAAAAGCTTAACCCGAGTGCTAAAGTGGTATGTTGTTCGTCTCTGGTGGTATATGGATACAAATGGTGAGAACATCTACATGATTTGTTGACTAAAACATGCTTTTTCTTCTTGTTGGCACAATTTGAAGCTCAATGGTCCAAACACCCCACAATCGTACCACTTAAAGTGGACCCCCGATTTAGTGGTAATTGATGTGGTAATATGTGTTCCAGTCACAGGTAAATGTGGTTTGGTTGTTGTCCCACCCCTTTCCTTAGTTGTTCCTTCCTTGATGTAGTTCTCCATCGTTTGTGCATACTCAATTACTTGGCTCAAATAGCTAATTTGACACATCCCTATATATGTGTGATATTTTACCTAGAGTCCTTGAATATAAGGATCGATTTGGTATTCCATGATCTCTTTCACCCTACTCTGGGTACAAAGAAACTTAAATTATTCTGAATACTACTTTATGGACATGTATCCCTACTTTATAATTTTAACATGTGCAAATAAATATCTTTCATAATTCTCGAGGATGAAGGTAACCATTATCTAAATCTTCATGTGTTCCAAGATGTAATCGAGTCCAAATCATTTGTGGCTCTATTATGTACCAACTGATCCCCTCACATTAAGGCATAACCCTCTAATTCATAGCTACATATTTAAAACACCTATATCTAGGGTATTTATTTAGGTAAAAAAGTACTCCACACATTTTGACAAATCCATAAATGCACATGGATCCATCTTTTCCATCAAGCATACGGACATCGATCTTAACATCACCCCTAATAGCTTTTCCAAACAACCAAATTAAAGTATTAAATTTGTCCTCCATTATTCCCCCACACTATAACACATCCGTGGGGTTCTCATTATAGTCCATTTGAGTCCCTCGATGTTACCGTGGGACTGCCAAATGTGGTTGTTTAGGGGACTTATTTTTTGGGCCTTCATTATGTGGTCATCCCTTTGTCATTTTAAAAGGACAGTTGTTATTCATGTGTTGTTTATACCTACACCCATAATACATACGTTCCTGAGGTGGAATGCAACGGGGTTAGACTCCATAATTTACATCGTGGTGCAAACCGTCTCGCAAGTCTCTTTTCATTTGTTTAGTCTTTCATCGGCATATAACGAGCGTGGTGTGAGTGGAATACCATCTTCTTCATAAGTCTCCTCTCCGTACAAACTCAATTTTAACAGGTCAATATTAATTTCTTGGACCCATTATAACACACTATTTTTGGACCCTTTGTAACCCCACGACACTGATTGCGGGGATGGATGAATGGAACTTATTTTTTCCTAGCAATTATCGAATTTTTTATGGAGCAAGCCCTTCATAAGGGTTACCTCCTTCCCTAAGTGCAACGGTTGTTTAATCGAGGCCTTTTCCATCCGAGCTCATTCCCAAGTTTGCATTTTTGTATCAAACACACTAATGGACTCCTTTATGCCATTTTGATAGTGTATATGGGCTATTTGGACTATTTATTTTCCAAATCAACACATGATTCCTCTAAAACATCATCAAAAATTTCCCCGATAGACTCTTGGGGTTAGGTCACCCCACCTTCCTACCAAACAAACCTCGGAGTGGTGGTTGCAGGGATACGAATTTGCCTAAATACCCCCTGACCTTCTTTTATCCTCTCAGGATCCTCATGAGGAGTTTGGAAACTACCGCATATTTCATCCCCTTGGTCTAGCACCCCTATTATTTTTTTGGCCTCATCGTGATGGTGGGTGTGCACACCTAAATTTTCAATCTAAGTTTCGCGATTCTTCGTCCTGTTCCTAATAAAAACTGGACACGAATCCCGAAAGAAACATCGAGAGAAAACCCAACTTTCGCTACCTACACTAAAGTTTTGGGCGTTAAATACACCAAAGACCGAATTATGTAGGGACAAAGTAAAAATAACTAATAACCCAAAAAATCACTTAATCCATTAGAAGCTCTAGAAAACATCCCTTTGGGAGCCTTTATCTGATCAGCCAAAGGCCTCCTTTGCAATAATCGATCTGCCAAAGTCCTTTGATACCAAATCTTATCCAAATATTTCTCAGCCATAAATATAAAATAAATGGCTATAAACCAATGTCCGATCGACCAACCCCATATTCAAAACACCTATAAATAGAGGTGCCCACTAACCTTAAAAATATATCCAAACCCCAATGTTGATTTAGTTTTCCAACTTTTTTAATTCCGAGCAACGGAGATACTCGACATGTTTTTTGAAAATTCGCTAAGGGCTCGTACTTCAGAAAAGTCATTTTCTAAAAGGAAATGACTGTACTTCTACAGAGTCTCCCGAAAAAGATGTTCATACTTCCAAAAAGTTTTCTAAAAATAAAAAACAAAATCAAACCCCAATAGACATTCCGCAAAAGATAACACTTCTAGACGAAGCGCTATCCGACTAAAAAATATAAAATACTAGGGTTTCCCCCAAAGCAAAAAAGCCATCTTTCGTCGCGAGGGTAAAGAACCTCTACCCAAATTTCGTGGGAAACACCCCACATTTATATATATTGTTATAAAAGGTGCATACTTGTATACCCAATCTAACCCGACCGATGTTTAGGAGACCAGGTATGTAATTTACAACATTTATATTTGTTTAAACTTAGTTTTAACCCAACGCCTCAACTTGTGTTACAAATTGGCATACTCATGTGCTAAAATAATGAAAATCAAATGTCATGATATCAAAAGACAAACATGAAAACATACTTTTCAAAGTATGTTCTCAGGAGAGTGCCATTGAGTTGCGTTTAGCGTAAAACATTATAAGAAAAAGTCTAAAATTCGGCAAGACTAACTACTTTTCCGAGCGAACAAAGCCTATCTCTCCACGACACTCCCAATATGTGTTTTCATTTCAATAATTTTCAAACATTTTCATTTGATCAACGTATTATTACAACATATAAATATATCAATCCAACATAATCGAATACGTTGTAGACCCAATGTCACGTTGCCCACACCTGTAAATATAACTTATTATGTTGGGAAAATGCTCATTTTTATCTTTAATTACCTTAGTTATGTAGGTGCTATGCCGAGACAAACTCGTGAAGCCCAAGCCTTATAATGCATATCGTGGCTTATTATCTCCTAAGGATTCATCCATCTCTAGTCCTACCCCTAAATATTATCCAACGCCATTCTCTTAGCACTATGTTAGCTTTGATCACAAGTCTCCTTAGGTACGTATGCACTATACCAAGATAAACTCGTGGAGTCCAAGCCTTATAATACGTCCCTTGGCATATTAAATTCTAAGTGTTTATCCATCTATAGTCCTATCCTTTTATATATTATCCAACCTCGTTCTCTGTGAACTAGGTTGGCTTTGATCCCATATCTCCTTGGGTAAGTAGGTGTTATACCGAGCTAAACTCATGAAGCCCAAGCCTCATAATACGTCTCTCAACGTATTATTTTCAAGAGTTGCCTCCTAGTCTCAACCCCTAGATATTATCCAACTATAACCGAACTACATAAACTTTGATCCCAAGTTCCTTTGGGTATGTAGGCGCAATACTATGGCCTTCTCGTGAGCTCGAGACTCAAGAATATGTATCTTAATATATTGTTTCACTAAAATACATCCATCTCTAATCTTTATCCAATTCAAAGGAGATATAAAATTCTCTCAAGGCGTTCTCTCTCTCTCTCTCTCTCTCACACACACACACACACACACGTGCATACACACACACACACACATACATATATACATACACACACACACACACACACACACACACACACACACACACACACACACTAAGGTATGCTCGCGCCTGAGGGCATGCTGATAATTTTAAAAAGCATAAAGTCGTGCCCTGCCAAAGCTAGGGTTGGTCTCGGGTTCAAAACACGGGAGAAGCCTGAACGCACGATGAGAATTTTCAAAAGTTTACGACGTTGACAGGACCATACGTCATATATCTCACAACAGATAAACCATTTTTTAAATAACCTATTGGCTTAAAGCAATTGGTCAATTTTCGAATCTTGTATAAATAAAAATAACACGACACATTAAAAATACAACACGTCGAGATAACACGATTAGATATGACCCAACACAACATGATTGGAACGATTAAACCATTTGTTGAGGAATTAAAAAAATATTGGATCGAAATAGTGGGTTGATAATGAGTCTAAATTTGGTCGATAGTGGATCTCCATAAAATCTATATCGTGATCTTAATTGGGTCACTATCATGTCCTTATCGGGTCGATTTCATGGCAGAAATTGGACAAGAACATGACACGACTTAATAACAAGTTCGAAAACACAGATCTTGACACAACTCGAACACGAAAGACCATGTCAATTTCATTCCTTATCGAATCATGTTATCGTTTCGTGTCATGTTATCGTTTCGTGTCGTGTTATCACGTCGTGTCCTGTTATCGTTTTGTTTCGGATACCCACGCCTGAAGGCATGAACAAATTCTTTGTATATTGTGGCACCTTTTTTGCCGAAGACATTTTAATTTTTGAGTATTTGACAGTTTCTATATGTGCCTATAATCAAATGCATGAAATCAGTTAAAAAACTCAAAAAGTGAACAACCTAATTCCTATTATTAGAGTTATGACGCAACTTAGAAAGTGTCTCTAATGTGCGTTCTCTTCTAGGCTCAAGTGCAAGTCTTTCGCATTAGTAATAAACCCGGTAAGTCGGGATCGTATCCTCAGGGAAATAGGACAAAAGAGTTGTGACGACGTTGGATAGATAAGGAAATCCTAACTCTGACTCTAAAGGAAAGGAAAAGATGATTGATTTGTGGAACAACTACACTAGATGAAATTATGAAATTATAAAAGATGCAACTACACTAAATTACCTAAAATACGGATGAAGAATGATTTAAAACTTTAAACTATATGATGAAGAAAAACAATACGGGAATACAATCCCCCAACCCTAGTGTATTGATGTTATAAAACTAATAATAAATTTAAATGATTAATTAGATCCAGAATTTAGTGCTCCCAGGCATTACATATATGAGGTTCAAGCCAGCATCATACTTAATCTGAGGACGAGTAAATCAGTATTTCAATAGTTACACTCGAATTGTATTCTAAAGCATCCCTGTTACTCGGAAGCAAACGAGATCTAAAGATCTACAATTTTTGTGTTCCTATGCAATATGGTCGTAATGAATCACTAAATTCAGAGGATTAATGTTATACACATGAAACTATCACATCATGTTGGGTTCATGTATCCCGACCTTGAAAAGTCTAGCCTATCATGATGAAATAATGAAAATTATTTTGGAATTGCAGGAAATCATGATTAAACTAAGGAAAATTTGTCGAATGATTTAGAAAGGAAATTAAACGGAGGAAATTACCAAAGCACTAAAAGCCACAATTGAAATTACTTTTAACTACAAAATTCTGAACAATCTTCAATCTTGTAATTAAATTCATAAACTATCTCCAAACTAGGGTTTTTCTGAAAAGAATGGAAAATTATCTAAATTCTCCATCCAAAAAATGATAATAAAACGGGTTTTTATACCCTACAAAACTTCAAGAGTTTTATCTCTATAGGACTCTCCATTAGAGAAGGATAACAAAATTAAGACTCGACAGCCGGACCGGTCCGGCCCTCCAGCGGATCGATCTGCTTGGAATCCGAACCGGTTCTTTTTATTTCTGGGCGGATCGATCTACGGCGGATCGATTCTTTTTATTTTCTTCCAGCTTCGGTTTGCCTTCGGTTCTGGGTTCTCTAGAAATTGGCAATGCGGACCAGTCCAGCCCGGATCGGTTCGGGCTTCCTTTGACTTTTTCCTCAAACTTTGAGTGATCATATCTTTCACACCGGGACTCCGATTAAGGTACCGTTTCTTCCTATGTGCTCATAAACTTGATATCTTAAGCTTCTCTTTAGGTGCCTCATCCGAATTCCCGGTAGAAATTACACTTTTGCAATTTTAACTTTCCTTCTTTTCTTTTCTGATTCTCTCGGTTTCTTTCTTTCTTTAATTGACATCAAATACCTGCAAAATCAATACAAAATACCAAAAACTCGGTGTACTTGTTAGGATAAGTGAGTAGCAAGATTATGAGATAAAGTCAAATCGATTACGTTGATCGAGGTGCTAAAAGTAACTAAATTAAAGGGATAAATTTGGAAGAATTTATGCCTAATAAAACCCCCCTAACTTAGAACTTTGCGCGTCCTGTGCAATGTAAAAGAATTCTAGCAAGGCACAACTCTTGAAAATCATGTTATTGGGATATAATACCTTTTTCGCGGGCAAGCGATTTCATTTAGCGTATGCAACAAGCCTTTAAACCCCTAGGTTACCTTAGTAAGACGTGTTGTGCCTCGTGAGGGTTTGCAGAGAATATACCCACAAAATTCGACTCAAAGAAAAATCAAAATATGCAAAAATTGTATAATTCAAACTTTCCCAGAAAATAGACATCATCAAGTCATGCTCAATAGTCTCAAATCATAGTGCGTGTGTGCGAAGCCAGAAATTTAACCGCCAATTTCCACCGATTGATCATTACGTTACTTACCAGAAAATTCGTTTTGATTTCAATTTCTCTCGGAACGCTCTCACAAACGAATCTCTCGGATTAGGCTATTCTCTCGGTATGCGTGATATAAAGAGTAGATATAATGGACGCAAAGTAACGCATATGAGTAGAAAGACGAAAATTTTATAGTTATAGGATCTCATCACCGGGATACGGTTTTAAAAATGGGAACGTTGCCTCTTATTCACCCATTCAATCTATTTTATTATCTTTTGGTGTATGAGCTCTCCACGCGGTAACCAATTTTCGCACTTTAGACTCGGATAGGACTTTTTCGGGTTTTAAGGTATATCGGGTAAAATAAAAATGGTAGGGAAGGTTGGAATTGGAAAAGTCATTTATGATGTCCATTTGTGCTTTTTTCGGGCTATTGCTCATTTTTTCTTCTTTTTCTCTATTTTTTTTCTATTTTTCACTTCTTTTCTTTTCTTTCTATTTTCGTTGAGCATATCTATTTTTTTTCTTGCCCCTTTATATGCACTTATCGGACTTAGATTCTGAATTTTTCCATTTTTCGCAATTCCGGACTATTTGTTTTTTTGGGTTGTCAAACGAAAGGGAAAATCTATTTGGCTCAATTTGGGTTACAAAAGGGGTAATTTTTCACATCTTTTTCTGGGTAATATTTTTGGGTGACAAACGAGGGCCTACTTCATTGTCCAAAATACCAATTGCGTTACCATATGCGTTTCTAGATGAATTTAATTTAGAGGTTTGTAGCGCGCTTTGTACGAAAATATCACACACATTTATCAAAATCAATCAAAATGAAAGGATTGAGATCCTCGATGACTTTTTAGATGCTGAAAAAAACTTTGAGTTCACAATTAGCTCGGATTGATTTATAGTTTTCACAAAGATGTAAGGCTCGAATCTCACCGGGTTTGTTAATCTCCACACTTATTCGCTAAGTCGTCAATTTTCGCTCAATTTCCATCTTAAGTCAATTTCGGCTTTGTGTATTTGAATTTTACAACTTGAGACTTTAATCCGACTTTTAGTGATGTTTTTGAAAAGTTTGATTCCAATTTTTATTTATTTTGAACAAAAATATTTTTGGATTTCTCAAAATTTTATGATTTTTTTTTTTAAATTTTTGGGCATTTTTGAAAATTTGTGAAGTTTTAGAAATACACACTTGTGACCCCCCTAACTTAGACTTTTGCATTGTCCTCAAGCAAAAAGGACTAAAATCTAAACAAGGAAAAATAAGAAGTGCGATAAATAAAACAAACAAATGGAGAAAATGCAAATTTTATATAAAACAGGACTGTGGTACAATTACAGGGAAAAATATACAACCACGTGAAACAGGGAAAATAAATAAATACTACCACAACCAAATAAAGCTTCACTGGGGCGGGGGTTGGGAAGAGCTGGGCGCATCGAGGCCATAGGGGTCATAGTAGTAGGATGGCAATGGCTCGTTGGGATCCCCTTGGCATCGGTATATGTCTTCTTGGAAGCGAAACATCATGATGGTATCACGACGGTAGTCGGTCAAAAAGTTGTCGAATCTCGTTTCAAGGGCTGACATACGGTTCGTGAGGTAGCTACACGCCCATTCAAAATCAGGGTCATCCTCTTCTTCTGTTGACTCTTCATCCGCACCTACATCACCCATTTCCACATCAGCATCGACTTCTTCTTCTTCCTCTTCTTCGCTCTCACTCGAGGCAGCATCGTCCTCACTATCACTTCCCCGCCTCGCCTGAAGGACGACTAGCTGTTTGGTGCTCTTAGTGCGGGTTCCTTGTCCAAAAGGAAGGGGAGGGCGAGTACGATCGAGCGGTGCCTCAATGCCATCATCCTTGAGTATGGAGGTAATCAAATGTGCATATGGAAATGGTGCTGCACCTTTCTCATCCAGGGCCACGGTGATGATGTCGGTGTATAGGGTGTGGTCCAGGTTAATGGAAGTTGTGGGGTCTAAAAGGTGGTAAGTCAATGTGGCCTGACGAGGATGCATCACGGAATCGTTGGACGTTTACAAAATATTTTCACACACAATTTGGAAAGTAAGGCGCGCTTTCTCATTAAGACGTCCAACAGCGACAGTTTGCCCAGTCCATGCAACATCGGGGGCAATGTGCCCCATAATCATTTCTTTGGCGACTGGTGCGACATTCCTTGGGTAGGTGAATTCTTGAACATCGGGAACGTCGTATTAGACCAACTTGGCCGTGAGAAGGGCCAACAAAAAGGGGATGAGGGTGCCATCAACGTAAGGTTGAGATTCAAATTGGCCCATCTAAATAAGGGAGCCACAAAAAGATCGGACCTCGGCTGACCAAACTGCTTCGTACGGTTCATTAAGAAAATGGCACCAACCCCTAGCCATAAAGAGGGCGATCACAGAGTTGGGCAGACCTGTCTATTGGACAGCGCGCTCCATGTAGAGTTTATGATCCAGACTGAAGAACCGATTGCACCAACGCTCCTCTTGGTGGGAACGTAATGCACCATGGCCAGAGGGGAGGATGTTGGTGGAGTCGTATTTGGTGGGGGTAGGTCGTTGGGCCATGATAACAGGGAGAGGTTACTGGAAAATTAGGGAGAGAGAGAGAAGAGTGAGGTGGTTGAAGGTGTGGAGAGAAAGGGAGGCTATAGGTGGTTATTTATTGGTGGAAGGGTGTGGGTAGGGTTTGGAATTGGAGAGAAAGGGTTTGGAGGGAAAAGGGGGTGTATTTGGGAGGGAAATGGAAGGGTTGGGTATGGGGGGTCGAATTGGGAGGGAAGGGAGGGGATTGGGGAGAAGGGGGTGCACCTTGGGAAAGGGGGAATAAATTTCTATAGACAGCGGACCGGTCCGCCTGGGGACCAGACCGATCCGGTCCTTTAATATTTGAACTCTTCAGTAGTCGGATCAATCTGGACCTAAAATAAAGGAACCGATCCGGGGCGGACCGATTCGGTCCAAAATTAAAGGAACTGGTCCGAGGCTTCGTCTGAGATGGATTTCATTCCCTAACTTAATTTCAATCGCTCTTCTCCAAAAAATTTCACTTTCACAGCATACTCCCTATTAATTTTGGACTAAAAACCTCTCAATATCAATGGTCAACGCAACTTGCCTCAACGTGTCGAAACATGTGGATGCTCTCTCCTAAATGTACCCTAATCCTATGGACTCCCACTACTGACACGACTCTCGTCTACTATACACAAGAAATCACCCCATACGCATCGGGGGTGCGACGACCTTACTATAGCAGCTCACTCTACCACGTAAACGGGGTCCAATAATCGAACGGTGTCGACTTCTTCCACACACGTCTCTAGATATGGCTTTAGGCGCTGTCCATTTACTTTGAATGTATTTCCCCCTTTCAAATGGCCTAACTCAACAGCTCCGTCAGGGAAAACATTCTTCACAATGAACCTGCTAGACCATCTTGACCGCAACTTTCCTGGAAAGAGATGAAGCCGAGAGTTATAAAGAAGTACTTTTTGCCCGGGAAGAAACTCTTTAAGTCGAATGATGCTATCGTGAGCGAGTTTCATCCTTTCATTGGAAATTTTTGCATTCTCATACGCATCATTGCGTATCTCTTCTAACTCATTTATTTGAAGCTTGCGAGCTTCCCCGGCCTTATCCATGGCATAGTTTAACTCCTTAATTGCCCAATACGCTTTGTGCTCTAATTTCACGGGAAGATGGCAAGCTTTTCCATACACAAAGAAGAAAGGGGACATGCCGAGCAAATTTTTTTATACGGTACGATATGCCCATGGTGAATCATTCAATCTAAGTGACCAATCTTTCCGGGTAGGATTGACAGTCTTTTCGAGAATGTTCTTGATTTACCGATTCACTAGTTCGGCCTGCCCATTCATTTGTGGGTGATAAGTTGTTCCAACCTTGTGAACGACACCATACTTTCTCATGAGCTTCACGAATGGCCTATTGCAAAAGTGCTTTCCATTATCACTAATTATCGCGTTCGGAGCACCGAAGCGGGAAAGTATGTGTTCCTGCAAGAACTTAATTACCAATTTGTTGTCATTTGTCTTGGTAGCTATAGCTTCCACCCGTTTAGAAACGTAGTCTACCGCAACATGGATGTATAGGAAACTAAAGGATTGGGGGAAAAGGCCCATGAAGTCAATACCCCAGTAGTCGAAAATCTCAATAATAAGTATGGGGGTAAGAGGCATCACGTCTCGTTGGGTAATAGCTCCCATCCTTTGGCACCTATTACAGGATTTACAAGCATCGTTCATATCCCTGAATATTGTGGGCCAATAGAGGCCGCATTGCAAAATTTTAGTGGCCATCTTTTTCGTCGAAAAGTGGCCTCCAAAAGCTTCCAAATGACAAAATTGGATGACTTTGGGGATCTCGTCATCCGGTACGTATCGTCGGATGATTTGGTCGGCGCAATAATTAAATAGGAGGGATCTTTATAGAAAAACATGCGCGACCAAGTAATAAACTTCTTCTTATCTTGCGATGTCTAGTCGGGATGGATGACTCCCGTGACAAGGTAGTTCACTATGTCCGCAAACCAGGGTAAAGAAGAGGTAGTAAAAAGTTGCTCATCCGGAAAGTATTCGTCTATGGGTATGGGATAACTAGGTACGTCAGATGAAATCCAGGATAAGTGGTCGGCAACGATGTTTTCTACTCCTTTCTTATCTTTGATGGAGAGATTAAACTCTTGTAGGAGTAGGATCCACCTTATGAGGCGCGACTTTGCATCTTTCTTTACAAGTAGGTATTTCAACTCTGCGATGTCGGTGAAGCAAGTAATAGGAGAACCAATAAGGTAAGACCAAAATTTATCAAGAGAAAAACACTACCGCTAGCAACTCCTTCTCGGTGGTGGAGTAAATGAGTTGTGGTCCGATAAAAATCCGGTTAGCGTAGTAGATGACATGAGCCTGTTTGTCTTTTCTTTGGCCCAAAACAACCCCTATCGCATAATCGCTAGCATCACACATAAGTTCAAATGGTAAAGACCAATACGGAACTTACATGTTGGGAACGGACACAAGCATGGTTTTCAATTTTTCAAAAGAGTTTTGACATGCTTCCGTCCACTCGAATGGGGTTTCCTTCATAAGTAGGTTGCTTAAGGGTCTAGCGATGTCGCTAAAGTCCTTAATAAACCTTCGATAAAACCCCACGTGGCCCAAGAAGGAGCGCACATCTTTGAGATATTTTGGTGGGGGGAGATAGGCTATGACATATATCTTAGCTCTATCAACTTCTATCCCCTTGGATGAAACTATGTGGCCAAGAAAGATTCCCTCGGTGACCATGAAGTGGCATTTCTCCCAATTCAGCACTAAGTTCTTTTCCACACACCGGGCAAGTACTTTTTCCAGTTTTTGAAGATAAAGATTGAAAGAGGTGCCGAAAACGCTGAAATCGTCCATGAACACTTCAAGTCCTCTCTCGACCATGTCGCTAAATAGGCTCAACATGCACCTTTAAAAGGCCGCGGGTGCATTATACAAGCCGAATGACATACATTTGTAGGAAAACGTACCAAAAGGGAAAGTGAAGGTTGTTTTCTCCTGGTCAAGTACATCTACCTCAATTTGGTTATATTCGGAATAACCATCAAGGAAGCAATAGTAAGGGTGGCCCGCTACTCTCTCAAGCATCTGATCAATAAATGGTAAGGGGAAGTGGTCTTTCCTAGTTCTCGCATTGAGTTTTCGATAATCAATACAAATGCACCACCCGGTGGTGGTACGTTGGGGAACTAGCTCTCCCTTAGCATTCTCAATCACTGTCATGCCCGACTTTTTCGGGACGACTTGAATAGGGCTCACCCACTTACTATCCGAGATTAGGTAGATAATCCCGGCATCCAATAACTTGATAATTTCGGTTCTCACTACTTCTTTCAGATTAGGGTTTAGCCTTATTTGCATTTCTTTCAAGGGTTTGATATCCTCTTCGAGATGGATCTTGTGAGTGCAAATCAAAGGACTTATCCCTTTCAAATCAGCAATGCACCAACCAAAAGAACTTTGGTGCTTCCTCAGAATCTTTAGCAATTTACCCTCCTGCTCTTCGTCTAGGCTAGAGGAGACAACAACAGGAAATGTCTCATCCTCTCCTAGGTATGCATATTTAATATGGGAGGGGAGTTTGTTCAATTCGAGGGTTGGAAATTTTTCGTTAGAGGGAACCATGCGTGTATCTCTCAGTGGTAACTCCTCGAATCTGGAAACCCAACTTACATCCCTTGCGTCCTCGTCCGACGCTTTCTTAACAAATAACCCACTCAACTCCTTAACCTCCCCCTCGAATGCGGTGTCTCTCATGAACCTACACTAAACAGGACCCTAAGGCGTCTCCACAATAATTTTCCTCAAAATATTCCTCTACGACTTCGTCTATTAGGTTCACCGCGTGAAGATCATCTTTTTCCCCTGTCTGTTGGGAAATATGGAAGATGGTAGTCTCTAAAGTCATATTCCCAAAAGTGAGTTGTATTCATCCATTCCGAGTATTGATGATTGCATTAGCCGTAGCTAAGAACGGGTGCTCAAGAATGATAGGAACATGGTTGCTCGAGGTGAAGGAGGGATTCGTGTCCCAAATGACAAAGTCTACCGAGAAGTAGAAAGTTTCAACTTGGACGATCACATCCTCAACTGTGCCTCGTGGGACCTTCACGGTTCGATCCGCTAATTGGAGAGTGACCTTTGTGGGCTTGAGGTCGCCCAAATCAAGTTGCCTATATATGGCGTAAGGGAGGATATTGACACTTGCTCCCAAATCAAGTAAGGCTTTCTCGATTTTATTTTCTCCAATGATGCAGGAAATGGTGGGTGCACCGGGATCTTTGAACTTGGGTGGGAGATCATTGAGTAGGATGGAGCTCACGTTCTGTGCTAGGAAGACGTTTTTCTTTACCTTCATCCTCCTCTTTATTGTCAACAAGTCTTTGATGACTTTCGCATAAGCTAGTATTTGCTTAATGGCATCATGGAAAGGTAAATTCAGCTTCACTTGCTTTAGCACGTCCAACACTTCATCACGGGGATTTCCTTTATGGGAAGGAATCAACCTTTAAGGAAACGGTGCCGCGGTCGGTGGTTTCATAACTACCTCGGGCTCACTAGTGTCCTCTTTCTCACTCTTATTCAAGGGGACATCTTCAGCCTCTTTCGTACCGGGAAAAATCTCCTTGTCTTTGGTTGCATCGTGTGGAGGAGGTGATAAATCAATGAATCTCCCACTACGAAGAGTGGTCAAAGCTTGACATTTCTCCTGATGTTCTATCGAGGTGGAGCTCACAGTAGTTTGACCTTGGGGCGGTCTTTGGCCCTGGGTAGGAAACTTTCCCTTCTCTTGGATACTCAATGAGTATTACAACTGTGAAATGTTCGTATTCATGTCGTTTATCATGCGCTCATGCCTAGCATTAGTTGCAGTCTGGGTATTAATAAAGTGGTTGATCGTATCCTCGAGACTTCTCCGTGATGGAGGGATGTATGCTCCTTGAGGTGGTGGTGCCTGCACATGTCCTTGCATGTGTGGAGTTTATTGAAAGTGCGGTGGTGGAGGAGGGGCAACATGTTAATTAGGATTCATCGCAACATGTTGTTTCCCATAGATAAAACTAGGGTGTTTTTTTCATGAAGGGTTGTAAGAATTCCCGTGCGGGGCATCGAAATTACCCTTAAAACCTCCTATGCCACTGACTTGCTCTTGAAGCATCACTTTGTAGGCGGGTATAGTTGGGCATTTCTCAGTTGAATGACCCGCCTCACAAATCGTACACACCTTCTCAACAGGGTTTGAGATGGATCCAGTTGGTCCTCTTCCCAATACTTCACGTACGTCTCGTAGTCCTTTCTCAAGCATATCGAGTTGACTGTCCGCTATAGAATTCTTTTCTACATGAAATAGGCCGGACGCCGATAGAGTGGTGATCACTTGATGATTTCAATTATGAGCTTTAGGGTCAGATGTATCCCAAGATTGCATAGTCTCGGCGACATACCTCAGGTGAAGCTCAGCATCATGGGCGCCTAAGTCAACAAATGGACCACTACCCATGGTCTCAACGAATTGTTTGGAGTTAATGTTCAGCCTATTATGGATTAAGGAAATGATTTGCATTTTATCAAAACCATGATGGGTACACGAAACAATTAACTCATTGAAATGCTCGTAGCATCATTCGAATGACTCATTTTCTAATTGTCGGAATGTTTGAATTTGAGCCTTGATGGAATTCGTTAGATATGGAGGAAAGAACTTCTTGAGAAACTTAGATTGTAATTCGTTCCATGATGAAATCGAATTTGGAGGTAAAGACCATAGCCATGATTTAGCCTTATCTTTTAGCGAGAATGGAAAGATTTTGAGGCGGAGAACATCTTTTGTACAAGTTTGATCGCTAAGAGTCTCGCACGCCTCCTCGAATTCCATGATGTGGGCATGTGGTTTTTCTGAATCCATTCCATGGTAAGTGGGAAGAATCTGGATCATCCCATTCCTAAAGAGAAACTATCCCGCATTGTATGAGAGTAAAATTCATCCCGGAGTGATAGTGCGCTCGGGATATAAGACGTCTCTCAAAGGGCGATATGGGGCCTCTCCCTCATCGGCAGCAGTACTACCGTGTTGTGACATGTCTCTCTCTCTCTCAAAGATTCGGTCTCCTCACTTAGTATAGTAGGAGTGCTCTCTAAAGTGTGTCATAAGAAGGAGAATGGCGTGTTGTTTGAGATTGAGTGTGACGGTGTGGGAGGTGGAACCCAGAACTGTGGAGCGTTAGGAGTGTGGGGGCTATCAGGATCTTACTCAACTATTGAATTTTCATGAATGTGGGTTGGAGTATTATGGGGAGTTGGAGTGAGTTCATAATTTTTCATTAATAGTTTATGAGAGATGGTGATGAATCTTTTTGTGCTTTTTGAATTTTTTTATATGTTTTTGGATTTTTGGAAATTTTTGGTCAAAGTTTTAGATTGACTCGATTTAATCCTAAGTCTACCTACTTCCCCGGTAACGGCGCCAAAAACTTGACGCAACTCAGAAAGTGTCTCTAATGTGCATTCTCTTTTAGGCTCAAGTGCAAGCCTGTCATGTTAGTAATAAACCCGGTACGTCGGGATCGTATCCTCAGGGAAAGAGGACAACAGAGTTGTGACGACGTTGGATAGATAAGGAAATCCTAACTCTGACTCTAAAGGAAAGGAAAAGATGATTGATTTATGGAACAACTACACTAGATGCAATTATGAAATTATAAAAGATGCAACTATACTAAATTACCTAAAATACCGATGAAGAATGATTTAAAACTTTAAACTATATGATGAAGAAAAACAGGACGGGAATACAATCCCCCAACCCTAGTGTATTGATGTTATAAAAATAATCATAAATTTAAATGATTAATTAGACCCAGAATTTAGTACTCCCAAGCACTACGTATATGAGGTTCAAGCCCACATCATACTTAATGTGAGGACGAGTAAATCAATATTTCAATGGTTACACTCGAATTGTATTCAAAAGCATCCCGATTACTCGAAAGAAAAAGAGATCTACAGATCTACAATTATCGTGTTCCTACACAATACGATTGTAATGAATAACTAAATTCAGAGGATTAATGTTATACACATGCAACTATCACATCAGGTTGGGTTCATGTATCCCAACCTTGAAAAGTCTAGCCTATCATGATGAAAATAATGAAAACTATTTTGGAATTGTATGAAATCATGATTAAACTAAGGAAAATTTGTCGAATGATGTAGAAAGGAAATTAAACGGAGGAAATTACTCATTAATCTTACCAAAGAACTAAAAGCAGCAATTTAAATTACTCGTAACTATAAAATTCTGAACAATCTTCAATCTTGTAATTAAATTCATAAACTATCTCCAAACTAGGGTTTTTCTGAAAAGAATGGAAAATTATCTAAATTCTTCGTCAAAAGAATGATAATAAAACGGGTTTTTATACCCTACAAAACTTCAGGAGTTTTAGCTGCACTAGGACTCTCCATTAGAGAAGGATCACAAAATTAAGACTCAACAATCGGATCGGTCCGTCCCTCATGCGGATCGATCTGCCTGGAATTCGGATCGATTATTTTTATTTATGGGCAGATCAGTCCACGGCGAATCGGTTATTTTTATTTTCTTCCAACTTTGGTTTGCCTTCGGTCCGGGGTTCTCTGCAAATTGGCAATGTGGACCGGTCTGTCCCGAATAGGTCCGGGCTTCCTTTCACTTTTTCCTCAAACTTTGACTGCTCATATCTTTCACACCGGGACTCCGATTCAGGTGTCGTTTCTTCCTATGTGCTCATGAGCTTGATATCTTTAGCTTCTCTTAGGTGCCTCATCAGAATTTCGGGTATAAATTACACTTTATCCCTTTTGACTTTCCTTCTTTTCTTTTCTGATTCTCCCGATTTCTTTCTTTCTTTAATTGACATCAAATACCTGTAAAATCAATACGAAATACCAGAAACTCGGTGTACTGGTTAGGATAAGTCAGTAGCAAGATTATAAGATAAAGTCAAATTGATTACTTTGATCGAGGTGCTAAAAGTAACTAAATTAAAGGGATAAATTTGGATGAATTTATGCCTAATCAAGTTGTCTGCACTTATACATCAATTTTTAATGTTTCACATCACCGGAAGTAACTTGTAAGTAAAAAATATATTTGGGTGCCCTTAAAACCTAGTTAATTTCTGATGGCCTACGTTAACTCTGTAATGAAAGAACACCACTTTTGTAAAAAAAAAAAGCAGAGCCATTAATATTTTAGTTTCAGAGAAAAAGATTCAAAAGTAATGAAATTGTTTTTGAAAAATAAGTCACAAAAATCTCCAAATATAACACAAAATTCCCTTAACCAAATATGAAAAATATAACAGATTTCTAATATTAACTGTGAAATCACAACAAACAAAGCATAAAGTTAACTCCAATTCTATTTATTTTCTACAATCAAGCTCACAATAAACAAAACAAACCACCCAATATAGTAAATATGAAGACAGGGGCCTTCATTGATTCGAAACATCAAGAGATAAAGAACATTTGATTAAATATTTCAATTTGAAATTCTCAAAGCTTCAAGATTATATGGAGTATATGGGTTCTGTTGAGGCGTGATTCTTATGACATCTAGAAGGGATGCGAACCATGACTTTGTTTTTCCTCTACCTATGTTTGATATCCACCAACCTGACCTTAAGCATCAGATAATAAGTCTCCCAAATCTAAGAACTTTTTATGCGAATGAGGTGAAGGTAGGTGGAGAAGAGATATAGCGAAAAGCAGTAGGGGGATCCAAGCATCACATAAGTACCCTCATAAATCATACCTTGAGCCAGCACAACTTCAATCCTCTATATCCTCCGGCCGAAGGCACACCCTTGGATTTTTCACTCGCCCCAGAACCTCTACGGATTACGTTTATAGCAGATATTCTCATCCTCCCTTCCATTATAGATATGATTAACATATATTTCAAAGAACACAAAGGTAACATCTGAAATCTCATAATACCAATAAATGGTTGTTATTGAAACATACCCAAATAAAAAATAATTCTATTTTAGATCTTTTTTCAAACTTAACAAAAAAAACGTAACCAATTGAAACACAATTATCTTAGAGTCTACTGGATGGTGAACTCCATACTAGAGACAACTAAGGCCAAGCAAAATCCACATCAGGCCAATTGGAGCCGAAAAAGCCAAAAACATCCTATCTCAATTGCCCAGGCCATCAGTGTCCTTATAACCCCTGCATACAACAATAATAAATTGAATCCAGTTGAAACCAAATTACCAGTCCTTCTCATTGTAACTAGATGAAAATCAAATAAAAGAACTCAACCACCATATAGTCCTACCCCACAACCATCATAGTCCTACCCCTTGACCTTCTTATAAACACAATGAATCCTTTATGTCCTATTCAGAGATAACGGTGTGTAAAGAACGAAGCAATAAAAAATGTAAATAGATTATATAATAGTAGAATAAGTAGCCTATAAAATTTCAAAACCTTACCTGATAGAAGTATTCTCCTTTTAATGATTATTCTCTTGGTCTCGAGATGTGTGAGAATTAAACCAGCCTCGAGCCTATAATCAGTGTTTGTCATTCCTTGATGCATCTCAACATTTGCTATACATCCCCAGACCGTGCTATCTTCTGTACTCTCATCTTCATCACAAGGGATGCATAAAAGAGTAATATTCTGACTAAGAAATCATATTCAAGTTATTGTTACCTCCTCCCACATTTTCTTTCTTACAAATAGAACCCTTTCTTCACTTGATGAGAGAGCATGAGTTCTTGGTTCTACTTCCAATAACCATCCATCCCATCTTAAGGCAGTCAAGAATTTTTATATATGGTTTATAGCATAGGTCTTGTCTCTTATGATTACAAACCCATTTGGCCTTAGCATGCGATCCATTTCAATCAGTAGATCTTCGGTGCTACAGCCACGATCCTCAATCTCTGAGAAGACTGTCCATGTTTGAAGTTGGTCGTAGGTGCGTGGGTATGTAGAAAATTATTCGCACCAGTCATGAACTGTTACAATTAAGCCTCTATCATAAATAATAATTAGTCAGGAAGACGCATTGACAGGAGAAACATTCATCACCCAAACATCTCTATCTTTAAGAGCAACAGCAAACCACCTAGGTTCAAATTCATATCCACTAAATTTCTAATGGAGCTCTTCTGCATAACAGATATGCTAGTGTCTTTTTTATATTCATCTAGATGGACACCAACTTCTTCAAGTCAAGGGGGTTCTATTTTGAGCCTTAGTGGCCAAGGTTCTAGTCCACTCATTTTTTTCTGTGCATCTTTACCGAGTACGGGATGATGCACGCTTTCATGAGTACATTCCAACTTACATCGGGATCATCAGCACTATTTCATAAGGGACGGTGATTCCCAGGATCTCTCTTTAAGTAACAACAATTACTCACTGTCTTAGCCCATACAATAGTTTGGTCTTTCCTTGAAACAAATCTCTAGCACATTCTTCTAATAAGATGATACATAAAATTCCAAATTCTTCTGTTCTCAGCATCATGCGCACATGCTTCTCGTGAAGAGCACACAAAATAACCTCCTGGTCTGAGTAACCTGTCCAACTATAATAATAGCACCCTATCTCTATGAAGCCAATTGATCCTACAACGGTAACAATGAGCCAATTCAAATAATATGCTTGGATAAGGGAGTCGTTTGGTCCCCAAGACACCCAGAGTAGATGGGATCCCTCTCTCGAGTGCAAATCGTATTTGAGAAACGTGTGTGCTCGCGTTCAAATGATCAAACCATATATAAAACCCTTTTAACATAAACAAACCCTAAACATGCAGCAGTATGTGATTGAATAAATAGATAATCTACGCAAGAACATTCAAACACATGCAATTAAAGAAAAATCCCCCTCAGGGGTAAAACCATTTATTTTCACTATAATTTGTAAGAGAACGGCTTACAATCGGATTACAATGAAAATACAAGTTGACTAAGAATTACCCTCGGGTATCGGATTCTGTAGTCGCGGCTGGAATTATCCCTTTCCAGTAGGGCTGCAATGAAGAAGAAGAACGGTCTCCTCCACAAGGGTTGAACAAACCAAAGTTGTGTTCTTGGGTTGCAAAAGGATTCACAAAGGTTTGGCAATGATGTGTGAATCAAAACATGAGTCTTGGGACTCAAAAATATGAATACTAGATGTATTTGGACTCTCAAATTTGTCTCCTAAAGTCTTGTAAAACAACTCCCCCGAAGTTGGTATTTATAGGAAAAAATATGAAGAGTCCCATGTTCTTAAAACTCTAAAATTCTATCCAGCGTACAAAAAAAACAGCATTCTTTAAGGAATTTTCTCCATCTTCAAAAGGTCATAACTCCTTCACCGTAGCTCGGATTGAGGTGTCGTTTTTTCCAGTATCTTCGTTGCGGCGAGCTCTTAAACTTTCTAGTTGACCAGACCTCCGAACTATGGATGTGAAATTACGAAAATTCCCTTGAACACTCCTATCGTGCCTTTTTTCACTGTTTTGACTTCCCTTGCGTACCACTTGCATTAAGTCCCTAAAATCTTGGACCGTGAAGTCGTTGAGGCAGATGTGGGACATATTAATGGAGATGTTGAATGCTTGATTCCCAGAATTCGGATTGAGGTCGTCGAGTGACATCTTGAGGAGACGTGCCAAATGTAGCGACGTACGACATAAATAAATGAAACATTTCGGACATGTGAAAAATGTCCTTACAAATCTCCCCCTATGTCTATGCCGGTACATACATAAAAAATCCGAATTATCAAATATGAAATTGCCTATACAAATCTACCCTCCCATGAACCCAAAACTGGAAAAGGTACAAATGAATAGTCTTCATCGTTTGTTCTTTAATTCTTCAGGAACCTCAAAACTTTTCTCATCAGGGTGTGCAACATATAGATCTGCAATCTTCATACCTACACACATGAGACAAAGAAAATACCACGTGACATATCGAGTTTGAAATGAGATAACATGGATATCAATATATGATAAAAATATAAGCAACATCTCAAAAACTCCCCCAGAATTCAAACTCCCCCATATTATGATAATTCTTTCTCCCCCTTTTTATGATGTCCCCAAATGGACAAATTAGAGAAATAAATCAAATAAGCAAGTGCGGGGTGTCACTAGGATAAAAACACACCATGAATAAACAGAAAGCAACCAAGTCAATGATAGCGTAAATGAAGTGGTGTGATCAAATTCGATAGGAAAATCAATGCATACAAACATGACATATGTGCACGATGAATATTGGATATTCCTAGCGAATGAACTCAAATGCTTCCTTTGGTGTAAAAGAGTGACAATATAAGATATTGACTCAATCAAATCAACAAATTAAAGCTCAAAATGATTTCACACCAATAACGTCCAAAATGATTTTATGCTTTTTCAGGACTTTTAAGGAAGTGCAAACCCGTTTAGATTCTCCAACCAAACTCCCTCAGATATTGTATCGAATAGAGGCATTCTAAATTCTCAAACTTTGGAGAATTGATGGTGAAACCTAAGTGGCCCATATTTGGCATGAATTGTTTTTTATTACCTTTAAATTTTTTCGGGCTCTTTTAACCTCTTTGGACCTCGGATATTAAAATTCCTCCATTTTTTAGGTCCTTTTTAACGGTGGCTTTTGCGCAAAGGATAGATGATTACCTTTCGCAGCCCCTCCCCGTTATACAAAAACACACAGTCTCACCAAAACGGTTTTTACATGCATTCCAATCTTGTCCAGTTTTATCGCATATTGTACATTGTATAGACATGATTGAGATGAAAACACGCAAGCCAACATGAGATAGACAAGTGCAATAATCAAATATAGCCGTGCATGTGTGCAATAAAGGATATAAGAGTCAAACATGTAGGAAGATATCACTAATTACATCTCAAAGACTCCAATCAATGTAAAGCACATGGATGAAATGATGTAGCCTCTCAAATCTCTATCAAACAGTCACATGGATAAATGGAATGAAGTTGTGACTTGGCTATCTTACATGCTCATCCATAAAAGAAGCAAAATACAAAAATCTTTTTGGATTTTTTCAAAAATTTGGAAAAAAAAAAATAAAATCTTTTTGTGCTTTTCTCAAAATTTTTCTTAAAGGAAAATCTTTTTGTATTTTTTTTCAAAAGAAATATAAAAAGCAAAAGGAATAAAACAAAGCTGTACAACAAAGTAATGGTATATATAAAACAGACTAGCAATAGGAATCATATGATATGAACATGAAGAAGCATCATATTCTAGATATAGACCAACCCCTCAGTCAACTGTGCAAATCCCTAAAGATTTCCTAAGACTCTCAAATCTAAAGGCATCTAAAGGTTTCGTGAAAATATCGGCTAACTGACGGTCGGTAGGAACAAAACTCAGGGATACGACTTTCTCTTCAACTAACTGACGAATAAAGTGCTCACGTATCCTGATGTGTTTTGTGCGCGAATGCTGAACTGGATTGCGGGATATGTGTATCGTGCTCGTGTTATCACAGGAAATGGTCATGGTGTCCTGTGATATCCCATAATCCTCCAGCATTTGCTTCATCCACAAGAGTTGTGTGCAACAACTCCCGGCGGCTATGTACTCAGCCTCCGCAGTGGACAAAGAGATGGAATTTTGCTTCTTGCTCAGCCAGGAGACAAGAGCAGAACCAAAATAGAAACACCCACCAGAAGTGCTCCTACATCCATCTACATCCCCAGCCCAATCGACAACCGAGTAGGCGGACAAACGGTCATCGGTATCAAAGGAATACCAAATCCTGTATGAGAGAGTCCCACTTACGTATTTAATAATACGTTTTAGAGCAAGTAAATGTGACTCTTTTGGGGATGCCTGATAACGCGCACAGACTCCAACACTAAAGGCGATGTCGGGACGACTGGCAGTCAAGTAGAGGAGACTACCTATCATACTCCGATATAAGGTTTGCTCTATGTCCTTGCCTGAAGTGTCCTTACTAAGCTTGGTAGTGGTACTCATAGGTGTACGTGCATGCTTAGCAGAGTCTAAACCAAATTTCTTCACTAGGTCTCTAGCATACTTGGATTGGGAGATGAACATCCCATCCTCTAGATGACGAACCTGGAGACCAAGGAAGAATGTAAGCTCATCAACCATGCTCATCTCAAACTCACTTTTCATCTCCTCCTCAAAGTGGTGAGCATGCTGGGAGCATGTGGATCCAAAGACTATGTCGTCCACATAGACTTGGGCAACCAAAATAGCACCGTCATCTCTCCTGACAAACAACGTCATATCTACTCCCCCTCTCTTGAAGCCACGAGCTAAGAGATAAGAAGTAAGCCTCTCGTACCAAGCACGGGGTGCTTGCTTCAAACCATACAAGGCTTTCCTCAGATAGTAGACGTGCTCAGGGTGCTGAGGGTCTTCAAACCCTTTTGGTTGTTCCACATAAACCTCCTCCTGTAGAATGCCATTCAAAAAGGCACTCTTGACATCCATCTGATACACCTTGAAGCGCAGATGACATGCGATGGTGAGCAGAAGACGGACGGACTCAAGCCTCGCAACAGGAGCAAATGTCTCCCCAAAGTCTACACCCTCTATCTGTGTGTAGCCTTGAGCGACCAACCTAGCCTTATTTCTGATTATGGTACCATATTCATCCATTTTGTTCTTGAAAATCCACCGGGTACCTATCACATTAGTCTCACTAGGTCGGGGGACTAATTCCCAGACATTATTCTTTTTAAACTGAAGCAACTCATCCTGCATAGCAGATATCCAGTGTTCATCCTTGAGTGCTTCTTTATGGCTCTTGGGCTCGACTTTGGACGTATAGCAAAGATGGCTAACAAAGTTCTCTAGCTGAGCACGAGTCTTGACCCCTAGAGTGGGATCACCAACAATGGTAGAAGGGTCATGACTCTTGCGAACCCAAGCAGGTGTGTCCCCTAACACAGGAGTAGGGTCCACAGAGTGTGAGAGAGGAACAGGTAAATCACTGTCAGAACAATCCTTATCCTCACACTGAAGGTTAGGATCAATAACCGTCGGAGGTTCGTCATCTTACACGGTGACGTTTATTGATTCCATAATCTTAGAGCTCTTCAGGTTAAAAACCCGGTACGCTCTGCTATTCGATGAATATCCTAGAAATATTCCCTCGTCGCTTCGGGAGTCAAACTTTCCTAATTACTCTTTATCCCGTAGGATGTAGCATTTACTCCCAAAGACACGGAAATATGCCAGGTTGGGCTTCTTGCCAGTCCACAACTCATAAGGAGTGTGAAGTGTGTGTGGACGCAGATACACCCTATTCACCGTGTGGCATGCAGTAGACACTGCCTCTGCCCAAAATCTCCTAGAAACTTTACGACCTAGAAGCATAGATCTAGCCATCTCTTGGATCGTTCTATTCTTTCTCTCAATAATCCCATTTTGCTGAGGAGTTCTCACAGCAGAAAACTCATGTTTGATTCCAAGGCTATCACAGTACAAATTAACCTTTGCTTCCTTGAATTCAGTGTCGTTGTCACTACGTATTCTGTTAAGGCACTTGGTCATTAAGAAATCTACAGCATCGGATTTCTCTCTCAGAAAACCTACAATGGAGTATCTGGAGAAATCATCTACCATCACGAGGATGTACCTCTTACCACCTAGACTCTCAGTACGAGTGGGACCCATAAGATCCATGTGAATCAACTCCAGAACACGAGAGGTGGTAATGGAATGCAACATCCTATGAGGACTACGAATTTGCTTTCCCAACTGACACGGTCCACAAACGGTCAAAGTTGACTTTCCAAGAGATGGTAAGCCACGTACTAGGTCCTTTTTAGCTAAACGATTAAGATCTCTAACATTCACGTGGCCTAGACGTTGGTGCCACAGATCCATAGGAGTGATCGTGGCGCTGTTGCAAACAAGTGAGGATGTGGGCTCAGTCCCATAGCAATTATCCTCTGTCCTCACCCCTTGCATCAATAGTTTACCGGTTTGATTGTAGACTTTACACGCGTCCCGGTCAAACTTTACTGCAAGGTCAATGTCGCACAACTGGATAATACTTAGAAGGTTTGCTTTCAAACCTTTGACGTACAAAACATTTTCTAGCTTAGGAAAACCAGGTAACTCGATAGTACCTCGTCCTATAATGCTAGACTTACTCCCATCTCCAAAGGTGACTCTGCCATCTTGATAATCCTCAAGAGTAGTAAAAAATGAGGCATCACCTGTCATGTGTCTGGAGCACCCACTATCAAAATACCATTGAGAGGTATTATGTGCTTTGAGAGCAACATGAACAACAAAAGCCTTTTTATCTTTCTTAGGTACCCAAGTCGAGGTGACCTTTTGTTTGCCTTTGTTGTTGTCGATTTTAGCTGGAATGTGAGAAGCATTCACTAACGGCAAAGACATCTGTCGGAATTCTTCCATTAAACTCTTAGTCGTGGCAGCTAAGAACTCAACTCGCTCTCTCAGACTAGAAAACTCATCAGTATGACGTGGTGGAGCAGTAGTACGTCGTGTCCGACCCATGCTATAGCAAGTTTCCCTAAGGTGGCCTTTTCTTTTGCAATAAGTACAAAAGAGCTCAGTCAAAGGTGGACCTTGGTTTGCTTTTCTTGGTCGAACTCTCCTTCGAGGTTTTTTACGGTGACCATAAGGAGTTGTAGTAAACTCAGGAACTGGTCCAGGTGCAATTTGGGACGTGGAGGCACCATCATATCCAATTCCTTGACGATCACCAAAACCTAAAGCGGGGCCAAGGAGCATCTTTCCCATCTTCCCAGATCTGTCCTCAATTTGTACCTTGACTTCCCGTGCTTTCTCAAGATCATGAGTCAGCTCGGCAACAAGGGCTTCAAGTTTCTTCCGAGTCTCCACGGAGGAATGGAGCTGACTCGTAAGACTAGCCACTTGCTTGATCAAGTCCCCTCTCTCTTTCTCTAGAGTACTCTCTCTCTCTCTAAACAAATTCTCATTCTCGACACAGGTAGATTCTCTCTCTCTCAGGGCGGTGCAGGTGGAGAACTCTCTATCTCTCGCTTTCCTTAAATCTTCCTCTAGGCAAGTGATCTTAAGAACTAACGCTTTGTTACGCTTTTTAGTTTTAAAAGACTCAGAATATAACTCAGCGTAGGCGCGTTGTATATCACTCTCTCTCTCACTTGTGTCATCCGCCCCCTCACTCACATCGATCTCACTGTCGAGGTGTCCCTGTGAAGCATCATCCTCATCGTCGTGAGGAGAACTAGGAGTGCTCACTTGGCTGGCCATGAATGCGGTGAAGTTACACTCATGCGGTGACTCATCTCCAGAATCCACCGTCTCGACCTCACTTTCGTCACTAAGGGTATCATTAAGGACAACTTTCCCTTTCTCTCTATTCAGACGATTGGCACACTCAAAAGCTCTATGACCCCTACCATCACACTCAAAACATCTCTCACTTTCTTTTAGAGAAGGATTTTTGGAAGCTTTTTCATTTTTCTTTTCAAACTTATTTTTCTCAAATTTCTTTTTATCTTTAAAATTGCCATTTTTCTTAAATTTGAGAATCCTCTTGAAATTTTTTGCGAAAAGAGCCAAATCATCTAAGTCAAAATCGCACTCAGAATCTGACGTGTCAGTCTCTCTCTTTCTAGATGACTCTACCCTCTTTCTAGCTGACCCCTCACTCTTTCTCTCTTGGGCTTTAAGAGCAATTCCCTTATCTTTAGATTTAGAATTTTTAGGGAACATATCAATTTCATAAGTTTGCAAATCTCCTACAAGTTCTTCCAATTTTAGCGTATTTAAATTACCCATAGAATTTAGCACAGTGACTTTAGGGATAAAACGCTTAGGCAAAGAACGAAGAATCTTTTTAACAACTCTAGCATTCGGAATATGTTCACCAAGATTAAAACTAGTATTCACAATGTCAGAAAGTCTAGCATAAAATTCATCAAAGCATTCAGAATCATGCATGGTGATTGTTTCAAATTGAGTTGTCAAGTTTTGCAACTTAGACTCTTTCACAGCATTAGTTCCTTCATGGGTGAGTTGTAAAACATCCCATGCCTCTTTTGAGGTGGTACACGTCATTATGCGTTTGAACTCATCAGGTGTGATAGACCCAGAAATAGCACGTAGACCCTTAGAATTAAAAGATGACCATTTAATTTCTTCATCAGACCAAGAAATGTCAGGTTTCAAGTTGGTCACATTATCAACAGTCACAGTGGGAGGAGTCCACCCTCATTCAACCAAAATCCAGACACGTTCATCAATGGCTTTTAAAGCCGACCTCATACGGGCTTTCCAATAAGCATAATTTGTCCCGTCAAAAATAGGCATTTTATAATATGACTTCTCCATTTGAACACGCACTTTTTCAAAAATCTATTTTTTCAGAAAATTGATATCTTAGAAAAATTTTGCGGAAAAAAAGGAATACGCGATAGATTAGCGTAACCTGCTCTGATACCAATTTGAGAAACGTGTGTGCTCGCGTTCAAATGATCAAACCATATATAAAACCCTTTTAACATAAACAAACCCTAAACATGCAGCAGTATGTGATTGAATAAATAAATAATCTACGCAAGAACATTCAAACACATGCAATTAAGGAAAAATCCCCCTCAGGGGCAAAACCATTTATTTTCACTATAATTTGTAAGAGAACGGCTTACAATCGGATTACAATGAAAATACAAGTTGACTAAGAATTACCCTCGGGTATCGGATTCTGTAGTCGTGGCTGGAATTATCCCTTTCCAGTAGGGCTGCAATGAAGAAGAAGAATGGTCTCCTCCATAAGGGTTGAACAAACCAAAGTTGTGTTCTTGGGTTGCAAAAGGATTCACAAAGGTTTGGCAATGATGTGTGAATCAAAACATGAGTCTTGGGACTCAAAAATATGAAGACTAGATGTATTTGGACTCTCAAATTCGTCTCCTAAAGTCTTGAAAAACAACTCCCCCGAAGTTGGTATTTATAGGAAAAAATATGAAGAGTCCCATGTTCTTCAAACTCTAAAATTCTATCCAGCGTACAAAAAAAACAGCATTCTTTAAGGAATTTTCTCCATCTTCAAAAGGACTTAACTCCTTCACCGTAGCTCGGATTGAGGTGCCGTTTTTTCCAGTATCTTCATTACGGCGAGATCTTAAAATTTCTAGTTGACCAGACCTCCGAAATATGGATGTGAAATTACGAAAATGCCCTTGAACACTCCTATCGTGCCTTTTTTCACTGTTTTGACTTCCCTTGCGTACCACTTGCATTAAGTCCCTAAAATCTTGGACCGTGAAGTCGTTGAGGCAGATGTGGGACATATTAATGGAGATGTTGAATGCTTGATTCCCGGAATTCGGATTGAGGTCGTCGAGTGACATCTTGAGGAGACGTGCCAAATGTAGCCGCGTACGACATAAATAAATGAAACATTTCGGACATGTGAAAAATGTCCTTACAGTATTTGATTCTCATGTACATCATTAGGCACAATCGATAAATAAAATGTACATCTATGTAGCCATTATGCCTTTTCGATTTTATTTCCATCCTCTAGTACCTGCGTTAGACATTCATTAGTTTTCAGCAAATTATACTATATAGTTGTAAGAGGTCTTATTATCTTTCTCTCTCTCTCTCTCTCTCTCTCTCTCTCTCTCTCCGTCTCTCTCTCTCTCTCTCTCTCTCTCTCTCTCTCTCTCTCTCTCTCACACACACACACACACACACACACACATATATATATATATATATGACCTATCATGCAAAAACTAATCTAGCATAACAAAGCTCAACTAATAAAAGGAAATCAGATGTATAAAATGAACTCACATATGTCAACTAATAAAATGAACTCAGAAGTACAAGAAGCTCCAACACCTACTCATTCATATAAGAAATTCCAATACTAAAGCTACAACAAAAAATAAATCAAACTGTTCAAAACTCTCAAACTAATCAAAACTCTCAAACTGTTCAAATATGTATAACTAAAGTGACTAATGAACTACCCATAAAAAATGATTGAGTTAAATTTCATGCGCCAAAACTCTCAAATTTGCTGCTGAAAAAATGAACCAAAACATGGCATATTGATAGCGCTTACTAAAATCCACACAAATTAAGTAATATAGTAATGTACTATACTTGGATTCCCATCCCACTGCAACTCTATAAAAAAATATTTATGTTAACACAACATACTCTAATTATATCTATTTACATGAAGAAATATTTATATTTACATACTACATTAAACCAATCGCATCACCTCCTATTGCATCGTACCACACCTTGAATATATTGGGGAAACTCCTCTGCAACAAGTATGGCAGAAGACAACATTAGAATTAAAAATTAGAATTAAGAAGAACCCAAAAAGAACTTGACTGTGTTTTCAAAGCATCATTCAAACCTAATTCATAAGAAGGAACATAACCAAAGTCAAGAAAGTTTATTCTCAAAAGGAAAATTGTGTATGAAGACATGTTATTTAATCTTTGCACATACATATATCCATACACATGTTATTTAACAAAAACAAACCATTTTCGTATCAATGTCAAAACTAAAACTACTACAAATTAGACACCCTATTTGACCACACATTCACTCATGTATTATATAAATTAAAAGAAAAATGTTACCTATAGGAATCACTTTGTCATTCCTTCATACACCTAAAATGCAACTTAATAAAACAAAAAATAACAAAAGGACCTCAAGTGGGGAAAAATAGCAAAATTAACTCTATGTAATACTGCCATTATAAAACAAAATGCTCAAAGACATACATGTAAGTATACAAAGAAAAAAGATCTTCCGAAAATAGTTGGTTATGAGTTCAAACCAAAAGTTAAAATACCTGATTCCAAACATGAAATGTAAACATTAGATAAATAAACAGAAATAAAACCATAAAAATTACAAATCCATGCACACCCAAATTTTCAAAACCCACGAAACCCCAAAATTTCCAAATCCACCAACACATAAATCCAAAAATTTTAAGGGGGAAAACCTTAGATGGACAGTTCCACACGAACCCCCAAGAATTCAAAACCCACCAAAAATCGAGCACAGAAACCTAATAATGTAAATAAGTTAATAAGTAAAAGAATACCTTATCTGATCAACCTGTCAAGCAAAAATCGACGAAATCCAAAACCTGAGCCAAGTAATTATACCATGTACCTGAAATTAGTTCCATCTGCAAAACAGGTCCGTTGAAATGTTTAAATATCACATAAAAAATCAACTCAAAAATATTTTTTTAATATTTTAAAAAAATTAGTGTGCGCCAGCACGTTTGCAAACTTAGTGTGCACAGGTGCCTGCCTATCTCTATTTCTTGATATATATATATATATATATATACACACACAAATGCTCAAATAGATATACTAACTAGATATATAGATGCATCCATCTTTAATCCCTCACATACTGAAAGAGAGCTATCAAACTTTCTCAAAAGCTAAGCTTTCTCGCACACTTACATTATTAACAATAACCATTCGTTATATACTAAAAAACATGGAGTTATGTACAATCTATGTCCTTCCATATTTTATGTGTTCTTGATCCTCCGATCAGTGTTATTCAGCGGATTGAAAGATATTTTGCAACATTCATTTGGGGTGCCCAGGGAGATAAATTGAAACACAAATGGGTTAGCTGGAATCAAATGTGTCTTCCTTATGATGAAGGTGTTGTGGGGATCAAAAACTTATCTGACATCATAAAAGCTTACTCTTGCAAACTCTGGTCTTCCTTCTACAAAGGTGGAAACATTTGGTCTAATTTTATGCAGAAACGATATAGATCAACTGCAGCTTTAGACTTCCGTGGTTTGCCTTCTTTTTCCAGTCCAACTTGGCGTAGAATGAAAATTTTTTAGGATTTATATCATGATAATGTGGTTAGTGATAACCCTATTAATTGGAAACCCAACTCAGATGGATTGTTCACCATAAGATCAGCATGGGAAATAGCTCGTAACAGACATTGCATTCTTTTCTCCTTCTCAGTGATTTAGAAATCCAGAATTCTCCCTAAAGTCTCTTTCTTCATGTGGCGTCTCCTCCTGCATGATTTACCTCTTGATCCTTGTCTCAAAATTTTCTTGGCCTCAAAATGCAGATGCATTTCCAATCCAGTTGAGGAAGACTTTGTTCACCGATTTGGCTCTAGCCAACTTTCTCTTGACGTTTGGAAACATTTCATGGGCTTAATGGGGTATAAAGTAAATTTTTCCAACCTCAAAAGTTTTCTCATGTCGTGGTGGTTAAAAGCTAGAGGAAAAAATATACAATCATTACTTACAATTGTTCTCCCTTGCTACATTTGTTGGAGGATTTGGTGTGCTCGAAACTTAAAAGAATTCGAAGATGTGGATATGCAAGCTTCAAAGATTATAGATCTGGTTCATGAAGACGTGTGAATTGCTTTCAAAGCTAGACCCTACAAAGGTGTAAAATCTAGATATTTATTAGGTTTCATTGTAGACTTTTCTATCACTTGTAGTGTAAGCCACCAGTGAAGGGCTTTTCTTCCCTCTCTGTCTAATAAATTTTATCTTCAAAAAAAAATGTACAAGAAAATCTTATATATCTGCATTGGTTGAAGTGATGTTTCTATACCTCTCACTAATACCATTTTCAAACCTAAACACCTATCTACATTATTTAGGGACCCTCTCGTTAAGGTCTCCAAAACATTATAAAATAACTAAAAGTAATCAACTAATGTAAAGAGCAATAATAATATTAAAATTATGCAACCATAGAGAACAAGTGGGGTGTCTAACCTGATTCCTGAACTAGTACAATAAGAATCTCTGGACCAAATGTAGAAATTAATTCTTGCCTTAGGATTAATCTGAAAGGGCTAGCCTAAACCATTTCATTTGTATATAAAAAAATTGAAGACTCCAAACACCGTACGAAACCATCTTCTTCCCTCATGAAAGTGACACTTACCAAAGGGGCATGCACCAAACCTGGAAATGATGTTAAACTACATCTAGGGCAAAAATCATCGACATCCAAATGTCTAATCAATAACCTGACCTCGAGGGGGAGAAGGAATGGGAGACAAGCACTCTAGCATCTATCATAATACCAAATTCCCTTCCCCCTAGGGCGCATCACCAATCACTCAGGCCCTGTAATGCCACACTGCCAGCTTCAATGGGGAAATTTTTTCTTCTATCAGAAGAAACATTGTTTAATATAGCTGGACCTTGAGAGCTACATCATAGTAATGAATCTAGTGAAGATAAGTCCAGAGAACTAAACTATTTATATTCTTCTTTTATACGATGCTTTGTATTTCTCACCCGCATGACTATTTTATGTCAATTTTAGAACTATTTAGCGGCCTTAGTTTTAGAGTCTCTCACTATGTATATACGTTCTTAGTTCCAAATGTATAGGATTGTAAATTTTCCGAAACATATAGGTACGTGTAATGGACCTCACAATAAAATTAATCAAAGTATGTAAAAAATTAAGATTACTTGTTTGCATCATGCACAACATAGTCTTCATTTTCATATTGTTTAAACCCTATACCATAGATGAATCTAAAAAGAAAATAGTTAAATAAGTTCATACATTAGGAAAAATCACTTTATCCAAAGGAATGTCCATATTTAAGAAAATTTACCTCTCCCCAAAAGAGAGGTTTGTACTTTCGAGAAGTCACTTTCCTTAATAAATCTCATACTTTTGAAAAGTCACTTTCCTAAAATGCTAGTCACTTATAAGTGTCCTCACTCTATTCATTTACCCGTTTGGTATATCAAACAACTTCTCCCTTAATACCAAGGTCTCGATGATAAGGAACTTTTGAAGTTTGTTTAGTATTTCAAGGGGGACACTCCCGGGGAAAAATTCAGTTCACTCTACAAGGGTAATGAAAATATACCTGAATATTATGTCAACACCTCATACATATTGTTGTAAACTGTCCATATTTATTTATCTCCTTTCTCACAGCCCCCATTCAGGGGATCGGGCATGCATTTTATAGCATTTATAATTTAAAGCCGGGTTTTTAACTTAGCACCATTGTTAATTGAATTGACATGCCCACGTTTTAAAAAATTCTAATCAAATGACACAACAACTAAATACAAACATCAAAAGATACTTTTTAAAACCAGTCTCGTGAAAGTGTCAGTGAGCTAAGTCAGTCTAAAACTTTGCATAAGCCAAAGTCTAAAATCTGACTACTCTCACTTCTTATCCAAACAAACAAAGGCAATCCCCACATTGGCACCCCAAATATATGTTTTCATATCCAATACTTGTCCAACATAGACCTTTGATTAACGTATTTTCAACATATAAATATATCAATCCAACAATAGAGAAATGCAATATTAAGGACTATGATCCATAAATACCGTAATGGTGTATATTGTATTCATATTATCCCGTTGTCTACTCCTGTAAATATGTCCTATTTGTTGGAATTATGTTGGCTTTAATACTAAGTCTCCTTAGGTACGTTGGTGTTATATCGAACTAACTCATGAAGCCTAAGACTTATAATAAATCTCTTGGTGTATTATCTATTAGGGATGCATCCTCCCCCAGTCCAAATAATAGAGTAACCCACATAAGGACTACGACACCTCTAGTATTTTAGCAATGTCGATAACAAATACTTAGATGTCTATTGGTGGCTTTTGGTCCACTCTAATAATAAATAACTCACCCATATCCTTATACACCTCCAACTCGCCTGAAGTTTCAACAATACCTTATAGTTAGTGATTGTCCGATGGACATGAATATGTTTGTCAAATTTTTTTAGGGACAACTCCTATTTTGACTGTCCACTAAAGCTACCCTCTATCCCATAGATATCTTATCTCCCTCCTGAAATAATTCCTACACTTCCACACACATCACGTTGGAACACATGAATGATCGAATTATGTAGGCTTTGATCTCGTGGCTACACAAGTACATAGACACAATATCGAGCCCTTCTCATGAGCACAAGCTTTGAAAATATGTCTCTTTATATATTATCCCCAATGAGGTGCATCCATATCCCTTCCTTCAACCATTATCCTATTTTAACCAAAACGAGATATCAAATTATCTCAAAGCCATGATCTCTCATGCTCCCCCTTAGAAATGTGAAAATGCATATACCTACTAAACACCACCAAACTGCGTATGCTTTGATCCCAAGTCTTATTGAGTACTTAGGAGTAATACCGAATCCATCTCATGAGCAAGAGCCTTGATAAAGATATATACCGATATATTTACACAATAGAGATGAACCCATCTTTCACCTTACCTTTCTATCACTCCTCAAACCCCGAATAAGATATAAAGCTATCTCTAGTCGTGACTTCTCATGCACACATTCACATATATATTAACAGCCACCCATTCTAAAACAGAACTCTCTTGGACACTTACCAACATACTAATGACCACCCATTACACAAGAACGGAGTCATACATAATCACCCTTGTGTACCTGCATCGATTAAGTGACATTCCTACACCTCTCACTAATACTGTTTTCTTACCAAAGCACTTATCTACGTTCAAGGGATTCTCAACATAACGTCTCTAAACTAGTTCTAAAAATAATTAAAAATTAATAAATAAATGTGAAGCGAGATAATAAGAATATCATTAAGTAAGCATAAAGAACAAGTGGGATCCTAATGTCATTCCACTCGTAACCTAGTTTCCAAACTCACACAATAAGAATATTTGGACCAACTGTACATTTAAACTTGCCTTCAGATTAGCCCAAAATGGCTGACACAAACGTTTTTTTATTTTTACATAAAATAAATTAGTGACTCTGAACAACTGACAAAACACCTTATCGCACAAAAACACACTTAGCCCTAGGCCTAAAACCAAGGGTGTGCAACTCAAATGCGACATGACGTCAAATATCTTCTAGGGGAAAAGTCTCACTGCTTGATCCATGTTGACCCAATAACATAACTGTAGTACCCCGAGATTTTTGGGACAATAATTAATTTATTTTTGGGAGAAATAAATATTATTTTAATTGGAGAATAATTAAATTGGCATTGAGGTTAAAATTTGAAGAGGTTAGAAAGTGTTTCGAATGATGATTCTGAGGGTGCGGTTGTTTCTGTAAGGGTCGAGATAGTCGAAATGATTGTAATTGGGGCTTATTTAGGTTCCTAAATATTTAAGTCCATTTGGCTCAAATTAAAGTTACCGAGTCATTTAAAGTGTGTATGATCATTTAAAGTTGTGTATTTGGGGAGATAAGGCTTAAAATCCTACGGGAGAAAAAATATCCTTAGAGAGAAATAGAAAGAAAGATAGAAATAGAGAGAAGAAGAAAAGAGAAGAGGAGAAATAGAGAAAAGTTGGGATTTTCTCCCATTACGCTATCTCGAGGACGAATCAAACCCTACGAATTCGAGGCAAGTGATTAAACTTGCTAAATAATTATTTTGTATCATTTATTTCATGGTTTGTGGATATAAACTCTGAATTTTGGGGTAAAATGCTAAAACCTAAATTTTGCGTAAAATCTTAGATTTGTTGTGTATATGACGGATTTGAGGTTAGAAATTAGTTGAGGTGTGTTATTTGGTGAGTATTAGTGTTATATATATGTTTGTATTTAAGAGAAAGTGATTAGACGGTGATAAAATGATTTTTGGGATTTTTGGCTTTTGAGAAAAGTAACCATTCTCGTGACTTCTGATAGGCCGAATTGATTCGTCCCCTTACCGAATCGATTCGAAAACTTGCCGGTGCCCAGGTCTGAGTGATCGAATCGATTCGGCCCCAACCCAAATCGATTCGTCCTGAGATAGAATCCTAGGTCCTTTGGACCGAATCGATTCGCAGGGCTGAATCGATTCGGATTTGGCCCGAATCGATTCGAAAACAGGGCTGTTTTGGGGGAGTTTTTCTGGAGTGAGTTTTATCCGTGATCGCTTGAGTTTATTGATTGGAACTCTCTATATGAGTTATGATAAGTGTGTTTTGGAGACTTTGAGGGAGTTTCCCTTATAAGAAATAATTGGAGTCAGATTGACTAAATTCGAGAGAATACCGATTAGAGAATATCGTATCGACAAAGTGGGGAAGCCCACTATCTTTGAGAGTTCTATGTGTTGATAATTATGAGTATAAGAGAGAATTAGGATAAGCTTAATGATAATGGAATTTAGTATTAAATCCCAAATGGGATAGATTTAAAGGCTCATATGATTGAACCATATTATGGATTGAGAATAATAAATGCTAATAGATGTGCATACGGATATAGGTAATATCCTTAACAAAAATTGAATGGGGAGAAGTTTCATATATATGATAAATGTTGATCAAGGTGCATTCGGATATAGAGAATATCCTCAACATAAATAGAATTGAGAGACGATTCATAAATAGAAATGATCTATGAATTTCAAGTGAAAAATAGTAGTGTATACAAAGTGGGTAAGATGTGTGAGCTATTTTGACGTAGAGTATATTGAGAGTAAAATATACTAAATAATGATATTATTTCACATAGGCCTAAGAGCGCACTATGAGTATGTAAATAGTGTGATATATATACCTTGTGTGATGGTATATATTTATATGATGTGATCATGTATGTATATCTTATGTGAATGATATATATATGTGAAGCATACCCCCTCTATGCTATCATGGGAAGTTACGCGATGAGGGTGAGCCCCCTGGCTTGATGAGCGGGGGCGGATAGTCCCCATGCCATATCGTCCATTTATTATTATGTGATTTTTATTAAGGTTGAGACGTGGTGGGTATGTTTCGTATCATTGTCGGGGTGGAACTATGGCCACTTCCCGTATGTTTTGATTGGTTATTTTACCATGGCGGTGTGATAATAGTGTATCGGGGGGTTCCTTGTTTAGATTTTGCTTGCGAGACGTCCCACGTATGAAAGGCCGTGCACTATTCAGAATTGAGAATAATTAATAAATCACTTATAGTATAAGAGAATTTGGGTTATACGTGTCATGCATTGAGGGCATAATGAATGTTGGTAATCAATACAACTAAGGAGTAGTGTATCGAGGGTTTCCTTGTTTGGATTTCGCTTGCGAGACGTCCCACACACGAAACACAGTGCAGTATTGAAAATTGGGAGAAGTTTAGTCCTTAGCACTTAGATCCAAATAACTCATATATATATATATATAATTATATATAATTATTTCAATGACTAGAATATGAGAAATTCTAGTAAAAGAGAATGTTCATGTATATTGTATATGTTAGTAAGAGAACGAATAATTGAGATGGATAATAGTAGAAGTTGAGAGTTATAATTAAGAGAGATATTAGATAAGTATAAACTTGGAGATAGGTTAGATTATTGCCCTAGATAGATTTGGGTAATTGTTTGGAGATCATGTGCATACGATTAGTGGCACGCTTCAGTTGAGAGGTGAGTTGGAGTTTATGGAGAGTGCGACTCCATTTAAATCATGTCATAATGGATTTATAATTATTATGCATTTTAATGCACTTGCTATAAAAATGTTTTCACACCTCGGGCTCTGAACCGTTTATATTTTCTCTTACTGTGTATATATATTGTGTTATTTTAGATGTTCCTCCACAAGGACGCCATTGAGGTTATCCATCTAGTGTATTCTTGGAGTTGTGACAGTAACAGACTGTTGCGGTATTTTGATATGGTCGATTCCTATCTTTTGTATATCTAGATCAGGATTCAGTTTGTGTATCGGGTTTAAGCCCAAGTTTTATAGTGTAGCACTTTTATATTATCTCTCTCTCAGTTTATTGTATTGTCTATTACCCGACAGTATATTCGGGTATTTTACTTTATACATTGTGTTGTACTCTTTTATATATTATTTTGAGCATGTGTGTGTCTCTCATCATATTAAGATGTTATGTTGTTGGTTAGTGGTTGCATGGTTGGTTTTAGTTGGTGTTAAATAAAATGTTTTAAATTTTTGATACCCTCCTTTTGTAGTTTTGGGTAGTTAGCCGTGTTTATTTTATAATCATTAGTAGATGCTGAGAATGATCCACTTGAGATTCCTGATTATTTTAGTATAGGGATGGCTGCCCATTATTACTTTAAGTGGGGTGTTACAGGTGGTATCAGAGCATCAGGTTGTAGTGTCTTTAGGATATGTGTGGGTTACTGTGATCTTCCATAAGCGTTCTTGATGTAGAGCCCTATTATTAGGACTTTTGTGCTCATACGTCCATATTTTCTTCTGTGATGGGAAAACACTTGAAAGGCGTTCTGATACAATTATTCTTGTTTCAGATGCCACCAAAGAGAGGTCATTTAGTCAGGGAAAATAAAGGGGCTAAGAGTGTGGATCCCCAATTGCCTCCCAGGACTATGACTACTAATGAAGTTGCCAGTATTATGGCACAAGTAGTAACTGCTGCCATTTCTGCGATAGCGCATCAACCTGTAGTTCAAGTAGCCCAAACCCATTCAGGACCATCTTTGTGGGAAGGATTTCGAGAAGATTTTAGTAAGGGGAATCCTCTAGAGTTTTCAGGGGCAGTTGATGCAATAGCTGCAAGTCATTGGAAGAATAGTATGCAAAGACACCTCCATATGATTGAGTGTAGTGAGGTGCGAAAGAAATTTTTAGCCACCTTTAAGTTAACAGGAGCAGCTCTCCAATGGTGGGAGTCTGGCACCACGTTAGAACAGAGAGATACTTTGCCTATAACAGATTTTTGGTAACTCTTTAACCGAAGGTATTTTCCTTCCCCGATTCAGAAGGAAATGAGGAGGAAATTGATGGATGTGTTTCAAGGTAATAGAACGGTGGCAGAATATGAAGATGAATTTATTTTATGGGTGAAGTTAGTACCTGATGAGGTAAATACGGAAGAGAAGCGTATTTCGAAGTTCATGCGAGGCTTAAATGGGAAAATTCAGCAGCATTTGATAGAGAACCCAACGTTAGGGACTTTCACCGAGGTAGTGAGTGCGGCACCGTACAGTGTCATCAATATCATAGTCGTTCGCAAGGGGGTAAGAACTTTAGAGATTAGGGTTCATGAAATAAGTCAAGCAAAGAGAATGCCAGTAATGCTAGTGGGTATAAGTCGGACTATAAAGGGTCACAACGGCATTTTGTTCCTCACGGTGGGCCGAGAGGATTTGCTGGTAGATGTTTCTTTTGTAAAGACTTTGGTCATAGAAAGAGAGGTTATCCTAAAAGAGGTAAAGAACCACGTTTTGAGGAAGTTTTGGATGTGCAGCCCCTACAGCAAATTCGAGGTCATTATAGGCCAGGGGACTTTGTGTGGGAACCCAGTGATGAGGAGATGAAATCGAACTAGAGAGGTATGATGTAATTTTTTTTCCTATGTGAATAGGATTGTGCTATATGAAGTCTTGGGAATATCGTATAAGAGATGGTTATGAGAGGGTAGTGCTATAACCCTATTATGTATGGAATGACCCGAAAGGGAATGTTGGGCAAGTGAGGCTCTTATGTTATCATCTTTTGAGAAAATAGATTACCTTGTGATGTGCTAAATAGAGAGCTATAACTTTGTTGTGAATGTAAGAATTGTTGTAATGTGTTAAGTAGTAATGATAAAGCTACTTATTTTTATAGTCATGCTAGACTTATATATTTGTTGGATTCTAGTTATGGAAGAGCCTAGTGTATGGCAATGTATTAATATGATGCGAGAGAATTTTAGCTCATAATTATGCTAATTTTGTGAGCTATATGTTATTATGTGTATGATGATTGTTAAGACCTTGTGTCATGGGCATAAGGTATTTATATAAATGTCGAAAGACACAAACCGTTTTAAAATAAGTTGTTTTCAAAATAAAAAATTTATAGGCCATTGGGCAATATTAAAATGATTTTCACAAAACTAATTTTAAACTCAAGTCCCGATATAACAAACTCTCAATCCCCGATGTCGCTACATATTAGTGAATTGGGTGGGTTCCTTATTTGGATTTCACTTGCAATACCTCCCCCGCATGAAAGTAGTGATTGTTAAGAATTGAGAGGAGTTAAATCCTTGGACCTTTCAAAATTGTTATATTATTAGTATGTTAGTGTAATTTATTATATTTTGAATGGTGGAACTTTTGAGGCAAGAGAAGCCTAATTATGTTTTAGGAGTAGAGCTCGAATAATGGGTGTATGGGCGCCCTAGTTGTTAAAATTGGTTTCATAAAACTAAAATAATTCATCGTGAGAAGTGGGAGGTTTGGGTATAGTGTTAGCGAGGCTAAGAGCAGTAGAAACTAGTTGAGTTTTGGAGTATTAGGCTTAGCTTAATTTCGAGCATGAAATTTTTGTAAGTGGGGAAGTTTGTAATACCCCGAGATTTTTGGGACAATAATTAATTTATTTTTGGGAGAAATAAATATTATTTTCATTGGAGAATAACTAAATTGGCATTGAGGTTAAAATTTGAAGAGGTTAGAAAGTGTTTCAGATGATGATTCTGAGGGTGCGGTTGTTTCTGGAAGGGTCGAGATAGTCAAAATGACTGTAAGTGGGGCTTATTTAGGTTCCGAAATATTTAAGTTCGTTTGGCTTGAATTAAAGTTACCGAGTCATTTAAAGTGTGTATTATCATTTAAAGTTGTGTATTTTGGGAGATAAGGCTTAAAATCCTACGGGAGAACAAATCTCCTTAGAGATAAATAGAAAGAAAGAGATAAATAGAGAGAAGAAGAAAAGAGAAGAGGAGAAAGAGAGAAAAGTTGGGATTTTTTGCCATTACGTGATCTGGAGGACGAATCAGACCCTATGAACTCGAGGCAAGTGATTAAACTTGCTAAATAATTATTGTGTATCATTTATTTCATGGTTTGTGGATATAAATTCTGAATCTGGGGGTAAAATGCTAAAACCTAAATTTTGGGTAAAATCCTAGATTTGTTGGGTATATAATGGATTTGAGGTTAGAAATTAGTTGAGGTGTCTTATTTGGTGAGTATTAGTGTTATATATATGTTTGGATTGAAGATAAAGTGATTAGATGGTGATAAAAATGATTTTTGGGATTTTTGGCTTTTGAGAAAAGTTCCCGTGACTTCTGATAGGACGAATCGATTCGGCCCCTTACCGAATCGATTCGTAAAGTTCGAGGTGCCCAGGTCTGAGTGATCGAATCGATTCAGCCCCAACCCGAATCGATTCATCCTGAGACATAATCCTAGGTCCTTTGTACTGAATCGATTCGCATGAAGGGCGAATCGATTCGCAGGGCCGAATGGATTCGGATTTGGCCCGAATCGATTCGGAAACAGGGCTATTTTTGGGGAGTTTTTCTGGAGTGAGTTTTATCCATGATCGCTTGAGTTTGTCGATTGGGACTCTC